>OX632368.1:2478453-3088453 GCA_951751655.1 Ophion costatus
AAAATCCTCTGGGAGAACATCCCGGAGCGTGGGAATCTCGGCATGGGGAATCATCGGCGTGATCGTCGGAGCCATTTCGCTCACCACCCTCGTCTATTACAGCTTCGCTCTCTATCCTCACATATGCAAGAAGCAAAGAAGCTACGATATTATGGAGCTATCGGACGTTGTCTAAGCCTAACTCGAAAACGTTAGACTCGACGACGAGACCAGAAAACAAAACGGAGCTTCCTTTGGGAAATAACGATAATAATCTTGAGAGAATTTCACCAGTGCCTGGGAGATCTTATCAGATCGGAACCAAAGTTTATTTGAAACTCAAAGGGGATAACAAGATACTGTTGTGCCGCTGAATCGCGTCAACATATGTGCCTCGGGAGTTCCCCGAAAAAGACTGATGGCCGGAATCGGACGATCGAGGACGGGTCGGGCTCTTTCCAATTGCGAGTAAATCTCCAACTCGGGAATTATGAACTTACAGTTATTCAACTTTATTATAACTGGGCAACGTTTGATTTACAAAATGTTTAATTGAGACCGACCTCCTTGGTTGCCAACCGAAGACTGACCTCTGACGCTTCGTTCCTCTAATTGTTAACTCGGTTATTGACAATCGAACGTTCGCGAACGTTCGAATCGTACGATGCCGATTCAGCTATACGTGTCGCCAAAGTCACCTCTGGAGGTGCTTCACCTGCTCAAACTGCTGTCGTCTGCACAGGGGACTTGGCCTCTCGATTTCGTAAATCGAATATGCTCGTTTCTATGCGCTTTAAAGCGTGCGCCACATTTGGGGCACGACGATAGTTTACTTAGGATATTATTATCCAGAACTTTATTACTGTTCAGGATATCGAATGCCCATTCACAAAAGGGAGGTTTTTTTCGTTAGAAATTTCTGATACTACGTTATTCTGTTGGACAAGGAAATGCGTTTCCGTTTGTTTAGTTTTTTACAAATATTTCACATGCGCTTCCGGGCTCGCGCGAGCCCATGCCTTTTACTGCTTACCAGACACTAGTCGATTCACTTATTCCGGCTTTCCAATTTTTATAAAATAACTTGTAATAAAAAATATTTTAAGACGAAAAACGTCGGTCAAGACTAAACTACTATTACACTGAATAAGTGTACCAAATTTCAAGTCAATCCGTTCATTGGATGTCGAGCCATACTCACAGTAGCCTAACTACTTAATCTTAATGTGAATAAGACATATATGTATATACACACACATACATATACGTTTTTTATACTGATAGATGGGTGACTGAAATCAATTTTTTTCGAGTTTTCAAAACCCTTGAATAAATTCTCGAAATTAATCTGCCGAAATACATTTAATGGTAGAACATAAGCAATCCATCGTCGAGATTCTTTCCCATTCTTCTATCTCAAGAAAGGCAAGAAGATATTTGCTATTTTTGTATCAACGAAGAGAGCAACGAATCATGACATTTCTTCCTTTGATTTTTTCGCTGGCCAGTGGCGTTTTTACACAGCCGCAATGTTCATCGCGAGTTAATTCTCATTATGAATACCGACTGATTGGCCATATTTCGTCAACGCACATTCGAGCGAAATCTGATATTTAATAGGAATCAAAATTAAATTGAACCTAGGTTTACGAGTCTCCGTATGACTTTTTATAAAGGATATTTTTGTATCAATTGTTCGGTAGACTGTACAATAATTCATATCAAGCAACGGATATCGTTTGTTTTCACGTACGTTGAAAAATGTAGCTACGGTTTTCGCGTGCTCAAAAGAAGAACGTCTCCTGTGGACAGAGAAAAAATGGACTGATTCCATGTGACATTTATAAACAAGATATTTTACCTATATTTACGATGTAAAAAGTGGCTAACTTTATACAGTTGCCCAATTTATTTACAAATAAAGAAGAAAATGCAATAAAAAATGTCAAACGAGAGTGTGTTTTGTAGCGACACGTGATTCCGCCGATAAACAATTTTGTTAAGAACTTTTCGAATTTTACTGATATTTGTTGATTTTATACAAAAAGAATTTTAAGTTACTTACCACGGAAAAATGTACTCGAAGTAGTCTGGACAAACATTTTTCTGTGGAGCTAATCGCAAAGAAGCACGGCGCTAAAATTTCCCATTCTGTCATTTTGCTATGTAATACTAATCCAGAAGTTCGAAAAAGAAATGAGTTTTTAAGCTTCGAATCTTACGGGTCTTAATAGAAATTGGCTCTATGCCAAAAAGTTATTTTAACTAATAGATTTTTGCTGCCAAACTCAAAATAATACAACACTAAAGTTTAGGGGTGTTTTTTCAGAAACCTTTTGAACAAATTTTATCCGATCAAAGTCAATTTTATACAGTATCTTCTGATTACATTGTCCACAGAAATGCGTAGGAATTTTGTTTGCTGCTGGTAAACTCTTGTTATTTTAAAAATTTTTCGTTATAATCCATTACGGAAAATAGTTTTCGGATGGTTGCTTTTTCTATTTCAAAAATCAATATTTCAAAAATCGCCTCAGTATTTCCCTATTTGCGATACCCAAAAGTCTTGGCGCCTCTCGCGGTCTAAGGCAGAAGCTCTACTAGTATAGTGAACTTTCTCAAAATACATTGATAACACTTAAGGTTAAAGCCTAAAAAAATGGTTGCTGGATCTGAAGATGAGTCTCTCTAGACCCTCAAGGCGAGTTTGTAGTCACCCCACAAGATTTTTTCTTTTAAAGTTTGTATTTTTATGAATAAATCATTTCTTGGGATCATTTCTTAGTTTAAAAAATTCCTCAAGTTTGCTGAATTTTGTTCCGTCCAAATGTGCAATCCCGCCTTAACCTCTACCGAAGTAGAAAGCCACCGGCGACCGGATCATCACCATACCGAATCTGCCCCATTATAAAAAAAAAAACTTAGAACCATACTCTTTGATGTCGAAAAAAAAATTGAAAACCTGCACAAGTTTTCCCAGAAACAATTCGTGAAAATTCCTCTTTTCTCCGATCACGAGCTAGGTGTAACCCGTTGACACATTACTTTTTCAGACGCATCAATTAGTATGGACCTAATGGACCGAGTGATGTAAACCTCCTCGAATATCAAATGCAATAATACGAATTTCTCGGTGAAAAATTTATTCAATAAAAAGAGACAAATTATAATTACAAATTGATTAACAATTATAGTTAAGATGGCTGTGCCTTTTTTCTTCCCTACATACACGAAACGTCGACATGCTAATTTTTTTCTTCTCTCACCACCGTCTCCACTCTTACTTCCTTACAATGTATACACTTTTTTCCAACGCACTTTCGCGTTCGATGGAAGACGCTCCTTGGTGCCATAAAACAAAAACTTGATGTATGATACAAAACACGAGATCGCTGAGAGTCACGTGAGGGACAATGAATATTGCGAATCGCGTTCGCTCGTCAGTTGCGAATCTGATATGTAAAAACTTTGCAGCTCAATATAAAAAAAAAAGTTGAAATCATACAAGTCTCTGACATACATCGTTTTTAAGCTCGCCTCGAAACCTGCCAACATTTAATTCTACCGTCACGTACACATTACTGTTCGATTAATTTTTGTTTACTGTCTTATTTCAATTCTTAGCGTTTTTCCTGAGTCACACTTCTTCCAAGGGAACGATTAATTCCGACTCTACGTGTAGGTGCAATAACGTCAGCCTTCCGGGCAAACAGTCCTACGTACAGATCTCGAAAAAAAGGCGGAACAAGGCGCTGCTGTCGACGGGTGCTCTTCCATTGGCCACAGAGCCTCCCGCATCCATGATTGTCAAACATAACCTACAACCTAACATACCCGAAACTGTATACCAAAAAACGCGTTCACGTGGTGCTGTGGAAGGAAACTACCTAGTGATAATCATTTAGTAATTTGTCGTGTTCGTGTTCAGTCCGAGAACTCAGCATACGAGATTGCTGTATTTATTCTCTGTCGCGCACGACACCCCGACGTTATGAGCGAACCTTGCGGCGTAAATCGGAATGTACGAAGCTTGGACAATTAAGCGGGCCTGCCCCTAGCATCGTCGTTTTAAGACCTGTATGTAAGACCGTGGGACAAACTAAGTCTACAGATATCTTGCTCTTATAGAAAAAGGAAAAAACCAACGGACGTTCAGATAAATCGGGTGGTTTTTCTCTGACCGGAAGATAATTAATAGTGGGATGCAGCCAACTCGCGAAAAATCAAGAACGAAGTAACTGTTTACGTTGGAGGTTATACTTTGACCGGCTATATTGAAATATCGCAGCGCCACCTCCAGGACCATGGGGACTAGATACAGGAGCATGAACTCGGCATTTTAAGTGATGCCCAGAAATGAAGGCAACAGGGATGGGGCTGCGATCGCGCGAAGGGTTGCGGTGCTAGCTTCACTCAACAACTGACTAAACGCGAATTTGACGTTACTTTGAATTTTGTTTTCTTCATTGAATATATTACTATATATATTGAATACTTCAATAATAATATAATAATACGTTACAACGATAATGTTAGTGTGCGTATGGTTTTCAAATAAGTTTCAAATATATAAGTTGTAGAAAACCGAATGTGATTTTTTTTATTCGAGAGCATTTAAAAGCTGATAGAAAAATTAATTCGAAAAAATATTTGACTTAATTTTTTATTTCAAAACTTTTTGGCTCATGTGTAAAAGTAGTATTTTAATAAGCAAAGCCTACTATTATACTATTTGAAGGAAAAATCAGAGCAGACTCAATAGTTTAGTTGTATTTGCGAACTGTCGTTTAAATTAAGTATCTCAGTAAAAAGAAATCACAAAAATAACTTTTAACCCACTGGAAATCGCATAACATACATGGCGGTCAAATCGATAGGTATCGCGCTCCCCCATCGTTATGTTAAGTTTCTTCTATTCCGCGCGTTGCACTCTGAATGTTGCTGGGATCCAAGCACAGTAACGCCAAGCTCGCATTCGGTCTGATGTGAAGCTAGCAGCGCAAGCCTTCGTGCGACTGCAGCGCCGTCCTGTTGCCTTCATTTTTGGACACGCGTTTTCATCGTTTCTCCATTGGAGTTTGCCCTGTATCTAGGCTCCATGTCCAGGAAAATCGTGGCGGCTAAAGATCGAGGCCTTCCAAACATTCTCGCGATTATCAGTACGACAGCAAGAGAAGAGTCTCGAGAAAAAAATAAAGCGACGAACAAATACATTTGCATATGAAATTCTCTCTTTTTCACAATATCGCTCTGCAACGGCGTACAAATGGAACAAAAGAAACACGAATTGCTCCCGACGAGAGTAAATCCCGATTCGGTGATTGCCAAAGTTGAGGAATTGGGTGTCTCTCTTTCTCTCTCTCCCTCTCTCTTGGCGTCTAGAGCTCGTCCTTGTCGTCAAGTTCGACGTCGCTGAGATCGATGTCCTCTTCCTGCGGTGGCTCGGCGTCTTTGCCGTCCCACGCGGTGACCGTGTGAATTTTGGGCAATTGGGCGCCCTTGATGGGAGCGGTGCCGCCTCGGCCGTAGCTGAGATCGCGCAGGAACTCGTTGATGCCGTCCCGCGAGAAGCTCCCCTTGAGCAGGGAATACTTCATTTTTTTCATATTGACAACAGCGAGCGCGGGATAGCCGAAGCCGCCGATCTCGAGGGCTTCCTCGACGTTGTTCTGAGCCCCGGCCTCGGACCACACCCAGCCCCACATTTTCTTCTTGTACTTATCGGCGAGTGACCGAAGAGTCTCGAGATACGAGTTACGACAGTCCGACTGGCAGTCGAGAATGTGCGGGAGGACTGAAACGACGCATAGCGGGTTCGCCTCGCAGGCCTCCTTGAGCGAGGCCTCGTCGACGAGCTGAACGACCTCGGGCGCTGGAATGTTCTCCGTGAGTTTGTCCATGGCCCAGTTGACGATGTCGTCGCTCGTACGGCCGCCGTCGTACTCGGCCACCGAATCGCCGTCCTTTTTACCCGGCGCGAAATACTTTATCGACGGATAGCCGCGTATGTCGTAGAGACTCGCTTTGACCTTGTTGACCGTGGCGTCAAGGGCACCCAGCTTTACTTTGCCCTTGAGCTCGCTCGCCGCTTTGGCCCAGACGGGCGCCAAATTTTTGCAGTGTCCGCACCACGGCGCGTAAAACTCAACCAGCCACATGTCCTCGGAGTCCAACACGAGCTTGTCGAAATTTTCGTCCGTCAGCTCGACCACGTCCTTCGAGTCCTTCGACTTCGAGTCCGACGACGACGAGGACGATTTTTTACCACCGTCCAGCACGGAGTAGACCTTTGCTTGCAGCGCGCTCAAACCGGCCTCCACTATACCCCTCGCTGTTCTCGCGCCGTTGTAATCCTCCGGCTTGTTCTTGTTCGCCGAGAAGATCTTCAAGGTCGGAAAACCCCGCACCCCAAAACGGCCGCCCAACGCATTATGCTCGTCCGCGTTCACCGCACCGACCTTCACGACTCCCTGAAATAATCGGCGGATAATTAACACGTGCGCGGTCGGTTTATATCGCGGCTTCGCTCGATCGACACCCCATTGCTTTCGGCAATTTTTTCAATGCCTTACGCGTCACTTTTTTTCGAATCACGAATATTTGTGTGTAAAAAGAATAGCAAACGAACATGCCCTTATTCAATGTACGAAGTAGAACTTTTTTTATTGCCGAGTTACCTATATGTGGTTATAAGTAAAATATTGGGGCGCTCAACTTTTTAAATGTTCAATAAATTTGATCAACTCACGAGGAACATTACTTTGGTGTTACCTCAGATTTGGCTGAAACTTTTTTATGTGGAAAAGTATCAAAAACTTAAGACACGTATTTTTTTTTATCGGCGGAAAAACGGTGTTGAGGGATGAAACGCACCCTCAAAAATGAGGATCTTTTTCGTCTTCTGTCGATAAGGTTTTAACGGTGATATAAAAAGAGTTCAAATTGCAACGATGTTTATTTCGATTATTTTTTTTTTTAATCATGCATCGTCACATTTTAGATGCATCCTTGCAAAATTTCAGAGCTCTAAGTGGCTGGGAAGTGGGTGAAATATCGATTTTCCATTTTGCATCTAACAGAGAATTAAGTTAAACAAAAGCTTGTAAAAATCGCACTAAATCTCGTCGAAATGAATACCATTTTTTTTTTCGACAAAATAAATTATTTTACAACAACGTCAAACATTTTTTAGCACTCGATAACACGCAAGGCTATTTTCATCAATTATTTAATTTTTTTCAACCAGGAGGTTACGAGAATAAGCAATAGTAAGCCTGAGGAAATTATAAGGATTTAAAAAATAAAAATTATGAGGAAATCCACTTTATTATTTCGTTTTCGAAATAATTTTCTTATTTGTTTCGAGCAATATTACGATGGTCAATTTTAACCGTTCTTTTAGAAAGAGCTTTACCTTTTGTCGTGCTACTTTTTTTGATTGTTTAAAATCCACCATACCTATAGGAAAAGTCTATAATTTTATAATTTTTAATTAAACTATATTTTATTTAATTAAACTTAATGAATTTAATTTAATTAAACTTAATTGAACTATGATTTTTCAGTTTTTATTTGTTCACGTGCAATAAATTCATCATTTACATTTGGCACACTATAATCGATAATACGAATAATCAACGTAAGTAAACATCAATCAGACCAGCTGTGGGTAGAATAAATTTGGAGTCTTTTTTGACCCTGTGGAAGTGATCGAACGTCCTTAATTAATATTTTCTTTATGAAATCTGATACCCAACATTGTGAAGGGGTTGCGTGGGTTTAAAAATGTCAAAAAATAAATTTTTTTTTATTTCATCATCCGATAGTACAATGTGTCTAGAATATTCTCCCAAAGTTCTAAGTCAAGGCTGGGAGCGACGCAGGTATATCGCTTTTTTCTCAAAACACTATATTTTTTATTACAACTAATTGTACAAGGCTGTGCGTAGTGTAAATCCTACCAAAAATTGAACTATTTTGTATACGACTCTGCCAAAAATTCAAAATTCAATTTTTTTGAAAATCCTTCGTTCAATCACGAGCTATACTTATCTACTGACAGAAAAAGTTTGATTTTGCAATTGCAGATAAAGCTATCATGAGTTATCCTGACCACCACGAGGACACTTTTTTTAAGGGGTCTCTGGAAACCAGATTCCAATGGCTGAATTTCCCAAACTTTTGGATGAAATTTTCGTAAATACTGTTAAAATGTTGCTCTTTTATGTGCTTAACATTTTGAATAAAATAGTTTATATATTTTTTTTCAATAGCGAAAATCGCTTATTTTTAACCCACGTAACCCCTTAATGTACATACGAAAAAATGTCCGAATGATTTTTTAACCTCGCTTATTCGTTGAAATTTAATTTTTTTCAATAACCTGGATTTTTGGGCTGTCGCAGTAGCCTAACCCCTTAATAATAATCGTAATGAGAATAAAAATGAGGGTAGATGAAATTCATAGACGTACCTTGAGCGCGGTAGCGGCTTTATCGTACTCGGGCGTCAATTGTTTGCAATGTCCGCACCACGGCGCGTAAAACTCCACGATCCAAACATCATCGCTGTTCGTAACTAATTTGTCGAAATTGCTCGACGTCAGGTCCACGACGTGCGACGTCGAAGAATAGAGGCAATTGGCTCCGGCGACAAGCGCCAAAAGACCTGTCAACAACAAAAGCATTCGTCAGTTTCGCGCCACCTACGATTCGATCGTACATATATTTCCAGCGTCGTAAGAAAAACAGAATTATTATCAAAATAAGTCGAAATTGTTCTCCCGAGATTTTCAATTATCGACGAACTTTTAGTGGTTTTGGTTGGTAAGTTTTTTAAAAATTATTTTGTGACAAAAATTTGTTTCAGCCCTAAAATTACGAAAAAAGAGAAATTCCGTACATAAAAAAAATTATTTTGTATACGTTCACTCGAAAATCTTCGCAGGAACTTCTTTGACGATAGTTTCGTGGATTTATGGTTAAAAAGCACTCTTGTCTTCAACAGTCGATTGCAAAAATTTCATTCAGCACAGAAGGTTAAAGATTACGAAAACGAGCGTGAAAAACGAATATTCTTTATATTTGTGTGAAAACCATTGGCGCTAATTTTTACGGCCGAATATTAGCACAATTGAAACTGCACGCAGCTTTGTAAAATAATAATACGATTTAATAGAGTTTCGAGCGGATCCGAAATTTCAACAGGTTACCGGTATTGCGAATGCATCGTCGAAACGTGCCGACTCTTATAATCGTCGCGTATTCTACCGGGCCCGTGCGAATATTCGGCGTGTCAAAAATAAATGGAAAAAAAGAAGAAAAAAGTTATTGTTTTTGATAGCTTACCGATGAAAGCCTGCATTTCTCTCACGAACGAGCGTTAACCGTATGAGAATCGCTGTCACAATGAGCTTCAACGAAAAACTTGCGCCGCGAAAGCGTAGGTATCGTTATTTCTCCAAATATAGCCAAGAGGGCCTGTATACCCGAGTAAATATAACGAAAAAAAGCTTTTTCGTGGACTATTGCGATTGGTCCACGCTTCTCGACGGCCGATTGGTGTTTTCTCTTGTCCATTATCCCACGCTTGCATTCGTCCCACGCGTTCTCATCCCACGGTCGTGATTTCTACTTTTTCTCATGCATTCAAGCTTGATATCGATTATCCCACGCGTTTGAACCTACGATGAAATGCAATGCGAGGTTTCGATCGCTTTGTAGAACCGATAGTGGACCTTGTGGCTCTTCGCTATTGGGCTTTCGATACGTGAAATTTCGTAGGAGAAATCGGGATTGGGTGCGACGTTTTATTTTTATTATGTAGTAATTACGAGAAAGGTTTTCTACTTTTAACACACACACACACACACACACACACACACACACACACACACACACACACACACACACACACACACACACACATTCTTTTTAATCGAGTGTATTTTTGTGCCCCAATCTTTACGCGGAAATGTTGGAATCATAGCGAGAAATTACTTTTCGATTAATGACTCGGCTGGTAAGACAATTTTTCGCACTTACCGACAGATGACTCGGATGGTAAGACATTTCGGATCTTCAGATCCCACGTTTGTACACGAAAGTTGCCAAGAGAAGGCACAAATAGTTTAAAAAAAAACGATTATTTACTAATGTAGTAACATATTACTCGGATAGAACTGGAAACGAGAGAAAAAGTGAACGGCAGACGTGGCGCGGTCGCTGTCGTGCTCGTCGTATACTTGCTCGATCGGTACATTAGAACGCGGCGGTGTCCGGTGGTTCGAGCAGCCCCCTGACACTGATAGATAAATGCTATTCGAAAAATGCCCTTGCCGCACTGTGGCGCTAGTAGTCGTGTGAAAGGCATGCATATATATGTATGTTGCACCGGTGTTTCGATTATTTTACACGAATAAAAGTCTATTGTAGATAAATTTATGTAAACCATTATTCGCGTCTATGATGGACTTGAATCATAATTGAATTATTCAACTTAGCATTATCCACTTAGAATATTATTTAACGAAAGTATCGAATCGTTCAGCTGATCGGAGTATTTAGAGCCGAAGGCTGTTACCTAACAGCCAACGCTAGGTAGTGGCGATTTCAAGAACTAAAAAGCCGGGTCAATTTTGTAACTCGTAACAACTTTTGTTATCGTTAGCTAGCGACAGCCAATAAGAGGCCCCCATTCTTCTATGATCGTGCATGCGATTGGCTGTTACCATTTATCGATAACGAAAACTATCGTCACCGAATTAAAACGAGTTACAGAATCGCGGTACAATAGCGTGATTCTGCACTTCGTTATAACTGAGCCATTTTTTATATAGAAATACCATAGCAATGAATTTTTCGATGTTAACTTCATCCGGTAATAAGACCATGCGTGGAAAACTTACCCCGTATGCTTTCTATCTTTCTGTCAGAAACGATGATCTAACAAACATTTTAATTTGAATATTCGTCACCCACAAACAATTCCAGAGCGCATGACCGTACAAAAAATGTCTATGGCGAAAAAAATAACAATGGTGGCGCTATCTTCACGGTCTTGTTTATTTCAATTTTTTAACGAAACAGTGATCTAACAAACAGTCGAATTGTTCTGACAATCACCTGCAAAAGATTAAAACGAAAAAAATCGAGATACGAAAGTCATGGCGCTAGCTTCACCAAACTAGTCTGTGGAGAAACCGAACACGCAAAGTTGAAACGTATCTTCGAAGGATAAGTTTCCTCTTCCGGCCGTCAGATGTCCTCGGTGTCCAGCAATCGAAACTTACAAGTCGAGATTGACTAGCTCCACGTAGCTACGCACATATTCATCAGATTCCTTTTTAATCGCGAATAAAGACAGAGAGCAACTTAAAAATATAAATCAATCGATCCTGCAAATTCATCCTTAGTCGCCGCTTGGCACACGCAAAGGAAAAGATCTACGCGCATATGCTCAGATTAAAAATAATCATTTATCAACAAACCGGAAGATTTCTTCGAAAAATGAGACAAAGCATAAGGAGTTATGCATCGGAAAAGGAGCCTTCTTTTTAGTCGCATAAACCGACGCACTCTTCGTATTCGATATTTCATATAATTTCATACTCGTTAATAAAGTTCGTTCCGACGAATCGCGTAATTCCTGAATTTTCGATTAATTTTGAAACGGGGAAAAGAGGATAACCGCCCGAGATAAGATATTATACTATCGGGGGATCAGCCAATGCGGTGCGTGCCCTACAAAGCCGGTTTATCGATAAGCAGCTGGGAGCGAAAAAATAATGAGAATCTTGGCAGGCCCGAAACGTGGCACAAATCCGTGACAACTCGTCTTGCTCGTTCGTCCTACACGTGGTGAAGTCTCGAACAGTCGTATTTTGTACCAGCGATAAAACATGCTGCCTGTGACCATACTGACCATCGCCGTGTGCATCCTCGTCGGTGGTGCCGTCGCGGACGCTCCTGACGACGTTGTACCGTCTGGTAATGAAGGCGCCGAAGGCAAAATGCCCTCGAGAGAGG
Source organism: Ophion costatus (assembly GCA_951751655.1). Classification (NCBI taxonomy): domain Eukaryota; kingdom Metazoa; phylum Arthropoda; class Insecta; order Hymenoptera; family Ichneumonidae; genus Ophion; species Ophion costatus. The sequence continues at coordinate 2,490,459 of OX632368.1, forward strand.
AGCTTCTGGGCATGCTCGATTCATTGACCGGCCTATCCGACGAGGAAAAGGACAATTTGCGCCAACAGTTGAGCGGCGACGGTACCGCAGAACAATTGCCAACCGGAAATGGACAAATGCAACAGTTCATTATGCTCTTCGCGTTCCTGGGATTGGTTGCCCTCATATTCCGTTAGTATTTTCGTTCAATATCTATAGATATATTAATATGTATTCGAAAAGTTATGAAAGTATATATATATATGAGGCATTCCACGCCATTTCACCCAGCCCGTGACCCCAACCATTTTTGATTATCGTAATTTTTTTTTGTAAAATTGTACCCCACGAGTTTTTTTATTTTCTTCTCTTCTCTTTTAAGAGTTAAACGTTTCTAAAGAATGTCGATTTCGGACGTTTTAGAAACGTTTCAACGCTGATAACTCCTGAACTTATAGAGATATCGACAAATTTCGGTATACAATTTTTTTTTATTTTGAAACGTACTTTCGTTAAAAAAATATGCAACAATTATCAATTATTAATGTCAATGTTTTTTTTTGCTTCTAACGTGAAAAATATTTTTTTAAAGATGATCGCCATTTTTTATTTTTTTCAAAAAATTCTCGAAAATAGAGTGACGTATTCTACGATTTTTAAGACCAGTCTCATCGTGGGCCTATTTTTCCATCTATTTTTTTTCGAGTCAATCACGTTTTGTAGATTTTTATCATTTTAATCTCCAATAATGCTATTAATGCTTTTGTGTTTTTCGATCCGGCCTCGACAGGCCTGAAACGGTTTATTTTGAATTTGTGCCAAATTTAAGGAAAACATTTTTTTTTTATTCAAAATCCATCTTGCCCCCCCCCCTTCAGTTGCGTTCATGAATTTGAATAACTCAATAACCAATTAATTTTTGTCAAAGCCAGTTAAAGAATCTTAAAGTTGACTTAAAGATTTTTAAAATTCAATTGCGACATTGTTATTTTGAACTAATCGTAGCTATACGAAAAATGCAGTCCTATCGATTATAAATAGCCTTTTTCAAATGTGTACAAGTTCTGCAAAAATATTGACATTGAATTTTGAAAAAGCTTTGTATGGCTGTAAGGATGAGTCTTAAGAATCTACAGCTGGATTCGGCAAATATCAGTTAGTTACCAGTTCAGTTTGGAGCGCTTGAATTTTTTCAACACAACAAAAATATTTTTCAAAAAGTTGATTTTTCATCAAATTTCCAAAATTTCAGTTTCTACGTTTGAAATTTTCTCTCAGAGCTGATTTTTTCCGTTTTGATTTTATTTTTTCTCAAATTACCCGAAATTTCCCATTTGAATCGTCATATCCTTTGCGTTTGTGGTCGTAATGGCACGGAATCAGTTTTCTTGCGTTCTCCGATGTATGTTTATTATAAATGAACCATTATTCGATACAATTGGTTGGAAGAAAATGACTCATGAGCTTCCGAAGTCTTAAAAATGAGTAAACATGAAAAACGTCGACTTCTAAATTCATTATAAAAACAACTAAGAGCTATTTTGAACTTGGCATTGTTTTAAAAAGTTCTCCGATCCAAACCCTTTCCAACGGTATGCTACATGTCATAGAAATCATTCGTCATGTGGTCAAAATAAAGAGAATAAGTTTTTTGTTTATAATGAATTTAGAAGTTGTCATTTTTCATACATTTACACATGTTTGAGACTTTGGAAGTTCAAGAGTCATTTTCTTCCCGTCAATTGTATCAAATAATGATTTATTTATAATAAACGTACATTGAAAAATAAAAAATAATTTCGTGTTATTACAACCACGAAGAAAAAAGTTATGACGATTTAAAGCCGAAATTTCTGCAGCAGCTTTCTTCAAATGATAACAGAAAACCAATGCTGTCCGCAAATCGTAGTTCGTAGGCAGAGAACTCGACGTGTTTAAGGTTATAGAAAAATATACCGGTGTTGTGTCGTTGCGTGTTGAAAATCTTCGTCAGCCGTTAGAGGAAGATGATGGCGCTGCAGAAGCGCTCGTACGGCGCCTAAACTGATGGCTAGCACCATCTATAGGGAAATTCCGGTTTCATACTTCTACACCTGGTATACCCCAGATATTCATTCATTCAAACACTATATTTTGGTCTCAGGGGGGCTCCGCCCCACAACCCCCTGTGGAGGGCTTTGCCCCTCCACCCCTACAAGAGGCTCTGCCTCTTGACTCTGCTCGGAGGTTTTAACCCCCCATGCATCACACCACAGAAATACGTTCCAATAAGTATAAAAAAAATTTTATTCGATATCTCGAAAACTAATATCGATATCGAAAAATTGTATTCTTCACTTTCGATTTGTCTCGTCGAGTCACACAATTCAACGTGTCATAGAAACCGCCCAATCGAATAGCTTCGATATTAAAGCCCGTATCCGTAGGATGTCGAAATTCTGTTAAAGTCGTTTCTCATTTCAGTATTCATCGGTTACAAGCTGTACAAGAGTCTAACGGAGAGAGAGCGCCAGAGAATTGAGAAGAAACGTTTGAAGGAGAGCAAAAGGAAGGCCAAATAAGGTCGCTACCCTGGACCTGTATATATATGTGTATATATATATATATCAGTGTGGATAACAATACATTCTTCATTGTACAATTAAACGATGAGCATTATTGCGACTATTAAAAAAATATATATATATATATTTGTGTATGTGTGTGTGTGTGTGTGTGTGTGTGTGTTTGTTTGTATTTGTGTGTATATTCTTTATTTAATCTCGAGTATCTCCTGCAACAGGATGAGTATAACACGATACAATTAATTAATAAGTTCTACGAGCTAAAGAGGTTGTCGCAACGGCGATAGCCGCGCTAGCGATTATCTAACGGGACGACGAGGAAGACGACGGCTTGAGAAGTAGCTTGTAACGTTCGTTCGAGCAGTCAGGCACTGGAAAAAAGAAACGAGGAGAACGTTTAGGCGAGACGAATCGTGGCGCTATTCGCGGGGCCCAAAAGTCGCGGCGCCTCTCGCGGCCCAAGGCGGAAACTCTACAAGAAAGTAAACTTTGTCAAAATACATTGATAACAATGGACAAATTTGAAAGAACGAAAAATGACTCTGCTTCAGGATTATTGTCCGGAAGACGGATAATGAAAGTGAATTGTCATTCCATAAGCCACGTAAAGATGAAGTCTTTTTTTTTTTAAGTCGTTATTGGCTCTCAAAATGACTCTCTCTCTTTGAATTTGTGGTCACGAAACAAGATTTTTCCTTTCCAGGTTTGTATCTTGAAAAATAATAAATCGAGCAATATTAAAGGTTATTTCTGTTACATACAATTTATAAATGTAATTTCAAACGTCCCTTGTAAAAAGTATGCTCTGCAAAATAGATCACTCCGTCACGAAACCTGCGAGTGACACTCGTAACCTTAAAAATCTAAAAAAAGAGCGGGAAAAAATTATTCACTGCAGTAGAATCTTCACAATCTATCATGGAGGTAAATCCAATAGCCAACGCGCAGAAAATCAAGAACGAAGTAACAGGGTATGTGACTCTTGTATGAAAATAATCTTAAGGTAATCCCATCGCTTCACACTAGTCGTACCACTGATCATACTTGAGACCTGTACAATTTATATTTTCAACATATGCAAATAAAATAATTTGTAATAACTAGAACTTTCCAGTCCCGGGGAAAAATGGTCATATCTGAGCAGATATGCTCATGTAGGTGTTTATATGCAACATAAACGAATCTGATCCGATCATGCATGGTCAAAGATGAACATTCATGTATTTTTATGCGCTTAGGGCTAGCTCTATGTCTGGTCAGATATGATCGCGCGTAGGTAAATATGTGCAGATATGAATTTATAGCTGAGCATGTCTGCCCATGTGTGGTCATGTCTAACCAGATATAGTACAATTCACGACTACGTACGAGCTCACACATGATCAGACTTGAATATGTGCGCGCATGCATGAACATATCCAACCAGGTATGGATGAATACGCAACCAAACCCAACTCGTACATGATCAGGTCTGAAAATATTTGCCCATGTACGATTGTATCTGCCCAGATATGGAATTATACTCGAATTCATCCAAGCTCTATATGATCATCGCTGAACATGCTTGCCCACGTGTGATCAGATCTAATCAAATATAAATCAATGCATATCTGTATATAAAAGTGTTATTATGATTGTGTGTCTTATTAACACATACACAGATGCGCGCATACGCGCACAAAGTCACACGGTATTGGCCTATTTGAGAACTCCCATTTGATCCGTGTATAACACTGTGAATCACTTATAAAATATCATCGGTTCGCAAATAGGATATCATATGTATGTCGAGGTTAAACATGGTGAATGTACGGCAAGGAGATAGACATACGACATACCACATATACTCATATCTGCTATTAATATAAGCATGTTCACCCTGATATGGGTATATCTGTTCTGATATGACCAATTACGCTTCGAAACCGATCAATTTTGCATATTATAGGCAGATTTGATATTGTCAGGTCTGACATCATATGGTCTGATATCGTCAAATCTAACCATGTGTGCTCTGATATGGCCATTTTGCTTGCACGATTAGACAAGATCCAGATATGATCAATCATATTCCGATCATGTATAATCCAGATATAATCAGACGTGATCTGATCTGATAATTTTTCCCCGGGTAATAAGGTCGATAACCGACCCTGTAATTTTACAGAGACGATTATTAATATACTTAGTGAAGCTCGAAAAAAATTGCTTGTTTAGTAACCGACGCCCACGCATACATTTACTTTCCGCTCTCTAACTGCCACAAAAACAGAAATAAATTTCTAGTCGCGTCATTTTAAACAATTAAAACAGTCATGTCATAATAATGATCGTAATAAACATTTTCTCAATTGTTCGGTGGGTTCGGCCGGTTCACAGATCATACGGCGTATCCATAGTTATCGAGCAGACGACTACTAGCGCCGCACGTGGCATCGATTGAAACTAAAAGCGGCGGACATTACAAGAGCCACGTAAAACGGATGGTCAGAGGGGGCTGGCCGTACCTTTGATGATTTCGACCAAATACATGCTCTCGTCCTTGATGTTCGCGACCAGCTCGTTGGACACCAAGACGTGAACACCATGAGGTCCTTGAATGAGAACGGAATGTAGACGATCGTGGGGTAGACTGAGAGTGGCGAGTAGCTTCGAGGCCAAGAGGGCGCTGTTGAGATTCTCGAGATAAATGACTCTCCAGGGTGACACGGCGCTACCCTCGATGGCGAAGTAAAGCGTGAGCTTAGGCTGTGGCGCCTTCGAGTGCAGAGCGTTGAAGAGTCTTATGCCGTCGGCGAGGCCGCATATCTGTATCAAATCGTCGCGCGACAGGCGCAATATATCCTGAGCGGAGAAACTCGCGAAGGTGGCCTGAAAGGAGTTGAATCGTCGGGAACGAAGCCACGCGTTGGTTTGGGCGACGTTCGCGTCGGCTGACAATTGATAAGATTCGGCGGCCACCTCGACGCTCGTTCGATCCACCGAACTAGGTGGCGCTTCCTCCTGAACGATACAGCTCGGCGGCAGCACCGTCGATTGGATCAACACTTTGGCCTTGGCTGTTGTGTCGACCACCATCAGCGAACCTGAGCGCTCCGAATGGATCTCCTCTTTGTTGGCTTCCAGCGCACTCATGAAGGAGACCGCCGTGGTCTGCGACAACGGCTGGCCCCCTCCACCGATCCCCACTGCAGAACTCGATGACTTTGTGGTTCCATTTTCCAGTGGCCGGCTCTGCGATGGACTGCTGGCAAAACGAGATCGTGCTACGATTTGGATAGGCAACGGCGAAAACCTTAAGGCTTAATGGGTTTCTCGCGAAACTATGTTTCTCAATTTTTGTGGGCAAGATATTTCGAAGACTGATCGACCGATTTACTTCAAATTTGAATCACCTGTAGCGTATACTGGTGTCTATTGCGTATACTAGAATCAACTCGATAAAAATATATCAACCGTTATGCCTAACGCAGTTTCACGACTTGAAAAGACAAAATGGCGGCTCACATTGCATCGGACGTTACGACGAATGAATTTCCCACTTCGCTAGGACTGGACGAACTCGAGGGCGACAGCGAGTCGAGCGGAATCTGCGGAGAAAATTGTACGTGCGGTATTTTAGAAATTACCTTTTTGAGGGATAACACCACTCTAGGCTTTGGCGAAAATCGTTTCTTTTTGCTTGAAAAAATACTTCGGCGTCGTAAAAACAATACGCGATGCATCGCAGATTACAGGCAAACAAAAATTTCGAGGATTTAAGGAGGTACGATCACTTCCACGGCGTCAAAAAAGAATCTAAATTGGTTTTACCCACAGCTGCTCCGATTGACGTTTACTTATGTTGATTATTCGTATTAACGATTACAGTGTGCCAAATGTTGTGGTAAATGATGAATTTATCGCACGTAAACAAAAACTGAAAAATTAGCTTGTCAACGATTCAATGAGGCTCATTTTTATTATTGCGTTTTGTAATATTGAGAAAATCTTCACGAAATCGTTTTCTTCAAAGCCCAAGGTAGAATTATTTTCAATATTGCTCCCAATCAATCGTCATTAGGGTTAGCCTTAGGTTTCTTTTTTCATGCATGTAGTTCAGTTCATGAGAAACATAACCTTCACGCTTCTGTTCTGTTTTTATTTTCTTCGTTGGTTCATTTTGTTGGTTCACCGCATCATTTCATTAATTAATAGTTGCTTGTTATAGTTGGCGTTATCCCTCACGAACATGTTTTCCTTCTATACGAACCTAACGCTGATTAAAAGATTGAAAATTGCAGTTTTTCGAGGTGTTTAAACAAAAGGGTACAATTTCTGCCATAATTTTATAACCTTGTTTGCAATAAAAAATATACTTCGAACAATATGACGCCGAATTTAGGTTCGTATAGAGCGTGATAATATAAAGAAACTGACGATCACTTGATAAAATTATAGGTTAGAAACTTTTCGAGCTAGAGTGTACACAAATCGAAACAAAGTCGTTTTGAGAAAAACGCGTTTGAAATGAGCTACCGAGAACGAAAAATTCAATGCAGTAGTGAATTATTTATACTGCTTTGGGAACATATTCTTGAATAAATTAACTCACAATGTATGGAATTTTAAAAAATCGATTTTTCGAGTCGTCTAAACTGAACTTTTTTTTAGTGAACTTAGTGAAGTTTATTTAACGGTTCAAGTGAAATTCTCGCTTACGTCCGAAAGAACGGTGCAGTCGTAACTCGGCTGATACTTGTCCTGCTCGTGCGGAGGCCTGCGAAGAATTTTGTCCCGATCTTGCTTGTGCTTGCGATCGGCGCCTTTGAGCTTGAAGACTTTGACTTGGCAGGAAGCTGCGTGAAGACGAGGTCCACCGGGGAGTCGAGTCTCCACGAGAATTCTAAATGGCACGCCCTTCTCGCCGCCGTGCTTTTTCGGTGTAAATTCGGTGCTTATGCAATTCACCTGAAATCAATTGTCGAGCCCATCTTTAGGCCTTGCGGAAAACTTCTCGAAAAACAATTGCCCGAATAAACAATTTTTCAAACACCGTAATGTTCCGAATGAACAATTTCCAAAATGAACGTTTTCCAAACAAACCCAACTTTAATTTAATAATCAATTGAATATAATTTCACAGTTTTATAATGTTTAATTACTCAGTTATTATTGAATTAGTAACCGAACATGTACACTTTTCTAACCGAAATTACAATTTAACGTTTTATAAAGTTTTTTAGTGAGTCAAATTGAGATAAACGAAGATTTTCAATGCAATATACAGCGAAATAAATGTTACGATTGACCAACGTAAGAAATGCGTTCCACGAAGTATTTGGCTCGATCGATGATGCAATGTTAATGCAAATATTAATTATTCGAAATTGAAGTTATTCAATTTATTCATAATGTGATCGTCAACCCTGAAAAAGTTTGTCCATTCGGGAACTTGTTCATTCGAGAAATAATTCTTTCGGGGAATTGGAGAAATTGTCATTCGGGCAATAGTTGAAGAATTTTTCGCAAACGCTTGCGCAAAAGGGCGCCTGTACCTTGATGTAGACTCCGACTTCTTTGGTCGGATCCCACATAAATTCGACGCTGTTCTTGGATGGCACGGACTGGGCAACGTCGACCATTCCGTAACTCAGGGGTACGTCAACCTCGAGCAAACGCTCGCCGGGTCGAGCCCGCTGCCAGGCCATCATCTGCTCGCGCTCGGTGTACTGCAAGCGCCTCTCGTGGAAACATATCCGTATATTCGACTGTAACCGAGCCCCACAAACGATCTCTACGTATAAAAATCTCCCTCACTGACTTACGGACAACGAGTGGGCCAAACGAGGAAAATAAAAATTTTGTGAACACCGGGAGTACGCACTAAGTGCGCAACTAAGTTTCCGGCTTTTTTTTTACCAATAAAAAATCGAAAATTTCAAGGCAAATACAAAAAATGATTCATTCGAAGTATTGTCCCTCGCTATTTACACATTTTTGCCATCTCTCTGGCAAAACATAAATACCGCGACGATAAAAGGACGCGTCTTTGGACTGAAACCATTCGACTGGGTATCCTTAAGGATGTTGTGTCCCTATGAAACATGTTAATGTTACTCGTTCAATAAATAGCTTCTCAATCGTCATGAAATTTTTACACGACTTCCTCAATACTTCATGTAAAAACATGCCAAATTTTCAGAATTCTGTCATCTCCCAATCTGAAGGGAAGAATCCAATTTAGCAGAAGTACTCTCATTTTAAATCGTTCAGCGACATCCAAGACGAAATTTCGTATTTTCACTTATCGAAGGGGAGAACAGGACTGGACATAATCGAGTATTATCCACGTACCTTGAGAATTTTGCCGCGATAGGCGGAGAGATCGCCGAGTTTCTTCAACTTGATCTCGTAAGATTGGCCCTGATTGAGATAAGTTAGAGTTTCCTCGTTAACTTTCGTCGCGATGCTCGTTGCTGCTGCTAGAACGTACTGAAAGCTGCGACGAAACGAGCGATTTTGTTTGTTTCATCATTTACGCGAAATACAACGTGCGGGTGAAGGAAATAGAATCGTGCGACGCGTACTGACCGACTGTCCTCGTTGAATTCGTTGCTCTGTTGGGACGACGAGGAGGAGGACGACACGTGATTGCCGGACGAAGAATTTGGCTGATAATCCTCGTTATTGGAATACAACAATTGATGAAGATTCGTCGTGGCAGCGGGGTGTCTGCTGTTGCCGGAATTATGCTGCTGATGATTCACGCTGGTGGTGCTACCTGGACTGGTGCCGTTGCTCGTCGTTATTTCCGTCGTCGTTGCGATCTCGTTGCTGTGACTCGTGTTGTTGTTGTTACTGTCGGCTTCGCTGCTTCCAAGTACGCCTACACCGTTGCTCGACGTGTGCCGAGTGTGACTCAAGCTGCGGCAACATTTCAAACCACTGTTACTAGAATGGACAATTTCCCGAATGAACGATGCCTCGAATGAAACATTTGCCGAACAATTATTTTCGATGATTTTCAGGATACTGTATTCGAGAAATTGTTCGTTCGGCAAATTGTGCACGAGAAATAGGGATTTTTCCAGTAATCTCTGTAGAGACGATTATTAATATATTTAGTGAAGCAAAAAAAAGTTATGAAAATCCTATGAATGGCGATAGGACTACCTTAAAGTGATGCGCGGAAGCGCCTCTTCGATTTTGGCGAAAATTGTACACGTTTAGATAAATTGTAAAAAAATATCTAAGTCACGTGACAAAGAACACCAATCGGAGCGCATGACGTCACACATTGCAAAAGACGAACGAGTCGACGCTCTGAGCGTACTGCTTATACTTTTGCCGTTTACTTTGTCTTAAAATGCAATTTGCGAGATTTCTCGATTGATTTCGTATTTCACTCGAACTGTAATAATGGAGACTGGATTCGTGAAGGCGAATAGTTCGAATTTGCCTAGGATTGACTGCACAATGGTGGCTAATTTCTTTACCAAGAAACAGCGACTTCTGCTCTGCAGAATTCATAAACGTGTAGACTTCCGTGTAAGTATACCTTAAAGAATTGTCATTTGTGCAACAAATAACGTATACGGCATTAATAATATTACAAACTCTGTAATAATTTGAAATTTTTGAGGTTATGTTTCGTTTTACAACTTGCTTTGTTTTATTTAATTGCAGATCTTCCAGACAGTCATACAGCAATGAATACAGTTTAGAATTCATTCTTGGGCTTATTAATTCCGAAATATTTGTCATCGTTGTCAAAAATATTTGATTAGAGTTCCGTATTTTGCAGAGTAAGACGTCACGTGCCGTCAAATGACAGGTCTGGGCGTTTTGGTGCGTATTTTGAGACTAATGAATTAAAAAGCGATTGCAAATACGTGAAATAAACATTCAGCGATATTATCCATATGTGAACAATTTTAAACTTTCCAAAAAATAGGCAACCTTTGTATTGTCCATCCGATGAACTGCGTTCGAGAAATTGCTTTCGGCAGATTGTTTTAGAGAAATTGTCACTCGGGCAATAGTTTTCGAAGAATTTCCCTTAAACGCCTCGATGTACCTTCGAACGGAGAATCGAATATGTAAGACAGTAAACTCGCCTGGTATTGTTGGCATGATGTTCCGGGGACGGTGCCTCTTGTTTGAAAACCGTCAGCGATGGCAACGCCAGGAGAGCCTCGCTGTTGGAGCACACGAGCGTGTAAAACGCGAGGATGACGTAGCAAGCAAAGAGAGAACAAAACAGGCGCGTCGGTAAGAACGTATTACCTCATGTTGTAGGAGGCAACGGCGTTAGCGAGATCGGAAGCGGCGAGTGCGGATAGCGGACCGTCGAAATCGGCGGCCAAGTGTTCGGCGAATTCGTCGACCTGGGTGGAGGTCCAGCCCTGGCCGGAGCCATTGCTACCAACCGAGCCTGGAACACGAAAGATCGTTTCGATCTCACCACGTACGATACGACTCCTTCCACGACGTGTGCACGCGATCTCGCGATGCGTCACCACGCGCGCGAATTAAATAAGCGTAGGAGAATAAAAAGAGTTTGACGAGGAGTGAGGGAGACAGCGGGCAAGAGGAAGCGAGCAATTTCCATTAGTAGAAACGAGACCGGGAGCCCAGCATCCAGGACGTCGTCCGTCTCGTTGTCAGCCAACGGAATAATCGAGCCGCTTGTTATTCGCTCGAGAGCTCGTACACGCGGCCTCGCTCACGTACAATGGCACGTACGCGCGTCTCTGCTTTGCGAATTGCGCTAACCCGTCCACACACGTAGCGAGAGGGAGGAAGAGAGTAACGACGGAACGTTATACGCACCGTCCCTCCGTGGATGTTTCCTCTCCAATTCGCCGGACATGTGCTGATGAGCCGCTTCGTTCCCAAGCCGTCGCTTCAGTCCGTTTGATGATTGATTGAAATTCGTGGTCGTCGCGGACGAGTGCTTGCTCGCGAGTGATGAATGCTCGCGATTAGCCGCGCTCGCGACAGAACCGACCGTATTAACGTCGCCGTTGTTCACCGATGGCGAAGACGCGCTCTTTTCCCGCTTATCCTGCCACAGTACGTGCTGGGAACTGGCCTCGTGATATCCCATGCTCACCTGGCGAAAAAATCGGATTTATTCAACGCTCGGGCGAACGTACGACGAAAAGCAAAAACAGGGGGCACGCACAGGCGCGATACCGAGTGTGTAAATTAAGTAACGTGACTGGCAACGTAGTGTTCGATCTGGCGGCGATCTGAGACGCCTTCGGTACGAGTTTCGACTCGCTAGTCATTTGGTTGTCCTTAGCAATCCTTTTTTCGTTAAAGTTTTCTTCTGGTGTGTCCTAGAATGAGTGACATCAATGTCGAGTGACGGTGTGTCAGGTTTTACTTCAGACTTGGGCACAGTGCAACGGAAACTTTTGCAGAACTTGAGCAGGTCTGGGGAGACAGTGTGTTGCCAGGGGTCCAGGTTTTTCGGGGGTTTAAGGCATTTTCAGAAGAGCCGATTGAAGATGGACCACTCGGCGGAGGGTACCTTCAAGAACCAATGAAAGTGTCGACGGGATGCGGGATCTTGCGTGACATCGTCGGGTGTCAGTCAGAATGATCTGGGAATAGTCGACTTTGACTCACACCACTGTTCACCAGATTTTGATGAATTGGGGATGATTAGTGTCATTGGTATTTAACGTGCAGTACCTGGGTGCAGACCCCAAACTACACGATCACCATCAGGTTCGGGATTCAAATCACGCTCAATCTCAGTTTACATCCAGAAAGCGGGTCCCAATTGCAACTACTGGTCGAGCCAAGTGTCTTTCCATTACTCTAACGGCTCTGGAGGCCGCTACCAGAGCTAATAACAACGTAGTTTACCCGCCGGGAACCAGAAGGAACGCGATGGAACCCTGGCCATCATACGGCCTAACCACTGCCCCCACAAATCCGACCAGTCTGGACCCTCTGAAGGGCCAGTCGACCACTAACCCCCACGGTACCATTCTTGATCATTGGTCAGACCCTCGTGACTACAGGAAACCCGCACCACTTCCAATTGACGAGCCTCGCTCTCATCGACATTGGTCGGCCAGCTCAGGCCGGCGGTGACTACTCACCGAACATTCTGCGCCCGAATTGGGGGTGATAAATATCAGAGTCTTTTACGTGCTTGTGCCTGGTCATAGACGTTAAACAACACGACCACCATTAAGTCCGGGATCGGGATAAGTCCGATGAACGCGACAAGCATATGCATGACTCCCAGTTTACACCCAGAAAGCGGGTCCCAATTGTAACTACTGGCCGAGCCAGGTGTCTCCATCAATCTAACGGCAGACCGCTATCAAAGCTAATAACGTAGGTCACCCGCCGGGAGCCCGAAGGAACCTTGACCATAAGGCCTATAACCACTGCCCCCACAAATCCAACCAGTCCCGACCCTCTTAAGGGCCGGTTGGCCACCAGCCTCCACGGTACCATTCTTGATCATTGGTCAGATCCTCGTGACTACGGGAAACTCGCACCACTTCCAATTGACGAGCCTTGCTCTCATCGACAGTGCACAGCCAGCTCAGGGAGGAGTTGGTCACACGGGTGTCCCCCCTGCATGCGAATTAGGGCTAAGTTGCATCACAACAATGTGCCTTGCCACACAGCAATTCCAATAAACTAATTTTTGGCCGGTAAAACATTACTGTGGCTCCCTCAGCCTCATTATTCGCTTGATTCGAGTCCTTGGACTTTTTCCTCTTCCCGAGATTGATCAATCATCCCGAGGGACGTCACTTTAGGACGCGAAAACATTCAAACGGCTGTAACCGACCAGCCGAAGGCTATTCCAGTATCCGAGTTCCAGCACTGTTCCCAAGGAGCTTATTTTGAGGGAGACAATATTAAATTGTAATTCTACTCGAATGAAAAAATTCAACGTAAAAATCAGTCTCATTACTTAACTTACACACCTCGTATATCGGAGTTGCTTCGGGGAGCAACGTGTTGCGGCTTACTTGTTGATTCGACACGATGCCTCGTCCCTCCTGGCGGTTCGGTGACAATCGATGGTAAGGCTGGGGCGGCGACGAAGACCCCAGCCATATGGAACCAGCGGAACCGCTGAGTGCCTCGGAGCCTGAATCCATCATCATTTGCAGCTCCATTCGAAAGATATATAGATATATATATACTTTCGCGGATATACGTTTTTCTTTATATCGATATTATATCACTCCACTCGTCGCTCCAGCTGTCGCTTTTTTTTCTCAAGCCTCGAATTTTTCGGCCAAACCCAAATTTCACATTCCAAAGTACATATGCTTAATATTTTAAAGAAATAATTTGCTTCCAATTGAACGTCGTCTTCGTCGTCGCCGCCGTTGTCGACGCTGCTTATCCTCTTTGCTCGTCGCCTGCTTCTTTTTGTATCTTAGGTACCGTATAGCGATAACGTCCCGCAGTACGATGAGGCAGACCTCGCCGAAAACTACGTATTTTCTTCTCTTCTTTTTTTCTTCCTTCGCGTTATTTTTCAGCATAGAAAACATCAAGATTGTTAATGTTGAATAGCGACGGGCGCGCAAGAGTGAGGAGAGGCCGCGAATTTGCGGTATGTATATATCCGACTGTTGTATCCGATGTCTTCGAAATCTCGAAAGTTTTAGAACATGACGAAGAAACTGTTGTACAATTTCTTGATGCCCGTAGTCTCGCGCTGTCGATGAGTCTCCAATAACGTACAGCCACGAGACTTCAGTGCCATAAAACGCAGGAATACAACGAACGCGTCCGCAACGTGCACCATTCCAATGCCACGGCTGAAAAGCATTTTGGCTGTCTGTCTTGCCGATGGACTTTTCCCCTGGACACACTTTATCCCTCTCTCGTTGTATTCCTCTCTACGAGTCCTCGCTTGTGAGGTTGATTCTGTCCTAAGCGACAAAATCAATGCTCTCGCACTGTTCTAGTGTCTCGCAAAAAAAAAAGAACGGCGCAAGCGGCCTTTACAGAGTCACCACATCTTTAGAATTCGTCGCTCCATGACACTCGGAGGTTGCTGATCGCGGGTTTTGTTGTTTTCGGGCCACTATGGGGAACCGCTTGAAACGCGACGCCCTCTGATATTTCGATGTGGGTCCGGCCGACCGAGAACACTCACTGGCTGGACAGTGACTCGACGTGGGGTTGCCTTACTACGTGCACTGCCCGAGTCGCGCCTCTAATTTCTCTCGAAGAGCAGGAGCCAGTAAAATTGTGCCATTCGCAAAGAGACGGGACCTCCCGATAACGAGCGGCGGCACTTGATCGAGTTCGAACCTCCGGAGAGCTACTGCACCAGTGGTGGAAGCTGATCGGTCGGCAAGATGATCGCTCGAGACGATGATCGCGCTTCGAGGCTCGACGAACGAATGGAAGGCTCGGTGGGCGAAATAAAACGAATCGTCAGTTGATCCCTGTCTCTCTTTCCCTCGGCTCCCTTCGTCACGCGCCTTCTGCCTCTCTCGCTCGCTCTCCCGTGGCTGGACCTCTCGGGGGCGATCTGTCGCACGAGCAAGACGTGAGCGCGACCCGGAAAACCCGCGATATGTCTTCCGAGAAGTCAGTGGGATTAAGAGGCTGACCAATGGAAACTCCGAGCCCGAGTCGCGAGCTTCAATTGAAACGAATCTCGATGATCCTCGTCAGGCCGAACGAACCGTGCGCGTTTATTGAGCCTCGTATACTCGTACGTCTACGTGTATTCGCCTCGTCGAAGATCGCCTCCTTACTCGTGTTACGAGCAACGAACAAAAAGAGGCGATTTCTTCAATTCCCTTTCCTCGCTGGATGAGCAATTTGCGTAATACCTTCACGACCCGTGGGTATCCGACTGGAACAAGAAAAGGAATACAATGAAAAGCTTTACGCGTCGTTTGTAAAATTGTTGCCATTGTCGTAATTAACGTTACAATTGTAATTACCATTGAGTACTGCGTGTTTTTAAGGTTTTGTGGGAACGAAAGGCTAAGGAACTTTGTCGCCATCTATTACGACGAAATTACAACGATCGGGCAGTTACGACTTCCAGATATTTGAGGAAGGGCAGATGGTATGGAAGGTTGCGTGGCGTTGAAGTTTGTCTCGGCGGAATGCAACGAAAGTTTTATTTTTTTCAATTCTTTCACTTTTCATTTTTATTGCGGTCATTTTTTTTTGTATAGATCGGCGTCGTGGATCTACAATGAGGATGAGAAAAACTGGGAGTTGTTTCCGTGCCTTTAAGGGGCCCGTACACTTTGAAAATGTCAAATTGAACATTTGATAATTTCACTCGAAGAAATCGACGATGATGAACAATCGGAAGGGATTTTGTACGGTGCAGGAATTGCCGAGTTTAGGAGAAGAGTTTTTCATAGTATAAACTGCAAACGCGTTTTTCTCGAAACAACGTTTTCAAAATCTAGCTCCATCGTATCTCTAAAACTAATAAACCGATTCTTTTGAAATTCGAACCACATATTGTAAACATAATTCGCAACAAGATGATGGGTTTGAAATTTTTATGTTTACTCTTTTTTTTGCGAAAAACTGCGGAAAAACGCGCTTTTTTACCTTTTTCATTTTTCTCTGCCACTTTTTTATTTTTTGATAAAACTTTATATCCGAGGGTCGTTTTGTAGCTGGTGTCATACTGAATCTAATGGGCTTTGATTTTTTTAGCCCACCTATTTTTGAGGCGTTACGTTAAACTATAGTTTTTGTACTTAAAAATGAATTAAACTTAAAAAAAAATGTATTTCGAGACTTTATTTATCAAGTCCAACAACTTTTATATTTATAACTTTTATAAAATCCTCAAAAAAAATCGCGAATGTAGGCTTTTTTCGTGGATCCAAAGTGGACTGGCCCCTTAAAGCCTTAGGCCACTCTAGAGGCCGAAAAAATAGGCTGATTGAGGTTTTTTTTTTCAGAAAAAACTAAAAAATAAATCGAGATTATACAGTCACTGATATGTATGATAAACACCCTTTTTTTGTAATCTCGATTTATTTTATAGTTTTTCTATAGTGGTGGTGGTTTATTCCAAGTATGCCCCTTTGAGGGTGTTTACATGAGTGCCCTTCCCTTCCCCTTTACAATAGTAGTTTTTCTATAAAAAAATCCCCAAACCGATCGATAATAATATTGTGTACATATATATAATAAATAAAATATAAATAATATTAAGAAAGCACATATTAATGAAACGACTCGTGTTGTTTTATTCACATGGGCTTATTTTATAATAAGCACATCAGATATAATAATTATATAATAAGTACAACACGAGTAATTTAACAGTAAATTTTGAGATACTCCCTGCTCCTTCTTTGCCGTTGCCGTCGCAAATAAATAATTAAATTCGCTGAAAAAGAATTCGCTGAACCTCGCGAAGGTTTTACATAGCTGCTGTGCTGGTGTACACGACAGATACATTTGTGTCTGACAGGCGCAAACAATTTTGCAGCCATAACACGGTCAGTTTCACCTTACGCAGTGTTGTATTACTATATATTAATGGTTCCCAAGAACACTAGCGACGCTTGCGGCGGAAGTGATCACTACACATCTACGGCCGATCGAAAGAACTGTTTGAGTAGGGAGTGTCGACTCCTCTCTAGTCTCCTTGGTTCTTCCGTTCCGCACATAACCTCCATATTTGTACCTTATATCGAAATAAAAATAATCCCACTTTCCACGCAAATAATACGTTTTACGAATAAATAAAAACGTCAGCTTATTTCGAGACACCTATAAGTTACGATCTCATTTATTCTCAAACGGTTTGCTCCTCCATTATCTTTCCAAGCGCCGCGCGACACTGGTCCTCCCTCACGCCCTTCCAAACGCCGTATCGATGATTGAGTCCGGGCAGATCGTGAAGCAGAGCCCTGGTGCCGAGCACGCCCCTCGCCTCGTTCGCGACACCGTAAAATATATTGGAAACGCGGGAATGAAGTAGGGCCATCGCGCACAACGGGCAAGGTTCTCTAAGCAAGAATATCCAATAGTCGGTGCACAGATACGTGTAAGCCGGCCGTGTATCGTCGTAGACTACGCGACGCGCCACCTGGCGGAGATCTCGAGGAAACACAAGCGGCAGTGATTCGCGTCGATCCTCGATGCGAGGATGCTTGATTCTGTCGTGACGAGGTCGATCCTGATCGGTGAATCGGTAAGCACCACCGGAGCCTAGCCTGGCGACGAGATCGACGGCGATCATGGAAGCGTGCCACATAGGATGAAGATCGACACGGGAAGCGGCAAGGGCTAGGATCCTATCGGTCGATGGGTCGTAGACGACAGCGCTCCCGTGGCAGTCCCGAGTACCACGTGCACGACCCCGCAGCGCCACCTCTGCGCATAGACCCGTACAAAAATCGATCTTCTCGAGTTGCTTCGCGCTGAAGCAACCGCCGTTCAGTATACGCTCAAGATGCGGATCCGGATGGAAGTTCAGTGGCCATACAGCCGATGCGAACTTGGCTTGGATCTTCGTTCTGGCAGCTACTGCCGGAACTTCGAGCACCTCGAGATCGTCACCCTCGAAAAGGCTCAGGTCGAAGTCAGCCTGGCCGAGAAGGTCGACAACTTCTTGGCGCGTGTAGTGACGCGAGTTCTCTTTCGCAACTTCCGGCGAGGCGAAACCGAGGACCAGCCGCTTGGACGAACATCTCTTCAGGTGGGACATGCCCGTGAATAACTTGCCGACTTTACCTATTGCCCAGGAAATACGCTGCTGGTCTCGTAACTTTCCGATCCAGGCTTTCCTCAAAGGCACCCTTTCTCGGTTAAATTCCTCGGCGACGACAGCCGTTGGTACACCTGGCTTCGTCATTTCTCACTTGCTCTTCGCTTGTCTTCCCCTCTCCCTTCGAGGGCCTGAAAAGAACCCCGTTTTCGTACTGATTCCGGACTCGGACTCGCGCTGTATCGCGGTATGTCTCTCGATTCCGAGACGCAATAGTGAAGGCAATAATAACGATAAGAGACTCGATGGGATCGACGGCGGGGCTCGGTGGGTCTCTCTCTCACGCACGAGACGAATCTTTATTGCTGTCAAGTTGGGCCACGGTCGAATCGTTTGCGGGAGTTAGGTGCAATTGTTAAGCCTCTTCTGTTGTACGCTCTTGAGAATAAGCACTCTCGGCCCTGCGCGGACATTTTACAAATCGCACCAGCGCGCGCGTGTGTGTGCGCGAGCGCGTGCATGCTTGAGTATATTTCTTCTCGGCTTCGCTCTCTCGCCTGTGTCACAAATTCGTGTCCCTTCCTGCATCGCGTCGTGCCCGATTGTGCGACCGAATTCGCTCGTTTTGTGCTCGCTACGCGTGTGACGACGTCTGCGTGTGTGAACGCCGATGTGTTTACGCACGTGTACGTTACGAGGAGTCAAATGATTCGGAAGATTTAATGGCCGTAACGACTAGAGCGAGGCCCCAACTTTTATTTGACGATCGTTAAGTTTCAATGTCACGCGAAAAGTGTTGTATTCGTCCGCAGCGAGAATGTTTTTCTTTCGCTATTTTTAGGGCTTCGTGGTCGTACCGGGAAACCCTTATAATTGCAGCATGTTTGCGACACTTTTTTTTTCGTATTGCCCAGGTAGCAATTGCCGAAACGTCGTCTACGCGGGTGGATTATGTCCGCCTTGAGGTTACCTCAATCAATCGATAGAGTTTTGTTTGCATAACATTTAAAAAAAGTTTTTTAGGAAACTTATACAATGTCGGAAAATAACAACTTTTATAATCTCTGCCGCTTCCTCCTTATCGATAAATCTGTGCCTTGAGGTTACCTTTTGAGGCCTTAGGCCACTCTAGAGGCCGGAAAAATAGGCTTTTCGGGGATTTTTTTTCTCAGAAAAACTACAATATAAATCGAGATTACAAAAAAGGGTGTTTATCATACGTATCAGTGACTGTATGCAAAAAATTTTTTGAAGCGATTAATTACAAAATGACGGCTGTGCAGCGTTTTTTGCGACGTCTCCGTTTGACGTTGGCCGGAAACATAACTCAGACAATTTTTAACCGATTCACTTGGAATGTTGAATATATCTTGAAGTACGTAGGATTTTTCTTTTATAGTGCATAGTTCATTTGTTATTAACGTTAAATCATTTGTTATTAAATTAATCTGACTGTTATTTTTTTTATTTGTTATTAAATAATCTGATTATTAAAGTTATTTGTTTTAAATAATCTGTTTTTTGTTATTCAATAATTTGTCAATTTAATAACAAATTAATTTGTTATTAAATTAACTTGTTGTTAAATTAACTTGTTAATTTAATCATTTGTTTTAAATAATCTGTTATTTGTTATTAAATAATTTGTTAATTTGTTATTAAATAATTTAATAATTTAATAAAAATAATTTGTTATTAAATAATTAAATAAGTTATTAAATTTAATGACAAATAACTAAATAATTAAGTTATTTGTTATTAAATAATCTGATTATTAAATTAATCATTAACATTAAATCATTTGTTATTAAATTAATCTGACGATTTTTTATGAAAATTTTTCACTTTACACTTCAGAAGTGCGCCATTTGGCCAAAAATCAATATGTCGAAAAAAAATCCTACGTACTTCTATAGCAGTTATTGTATATGATCGAAAAAAAATCATTGGCTCATTATAAGTCAACAATTACTGAAGCTGTTTTTCCGGCCGTGGAGCCTAGAAAAACGGAGACGTCATCGCAAAAACGCTGCACGGTCGCCATTTTGAAATTAATCGCTTCAAAAAAATTATTGTATACAGTCACTGATATGTATGATAAACACCCATTTTTGCAATCTCGATTTATTTTGTAGTTCTTGTGGAAAAAAAATCCACAAAAAACCTTTTTTTTTCGGCCTCTAGAGTGGCCTGAGGCCTCAATTAAGAACCGTTGCGATACTTTTGGACAGATGATCGGTTGGAGTTGACTGACGGACGCATATCGGACACTAGGCTGGATTACTTTAAGCGAGTTGCGTAAGCTTGAAGTTTCGAAAATACGACCGGTTTGTCGCGTTGCTTTAGAGCCTAGACCTTAACTTTGAGGTCTTGTATAGCTTTGAAACGAAACATTTGTCGTTTTTTTTATTGCCTTGAATGATGTATAGACATTGCAAGAACGATATGGTAGATATGTATAAATATTCCAACAATAATATGGTCCGTAGAAAACTGGTTTTAAGACTTTAACGGGCTACAGCTACTTAGGTGAGTAAAAAATTGTATTACCATATATTTATTCGATAGTATGACCTTCTAGCCGTATTTCGTGAAAAATTCATTGAAATATTCCCAAAATTGAATGAGTCGCAGCTTATAACAGGACGAGAGGTAGCAGCACCATATATGAAACTTTAAGGGGTCTCCTCACTTTAGACGCTAAAAAGGTTATTGTTATGAATTTTTTGATAGGTTTATATTATAGATATTGATATAAAAGTTGTTACACTTTCGAAATACACTTTCGAAATACATTTTTTTTAATGTATGTATTTATGTAACCCAAATAAACTTTAAACGCGTTTTTCTCGAAGCAACGTTTTTCGATGGCTTATTGATAAAATCTTCGAAACTACTGGAACGATCCTTACGAAATTTTAACCACATATCCTTTACTATAGTAAATGATTACTATAGTAAAGGTTAATTATTACTATAGTACAAATACTGTAAAGGTTAAATGGAGTTAAATATTTAGTTAAATATATTATATTATACTTTAACTTAACTTTATAAAGTTAAATTATAAAGTTAAATATAGAGGTTAAATAAAAAATTATTACTATAGTAAAATATAGTTATAGCGCGTATCAAAGAATCTTTAATTCTTATATTTACTAATTTTTTGCTAAAAACGGTGAAAAAGCACGTTTTTTTGTTTTTTCGAAAAATTTCTGCCATTTCGTTATTTTTGCATATATAAAAAATCGTATGATATGCGCTATAGCCATACGGAATCGAAAACTGTTCGATTTTTTGTTTCGGATGATCCATCTCCGAGATTTCCTCAACAGGGCAGACCTACAATTTTTTAGGATATTTTTTCAACTACCTCTTTCGTCTATAAACATTGACTTAGATAAATTAATTTTTTTAAATGTATTTCAAAAGTGTAGTTATTAAGTGTAACAACTTTTATATCGATATCTATAATATGAACCTATCCAAAAAATTTATGAAAATAGCCTTTTTATAGCGTCTAAAGTGAGAAGACCCCTTAAGGTGTTACTGGATGGATGATAAAAAGTGGCCAAAATTCTTGAAAATTTGACGAACGATAGTTCTTGATAGAACAATAATACGTGAATTATTTTAGAACTTTTCACGAAATAATTTCGGAGTTATAAACATATGAATTAAACACGATCGCTTATGGGAAAACGGCTACTGCAGAAAAAACCAAACGACGGCTCAATCGTAGCTACACTAAGAACGTTTTTGTTTAGGCATTCCGCGGGAGGACGCAATCGGTGCTATTTCGTCGGTCTGACCATTTTCAACCGGAAATTGAAACTTTCTTGTAATGTAGTGCTTTAACTACGCGGTGAAGATTGATTTTCTTATTTTTTACAATATCTACCATTGTATCCACAAAAGTGTGTACAACATGCTGGAAATAAATGAATTTATTCCAACCGATGTATCACTAGAAAAACTTCATCATTCTGAACCTTCAAATTAGGCTTCCAGAGGAGGGTACCCCGTGAAGGGAAGTTTATACTCCGTTGGGCCAAATTTGTTTTTTTAAAGTCATGTAAATACAATTTGGTTATGTGTGAACCAACAATGATATTATGTGAATAAAATGACTCCGCTAAACTATAAAACTATGACTAGTGCTTTTTTTCAAATCCTTGAACACTTTTTGTAATTAATAACAATATTTTGTATGAAATTAATGTTGGTCTTAATATTACGTATACGAAATTATATACGATTATAAATGATTCTGGGTAGTTTAAATATCGACAAAATATGTGATCATACATGTACATGGATGCTGATGCATGAATATATATAATAATACACCATCGGATATGATAATATATAATATTTTAAGTAGAAATAGTGGTGACTACATATGATAACATATGATGATGTATTTTTACATATGATTATATATATTCACATATAACTTGAGCCATACATAATTATATATGGATGAAATTCATATATAAAGATATATTATTATATATTTCTTTACACATGATCAGGTAATTTTATATATTATTATGTATCATCATATGTAATTGATATATAATCATATATGCTTATGTATGAAAAAAATTTCCCGGGAAATTCATCATTTACCACAACATTTGGGACACTATAATCGATAATACGAATAATCAACATAAGTAAACATCAGAGCAGTTGTGAGTAAAATAAATAAAGACTCTCCTTTGAGCAATTCCAATTTGACTTCGAGATTTTTGTATTCACAATTTCGGTTAACTATTTTACAGGCTATCATAAGATTGATCTATCTATATTGGAACGTTCGTCATTACTGAATTCGACATTTCGGTCCTTTTGAATATTGGTCCTTCGAATTTCCGATCCCCACCCGAAATTCCTGGCAATTATTAGCAATTTATAGCAACAAATATAATAAATAACTTTTTTACTTCAACAATAGTGGATTCACATTCTAGAAGGCTTCAAGAACATTAGTGAATATGACTTTTTCCAAAGTGATTTAATACGTCGACAACTGTACGTGGACGTTTTCGTCTCATTGTCAGCATGACGGCGGACGTCCTTTATTTTAAAGGACGTCCTCATTTTCAGACCCAAATATGGATCTTGTCTCCCATTTTGAAATCCATAATAGAGGATAATACTTCGTTCCTTATTTTGGGGAAAATTATGGCAGTCCGGAAAACTCTTCGAAAAGTGTCCACTTCTCAGGTTGAAAAGTACACTACTGCATTTTTTTATAGTATAGAAATGTGCCGACATATCTAGAATCGCGATTCGACTTTTCGGAAAATAGTCATTTCCATTGTTTGCAGCCACTGGCACTGTCGAAGGAAGTTAAGGTTGTTCTATCGCTTCACACTAGTCATACCACTGATCATACTTGATACCTGTGCAATTTATATTTTTAACATATGCAAAAAAAATTATTTGCAATAACTAAAATTTTCCATTTGTAATTTGTTTAATGAACGTACACATTTAATTAGAAAAAATGAAAACAGCTATTCCAACGATTCGCTTTTTTTTTTGTTTTCTCCTAAGGTACATGCTGCTCTGTTCGCTTTTGTTACCTATTATTATTTCCTCCACCGTTTCTTTTTCTGCACTCCTTTTTTTTGTTCACTTTTTCGTCCCTATCCCCCCCCCCTTTCGGCCACAGACGACTTCCCCCTCTCTGTATCATATTCATCATGACATTTCTGTCATGGGTATAGGGAAATTGCGGAAAACCTATGCCAATACAGCCGGTCATTAGTTCGACCCCCCGTCGTGGAACTAGTCTTATTTCGCCGCGAAATGCCGAAGAAAAATATTTCACGACGAAATGTACGCGACTGGGATTCGAACCCGGGACCTCCCGGTCCGCAACTTTAGTGGCAAGCACGCTAACCACTAGACCATCGCACGGGGTTTCGATTCGCGTATTATTTCTAGGTTTGATATTTGGCAACATATTGGTTCTATCTCCGTCTCTTTTTACTCATTCAAGCGAAGTTAACCTCCGTGCTTTTCAACGTCGATCTGTCGGAACAATGTGAGGTGCGGGAAATGTAAATTTGTGTCGGTTAAAAATGAAATATGTATGGAAATTCGAATGAGCGAGATGAGGTTACGACTACGGTCAGCTGTTGCCTTGCCGTCACGTCTCTTTATCGTAGCAAGTGGTAATAAATCTAATACCGGAAGTACAAATTAAACTTGATATTGCATGAAAATTAGGTCAATAAGCGTATTCTTTTTCTGAGAGCATTGGATTACTACAAGTGTTAAGTATGTAAATCTGATTATTTTTAAGAATCTGACGGATTCTCGCTATTGTGTACACTTTTGTAGCGACCGGAAATTGGGTTTTTGTACGTCGTCTCGGGATTCCTTCACAAAAGTACGCAATTTTTATATTTTTTTTTCTCTGTGATAAGGTCGATAACCGACCCTGAAATTTCACAGAGACGATTATTAATATATTCAGTGAAGCTCAAGAAATAAACAATGAAAATCCTACAAATTGAAGCCTGTCGATAGGACTACCTTAGCAGAGAAAAAACTTCAAAAGCCAACGACATCCACGTAACCTCTCATCCGCGGCATCCTGCCGGTGAGCCGCGATTTCTACCGCCGCTTACGTAACGCAGCGCGCAAAGTGCCCCACGGAAGTGTTAAAAGGGAAATTCTCTTTTCTTCTCCATTGACTTAGTGTAAAGGCGTTCTGAGTGTAATTCGGCCCTTTCGACACATCGTGTGTCTCGCGTGCAAGGGGACAAAAAGATCGCGCGTATAGGGACGAGTGTGCCCGATAGAGGCGCGCGCGACTTCTCCGTTGTCGCGTTGTGTGCGTCCTTGAAAAAAACGTCGCTAAGATTCACCGCGTGTGAGATGCGCGCGCGTATTATCCGCGTGACAGGACGACGAGAGAGAGTGCCTTGAGAACCGACCCTTTTCTCGTGTATTAGCAATTAACATACACACACACACACACAACACGCGAAGGCGTTCACGACGGGTCAAAGCAGGGGGGGGGTCGGATTGATATTTACGTTCAAAGTCCAGTAACGTCGAGCTTCGAAAAATGCACAAAATGTCGTCGGTTGCCAGAGATACGCGTCTCCCGTGTGATCTTTCCACTTCCGAGCTCGGTTAAAATAATAATAATCATTTTAGCGATAGTTTACCTTGGCTATGGTAACTCGGAATCCACTGGGGGAAAAAGGTTGCCGAACGCTTGCCAGCTGGTCCGCGTGTCTGTATGCGAATATATATTCCGCTACTATCCCGGCCGATCGTTCGCTACTTCGTGTGTACAACGATCGCGTTACACTTGCAAATATAAAATAAAAACACCCGCGCGAGAATTGCGAGGAACGAATTCTAAAGCTCGTCGTTTTTTTCCTCGATGTTGACTACGGGAACAATAAAACGAGCTATTTTTTTCCCGGTTGAAAATTTGCCTTTGTGTACTATAAATATACGTATATACGGTAATCGAACGTAGGCAATAACATACAGTGTGAGAAAAATATAGTTGACGAGCATAACCTGCGCGTCTACTTCGTCTACCTAGTACTTTTACGACTGACGACACTGAGGTTTATCACTCGGCATACGTACTTTACGTACAGCGTGTGCGTGTGTGCTGTAGCAATACGCACGTCGGGCCTCTAGAGATAACCGCGCGAGAGCGAGAGAGAAAGAAGGGCGCGTTTAGACACGAGCGGCAAATGAAGGAAAAATAAATGTCTCTCGGGAAGGGGGAGCGCAATTTTCTACATGGAAAGGGAATTTATCGATTTACAGTTGATTCCATAACTGAACTTATGAGGATCGTAAACATTCCGTCGAGAGACTTCGGAGTTCTCGCGCTTCGTGCGCATGCGCCGGGCTGCAGCGCGTTTGCGCGAGAAGAGCGCGCGACATTTAAATTTACGATCGATCGGATATATTTGTTTTGCTCGGATAAAGCCTCGATCTTGCATTCAGGTATTCAAACGACTTTAGTGGGGGAAGATTCACTTAGCATCCAGTTTTTGCTTCAATTTTCGGCCGCCTCGTGCGCATAGGAAAGGGGGTGTGTGCGAAGAAGACAGCAATATGCCTTTGTCTTCCATACAGCGCATAGACTTTAGACTGTAATGTCTTGGTATACGGGTTCTTGTCTCTTTTTTGCAAGAAATATTCTTTACACGGAAAGTAGACGAAAAAAGTATGTATTTGCATGTTAAAATGAACAAATTAATACACACAAGCTTAAAAATATAACCAAATCTATATTAACCGCGTGCAAGAGCGACTGCGATAAAAATGATTGATAATTTGTTCTTTGTATTGCGATGTTAGATGAGCTGAATTGTTACGCTGCGCACTCGGAACTC
Organism: Ophion costatus; assembly: GCA_951751655.1. NCBI lineage: Eukaryota > Metazoa > Arthropoda > Insecta > Hymenoptera > Ichneumonidae > Ophion > Ophion costatus. The sequence continues at coordinate 2,517,080 of OX632368.1, forward strand.
GAAAGTTCTGGATTGTCACTTAATTGAATCGTCAATAACAGTTATTTAGGCATATCCACCATTTTTTTATACGTGTGACGACTTTCACCAGTTATACGCACATACGCCGATATGACGAAACATTTTATGGTCGGTCTAGGTTAGTCTAATGATACCCCTCGATCACAACGACACACGGTGGCGATGGTACGAAATAAAGCTTGAACACTAAGCGGCCCACTCGCCGCTTATCAAATACGATCGTCGTTTCATGATCTGTAAGACCGTAGATGAAGCTACCGAATAGGGATGTTGCCTATTTTTTGGAAAGTGTTTAAAATTGTTCACATATACATAATATCCCTCGAGAGGTTTGTTTCGTGTAATACATGCAGCAAATTCTTCAAAAATAGCGTTTTAATTCGTTCGTTTAAAAATACGCGCCAAAACTCCCAGATCTGTAATTTAACGGAGCGTGACGTCAAACTCTACAAAATACGAATCTCTAAGCAAACGCGATAACAAATATTTCAGGATTAATAAGTTCAACGATGAATTCTCGACTCTATTCATCGGCGTATGAATGTCTAGAAGACCTGCAATCAAATAAAACAAAACAAGTTGTAAAACGGAACATAACCTCAAAAAATTGTTCAAATTATTACAGAGTTTGTAATATTATTGATGCTGTATATAATATATGTCGCACAAATAACAATTCTTTAGGGTCTACTTATTTATTTGAAAACTACGAATATTTTTATTTTAATGTAGGGTACAAACATGAAGGTTATGTGTGAAACACAATATCCGATAAATGGCCGCCTCGTCCCTACTTGCAAACATTCGTGCTTTTGACGAAATTGTCAATAACATTTTAGCATAATTCCGGGCTAATTTCATTAATAGTGCGTCCAATTGCTTTCTTGAGCCTCGGTCTGTGGATGATTGGCATAAAATTTTCCTCTCAGGAAACCCCAAAGAAAGAAGTCCAATTGCGTCAAATGGCACGATCTTGGAGGCCAATTCACATCAGCAGGGCGCGAGATAACACGACCATGAAACTAACTGTATTGTTTCGCCCTAGATTTGTAGTGAATTTTCACAATTTCTATGCGTTGCTCGATCGTGCAATTCTTCGTGTCAATGCCAATTGTCAAAGATTGGTACTCTACGTTCGCCGCAAAAAAAATGGCGCGGAATATGTAATGTCAGGTCACTGTGGGACACCCTTTAGCGGTGGCATTGAAAGAGCGCCAATCACCCAAATATTTTACGGTCGTAATTGTACCAGCGAAAAGTCCGCTCGAAATGATCTAACAATAAGGCGATAAAGATGGCTCGAAGTGGACTCTGAAATGGCAGAGCTCGTAGCAGGGAGACGAGGTAAGGAGTCGACACGTCCCTGGCTCGTAGCAACAACAGATACGAATGGGAATTCGACTCCCCTCGAAACAATGATCCTCGAATCAGCAGAGACAAGGCTCTCTCATCAGATTCTTGAAAACGTTCGCAGTTATGGGAAGTCGCCGAGACAGCGCTGCAGTCGCGGCATTGTCGTTTGTAAATTTCGTTCGGGACTAGCAGAAATACCAGCCTCGAGGTTTGTCTACTTTGTTAGGCCAAACAAAAATGATTTTGCTGTATCGGAATGAGCCAATGAAGAGGAAGGTGTTCTCTATGGTCGTGGCATAACCGATTAGGTGTAATTATGAAACTTCTCATTTTATTCGCACATAAACTTCAGGTTAACAAACGCTTTTTCCCGAGAGCACGTTTTCCAAGTTTGCGGAAGTGCTACTACACGCCCTAAATGAGCAATCTTTATGAAATTTGGCAGGCACGTGTCCAAAAAACGTTTTTAATTTATGAACAAAAACCCTGCAACATTTTTTGGGGAAAAAACTGAACTTCCCCTTCGATCGGTGGATATTTGATTATTTTTCAATGTTTCTTCTTGAATCTAGTTCTACTTATACACAATATTGTACAACGTAAAAATAGGTTTGATTTTTTAGCTTCAGATGAACTGTTCAGGACTTAGAACTTCCGCAAGCGAAGAATATCATTGCCGGCGCACCGACATACGTGGCGCCTCCCACTCCCAGTACAATGTTCTGTGAAACTTTCAAAAATATTATCACGTTCAATAAAGACCGCCTAGTAAACATACCAAATGTCAACATTCTGTGTTTAATATTTTTCGCATAAAAATTGGTGAAAATTCGAACATTTTTTGGCTCAACAAAGTAGAAACCTCCCTCAAGAAGTTTCGAAACTAAAATAGAAATGCTTGTAGATTATTGAAATATACAGGCACCATGTATATTTAGGTTAGGTATCGAACACAGAAACTTCATAAAGTATTTAATTTTTTTCGAAGGATACTTTAAAGGAGCCGCCTAGTACTAATACTTTTTTTTACCCACAGTAGGTTCGGAGATTTTTGGAGTTTAGGTTGAACGTTTATCCATTTGGTAATACGGACGACACTTCGTAAACACTAGTTATAGAGCTGTAGGGACTAAAATAATACTTCGATTTAAACGCAAAACTGAGACAACCGTGATCATAGTATTATGAATCCCGTCTCAAGGAATAAAGCGCTTTCGCTGCTTCGTTCATTAATAATACTCAAAAAAGATGTGAATTTTCAGCTCAGATGGTTTGTTTTCGAGCATTAAGGGGCTACATCTATTTAGAGGTCCGAAAAGTAGCCAAATTTCGTTTAAAAAAAAAGTTTAAAAAATTTAAAAAGTTTAAAAAAAAAGTACATTTTGAGGTTATATTAAGAGCCTTAAAAAAATCACAAAAAATACAGCAAAACAACAAAATCATGACCGCCGGCATATGATGAACTTTTTTCGCACCGTTTGGCGGTGGACACTCTCCAGCTGAAACGATCCATCTGAAATCTAAAAGCCGAACGGGTTATTCGCAATGAATACCAGTCGTCGACGATCGTCACTTTTTAAAATCATTTTTTTTTAACAGTGTGGCGCCGAATTGAACCTCGAGCATCCAAAGTCTATGAAAAAATGGTCATTTTTACAAAAATATTTAGATAATTTAGAAACATTTTTAGAAAAATATTTAGATCATTTAGAAACATTTTAGAAAAATATTCAGATAATTCCGAAACATTTTTAGAGAAATATTTTGATAATCTAGAAACATTTTAAGAAAAATATTTAGATAATTTAGAAACATTTTAAGAAAAAGTAATTCGATAATTTCGAAACATTTTTAGAAAAACATTTAGACAATTTAGAAACATTTTTAGACAAATATTTAGATAATTCAGAAACATTTTAAGAAAAATATTTAGATAATCTCGAAACATTTTTAGAAATATATTTACATAATTTAGAAATATTTTTAGAAAAATATTTAGATAATTGAGAAACATTTTTAGAAATATATTTCAATATTCAGTAAAATATTAGTAAACGAATATTGATTTAAAAAAAGTGACATCGTCCACGACCTGTCAACATTTTTCATCGTACTCCTACAGATGTGGAAACAATGCATCAAGTAGTTCTCGAGATATCACGTCCGCCGACCTCGTCATGTCTTCGAAACGCTCGGTTATCGTACTCTTGCAATTTTCGCGAATACGATTAAAAGTCGAATCGAACAAAAGTATATTTTTAAAAATGGAATTTTTCGTCTTACCTGTGCAGCCTCGTTCTTCGCGACTGCATCTGGTCGCTCGGAGCTCCGCGTGCGGCGTAGAGTCGCCCGAATCTTTTCGTCGACGAGCTCCGGTTGTACAGTGCGCGCTTCTTCTCCCTCCCCGTGCGAATGGAGAGCGCGCGTTGCGCAGCAGCGGCGTGTATCACGCTCTCCTCGTCCTCTGCGTCGCGTGTGTCGTCACGGGATCGCGACGGCGAAAAAAAAAAAAAAAAGAACCTACCCGAGTATACATACTGGTAGTTGGTAGTACCGTGACAGTAGTGCAATGGCGAAGAAAACATACGATCTCCTGTTCAAGCTATTGCTCATCGGCGACTCCGGCGTTGGAAAGACGTGTATATTGTTTAGATTTTCGGACGACGCTTTCTCAACGACCTTCATTTCCACGATAGGTGAGCGACCTCGGCCAGCACACGCCGCTACCCCGAAACTTTCGACGTTCAACCGAAAAAGCCCAAAAAAAAAAACCGACAAGTTATTTCGCCGTATCCAATTTAGTCCCGCGCGTCACCCTTGCCGTCGCCCCCCTCCACCGCCCCGCGTAATCACACCGATAAAAGAATGTTTTTCTCCGCAAAGGAATGATACGCGGAAAAAAAGCTTGCGTCATAGTCGAAGAATTTGAAAGATCGTATTTTGCAGGAATCGACTTCAAAATCAAGACGGTAGAATTGAGGGGTAAAAAGATCAAGTTGCAGATATGGTAAGTCGAGGGTTGCCCTTAGAGTGCGGAGCAAGCGGAAGAAAAACCAACGGCGCAAATCGAACTTTCGCATTTCCAGGGACACCGCAGGCCAAGAGCGTTTCCACACCATCACGACGTCCTATTACAGAGGCGCCATGGGCATAATGCTCGTTTACGACATAACTAACGAAAAAACGTTCGAGAACATCGTCAAATGGCTGAGAAACATCGACGAGGTGAGTATCCGCGCTCGGGCCGGTAGATATCGCGAATGTTGTTGATCGTCCGATTTCCGTAGCACGCCAACGAGGACGTGGAAAAAATGATATTGGGAAACAAAAGCGACATGGAGGAGAGACGAGTGGTGAGCACGGAGAAGGGCGAAGCGGTGAGTGTCCAAAGTTGCGAGGAAGCCTTGTTCGGTAGCGCAAGTAAAACGCTCCGCTGATTTGCAGATAGCGAGAGAGCACGGCATTAGATTTATGGAAACGTCCGCCAAGGCGAATATCAACATCGACAGAGCTTTCAGCGAATTGGCCGAGGCCATATTAGACAAAACTCACGGAAAGGAGCCGCAGGACGCGCCCGATCGAGTCACCGTCGATCGCAGAGTCGAGAGAAATTCGAATCGGTGCTGTTGAATAAGTCGTCGATTAACGCTTATTTATTTTCGAAAAAGCGCATAATAAACCATATTTAAACTCTCGTGCCAGTTGAATTAGATTACTCGTGGCTAGGGCTTAGGGGCGTCATTATCGCGTCATCTTCTGTTGCTAATTCGCATCGATGTAACTTTAAGGTAAAAAACGAAGATTTTCTCTCTCTCTCTCTCCGCGAATCACTGCCTCGCACATTATCGCACGCGCACAGAGACATTGTGGAGGCTTTGCACTGGCCTTCTTTGGATAATTCGTAACGCATCACATCTAGTCCCGGAGAGCTTGGTACGGTCTTGTTTTTTTTTTTTCGTACGCGTTTTTGTATACAACGATTCGGGTGTAATTGTGTGAGGAGAGAGAGAGAAGGGGGGGGGGCGGAAGAGAGAATTGGAGAGAAAGAACAAAGCAATTGTGTATCGGCTCAAGTAATTTGTTTTTTTTTTTTTCAATACGAGAGCTTCTCTGTCCTACCAGCTGTAAGAATAATAATTTACTATTAAATAATATAAATGTACACGAATCTGGTTTTTTTTCCGTCACGTACAGGAGCGTATATTTTTTTCCTCGCTTATCCCTTCCCATCGATGTACAATATTATCACCTTACGTCCTATCCATTTAAGAATCGCAAATCGTCGATTCGTTCTCGACGTTAGTTACAATAAAACGTGTATCATATGCGGAACGCGACAAGCGAATGTATATTTGTTTTTATAATCGCATATCTTATTACTTTTAATTCAGCTCTCGAACGAGTGTCAAGATTTTACAACGGGTATTATTAAAATCTACGAGGCTAACGAGTATGAAAGAACTTTCAATAGCGCCAGGGGATATGAACGGTAAAAAAAAAAACAAAGAAAATCGTTTATCGCATCGAGGTGAATGTGTTATTGGGCGCAATCGGCGCCTCGGTAGCCGGGTCCAAACTGACCGAGGACGCCTCGGCCGGTGTGGACGTGGTTCAGGTTGCCTCGAGCCTGCCTCGCGAGGCAATGCCTCGGCCGGTGTGGACGTGGTTCAAGTTGCCTCGGGCCCGCCTCGCGAGGGAATGCCTCGGGCATAAGTTGCCTCGAGCCCGCCTCGCGAGGCCATGCCTCGGGCATAAGGTGCCTCGAGCCCGCCTCGGGCATAAGTTGCCTCGTCCGCGAGCCGTGCGATTGTCGGTACGGTTCCCGTATTCAACGGTGCCTCAGCCTGAACTGCACGCTCGCGAGCCGAAGCAAAATTTAAAAAATGGATAGGACTGAAGCCTCAAACTGGCTCGCGAGGCCCGCCTCGTAACTCCTTCGTTCTACCTCGAGGCTACAGCTCGCAAAGCGTGCTCGGTCAGTCTCGATCCGACCATCAATGAAATACAGAGCTTTTTTTTAATTCAGCACACACGTGGTGCATACGCGGTCATTGGAATGAAAAAGAAACTATCGCTTTTCTTTTCCCTTCCTCGTAGGAAACAAATAACAAAAGAGAAAACTAGGAGCACTAGTTTTTGGGAAACAGCGCGTTTCCGTCGTAATAAAGTCAGTGGAAATACTTTTTGCTCATCCCCTTTGGTTCGCGGGTGTTTTTTTTTTTTGCTCGCCCTTTACAACATCGAACGCCGCCTAGAGCTTCGTTTCTTAAATTATCGCAGCGGCAACGGAAAAATTTGCTCGAATATCCGCGAGTTAAGAGAAGCGGCGAGCGTGGGAGAATTTTAGTCCCGGGAGGCGCCTATTATCGTCAATACGTAGAGGAATATGTTGACGACGTCGAGATAGAGATTGAGAGCAGCGAAAATGTACTCCTCCGGGGATATTGAATACTTGTGACGACCGCCGACCATCATCTGCGTGTCGTACACCAAATACATCGAGAAAACGAACGCGCCCAGAGAAGCGTATATCAGAGTCATGGTTTTTCCGCGTATGAAGATCGACAGGATCCCGAAGAGCAGGAGAATCAAAAGCGCGATGAAGAGGACGCTGTGCATTCCCGTGAAGTCCCATTTCGTTTGGAACGCGAAGATCGTCAGGCCCAGGCAAACCGTCGCTGTTATACCTACCGCGAGGAGAACCTGGAAGCAAAGGAATTTATCGTAACAGCTCAACGGCCCGCGTCTACTTAGGAGGGTCGAAAAATTGCATTTTCAGGCTTGTTACGCATATGGAAAACCCAGAAAACTCAGGGAATTTCATTCCTCCCGGAATGATCGGGGAAAAGTCCGGGAATTTTGGCAATTCTCTCGAATTTTATGATTACATTATTATGATATTTCGTCGGTTTCACTCACCTCCTCGGATTTGTAGGCTGAGGAAACGGTGGCCAGCAGAAAGCCTTCGGCGAGGGTGAAAATGAATAGGAACACAAAGTTCATGGGCGCTTTGCGTCTCACGGACGTGCAGCAAGCCATGCAGATTATCAGAACGATCGTGATCCCCAGGCATATCCAGACCATCTCGGTGTGTCGGGCTACCCACTTTTGGGTCGGCGCATGATACAGAAAAAGAGCTATCATCGAGAGGGTGATCAGCAGCTGACACATCAGGATCGTGTAGACTTTTCTGCAATCGAGATTCGATTATATTTAAAAATGGAGCGCGTTTCCGGCATCGCTGAAGTGTTGACACACATTTTGAAAAAATCCAGCTTTTTGCTCATATTTTTACGTAACACGATTTTAACAACGTCGCGGACTTTAATTATAAACATAACTTTTCATGTGGGTGCCAATGAACAAAAAATAAATATAAACACTTGTCGAATGGAATATAAATGAATATTCATAATATTCATAATATAAATATTTAAAATATACAAAAGTATTTATTTTTATATTTGTCAGTTTTTTTTTTCAAGTCGCTTTCTTTTTTCGTAATTATTGCGAAAAGTGAATGTTGGAAAAATTTGTAACTTGTAACTTAAAAAACCGCGTCAAAAAGTCAATTTTCGATATTTATACTTTACCGTCGTTTGACTTTTGTCATTGGCAAAGTGTACCCACATTTTCCGCCGTTAGTATAAACGTACGAAATTTGTGATAGCGCACCTTATGAATCCGTTTCTAATGGTCTTGTCGGAAAAGTCGAATCCCTTGATGCCCCCGTCCTGCATTGGGTCCTCCATGCTTCCAGCCCCTTGGTACGGAGCGCCGTACATTCCGGGCTGCTGAGGTTGGCCGTAGGGTACGCCGCCCGGCGGCGGAGGGGCCTGTCCGTAAGGCGGCGGATAGCCGGCTCCCGGCGGCGGATAACCCCCCGGTGGCGGATAACCGGCTCCCGGCGGCGGACCTTGCCCGTACTGACCGTTGTCCGGCAAAATGAAGCCTGGCCCTGTACGCCGTAACGATAAACCGACGTAAGTTATGTCGATCCAAGCAACCCCGTGAGCCAAATGTCCAACTTCGTGCGAAACGCTCGGACGCAACTCGTTAACCGGCTACATCTACCCAACTGGGTCGAAAAATTGCATTTTCCAAAAATATTTTTATTCCATGGTTTTCTTTAACCTCTTCTCTATAATTCTCTCTCTCTCTCTCTCTCTCTCTGTTAAGGAGGTACGATCGCTTCCACGAAGTTAAAAAAGAGTCTAAATTTATTTTACCCACAGCTACTCTGATCGAAGCTTACTTATGTTGATTATTCGTATTATCGATTATAGTGTGCCAAACGTTGTGGTAAATGATGAATTTATTGCACGTGAACAAATAAAAACTGAAAAATTTGATTGTCAACGACTCGGTAGTAATCTTCATAATAATAATATTAACATATCCACCGTAAAAACGGACTGAAAAGACAAAAAAAAAGTCAGCCGGAAACGTATTAAGGCTGTTAATATAGGGTAAGGAAGCCCAATTATTGGCACTTTAAGGGCCCAATTATTAGTTCTGCAAGGGCCCAATTCTTTGCACTTTAAGGGCCCAATTAAGGGCACTCTAAGGGCCTTGTTGTTGGGGCTTTAGGGACCAATCATTGGGACTTTGAGGGCCCAATTATTGGGACGTTCAGGGTCCAACTATTGGGACTTTTGGGCCCACTTATTGGGACTTTTGGGCCCACTTATTGGGACTTTACGGCCCACTTATTGGGACTTTACGGCCCGATTATTGGGGCGCTTAGGGCCCAATTGTTGGGACGTTTAGCGCCCAATTGTTGGGACGTTTAGGGCCCCATTATTGGGGCGTTTCGTGCCCAATTATTGGGACTTCACAGGGCCCAACTATTGACACTCAACAGGCACCAATGATTGACACTGCACAGGGCCCAATGATTGACACTGCACAGGGCCCAATGATTGACACTTTGAGGGCCGAATCGTTCGCACTTCAGGGACCCAATTATTGGTTAAGCACCACTGTACAGGTAGAAGAGAAGCGTCAATTATTGATGGGCTGCCAAAACAGGGTCACTTTAATCTCAGTACCTTCATCAGAAAAAAAAATGCGTTTCTTTTTCACCAACCGTTTCCCAGAAGAAAAGGAAAACGGAAATTAGCAATTTTTTTCGAGCCCCTAGGTGGATGTGGCCCTTAAACGCCTTTGAACCCCTTAAACTCTGTCGGGTTTTCTCTTTTGACACTTTGTCGGAAAAAAATATCGCGTGTTCCGGCGATATAACGAAGTTGGACATTTTTCGTTTCAGCGGCGTCAACTTTTCCAAATTGAGATAACGATTAAGACAACCTGGTGGACCTTGATTGTATCCTGCGCCAGGACCGTTCTGCCAAGTCGTCATTTTCCTTTTTCACCTCTGAAAATCCCAATGATCGTTTATGACCCGATGATTAAGAGAAAAAAAAATAACCTCCGATGATTCACAGATATTCCGGGACACCGCTTATTCCACGTACGCGTCCTTATCGCGTTAGGTGTTATCACAAAATAAACGGCACACGCAACGGTCGCGAAAATGTAGAAAACTTCCTCGTGACCGACCACTTCCAAAAACGTATTTATAACCGTTTCCTTCTCGCTATCGAGAGAACGAGCAGATACGAAGGCGTTTGATAAGAATCGAAAAGTAAAGCAAAGTTCCCCGCTGCGCAACGTCGCGTAATTTCGCGATCGAATCGGCTCATCGGCACCCGACTGGAAAAAATGCTGCAACTCCGCGTGCTGCGACGAATGCGAGAAAAAATTCGACTAAATTCCGCCCCTCGTGAGGCCTCCAAGAAACACAAGAAAAGCAGGCAATGGAAGAAAAAACAACAACGCACAAGCAACGTTACAATTACGTCATAATGGCTGGATGCGAACGATGCTGAATAACGAACGATATTAATTAGCGTATGAAAAAAAGGCGTACAGAGAACGTTTTATTCGATCGCTGCGAGAGAACTCGAGCCGCGTTTACGTGACGATAATGTACGCGTGAATATTTGCGGTTTAAACGTCAAACTGCGATGAGTCACCGCGCCCCGTCCCAGCTCTTTCTGGAAGCGTACAATCGATAAAACCCCGGAGCGCACGTAAATATTCTTCGTTTGCTTACGTTGCGCGGTCGATGGTTGACCTACTCTCCGCGTTTTCTCTTTTTTTCGTTATTCCTGCCTGAATCCGTGGATCAATGAAACCCCACGCACACGCGAGACTAGTGCTTCTCACCCACTGGAACCTTCCAGTCGAAGTATCGAGGCGACTGTTACTAATCGCGGAAAATCTTCGGAAATCGCGTTAACGCCGCTTTTTCCAACGGAATTCGCGACGCAGTCGTCGAACATGTGAAAGGTGCGACGTTTCGGCGCTGGTTTATGTAACGGAACGTAGTTGCGATCCTCGCCGCTAGACGGCAGCGCCGAGACGTGGTTTACTTTGAATCGCGAATGTTCGAGTACAAGCTTGTCGATAGAATTTGTTTCTTGCCTCGATCTGGAAACGTTTTTCCGATTTGCGGGATAATCGTACTGGAAAGTTCCTTGGTAAAGTTTATTTCGTGTAGTTTACGCGGACGACTGTGACTATGACAAAACTATGTTGTAAAATATGGGAGTTTACGTTGACCTTTTACATGCCCTTAGAGCACCTTACTTGTAAATAGATAGAATTTCAATGGTTGGAATTTGAACATGGCTCGGATATTTTGTCATACGCGGTTGTTTATTGTATTGGGTTGCTCATGAGGCAAAATTCACGTTAAAACATCGCTGTGACTAGCCGCCCGGTTATCGGACGAATAGTGTATTTTATTTGTCCGGTCAGCGGCTAATTTCACGCGGTTCACGCTGTACAACACCCCAAACAAACAATCCCAAACACAAACCCAAACCCAAATACAAACAAATATATATATATATATATATATATATATATATATATGTGTGTGCATTAAAGAGAATAAAACAGTGCACGGGAATTGAACCGAAGATAAGAAACTTTTCAACCAAGCATTGACCAATTCAGCTAGAATGTATATACATGAAAGAATAAAGTTGATTTATCCTTATCAAATAAGCTTGGATTTCGATGGTAGGGTTGATGGACCATTCGCCAATGAATTACTGGATAGGTTTTTCTTATTTATTCTCGTCGGTTTATGAGGTTATGTATTTCTGATTGCATGGGAATATCATTCGTTTTTTAATAACTTGTGGAACATTTAGAGTCTCAGGTTATACTATACGAGAATGCGTGTCTATTGTCCCTGTCGCACCGAAAATCATTCTATTACAGCGACTCTAGCGGATGGCTTCGCCGAGAGAACCCTCCCCGCCCTAGAGTTTCAATGCCCGTATGTAAGACTGTGCCCATTTACTACGGTCTTAAGGTAATCCTATCGCCAGGTTTCAATCCATAGGATTTTCATAATTTTTTTTGAGCCTTACTATACATATCAATAATCGTCGCTGTAAAATGTCAGGGTCGGTTATCGACCTTATTAGAGAAAAAAAATATCAAAGTTGCGTACTTTTGTGAAGGAATCCCGAGACGACGTACAAAGACCCAATTTCCGGTCGCTACGAAAGTGTATACAATAGTGAGAATCCGTCAGATTCTTAAAAATAATCAGATTTAATGGATAGTTCCTACAAAAAAGAAACAAGATCCCGTATACCGAGACATTACAGTCTAAAGCGCATGTGCTGCATGTAAACAGAGACATATGACATTGTGCTTCGCACACGACACCCCCTTTCCTATGCGCACCGTGCGGCCGAAAATTGAAGCATAAACGACGCCAAGTGAACCTTCCCCACTACCGTCGTTTCCAGGTCCGTGTACGGCCGTCACCATGCCTTAGAGTGTTTGCAAAAAATCTAGATAAGAAACCTCCCTACCTTATCGAGTCATTTCTGCGTCATTGTTATTATTTCCGCCTAAGCGACATCTATCGGCAAAATGATAAAGCGAATAATATCGATAGTCGTCGCGCGTCGTCCACATCGCGTCGCCGCCCCTTTCTTGCTCCTTCTCCTCGTCGCCGTGCCCCTCTTTTCCTTCCTCCATCCCCGTCGCCTCAGCAGTAAAGATGGACTCTTGAGGCAATTTTTATTTCGATGTGCCCAGAGCAGCAGACGTCCGAGTGTCCAATATAAAGTAACGGAACGTTCGACTCGCCCGAAAAAAATTCATTCGCCTTTATGCATGCAACAATCTCGTAAATAATGATCGTGCAGGAGCCAGTCCAGGTAAATAGTTTCGGTGTTTGCTCGTGTGTATTTCGTGATAAAGCGAGCGAGTGCATATCGCGCGAGGCTCCGTGAACATTGCCGAGACGAGGCACAATCATCGAATAATCGGCCAATATTGACAACTCGGCCGTCCGCAGAATCAATTCTTCCCTGCTCATTCACTTCGCAGTCCGTGCTAACGTGCGTCACCGAGAAAAAAAAACGAAAAAAAAAACCAAAGGCGAAACCTCCGAAGTATCGACGTTATTTTCCGTGGAACGATTCAAAGCTCATCAAAATAATGACTGCATCCTTGTCGCGTGTGTTATACGTCGATTTACGATTATTCTATAAATAAGAGACGACGTCCCACGACCGAGCGTCTCAGCCCTCCCGGTATTGTCGAACTTACGGGCCGTTAATTTTTTTGCCCCTCCAGCCGTGTGCGAAAGTGCCAGAAAATTCCAGCTCCGAAAAATATCCGTTCCAATCAGACGCAAACGCGCGGAGTGAATTCTCCGTAGGAATGAATCGTTTTTTGTGTTTTAGGCTGCCATATGGCATTGCTTGAACCACTACGCTTATCCGGACGCTATATTTTTGGCCGAGAGGCTTTTCGCCGAAGGTAAGCAATTTATTTATCTTCCCATGTTTCTGCATTACGATGGTGAAGTATTTAATTGTTTCGTGCAAACTACACGTTTTTAAACATTTTTCCTGTACAATGTTATTTTCTCATAAATTGTGCTCGATTCTGTCCTGCGTGATTTCGGCGGCTTATCAATTTACCCAATGCTATATTTTGCTTATTCCCTTGCGGATCCTCTATTTCTCGTTTCCTCGTCCTCTCGGACCATTCCACATATTTGTACCATGGGCAATATTGCGATGTGGCCCCTAATTCTGACCACGCAGACTCGCATTTGACCCAAATAAGAATATTCGAAATAAAAAACGTAAAAATCGATATTCGACCCTTAAGGGGGTTGGAACTTGGTATAAATACACTCCAATGCAAATGATTAAACATTAAAGTGAGAAAATCCATTTTCTAACGTTATTCGAAATTTACAAAGAATTTCGGACAACGCAATAATTTTTTCGGCCCTTATAGACGCTATTTGAGGTGTAACTTTAGAATTGTCATTTACTTACAAAGTGGCCGTCAAATTACGTTATTACGAGCCAAAGCATATTCGCGTTTCCTGGAGCAAATTTTGCCTTTGGAGAAGAAGCACATGAAATTCTAGATAATTTTAACCCATTTTCTTGGAAAGAGTTGCGAATTTATGATTTTTCATAAGAAACTGTGTTAAATTGTTGAGATTATAGTGAAGTGGAACTGCGTAATTGAAATTATAGTGGAACTTGTAGTAGAGCCATATAGTAGAATTTATAGTAGAGCCATATAGTGGAATTTATTATAATAGAACTACATAGTGGAATTTTTTATAATTTTTATAATATAGTGGAATTCTTAATGATAGAACTATGGAGTGGAATTAATTATAATAGTTTTTTTTAGTTTTTATGTAATTTCGTTTTTATTATAGGAATTAATTATACTCGTTTTTATCATTTTCATAATATAGCGGAATTTTAAATGACAGAACTATGTAGTGGAATTCATGATAATAGAACTACATAGTGGAATTTATTATACTATAACTATATCCACACTTTTTTGTGAAGATTTGCGAATAACGACGGATCTTTTGGTCAATGCGAACAGCAAAAGTTTTAGCGAGCCGTGTCAGCTACCAAATTCATGATTTTTCATAAGAAGCTGCGCTAAATTGTTGAGATTATAGTACAGTAGAACTGAATAGTGGAACTATATAGCGGAACTACATAGCGGAACTACATAGTGGAACTACATAGTGGAACTTATACTAGAACTATATAGTAAAACTTTGCAGTGTACGCGGTAGAACTATATACACTTTTTTTGTAAACAATTGCTAATAGAGGGGACATTTTTTGTCAACGTGAACATAAAAGTCGTTAGCGAGCTATATCAGCCACTAAATTTACGATTTTTCATAAGAAACTATGCTAAATTGTCGAGACTATAGTAGCAGTAGTAGTTTTACTATAGTAGTAGTAGTAGTAGTTTCACTATAGTAGTAATAGCAGTAATAGTAATAGTAATAGTAGTAGTAGTTTCACTATAGTAGTAACAGTAGTGAAACTATATAGTGGAACTTATCGCAGTGATAAAGTGGACCTCATAAATTCCAAGTTAAACTTTCATTGGATGGAAAATATTTTAAGGTCCATTGGTAAAGCCTTTCATCCTCCTTGATCGTCTCTGTTCCGTTCTTGCAGATTTGCCACATTACTTGACATTTCCACTGTGATACGAATAGTATTTTGTTGCGCTCGCACATCCATCGCGAATATGCCTCTTTCATTTTACACAATCTGCGTTTGACGTTGCTACATCCCTTAGTGCCATCCTTACCTACAATTTCTCTTCTCAAGCTTGCCCTGTTCTCCCTTTATTCCTTCTTTCCTTGCCCGATACATATATTTCCTTTCTCCTTACCCTGTTTCTCTTGGTACTTTTCGCGATATGCGGATCAAGTAACGTCGCCATGATCCTCTTGTATTCCTCCGTCTCCTATTATTTTAATGGCTTCTTCAGTATTCCTTTGCACTAGCTCGAAGTTTATCCCGATATAACAGTCGCATCGGCGGTTTCACGCCTTTTACAATTGTTGGATTGTATTGGGTACGATAGAAATAACAATGCGCGTCGAGTTGCGCACGAACATTGCAACAGGACGATTCTGCTGTGACGGCGAGAAGTATCGTTGATCGGAACACTCGTTTCTTGTTCTTCCAGTGGATTCGGAGGATACACTGTTCCTTTTAGCGACGTGCTACTACCGCTCAGGACGAGTGAGACAAGCTCACGCGCTGCTATCCAAAAAAGCAGCAAGCTCGTCGCAGTGCAGATTCTTATTAGCAAAATGTTGCTACGACTTGGAGAAGTAAAATACGCCTATCGCTGACCTTTTTTTATGTCAAATCAATGCACTCGCGAAGTACAGAAAACAAATTTTTAAACGTCTATTTGTTTTTACGTGTTTTCAACGGTTGAAAATTTCCTCGAACAACGTTCGCAGTGTTCGAGTTGTCTTCGGAATGACAGTTTTTTCAAAATTCTCATTTCGACGTTCAAAACGGAAGATGTGGCAAAGTCAGAAAATGATCAAGTCCAACGCGTAAGAACGATGTTAAAGAAACGAACCGTCGCAGGTACTCGGAAGCAGAGGCCGCCATAACGGGTGGTTACTACAAGCAGCTGAAGAATTTGGAGGACATAGTCGCGCAGTTTGGAGATCAGGCGTGCTTTTCGCTCCAAATAATAGCGAAGATTTATTACAAAATGATGCGAACGTCGAGAGCCAACGAGGCTCACAGGCTCGCCCTCAAGATCAACCCCTTCTTGTGGCATTCCTTCGAGGAGCTTTGCAACGCTGGCGACAAGGTCGATCCGGCCAAGACCTTTCAGCTCGACAAGCTCGATAACTTCTCCATGTGCCACGGCACAACGCCCATCCTCAACTACGTGACGGAACCGGACCTCATCGTTACGAGCAACGCAAACAACAACACGCCAACGACAAACAGCAACAACGTGTAATTATACGTGTTTATTGTGCACCACGGCTTCGCTACGTTTTCCCACCGGCGGTGCGAGTCACCGTCGCGACGGACCTTTTTGCCTTCGTTGTTCGCACATTCGATGACCGGCGATTCTCGTTTCGCAGGACTCCAGCGTGCCAGACGACGATGGCGAACGGCTCACCGGGTGTCAGACTGTACTCCACGTCGTTGGAGGAGAGCCCCCAATCCGGCCAGCAGCCGCCCTCTGCGGTGCCACCCTCGCATTACAACAACAGCTCGGCGATGTCCCCGAGAGGAAAACCACCGCGCTACCGAAGCATGTTCAGCAATTCTATGAGCCCGCTGACACCGAGCTTCGGTATACTTCCACTCGACTCGAACAGTCCCGAGCCGGCTATACTGCCGTCTCACGTCTCCATCAACGAAGGCAGCGACCTCAAGAGCCTCGCCAAACGAGTCTGCAGCCTCAGGGCCCACGTCGGGGTGAGCATAAAACTCGCGATTCTTTTGTCTTTCCTTCCTACGTCGAATCTTCGAGACTTCATTGAATTCGAGCGCTTTTTCGTGACTATTTCGGGATTTGACGTTTTTACATGATTTTGACGAATACTTTGTGCGCCTATTGCCAAAATTTTACCTATTTTGACCGTTCAGGGTTTTCGCAATAAAACTGCAACGTCGAGCACTTTGAGCTACCGAAGCACGTCGTCTTGTGGAGACGGTCAACCGGAAGTGCGCTGATCGCGGTTTTTAATAGCAATAATAATTTTTAAAAATAGCAATAAAATTGTTTTATTGCTATTTTGCGATTAATAAAAATTGAAAAGAAATTAAAATTTAGAAAAAATATATTTTTTTTAAATAGTGAAATTGTTTTATTGCTATTTTGTGATTAATCGTGTTATAAATGACGATATTCGGGCGGGGGAAGCTGAAATCCAGCCTCCCATAAATAGTTATGGGGTTTAGAAGTTCGCGGAAACCTTTCCGGAAAAATGAGTCTACCATTTTTTTCGGCTATTTTTTCATTAATTGGGTTGTTTTTTTTCGTTCGTGAAAAATGTCAACTTCCCCCGACCGAATATCGTCATTTATGACCCGATTGATGACGAAGTAGTAAAAAAAAAAATTCCAACTCATTTTTCGGAAGTCACCGAAGTAAATAACAACCCAATTGTTTTTTTAACGAAGACAATTGGATGGTGAGAAAAAGTGAAGAAAATAGAGGTGAAAATTGCGCCATCCTATCGGAGGCGTAACTTCACGAAGCCTCCTGTCAGACGCCAGATGAGGTTGCAGAATCATCAGAACTAGATAAACACAACAGTTTCGAAACGTTTCATCCATGTCGAGTCCCCAATCGCAAATGATAATAAAATTCGGAAAATTTGGTAGGTTTTACACGAAGTATTCAGGAGGTCGTGTAAACATTTCACGACGATTAAGAAGCTATTTATTGAACAATTAACATCAACATGTTTCATAGGGACTCAACATCCTCAAAGCATTCGCAATGATTTTTTTCTCCAACGAATCAATTTCCACGTAAAACATCCGAATATAATCGTGTTCGTTTGTGTCGATTCGCCCGTTGATCCTCGCCGGCTCATCGCAGCAGTTGATGTCGAGAAAAGAGACGCCGCTTCAGCAGGGAAAGCCGGTATTCTCGCAATCGGGCAACACGAGTAACACTGCCAATATAGTAACGGTAACGCCGACGACGCCGACGCCCACGGCTCCGACCCTCCAGGGACCCAACGTGAGGCGTTCCTCGAGACTCTTCAGTCACAGCTACTCGGTGAAGGTAGGCTCGCACGTTTATCAGCTTCTCCGCAGCCTCAACCCTCGCCGTGCTACACGAGACGCTTTTGTTTTTCCGTCTCGCCAGGAGAACAACAAGTCGCCGAATCGCAACAAATTCGTCACGCCCAAGTCGCCCTCGCGCAAGACCAAAGCTCGTCTGTCAAAGACTAATCTAAACAAGGCCAACTTCAACGAACTGAACGAGAGGAACAGAAGCGAGAAAGAGAAGAGCGAGACGATAACGTCGGAGAAGATGGTGGCGGCGACCAACGCCCTTAACCACAGCAACGCTTCCCACTGTGCGTTGATGCTCCAGAAACAATGCGCCGGTGAGTGTGTCCAAATCAAAGTTGCCACGTTTGTATTGAAAAAGTAACGCGCGATTCGTTACTTTCTTTGATGTCAAAATATTTCATCACTCGTTACATCGTATTTTGTAACGTACACAATTTCCGTTAACTCGTTACATTTTTTGTCTTTTTAGTCCGTTTTTACGGTGGATATGTTAATATTATTATTACGACGATAACTACCGAGTCGTTGACGATGAAATTTTTCAGTTTTTATTTGTTCACGCGCAATAAATTCATCATCTACCACAACGCTTGGCACACTATAATCGACAATACGAACAATCAACACAAGTAAACACGAATCAGAGCAGCCGTGGGTAATATAAATGTAGACTCTTTTTCGACCCCGTGGAAATGATCGTCCTCCTCGATACGCGGAAACTCCGCGTATACGGATACGCCCACAATACCGTAGTCTTTCGTTGCGAGCAACAAAAACTCATTTTTATTTCCACCGAACAGAGGGACTGATGTCGTTGCTACGAGAGCTGGGTCTGGCTTACCAGAATCTGAGCCAGTTCAATTGTTCGCAAGCGGTGGATATATTGAACATACTGCCGGCGCGCCATTACAACACGGGCTGGGTGCTGTCGATGCTGGCGCGCGCTCACTTCGAGATGAACGACTACAAAAAATCGGCGAGTTATTTCAGCCAGGTTCGGCAGTTGGAGCCCCAGCGTACCGAGCTCATGGAAATTTACAGCACCGTACTCTGGCACCTTCACGCCGAGGTGCAACTGTCGACTCTCGCCCAGGAGCTCGTATCGGAGGATCGCGACACGCCGGCCGCTTGGTGCGCAACGGGCAATTTGTTTTCCGCCCAGACCGAGCACGAGACCGCGATCAAGTTCTTTCAGCGGGCCATACAGGTCGATCCGAATTTTCCGTACGCCTACACGCTACTCGGCCACGAGTACGTGCTGACCGAGGAATTGGACAAGGCGATAACCGCCTTCAGAAACGCGATCAGACTCGATCCGCGACATTACAACGCGTGGTTCGGCCTCGGCACGATATTCTCCAAGCAGGAACAGTACAGCCTCGCCGAGCTACACTTCAAACGGGCCTTGCAGATAAATCCCCTAAACTCGGCCATAATGTGCCACATAGGGGTCGTTCAGCACGCACTGAAAAAAACCGATCAGGCCCTCGGCACGCTGAACGCCGCGATCGCCAATGCCTCGGACAACACTCTGTGCAAGTTTCATCGTGCCAGCATCAACTTCTCCATCGGACGGCACACCGAGGCACTCCGCGAATTCGAAGAATTGAAAAACATTGCTCCCAAAGAGTCTCTAGTCTATTACTCGATAGGAAAGGTACTTTGTTCTTGAATGAAAAATAGTGATTTTTGCGAGATAAAAAACATTTTTGTATTTCATACAAAAACATACCGAATTTTCTTATCATTTTTTATTTCAACCCCCAAGGAGGTTGACCTAATGATGATAGAATTCTGAAAATTTGGTATGTTTTTGCATGAAGTATTCAGGAGGTCGTGCAAAAATTTCATGACGACTAAGAAGCTATTTATCGAACAATTAACATTGACATGTTTCATAGGGGCTCAGCATCCTTAAAGAGGAAGAATCAATTCGATCGAAACGAATGATCGTATCTGTAACTAGCTTTTCGCTCGCCTCGTGCTTGTTCGCGGTAATTCCTTAGGACGCCCGAAAATGGTTCTCTTTTCATGAATTTGTTCAGAGGCGATAAGATAATCGCGTCGTTTTAACATTTTGCCATCTCGTCACGATACAAAAAATGAGGATAATGAAAAATGTTCAGAGTGACGTAGCGCGCGTTGGTCGAAAGTGAAACGTGTCCGTGTTGTTTCAGGTACACAAGAAGCTAGGAAATACTCATCTCGCTCTGATGTACTTCAGTTGGGCGACGGATTTGGATCCGAAAGGCGTCAACAGCCAGATCAAAGAGGCCATACTGAGTCCCGGCCAGGGTGACGACGAGACGCCCGCAGCCCAGTCCGGTAAGAGGAGCGCGAAAGGAAATTACGAGAGATAACGACAAATTTGGGGTCTCGCGACGTTCTCCCGAGTGAGCAAAGATCCGTGCGATATAATCGACGAAGGAAACGGCCTCTTTTGCAGGGGACGAGCAGCAGGCCCACAACAGCTCGACGGAGCAGGAGGGCGAGGCGAGCGGCGAGGCAAGCGGCGAGAGCAGCGGCCTCGCGAGGAACGTGACTATCGAAGCCCACGCGGACGATAGCGACGACAGCTTATGAACGTCGAGGCTCGATAAATACGAGATATCGGATCTCGTACGACGTCTCGTACTATAGAGGAATATTATTTATATATATATATAAACGAGAAAGGAAAGGAACAAAAAAAAACAAGATTAAAAATTACAGAAGAGAGAGAGAGATAGAGAGAGCAGGGCATTGCAAACGGCAGCGACGAGCACATCGTGCATACGCGCAACATATATTTCGCGACGAAAATATTTATTTCATATATATTTTCTACTAAAAACGACCCTCCGATCTCTCAGATATCTCTTCCCCGTTTTTATCAGCGTCGCGTTGCACTTCTTTTTCTTCTCTTGGCCGATTTTTCTTTCCCTTTTTTTTTTTGTAATTATCTCTTTTGTACTTTTCTCGCGTTCCGCCGTTCGTCACAAGTGGAGGGAAAAAACGAAATAAAAGCAAAGAAAAATGATTTCCGTGTTGCGCGCGCGACGGTTCGCACCCCGCGCCGTTAAGTTAGATAGGTAGTCATTAATTGAGTTTAGAGCGGAAGAGGAGATCCTGCTGAGTCCTTGTGTAAATGTAAATTATTCTAATTTTTATCGTTAGTATTATTATATATTATATATTACTGTAGGATGAAAGCGACCGCCGGGCGAAATTTGGCCACGCCAATCGTCGCGGCACGATCGTGTGCAATTAATCGAGCGGCAGCGTCGCGAGACGGAAAGAGAGGAGAGAGACACACTCACACATGTACACGGACACACCGGATTCTTTTTATTCTCGCGTCGCAGCTCCGATATCGCCGATAAGAGTCTCTCTGTTCCAAGGACACGACTATAACGTAAAAATCGCGTATACTATATCCCCAACAACGATAGATTATCTAATGAAGCGAATGGAAAGAACGAGAAGTGAAGAATAAAAGATGAACACAGAGATTTTGTGATTTGTTTTCCTCCGTCGGTTCGCCTCGACGTGTATATAAAACTCGCGTTGTGTCGAGTGCTCAAGATTTTTGCCGAATCATCGTCGAAGCGTGGGGGGAGAAACGAAGTTCCTACGCTGATACATTGTGTGACGTCACTGGTGCCGACTTGTTGTAGCAAAATATTAAGGTAGTCCGGGCTTCGATTCATAGGATTGTCATAATTTTTTATTTATTACAGAGAAAAGAAAAATTGCGTACTTTTGTGAAGGAATCCCGAGACGACGTACAAAAACCCAATTTCCGGTTGCTACAAAAGTATATACAATAGTGAGAATCCGTCGGATTCGTAAAAATAATCAGATTAACATACTTGACACTTGTAGTAATCCAATGCTCTCGAAAAACAAAAGCATAAGGTGACACTCACCTAACCAGCACAGCAGCTATATAAAACCTTCGCGAGCGAATTCTTTTTCAGCGAATTTAATTATTTATTTGCGACGGCAACGGCAAAGAGGGAGCAGGGAGTATTTCAAAATTTACTCTTCAATTACTCGTGTTGTACTTATTATATAATTATTATATCTGATGTGCTTATTATATAATAAGCCCACGTGAATAAAACAACACGAGTTGTTACATTAATATGTGCTTTATTAATATTATTTATATTTTATTTATTATATATATGTACACAATATTGTTATATATTATAATGGAAGGAATCGCCACTTGGGTGTATGCCCCTAGTTTGTAGCGATAAATCTGGTCACGTGACTCTATTTTGAATTTCCCGCGACTCAAAAAAGTAGCTCATTTGTCGCTACATATCACGTGACCAGTTTTGTCGCTGCAAACGAGCGTCGAGCGACTGCACGAGGCCGCACCTTTACATATTATTGGTTCCCAGGAACACTAGCGACGCCTGCGGCGGAACTGGGCACTGCACCGCTGCGACCGATTGGAAGAACTTCGTATATACAGGCTAGGATAGGGAGTTTGGACTCCTTTACTCGTCTCCTTGCCTCAAACGTTTACAATTACTTCGTTCTTGATTTTTCGACTTGTCTATTGGATTTACTTCAATGGTAGATTGTAAAGATGCTACTGCAGTGAATAATCTTTTTTCCGCTCTTTTTTAAGCTCCATCATCTCTTATGAGAGTCACTCGCAGGTTTAGAGGAGTGATTTTATTTTCCGGAGCGTACTTTTTATAAGTGACGTCTGGAATTATATTTGTACATTGTATATAACAGAAATAACTTTTATTATTGCTCAATTTATTATTTATAAAGATACAAATTTGGAAATGAAAAATCTCGTTTCGTGACTACAAGCTCGCCTCGATGGTCTGAAGATAGTCATTTTAGAGCCAAAACCACTTTATTAGACTATAAAAAAAAATAGAAAGACTTTATCGGTAGGTGGCTTATGGAATGACAATTCACTTTTATTATCCGTCTTGCACCCTGGAACACAGCAGAACCTTGAGTATTTTTCGTCTTTTAAATCGGTCCATTGTTATCAATGTATTTTGACAAAGTTTATTATACTAGTAGAGCTTCTGCCTTATGCCGCGAGAGGCGCCAAGACTTTTGGGGATCGCGTATGGATTCGTGTACAAATATCAACGCGATTTCGACCCTTTTCGTCTCAATGCTTCGCGCGAAATGAATTATGGCGTAAATACACATATTTCCGATAAATCCATTCGTCAGTTACGGCGTCGTCTCGCCACGTGTCACATGCGCTTATTTGATAAAGAGACACGCGATATACGCACCTTCCCCTTCTGTTCTCTGTTTTCGAGCTTTGGACGCCCGAGTCACTTCGAGATAGCCTCATTATGTAGTTAATATACGCGGGAGGCTTACACATTCACCTTGCCGCGTATCGCTCGTTGTCAGATTGAGAATTTCGGTAAAAATGGCACATTACGTGGAAACCGGTGAGTATACCAATTTTTATCGAGTTTCCGGCTGACGTTGTCCGTACAGATCGGGTTAAATCATCGATCTACGAATGTTTTCGGGAGCTCAGTGCTTGGGCGTACGAAGCTCACGGAGCTCGGCAGAACTTTGACCCACGAACATTTGGCCCTGGATTTTCACAAGTTTTACGTACCACCGCCGAAACAACTCGCGGACTACTTCAGAGACAAAATAAGCCTGGAGAATGTTGGCTATTGCAAGCAGTATCCGTGAGTGCACGAAAAAGCGTATTTCCCCACCACCAACGTTGGCGTAGCCGCGAGGGGGCAAGGGTGGGCACGCCCCCACCAAAAAATCCCGATGCCCACCCCCACCCCGAAAAAATCGATTTTACTTGATTGATCGAAGCAAGTATGCAGAAACAATTTAATAAAGCTTTAACTATTTCCTTCGTCGGAATTTCGTAAGTCGTATAAAATGTAGCTATTTCATTACGTAAATCAAATAAATAATCAGGTTTCACAATTAACTTAACTGTGGGCAAAAAAATGTTAGTTTTGCTGGTCGATGCACGATATGAAGAAAGACGAGAATTTTATCAATAAATATTTTAAAATCTTGATAATTGGTACGTCAGCTGTGAACGCGATGGTTAAGAAAATGATACTGCCATTTAAAAATGATGAAATTCCGGAAATTTAAGAAAGCATATTAAAAAGAAAAAATACAGCAAAACAACAAAAACATGGCCGTTGGAAAATGCTGAAATTTTTTCCCGACGTTTGCCGGTGGACACTCTCTAGCTGAAACAGTCCATCCGAAATCTAAAAACCAAACGGGTTATTGAAGTTGACAATAAATACGAGTCGTTGACGATCGTTGATGTTTTAAATCATTTTTTTTAACAACGTCGCGACGAATTGAAACTCGAGCATACATCATCTATGAAAAAAGTCGTTATTTTTACGTAACTATTAAGAAAAGAAGATCGATTTTGTAAAAGTGAGATCGTCAACGACTTTAAGATGTTTGTCATAGTATCTCTGGCAAATTGGTAAGCAATTCATCAAGTGGTTCTCGAGATATCATGTCCACCGACTTTGCAAGCAGTGTTTCGAGAAAAACGCGTGGCGCTGCTATCGGTTATTCAATCTTAGGAATTTGCGATCCGCAGAAGCCGCCTCTCGCGGCGTGAGGCAGAAGCTGCACTAGTAAACTTTGTCAAAATACATTGATAACAATGGACAATATTTAAAAAAACGGAAAACCACTCGAAATTCTGCTGTGTTCAAGGGTGCAAGACGGATAATAAAAGTAAATTGTCGTGCCATGAGCCACCTAAAGACAGAGTCTTAAAAAAGTGGTTGTCGGCTCTGGAAATGACTCTATTCAGGCCGTCAAGGCGAGTTCGTAGTCACTCCACACGATTTTTCCTTTCCAAGATTGTATCTTTATAAATAATAAATCGAGCAATACCAAAAGTTATTTCTGTTATATATTACATGTAGAAATAAAACTCCAAACGCCTCTTGTAAAGAGTATACTCAAAGATAGAATCACTTCTTCTCGAAAGCTGCGAGTGACTCTCATAACCTTAAAAAATCTAAATCCAGAGCTGACAGAGCTAAAGAAAGAGCAGAAAATAAATTATTGACCGCAGTAGCATCTTGACAATCTACCATGGAGGTAATCCAATAGCCAATTCGCAGAAAATCAAGAACAAATGAATTGTTTACGTTTGAGGCTATACTTAGAGCGGCCATATTGAAATATCGCTGCGCCACCTCGCGGACGTGAAAACCGCGAATATTTCAATGATATTTTCAGGGAATACAGCTGAAAAGTGATACTATTGAATAAAACCATTTTTGGGAACGCATTTTTTTACCCACCTAGGTAGATGTAGCCCCTTGAAGCTCTATGTTTCATGGGTGTTACGTGATTATCTACTATTATGTCAATTTTATTTTTATTGAATAAGATCGTGAACAAAATGGCGGCTTCTTCTTGTGTTCATCTTTTTTTTCTTAATGCACTCGTGCGCACACGCAGGTACAGTAGCGCCTACAATGTCAATTTTAACGACGAGGACACGCGTATGGCCGTCCTGGAGGACGTGAAGCTTTATAAAAAATTTGGCGGTGGTACGATAATCGAGAACACGACCCACGGCCTCAAACGCGATGTAGCGTTTATGAAAAAAATCAGCCAAGAGAGCGGAGTTCACGTTGTTGTTGGCACCGGTAAATGGTTGAAATATATATATGTTACATTTAAAACATTTTATTCTACATAATGAACCAATTTCGTGCATATTATTACATCTTTTAATTTTCCAATGTTTTTCTAAATACTAAGCAGCTTAAAAAAACTTCTTTCAACATCTCTATCATTCGGTCGCAAATTACAGTGATTTCAGAAATCCTTTTGTTATTTTCCACCCGAAATACAAATGACAAATAGCCGTAGTTTGTATAAATGTTATAACAAGTGAAAAAAATGTCTCAAAGCTGCTAAGATCGGCTTTAATAATATTCAACCGGATTGGAAAAATATTACCTGCTTTTTGAGGTATTGAAGTCTAGACGCGAAGAGCAAAATCTCTCCGTAAACTAGACGAGGAAAGAGTTATGGAGCGCTATTGCTTATACCGGAGTTAGAAAGCTGAAATGTTGCACAAATTTTTTTTATACCCGCCCAAGAAGCGATTTTCGAAAAATTGTCCAAAAGTCGGATAAATGGGTACCAGTTGTCCGCTCGGAGGTTACCTCGAAGTTAACGATCCAAAAAGATGATAACTTCATGTTGGACACGTGATAACTTGAAGTTAACTTCCAAGTGGACATTTCTTACCCATTTAGACAAATTCTGAACAACTATTTGGAACTTGCTATCTGGGTGGTAATGTTGTTCGAAGTGGGTTTATTTGCACATATATACAATGTAGAGATCTGCCACAACCAATCTTGTACGAATACACAGGTCACTACGTCGCTGCCACTCAAAACAAAGACGCAATTTCGAATGGTAATGAGGAAAACTTGCACGATCTGATGATAAGGGAAATGACGATTGGGTGCGCTGAGTATCCGTCGGTAAGGGCGGGAATTATCGGGGAAGTCGGTAGTAGTTGGCCAATTCACGGTGAGAAAATATAAGTTATGATACTGATAGTAATAGTACTAATAATAATAATAGCAGAAATAATAATGAGAATAACAATCATAAATTTAGTCTATATTCATTATACTGTCGAGTACGCAGCCATTTTGGATAGTCCAAAAAGCGGCCGGCAAGAGGCGCGTCAGTTGACCAATTTAGTTATTGCCATGGAAAATAGATACACGAGACCAAACTCCAATGGGGAAACAGTGATGAAAATGTACCCGAAAATGCGAATAATAAAGATGGCGCTTCGATCGCACAGACCCATATATACAGGGTGTCCTGTAACGAATGGAAACCTTACGTAAAGCTTAGCGCAGATGGCGCCACGTAAACATAACGTAAACACACGAAGCAGTCACGCGGGCGGTTTATTTTCGCGGTGTCAGCCCTGTGCTAAAATTATACAAATGGAGAACATAATGGAAGTTGCTTCCAATTGCACAAGACAGATGCATTCTTCACAATTTCTTCACATATGGATCATTTAAGAATCTCGCCAATTACTTTAAAAAGATGGTTAGTTATTTTCGATTCATATATCATTTGTATAAATGGCATGCGAAGAACCAAAAACAGATGATTTATTTAAAAAAATATTAAGCCCAAAATCTCGAAAACCGTGGGACGTTTACTGAACTGAAATTCCAGCATACAGCAGGACATGCTCTGACCTATCAACAGTTGCAGGATTATCCATTCATAACAGAAAGCCCTGCATATAGCACCCTACCTTCGAAAGACCGCAGCGCCACCTTTAACATTCGTAATTTTGGGAATGAGTTGAAATGCAGAGTTTGGACTCCTGTATCTGGTCTCCACGGTGTTTTCTGTTCACGCCATTCGCAGAGTTCGAGAAAAGCGCTATTCGAGCGACGGCCCAGGTGCAGGCTCAACTGGACGCTCCAGTGACATTCCACCCGGGCAGGGACTCCCGGGCGCCCTTCGAAATTCTGCGAATCTATCTCGAGGCTGGTGGCTCCGCGAGAAGAGCAATAATGTCGCACCTCGATCGTGAGCGTATTCGCCATGTTTTCCCACATATCGCTATCTTTGTTAAGGGGATAGGGTCGATTATGAGACCGAACTACGCATTTTTAAAGATTTTTCCTACAGCTGGTCTATTCATTTTAACACTAGTATTTTTCAATAAAATAATACACGTATGAAGAAGTTCCAATAATTTTTTCATCAAAGTCGAGTGTGTGGCGTCACTAATATCGAGGGGTGTTGTTTTGATGAGGGGTTAGGCTATAACGCGAACGCGTGAATATTGTTGTCTCTGTCGCATACAATGATCCTCAGTTGCAGCGCCTCTAGCGTCAAACTTCGGCAAATGAACCATGTGACTAACGGAGTTTCCATACCTGTATGTGAGGCCCCGGTTTAGGCTGATATTAATTTGTTACAAAATGGCGGATGGGCAACATTTTTGCACACGCGTAGAGCACAATACATACATGCATACTAAGAATTTAAGAGATTCACCTTCGGTCGGCCAAAGGCCTTTATAATACCTTTCAGCGTCGAGCGCCATCTGTCGCTTTCGTACCTGTTCGAGACTGCTTCACTTGAAGTCGTATATCTCCATAAATCACGGTCCTATCTTCATGAAATTTTGAGAGAATACTTTCAAGATGTACTCCCGAAATTCGAAATAAAAAAATCGATTTTTTGACGTTGCTAATTGACCCTAACCCCTTAAGGAAAAATAAGAAAACGCGTGGATTTGCAGGAACTCTGACGAAGGAGGAGGATCTACTGGAGTTCGCGAAGATCGGCTGTTACTGCCAGTTCGATTTGTTCGGCATCGAGTGCTCGTACTACCAGCTGGACGAGAGTGAGGACATGCCGTCGGACGCCCAACGCATCGACAGGCTCTCGTTGCTCAAGGACGAAGGACGTCTCGAGCAGTTGCTCATGAGCCACGACATTCACACGAAGCACCGACTGGTGAATTTTGGCGGGCACGGTTATTCCCACATAATGAACAACGTGCTGCCGAAAATGAGGAGCAAGGGCTTCACCGAGATCGAGATCGACCGAATAACGATCGACAATCCGCGACGCTGGCTCTCACGCAACTTCGTACCCGCGTAATGGCCTAGTTCCCTGTATTCGCGACCTCGAAGAGCCTTGGCGCCACTCGCGGCGTAAGGCAGAAGCTCCCCTAGTACTTTTGTCAAAATAAATCGATATCAATGGACAACATTTTGAAAACGAAAAATGACTCGATATTATGCTGTGTTCAAGGCTACTAAACGGATAATAAAAGTGAATGGTTGTTCCATAAGCCACGTAAAGACGAAATCTTTTTAAAATAGTGGCTGTTGGCTCTGAAAATGACTCTCTTAAGCTATCGAGCTGGGCTTGTGGCAGGAAGTTGACATCTTTTGGAATTTCTGCTACGCAAATTGTCCGCTGTTTGTAGTGTCCTACTCTGCCACTCGCAGCGCTAGTTCTCGAATAATCCTGATGCGCGCGCAGGTACTATATATATACACGGGCGCACATATAAAAGGGCAATACCCATATAACACCATCAGTACACACTGATGGTTTATATCTATGGTGCATAAGTGATAAGTAAATAGTAAAGGATCAAAGTAAAAATTAGGAAGTTTTATGCAAGTCAGCGTAGTAGTCGCTACCCGAATACGAACGAATGGCATAGGTTGTGGCAGGCAGGCAACAGCATAGTCACTTTAATTAACGCGATTAAGCTTATTCAATCAATGACCGCAAAAAAACAAAGACCATCTGAAGTTTCGTCTTTCAGACCTTACCTTATTGCAGGAGTAAGCCGCGGAGGAAACCCGTCATTTTTATTCCACACTCGGTAAGTTGAGACTTCGGAAATATTTAATGTCAGTAATAAGACTAATCTTTCTAATCATAGTTTATAAAGTCAGTAATAAGACTAAGCTTTCTAATCATAGTTTAAAAAAACAAGTCAAAGTAACTTAAATTCAAATAATAACAATTATAGTGATAATTTTGTTGAACTCAGATATCGAAATATCGGTATTATTCGAGTTTAATATCAATTTTTCAAAATCGGATTTTTCGGTGTCACCGAAAACCAGTATCCTCGCTCTACCTTTCGTAATGTACCGGGACAATAGGCTACTCGAGGGATGGTCCTCGAAATGACATATCCACACACACACACACACACACACACACACACAACCCAACACACACACGCACGCGCGCGCACACACACACACACACATACACACATGTATTCGAGATTCGCGCAACATTCCGAGTCGAGGCGCGCGGAACGTGAAAACACGAGTCGCGGGAATCGACTATCGGGCGTGGTAGGGGCTCATTCGACGCTCGCGCGCGTATTCTCTCGAATTAGTACATACACACTCGGCCAACCAGATGTAACGACTACGCGCTACGTGTGTATATACATAGCACACCTGTACATGTGTGTGTGCCCACGTACACATGCACGCAGGCAATTTGGTTCCGAGCTAACCATACACACACACACATACGAGCTGCGCGCCACTACCAAGAATTCTTACCCCCATACTTCAATAGTTTCTTCGCCCCTTTTTATCTCATTTGATCGCGCGCATTTCCGCATCGCCGAGCAATCATTGTCGCGAGGAAGCTAATATCAAATTTGATCGCGCATACGAGATCGCGGCTTCGTCACGGCGCCTCGTGCGCTCGCTCGCGCACACGCCGCGAATGCGCGGGGTGAAGAAGAGGGAGGCCGATAACGAATAAAAAGAAGGGAAATCGTAAAGCCTGCAAAGCTGGGAGGGGGGCATTGAGTTGCGTGCAAACCCCCATAGAAGGGTGAAGGGTAAGGTGGGCTTGCTATATATATATATATTGACACACGCACGCGCGCGCGCTCGCCCATGTATATATAAGCAGCCCACCTCCTTCTAGCGCACGACATCGGGGCAGCTGCGCCGAGGCCGAGAGAATCCGGCGAGTACGAGTCGCGACGACGACGGGGTTGCGCCCCGCAGCGCGCGAGTAGAGCACCGAACGCGAGTGTTGTGTAGCGTGGCGGAGAGTCGCGAGTTGCGCGCGTGTGCGGTTTATCCTTTTACACTTGTCTCCATATACACTCTCTATCTTTCTTCCTCTCTCTCTCTCTCCCTCTCTGTCGGGCTCTCTCGGCGATACCGACGTTGGACGACCGCGACGTGCGTTCCCTTTTCGTTGACTTGTTCGCCGCTCTCGTCGTACGAGGACGATCGTCCTTTCGTCGCGTGTCGCCGCATAACTGTACACAAAGAGCGCGCGCGTCACGTATATACGTACCCACGTATTACAGTAGGCAGTGAGTGAATATCGCGTGTGGTGGAAAACTCGAACGCAATGGACCATCGCCAATGCAAGGCGGGGTGAGCGTTTACAAACGGGCGGAGAGATTGAAGTACAACGTGAGTGCGATCCATTGTGTAGCTATGATAACGATAATCGTACAACTGATGATAGAAGATTTTTTCGTGTGCGCGAGTGACCTCGTGTGCGTTGAGATGGCGCGAAGAGAGAGGGAGAGAAATGAATAATTGCAAGACGGATTACGGGGCGAGTCGTCGCACGCTTTTTTTTCGCCGTTCCTTGGCTCGCCCTCTCTCTTCCATGCTGTGGCGAATGTGGCACTCGTATCGCCGTGGATTTTCCAGGCTCAGTGGCCCCTGAGGCGCGGGCTGTGCGTGCGACGCGGCAGCGCAGGTATGGCAGAATATTCGTTCGAGCGCGCGATACAACGAATCGACAATTCTCGAGCCTTTTTTTGCAGCTAAGTCGATTTTTTTCTCGCGATTGGGTCGGATGGAATTGCCGTAGTCCGGAGATAGTTTTTTTTTCTCGACTCGTGCCCGCGAGGCTCGAGGAGAATTTTTTTCAGTGGAAATTTGTCCCCTATGAATTATTCGGGAGGTGTGAGCGAAGGAGAGAAAAAAGAACGCGTGTGCTCGATCCTCGAGTGGCGAACTTGGACGATGAGAGATAGCGAGAGGGAGATGGCGAGCGAGGTCAGGGGGTTTGTGGGGTGTTGGCAAACCGTCTGCTCTGGAGGTCGCGTGCGGACTTTTGACTTTTACCTATGTACACGTACGTATAGATGTATGCGAACTTTCGTATACGCGGTACGACGCTGTACTAGAGAATTCGGGATAATGCCGAAAAAAAGACAGTATATGCGAGAAATATATATTTCACAGTATTAAGGAACGTAGATGGATACGTACACTTGCAGGCTAAGGCTCACTCGTATACGTAGCCTCGAAAGGCGAGTTAAGGCGTTATTATATCCACCCAGAGGCCCGACAAAAATGACAAAATTCCGAAAAAGTTCTGGCAACCGTTGGTCAAAAGGAAAGGCATTTTTTTCTCACACGAAGGTACATACATTGAGAGACTTTGAAAAAAATCACCAAAAATACGGAAAAACGACAAAAACATGGCCACCGGTAGAAGATGACCTTTTTTCGCGATGTTTGGCGGTGTTAAGTTAAGGGGGTATTACGATATCCGTGCCCCTGATTCTAACCACGCAGTCCTCATATTTGACTCAAAACAATACTTTCCAAGAGTGGTAAAAATCGAAATTCGACCCTTAAGGGTGAAACAAAGGTTTTGAAGTTTGTATGAGAGAACATATTTTTTTTGTCAGATTTGCTTGAAACGGGGCGTGAATACTTCACAATACAAATAGTTGAACGCGTATCCCAGCATTTCCTAAAATTCGACTCTTAAGAGGGTTAACGGGGGTGTTAAAGTTTGTATGAGCCGACAAATGTTTTTGTCAGATTCACTTGAAACTTGGCACGAGTGCACTAAAATACAAATTATTGAACGTGTATTTCAGCAATTTCCAAAATTCAACCTTTAAGGGGGTTGAACGGGAGTCTTAAGGTTTGTATGAGAATACACCAAACAAACCCAAACAAATACATGCTTAATTGTTTTTATCGAAGTGTATTTGTACCAAGTTTCAAGCAAATCTGACCAAAAAATATTTTGGTTTCACCCCCTTAAGGGTCGAGTTACGATGTTTACCACCTTTGAGAAGTCTTATGTTGGGTAAAAAATGAAGATTGCGTGGTCAGAATTAATGTTGCGAAATTTGTATTGAAAAAGTACTGCATTATTCATTACTTTTTTTAAGGGTAATGAAAGAATATTTCATTACCCATTACATCACATTCAGTAATGTAAAAAAATTCCATTACTCGTTACATTATGTTTTGTAATTTAAACAATTTCCGTTACTCATTACATTGGACTTTGTAATGTAAAAAAATATCCATTACTCGTTACATTATATTTTGTATTGTAAAAAATTTCCATCGCTCATTACATTGGAATGTGTAATGTAAAAAACTTGCATTACTCATTGCGTTACATTTTGTAATGTGAAACATTTTCATTAGTCATTAGATTGGACTTTGTAACGTAAAAAAAGTTCCAGTACGCATTACATTGGACTTTATAATGTAAACAATTTCCATTATCCATTACATTGTACTGTACTAAACAGTAAAAATAATGGTTAGTAAAATTCGAAATCAAAACAGTATAAGTACGAAAATTCCCTTCTTTGGTCACTCTTCGTGCAAGTACGTAAAACGTACATGAACCTAGATATTTACGAAATATAAAATATAAATTTCGAAAGCTTGAGGCTCTTTGTTCAGAAACGTTTACGTAGTATTAGTACTTATGTGGTTTGACGCCTTAAGCTTTTAAAATTGATATTTCATGTTTTAAAAACATCTAGGTTTATGGCGCTTTTAAGTATAATGAGTGACCAGCGAAGGGACTTTTTTGTAGTTACGCTGTTTTGGTTTTCAATTTTACTGAACATTATTTTTACTTTTTAGTGCAGCAACTTTTAAATAAAAGCCTGTTTGAAAAAAGTTTTTTTACGTTTATTTTATTTTATATTTTTTAGTATTAGAATTTATTTATTTGTTTGCCATGCCAGACCCCCATGCCATTGAGACATCGGCGTAGTCAAAAACCTTGCCTTAGGTTATAAAGGTTTCGCGAGAAACTTAATAATAGTGTAATTATGAATAGTGCTCGAGTAAACAAAGTTAATGAGCTCAAACTCGATTGGCCTATCATTTGCCATTGGGAAATTTCAGTTCGCACCTCCCACCACCATTATCAGACTCTCGTTATCATGTGTAATGAAAAGTGCTCGTGATAACAAAACAAATGAGCACAAACTCGACTGGCATTGCTCACCTCCCACCTCCATCATCAGGCCAGCTCCATGGCTCCATATTGTTGCATTGCCAGCGAAGTTATTTCGCATACATAGGTATGCCAAATTTCAGCTCAAACGGATGCCAGCAAGTGCTTGAAAAGTGGATTACAAATTGTAACAGGAAAGCCAGACATACGAACGAAACGAGTTAAATAAAAGCTTGTAAAAATGAAGATCGCTTTTCTCAAGTGAGATCGCCACCGAAAAGACGTTGAAGTTTGCATCGTTGAACTGCAACGAATTTAATTCCTTATGAATTAAGCTTCCTTTTGAAGCTTAGAAGAATTCCTTTTGAATTAAAATTATGAAATCCTATGCATTGAAGCCTGTCGATAGAACTACCTTAAGCTATTTATTTAGCGACTCTACATTATAAATCTGTAAAGAAAATCGCCTATTATAATAAAAATATAATATAAATAATAAAATATAAAATAAAATATTTAAAAATAGCAAAAACCGAAATTTAGCAATTTTTTGGGCCTCTAGGTAGATGTAGCCCCTTAACGCAATGATCTATTCACACTTTGCAAGAATCTTTCGTGCTGGCTACGAAGATTGCGCCCACTAAACTCAATTTGGCAAGAAAATTCGATAATGGCACATTTTTATAGTAAATATTCGTAATTGCAATGACTCAGTATTCGGAGCGTATATTGAATTATTGTTGTTTTAATTTTCATTAAATATTGTATTGTTTATTAGTAGATTTTCGTAGTGGAAAACCTCACCCCTGGTGGAAAAAGACATCTAATTTTTTAAAACTAAAAACAACAAAAAATGACGAAAAATACGTGTTTGAAAATAGGAAGAATCTATATAAACAGTAAAAAGTAAATGAATCCATGTAAATCATTTTTCGTCTTTTTTTTGCAGTTTTCTCACTGGCAAGATCGAAAAACTACTTTTACATTATAAATGTTACCATGCAAGTAACAAAAACTTCCAAAATGACGAAAAAAAGTGTTTCCAAAATCGAAAGAATCTATGTTACTTTCGATTTTGGAAACACATTTTTTCGTCGTGCATTTTTTTCATTTTCCCCCCTTAAAGCCGTTTATCCGTCGATAAAGAAACACGGGTCTATTATTTTTCGATGCTTAACAAAGTATGTGAGTTTAAAAAAAGTCGCAGGCGGACACTTAAGTGATGTTCCTTGTTCGTTACGTTACGTAGATATAACCCATTCGAAATGTTCTTCCCCCATAAACGTATATTGGAATACGAAATGCTAGGGCAGATTAATGTATGCTATCGCAAGAATGCGTCACGGTTATCTGTGGTCGCGCGTGGTTGCACGTCATCCGGACTTAAGGGGTCGTTCCGGCAGAATGCATAATAACGAAAGATAATAAAAATGTTACGCTACGGAGCTAAACGCTCTGGCGCGATGTGATTGACCTGAAAACTCGCGAGAGAGGTAGAGAGATAGAGACCGTATAGACGACGTTTTAATTATTCATTATGGTTATCGCTGGCCGGTTTAACGCGCGCGCTATTGAGTCGGATTGGAAGAGACGGAAGCGAGAGAGTCCCGACAGCGCTTGCACGCTTTCGGTAGTGTCTCCCTTGTGCTTGCTCTTTCATCCCTCGGTGGCTAGTGTGGTCGTTACAGACCCGTGCGAGTAACTCCGAAGTCTGCAAAGTCGTGAATGCTCGTCTCGGCCACGCACATTTGCACACACATACGCCCACACATAAGAGGCACAAGGATACGAAATTTCGATCGGCTTCGTCGTATAAATATACATGTAGCAGTGGGGTAGTATATGGACGGCCTCACTGTCCTGTCGGGCCGCGTGCGCCTTTTCACATCAATGTTGGATACGTCATCTGTTTATTCTAGTCTCTGCCTCCTTTCTTTACTACTCACCTGTACCTACGCACGTGTGGGGGCACACACACACGCACGCACACATAGGGGCACTTGGGGCAAGATGAAGGTGCGGGGTAAGGTGAATCATAAGCCGAGCTACTAAACAGTGTCTGCGAGTACAGTGCTCCCGTGCGGGCTTCGAGGGGTGGCGAGAAGGCGAATGAGTTTGAAAGTGTCATCTGTGGCTAAGCACGCGTCTCGAGTGAGAAAACAATATCGATTTTTTGACAAAACTATCTAACTTTTTGTAAAGTTTATCGTTTCAGTTCATTCGAGTTGTGGATATTGATTAGAGACAGGTAAGTGAAGTACTGATATCTACGTTAGAAAGAGTGAAAAGAAACTAATACGTGACGAAACTAAGAGTGAAATGAAACTAATACTAATAATAAAACTAATAAAAGAAAGTCTATTAAAAACACAGGTAAGTGAAGTACTGATATCTACGTTAGAAAGAGTGAAATGAAACTAATACGTGACGAAACTAAGAGTGAAATGAAACTAATACACATAATAAAACTAATAAAAGAAAGTCTATTAAAAACACAGGTAAGTGAAGTACTGATATCTACGTTAGAGAGAGAGTGAAATGAAACTAATACTAATAATAATACTAATAAAAGAAAGTCTATTAAAAACACACTTAATCATTAAAACTGTTGGCTAAAAATATAACATATTTTATTTAAATAATAATATTTTGTGTAAGTTTGCAATACCTAAACCCCACCCACGTGTGGCGTCTCCGGAGCTTCACAAGATGGGCGCAAGGCGGCGCGTCAGTTCCGCAAAAAGGCTACCAACTGCAAGGAAAAGAATACTTGCCGGCAAGCAAGGCTGGCGGGCTTGCAGAGAAGAATGAATACTACATAGAGAAGCCGTCCGAACAACAGCATCGTCGTTTGAAAAAAAAAATGTAAACTAGATATATTGATAAATACTGGTATGAAAAAATATAATCCGAACGAAACTTATTACCACTTCTTGAGAGGTATTCCATGCGAGGAAGCACGCAGTTCTGGTAACGCCATCTGTTGGCAAACAGCGAGAACTTATTCAACGTCCTAAAAATTACTCACGCGCATCGCTGTGAAGTGAAGACTCGCAACCCACCCTAATGAGTTGGCGACAAACTTACTTAATAGACATTTAGTGGTAAAAAGGCTGAAAAGGTTCAAACCTTTAGACCTATGAATACGTTTCGAATAAACCACACCATGTCATGGTAACGAAAACCAAAAAATAAGGCATCGTTAGATGCCTACTTTGATTTATATAGAATCGACGACTTGCACAATTACTTATTGTTATTTAAAATAGCAGATTATAATTAATCACACACGCAAGGAAAATTTTTAATACGCCGTGACTTGAAGCTTAACTTAAAAAAGCTCAAGACCGAACTGAGCCACTATTTCGTCAACGAATGGCCCTTTAGAAGCGACTCAGAGGCCCATTGCTTTGGAAGCTTCGGTACAACGACAACGACGTCGACGAGGGTGATGGATAGACCAGACGTTCGCTCTCTTGGAGGAGCCCGCGGGTTACCGCACCCTCTCTCCTCTCCCCGGGTCACCCGACTGTCCCGCCTACTCGGGGTACGAATACACTCGAGGCGCCCTCGGCGAGTACCTGAAAAGACGCGTCCACAGAGGAAGCCAGACGGACAGCCATGGAGGGAGGAAGACAAAACGCCCGGAAGGGTCGTGATAACCCAAATACGATCGACGAAACGAACCTACAGCTGAACGTGCACGAGTGTGTACAAGTACCGCGAACTACTTGATGCATCACTTAACGAAGAAAAGAAATCCGGACACTCGTCTCAACGTACAGCCGAGACCGGAAGTCATCAACGAAAGTAGAAGAGCATCCACTTCTTTGTGAAGAACGATGAACGGAAGAACAAAAAAATGCCCGCTCTTTCTCCGACTCGCTCTGCCTCTCTACGGTACACCGAAACCGGCGAAGCGCATCCGGAACTTCCGTGACCGGAAGTTGCAATTTGCAAGATACCGGAGAGATATCGACGAAGTCCATTTTGCTTGCAGGCCTTTCGCTCCTCCTTCTTTCATCGCGCTTTTCCCGTCACTTCTATATTATGCTTCGCGTCCTTTCGATCTTTTCTCATCCGCGTTCTTCCGCTCTGTTTATTACGATTATTTGCGATACGCGCACCTTCCACGTCTCTTTTCTCCCGAGACAAATGTCCGCTGCGAAAATTTACAGCTCCCGATCCTCGCCTTACAGTTGGCAACCGAGACGAGGAGCGGCGGAAGGAGAGACGGGGCGATTGAAGCCTCAGCGTATATATCTATCGTGAATTTCTAGTTCGCTACCCCGGGCAAAAGGTCACGTGGCTAAGTTTCGCGACCCCGCGCTGAAATAAAAGGTTGTCGCGCACGACGCCCTCCTCGACCCCCGGAATATTCGAGCTCTACGACTGCATCCTCCCTTGCCCCCGTTCCTCCCTCTGCACAATGGGTCCATCGTCTAGTGTAGGGGAGAGGCACCATATCTCGGATAGTTTCGTTTGAAATTGAAAAAAAAACTAAACGAGGCTAACGAGGAACATCACTTTGGTGTCCTCCGATTTTGTTGAAACTTTTTTATGTGGAAGAGCATCAAAAACTAAGTAACACGTATTTTTTTTTATCGGCGGAAAAACGGTTTTAAGGGGCGAAACGCACCCTCAAAAATGGGGATGTTTTTCGTTTTTCTTCGATAGCGTTTTAACGGTACGAGATATAAAAAAATTTCAAATTGCAACAATGTTTATTTTTTTGTGTACTATACATTGGAGACGAGAACGATAACGTTATCGACGAAAAACGAAAAACCCTTATTTTCGAGGGTGCGTTTCACCCGTTAAAATCGTTTTCCCGCCGATAAAAAAAAATACGTGTCTCTTAGTTTTTGATACCCTTCCACATAAAAAAGTTTCAACAAAATCGAAGGAGGACGCCAAAGTGATGTTCCTTGTACAACCTTCAAATTTTATGATTTTATGATCTTGATTTTGTTGAAACTTTTTTATGTGGAAGAGTTTCAAAAATTAAGAGACACGTATTTTTTTTTTATCGGCGGAAAAACGGTTTTAAGGGGCGAAACGCACCCTCAAAGATGGGGATGTTTTTCTTTTTTCGTCGAGAGCGTTTAATATATGCTAATAATGGACCAACAAACGTGTATCCATTATTCAGATAGAGAAAAGCTGCCCTCAGCACATCTCATTTCAGAATCGAAAACTGCTTTAACGGAAAAAATTGGTAGACCACGTTTGTTAAATTTTGTTCGAGAAGATTTAACTAATGGGGTTATGTCAATGTCATATCACAAAGAATGTCAATCGAAGCACTTTCACTAAATGCGTACCGTTTTATGGTCGATTCTGTTCTGTACACCGTTATTTGAGTGAAGCCTTTTATGAAGGTTAGAATAGTAGTTTAATGAACCCTCGGATACTGTTCGTAGCGCTAGTTGTCCCTTGAGGAGTTTTGGGACAATTGCCGAAACGTTACCATTTTCTTCAAAATTAAATTAAATTGTAAATTTGATAGAAACTAGAATTTCTAGCTGCTATCAAGTCTAGAATTTGATAGAAACAGTGTAGACGATCGATTTAAAATTTGGAAGGTGCATTCAGTATTCAGCTAAGAATTTACTGCATAAATTTGAATCGAATGGTATTACGTCGAGTGAGAAAGAGATAGCTAAAACTTTCGAACGGACATTCCTCTAAGATGAACAATGTATAGGACGAAAAAAAATCGTCAAACTCTGCGTCAGGCAATTCTCCTGAGCCTGAAGGTGTATTTTTTCTAAAAAGAAAACTCAACCATCAATGAGAAAACTGGGTTGGAAAATTTGTGAGGTCTTGTTCGCGTTGTACATACTCCGAAAGAACTGCGAGAACACCCCCGAAATAAGAAAGGCAATAAGGATCCTTATTCAGTTAAGGAAGTTTTATGAAATGCGAAATAAGGAACAAGGAATCCTTACTCCTTAAGGAACATCTATGAATACGGGTGCAAATCTGGAACTTTGTTGCGTGTACAATTGTTTGCGATCCATATTCGTCACGGCACAACTATTTGCTCGAGAGAAGACACGCGGAGGGAGAGGAGCGAGAAACGAGCATAGCTTTGGGAGCTATTTCAGAATTTGTGTCAGTTGGGAGTGTGTTTCCGTCTCGGCACTGAGAGCCGCTTCGATCTTACCGAATCCTCAGGCCTCCTCCCACCCTACTCCCTCTACCCCGGAGTTAGCGACGATTGTGACCTGAAATTACACACCAGCTGGTGAATTTCAATATATATATATACCGGGTGTCCCATTTCAATCTTACATGTGATTTATCTCGGAAAATACTGCTCCTATCAAGTATTGAGTATAATAAAACGTTTAGGTTTTAACGAAGGGCGTTCATGAAAATAATCTTTTTTGGTCCAAAATTCAAAATGGCGACGTTAAGACGGTCGACATGCTTTTTTTTACAATGGGTTCATGAATTCGTTTTCATGAAAACATTTATCAGATCAAAACTAACAAAATTTGTAGGAAAAGTTTTTTGATAACGTTCATTATTTTGTTTTCGAATACCATTTTTTTCCTATTTTAACTATTCAACAACCCTAGTGTGCGTGGGTGTGAGTTTGTTTGGGTTTGTTTGGGTTCGTTCGATAACCCAAACAAGGATTACCTCTCGTCAACTCGCCACTTCGGCTAAGAAATGGTATTCTAACCTGAAAATTATGAACGTTAGCAATAAACTTTTCTTACAAAAGTTGTTAGTTTCAGCCTGATAAATATTTCGGTGAAAAATTCACGATCCCATTTAAAAAAAAACATGTCGGCTATCTTAACGTTGCCATGTTGAACTTTGGACTGAAAAAGATTTTTTAACACCCCCATTTGAACCTTAAAAGTTTGATTATACTCAATACTTGATCGGAGTAGTATTTTTCGAGATACATCAGGTGTAAGATTAAAATGGGACACCCGGTGTATATATATATATATAGGCGCTCGAACGTAACCTCAATCGAAGAGTGAGATTCGATTTGTGATCGATATAAGCTCGCAGCCTGAATTCGCGAGGCGAACTATTTCCAATCCCCTGATACGGAGCCTTCGATGCTTTTGACCCCTCTCGAGAAACCTTTTTCCGTAATATCGATTATAAAGGCGAATAAAATTATTTTCGTACAGCCTCGCGAAATTTGAATAATCGCCGGGTGACGGGGGACAAAAACAACGGCTTGGGGATGGGCCGGAAAACTGACCCCGTAAAATGTCGAAATTGCGACGGATATTGGCGTCTGATCGATTAGAATGTCAAATAGGGTGCCACAGCCTATGAACCCTGCCATTAAGCGATAATTGCATTAATCTCTGTCGAGTATCCGTGATGAGGTTTGGGAGCTTCGCAAATACGAAAACAATTTCTCGATGACCGCTTGCAGAGTTTACGCACTTCCGACCGGATATGAAAGCAGCAAGGGGCGTCTAGACGTCTGATCAAATACATCGGATTTTTATGCAGGGGTACGAGAGAGCGATCGAAAGTTTGAGAGACGAATGAGAAACACGGTTTCCCATATCGCTCTCTAGCTATACTACTCTCACACACATACACAAGCATGGATGAGAATAATCCATGTGCGAAATTTCCATTCCCCCCCCCCCCCCCCCCCCCCACGATGGACGGATCATCCCCGACCATATTAAGTGCATATATTGCAAAATTTTCATCTCACCGCCACCTCTCTCGCTCTCTATTTATTACGTGAACTAGGGACCCTGGGGGCCCTTCTTTCGCGTTTGAAATTGTCTATCAGGGACACTCCAGAGTACAAGCGTCCAAACTTCGTGTCTTAAAATATGGAATTGGAACGCCTGACCGAATCATGTACCAGGATAATGGCCAACTATTTTTTAATTGCCTTGTAATATTTTAGTTGTTGAAGATCGAGAAATACTATCAAATTTACAATGCAATCGCAATTATACAACGTAATAGCTATTACGCTACATCTACGTGGTTTACCGAAAAAAATACTATGAAAGCAATCAAAATGAGGTTGTTTTATGTGCTGACGTATACAAAATAAAAATGGTTATTCAGAAAATCTAAAACGGTAGCACACAGAGCGTTTTTCAGGTGCTTTGCTGGAGGACGCAGAACTTTTATGGATTAGCAGCTGGAACGAAAAAAAAAACGTCATTAGTTTCGTTCAGAGAAGTACACGCGATTATTAAAAAATATTTTCTCGCAACATGTCATCGTTTTATGTGACGTTTCTTTTTTTTTTCTTAAAAAAATTGGTTTTAGTTTGTTTATAAAAACGAGAATTCTTGATGAATAATAAAGAACGTGTGTATTTCTTTGGAAAATCCATCTAGGAAACTGCAGTAAAAATGTCAAGCCAATCAAATAAAAACTGTCGGATTTTTGCGTCCTCCCGATTTAAAAAACGAGGCTTCGAGAGAAGTGCGTTTATGTTCGAAATTGGATTTGATCAACTACTAATACTGACAGTAATCCATCTCTTCCGTGAGCAAGAATGGCCAATGTCCATCCGCTTGATTTCTTAGCTCACCGAGTCGTCTATGCTCCCTCCTTCAGTCATATTAGTAAAAAGTTGATACTGGTAATCGTAAACTGTAAACGGTAACAGATGTGTGTAAAGAAATGTTTTTTAGGCTCGACTGATGCCCGAGGGTCTTCGAAATGGGGCACAGTAGGTTTTATAAGCGAAAAGTGTTTATTCCGCGAATACTTGCGGCATAAAAAATGCTCACCTGAGGAAAATTCATGGTCATCGTGGTAGAAAGTTATAGGCACAAATAGCTTGCATGAGCGTTGGACAAAGTCAGCTCTTCCACAACATATTTTCGATGCAATCAAGCCAATCTAGGAGGAACTGAACAGAGACGATCTCCTTAGTCACTGCATAGGCGATTTTGCTCAAAAGAGCAACGAAAGTGTCAATGCAACGATCTGTGACTCCCATATCTGTTTCAAGTGGCACAGTATTTCCGGATATTGCTAAAACTTTACCCGTACATGCATCTGCGACGATGGTTCATCAAGCATAAGGCGGCGATCGCCGTATCAGTTTTGGAACGATCGTTGTCTGCCGATACAAAAGAGGCTCTGATGGCTTTCAAATCAGCCAAAACGGAAGGGGAGGAGGAGAATGTCAATCTACCAGGCCAATTGTTTGATGCTGGAATTGCTGGCTAGACTCCAGAAAAACCTTTTCATTGAACAATGCTACGTGAAAGATTGAACATGTTTTTCTTAAAACTGCACTCTGCAAGCTGGCCGGAAGCTCAACATCAATAGATCCTTACTAAGTCACGTGACATTTTATCAGTGGCTTCCAAAGTACATTATCTGAGGAAGTATTTACGGATGTTATGTTTCGTTCTAAATTTTTTTGGTTATGATCCATTTATCGCGTAACTTTTAATCTAAATACGAAAATTATTGAACGGGCAGCATTTTTACAAATAAATTGGTTTCTTTTATTCCCCTGTGTACTTTTCTACGTAGTCTTGGATAGAACTCCATTCACTATATTCTCGTAGAAAATAGTCTCGGTTAGTCTGCTTTTCCAAGTGCTAGAGCGGCATCACTCCTCAAACCTGCGCCCCATACTGATGGATAGGGAACAAAAGCACAATTGTTTTTATTTCTTTTTCTTTTACCGCTCGGAGAGACGTACTCTCCCTCGACATCGTCCCTTGCGAAGAACGCGAATCGATCGAGCTCTCCCTCGATTTCCCGATGACGATGAGGGCTCTCTTTATTCTTTATCATCAGCCATGTAGATATCGCGAAGGCAGCGAAGCGAATGGATAAAAAAAAGGGACAGAAGAAGGGAAAAAGTGGAATCGCCGTAATCGGGGATCTAAACGATACTACACTCGAAGGGGTTTCTCGAACGCATCGAGATATAAGAATCCCGAGAGTCTGTTCGTGTATGTAGACTGGAAGAGAGGTTCTATCAGGTGCCGATAAAAGCTACGAAGTATTGCTCGTATCCTGTCTTTCATGAGTAATTGCCGTGCTGAATAAAAAAAAAGTCGTACCCACGACCGTTGTGGAAACGTGGGGGAGAAACACCCGTAGTCTGCCGATAGGCCGCTAGGTGGCTACGCGCGATCGCGACTCTCGTAGAAGGCGTGTCCCAACTGACGGTATATAAGGCTTCGCACACTTTACTCCGCGGGTCAACTATAAATAATGTACATAATATCACAAAAAAATATATAACTCGTTAACTAGTCCTAATATATGTTAACTAATTTAAAGGCAACAAATAAAATAATAAGCGTTTGTTCTAGTTTTTGCCTGGAACCAATTATAACAGCGTAGAAAATGCGAGCAAACGATAAAAATAAAATACCGCAAAAGTAGAAATAAACTAGTTAAGATTGGTTAGAAGCAGGGTTAGAATCATAGCTAATATAAAGACAAAAATGTATCAGGCAATAACCAAACCTACAAAACCAAAGAACAAATAAAGAACACAGTTGAAGCTAAAAACTCGGCGGATTTATCCGCAAACGTCATACTGATGTTGAAAATCAGCCTTGCCGAATCTGTAAGGTGCTACATCTACCTAGGTGGGTAAAAAAATTGCATTTGCCACAAATATTTTTATTCTATAGTATCATCCTTCAGCTATATTCCCGGAAAATTTTTTTGACACATTTTGAAAGTCGGTGGGCATGATATCTCGAGAACCACTTGATGAATTTTTTTCCAA
The DNA here is from genome assembly GCA_951751655.1 of Ophion costatus. Classification (NCBI taxonomy): domain Eukaryota; kingdom Metazoa; phylum Arthropoda; class Insecta; order Hymenoptera; family Ichneumonidae; genus Ophion; species Ophion costatus. The sequence goes on from OX632368.1 coordinate 2,561,636, forward strand.
ATTTACAGGAAATACAATAAGAAATATTTAAAGGTTGTTGACAACCTGACTTTTTCAAAATCGATCTTCATTCTTCAATAGTTACGTAAAAATGACGACTTTGTTCAAGTAAACTTTCAAGAATATTTAGAGACCAACCGGACCCTGGAATTCCAAAAATTAACGAAGTTACACCTATTTCAGTGGAACGGTATGCGTCGTGTTTACCGCCATCCGTCAAGGTTGAACGTGATTATCTCGAAAGCACATGCTGACACGGCGGAATTGATATCTTGAGTAACTTTCACACTACAGACTTGAATTTCCACAGTTAGCGTTCAAACAGTAGTTATTTTGGGTTCACAATCGCATTTTTTTATCGGATGAACCATTTGTTAATAGCAATGACTTCAACGTGCTGTTTTTCAACATAAGAATAAGGTTTTCTTTGGCGAAGCTGTCATTTTTCGTATTTTTCGAAATGTCGAAAAGCGGATCGTGAACCCATAGCCAGCTGGATATATTCGTAGAAAAAACGTTTGGTTTTCGTTTCGGATTACATTTGAGCCTGGTAGAGGTCCCGCCGTTTCGGGCCTCGCCGCTGGAGGACTGCAACGCCAACTGCGGCACCACACTTCGAAAAATTTTGTTCCGAAAAAATTACACTGTAACCACAAACACGTGTACAACGTGCTGGGAAAGAATAAATGTATTCCAACCATTGTGTTACGAGAAAAAAAATCATCATTCCGACCCTTCAAACTGAGGTTATTTTTCGACCCGTTACACTCCGACGATGCCTAAGTGCCTCACTTTATTGTTCCTACAGAGTATCGGGGTAGGCCAATGATACGAAATTCTGCTCACGATGGAAGAGACGGGCGGCAGTCGAGAAAAATATCGTCGCACTCTGCCGGAGGAAGAAGAAGAGGAAGAGGGAGCAGCCTCGTCGTCGCCGTCGGTGTTTCACACTCCCGGGAGTCCTCCGCCGCATCGTCGCCGTAACGACGAGATCTTCGGAATTGCCGAAACTTCCGACTGAGCGACGTGGAACGGAGAGGAAAAATTTCGACGGCGTCGAGCTGATGCGATCGTAGAAGGGGCTTTTCGCTGGCGATCTCAGGCCCGATCGACGCGTCGTTTCCCAAGGTGGAGGCGAACGAGGAGGTGGAAGCGGAACGGACCGTTGGACCGGAACGTCGGAGAATCGGATCGGGGACGACGCGGGCTTTCCCATCCAAAAGTTGGATGGTGGAGAGATGAGCGATTTACAGGCCACCATCGAGTTCTCTCTCGAGCTCTGCAAGTTTTACAATGTCGATCTCTTTCAACGCGGGTCAGTCTCCGTCTCAATCAGTCCCTCCTCCAATCTCCTTCTCCACGGATCGTGCCATTTTCGTTGCTTTTTTTTCGCTTCAGGTACTATCAGATCCGAACGGCTCTCAGGGTGTCACCAAAATTGCCCATCAAAGTGGAAGTCGACCAATTTCGAAACCGTGAGCCGTCTGCCATCCGTTGGGATGTTGAATAAGTTCTCCCTGTTTCTTTTTCTCGCGGAAATTGAGGCCGTTGTACAGTGCGAAGATAGAGAAAGGCGGTCGTGCTTTGGACATTTTTGTTTTCTCGAAAACCATCGGACTTAGGACGTTTTGGGTTTTCGTGGTTTATTGGACAAGAAATTGGAGAACACGGACGTTTTTGCAGATTGGAAAAATGTCAATTGGAAAGTTACACGTATATTAAACTTCAATTGTCACTGTGGGGTTCGAACCACCCCACCCACCTTTGTTCGTATGTGAATATGTATTGATGTGTATTCTGCAGAAGTGAGGCAAGTAAGTGTTAATTTTGATTTTTAGATAAGTAACCTACACGCTTTTTTAAAGTGAAGTCCTCAGATGATCTGACAAAACTTCCAAGTAAAAAGATGGTCAAGTTTTTAGCTGCTTGAATATATTTTGATTCTACAATAAATAGTTGAACATGCGAGAAATTAAAGGGCTATGTAAGTGTGAACGCTGAAAATTTGGGTGATTTTCGGGAATTTTTTGGAAGAAAAGTAATCAATTAAATGTTTCGGAAAATTAAGAATATACTTGGCTATATTTGGCCTATATTACATAATTTTTTCATAGAAAAATATTGAGGTCCAACCGACTTATGCGCTGACTTCGGAAGCGTCGAAAAAAAAAGTTTCTCCACTGCTGACGTGATTCCGGCCAATTGAGTAGCCGAAACCGAAAAAAGAAAAAATGTCGTTAAACTGGAAGGTATTTCCTGTACAACGACGTAGGATTGTCGAAAAATATCAAAATCTAACAAAATGGCGTAGTTATGAAAAAAAGGCTATTTTCTTGCCTATAAAGTGGTTGTTTTTTTCAATGCCAAATCGTCAATTTTCATCCGATCAAAAATATCCTACGTCATTGTAGAGTAAATATATTGAAGAGTACTCAGTTTGAATTTCAAGTCAATAGGATAATTGCTCTTTGAGTTACAATGTCAGCAAATTTGAAAAATCTCATTTCGAGAAAAACGCGTTTAAATATTCCATGCCATTCGGGGAGTATTAGAGATACGGCCTTGAATCTTTCACAGGATATTCGTGAAAGTATAAACTGTCGAAAAAGGCAAACAAATCGATTTCTTTGAAAGTGTCGCACTGGTATAGCCCCTTAAACAATTTTTGAAAAATGGTAGCAGTGAGAATCGAACCCGAGCCAGCTGGGTGACGGGCAATGCGCCCGACCACTGCGCTACGCCGCTGACTTGGAAATGGTTGAAAAAAATATCCCTCAAGGTCTACTCTGAAATCTTTGGCGAGCGTTTGACCCTTCCCTATGGCCCACTCGGGCGAAATATTGTAGGAAAGTTGAGTGGGCACTCTACCCACGCAGTTTGGGCGAAATCGTTGGGCCCCGATTGGCGTCCTCCCCTTGTCAGCACCGGTATTGAGATCCATCCGGTATAGGTATCCAACTGCCTCTTTCTCCCGCTAGAGGGTATATTGTATTATAACGTAAACAGAACATGACGTTTAGTGACATTGCTTTGGTTATGCCCGTGTTTCTACGACTATTGTCGAATTTTCCTTAAATAATCCAGTTGTGAAGAAATTGTGAATATCGCGTCTGTGTTGTGCAATTAGATGCAATTATTGTACATTATGTTGTTCATTCGTATAATCATAGTACAGGGCTGACACCGCGAAAATGAACCGCGCGCGTTGACAACTTCGTTTGTTTACGTTATGTTTACGTGGCGCCATCTGCGCTGAGCTTTACCTAAGTTTATTGCATGCCCTAGTGACATACCTACAAACTACACGCACGCAGTTCAGGTGACGCCATCTGTTGGAAAACAGCGGGAACTTATTCAACGTTCTAATAATTTTGTCTCAACGCTCGCCGTATCAGAACGCAGTCGATGATAATTAATTTTTCGTCGCGTGTTTTTAGACAAACGGTCGTTAGACACGATGGAAGCGCCGGGTACGAGCAAAAGATTTCAGATACTCTATCGTAACGAGGAAATAACCCTTGGCACTTCGGTGGTTTTTCGCGCTCACGTGCTCGTCCACGGTCACAAGATCGAAGAGGCTCTGTCGAGGACTCATTTCAATCTCGGTGTAGAGCTATGGTTCAGCGAGCCAACTCAGCCCGGTAACATGGCCTGTGTGTCTTCCAGGTACGGAGATACGAGTGTCTTTTTTTTTCCCTTTATAATCAACGGGCCTTGCTGCACGAACCTTAGAGCAATCAACGATCATTGTCTTCCCCACGTCTATACTTCGGTTTTCTCGCCTATACGTGCAAGAAGGCGCATATGTGGGAAACATCAAGTGCCAACTTGAGCAGAACAGAAGTCGCTTGCAAACTTCGGAAAGATATTATCGTCGAAAGAAGATCGCTAATTTATTGCAGATTCGTTTATTCGTGCAGTTTCAACTGTTGAGGTTTTTGCTCACGTAAGAATGTATTTTTTAAGGGGGAGATACCTTTAGGAGAGGACAAAATTATGGATTTTCATGATTCTTTTTTATGGAAGAAAAGATTTCTTCAATATTTCTGAGACTTGTGTTGAATTAAGGGGTCTTCTCACTTGAGGCGTTAAAAAAGGCTACTTCCATGAATTTTTTTGGTAGGTTTATATTATAGATATTGATATAAAAGTTGTTACACTCAATAAATACACCTTCGAAATTCATTTTTTTTTAATTCAATTTATTTGAGTCACTATTTACGGATGAAAATGGTAGTTAAAAAAATGTAAAAAAATTGCAATGAAATAGCATTCTTTCCGTAATACCATCAAACTCGTTACAGCCAATTGCCTTTTATCATCAATAAATCTCCGGTTGCCAAAATCCCGTTGGCTATTTCTCAATTTCCGAAAAATTGCCTAAATTGCATTTGCGATCCATTCCACAAAAAGTCCCGTGTTCGAGAAAATATTGACGAGCATTAAAATATACGACTCTCGATCACTGAATAGTACAGGAATGAGAAGAATTGGCACGAAATGTCTCGCACGTATACGTAGGTAATGCGTTTCTTCCTTCGGAGCGAGGCCCGAACTCTGCAGATTGATTGCTGCCGACTATAGATACATATGCGATAACGAGCGCGAAGTAATGGCACGTTCGGGCACTGCTTTTTGTGCAGAGCTTTGCAGCTGAACTTTGTGCCAACGAAAGGATTGCACTACCATCTGCCGGTGCTCTTTGATTATTTTCATCTGGCGGCGGTTTCAATCACGATCCACGCCTGCCTCGTGGCGCTTCATCAGCCATTCGTCAAGAAGAGTATACTCCATTACGTTCAGAGCTGGTACATACATGCGGAAGAAGATAAAAAAAAGCAGATGGCAGAAGTAAAGTAAGATAACGATTGATCAGCCGGCAGTTGAGAACACGATGTATATTTTCAGTGCTCCGAGAGGTGGAAAGCCGTGGATCCAGTTCAAACAACCGCAAGGAAACGGCGAAGCGAATTCGGCGTTTCTTGGCAATCTCGTGAGTACACGCTCATTGGCGTATTTGAAATTTTCTTCTGGGGGGGCGGGGACTGTTTGATATATATATACATATCTCATTTACATATTTTATCTGTATGAAAGGATGTGTAAACAAGGATTTTTACATCAATAAAGCCTTTCCGAATTATCTGTACCAACGAGGCTGTGATGGGCACAAACAAACAGAATAGCAGTATTATTGCGTATCGGGAGTTGTGGACACTTGTACACCAGCAAGGAGACTAGAGAGAAGGAGTCGACACTCCCTACTCAAACAGTTCTTCCAATCGGTCGCAGAGGTGTAGTGCTCAGTTCCGCCGCAGGCGTCGCTAGTGTTCTTGGGTACCGATAATATACATATAGTAATACAAAACTGCATACAAAAAACACAAATATATCTTTTGTAATACAAAAAACACAAATATATCTTTTGTAATACAAAAAACACAAATATATCTGTCGTGTACACGAGCACAGCAGCTACACACAACCTCCGCGAGCGAATTCTTTTTCAGCGAGTTTAATTATTTATTTGCGACGGCAACGGCGAAGAAGGAGCAGGGAGTATTTCAATATTTACTGTTAAATTACTCGTGTTGTACGTATTATATAATTATTATATCTGACGTGCTTATTATATAATAAGCCCATGTGACTAAAACAACACGAGTTGTTTCATTAATATGTGCTTTATTAATATTATTTATATTTTATTTATTATATATATGTACACAATATTATTATATATTATAATGGAAGGAATGCCCACTTGGGTGTATTATCGTTCGGGTGTGCGAGAGAGAACGCACCATGACTGTTCCAAGTGAGTACGAGAGAGAAACACGATCACCCCAGTTTTGTGATTGGTCGTTTAGGCGGAGATCGGACCTTATGCAGTTTTGTATTACTGTATATTATCGCTTCCCAAGAACACTAGCGACGCCTGCGGCGGAACTGAGCACTACACCTCTGCGACCGCTTGAAAGAACTTCGTACATACAGGCTAGGATAGGGAGTTTGGACTCCTTTACTCTAGTTTCCTTGTATACCTGCCACGTTTTATTGCGTCGTCGAAATGGGGTTAGTATGGCCGGTTAACTATCAATGAGAGCGATTTCTTAGTACCGTACAGACAGCGGCGTATGCGGGTACTACTGAGTTCTTATTACCGTACAGACAGCGGCCCACGCGGCCTATGCGGGAACTACTGAGTTCTTATTACCGTACAGACAGCGGCCCACGCGGTCTATACAGGAACTACCGACGACGCAATAAGACGTGGCTGGTATACAAGTGTCCTCAACTCCCGATACGCAATAACACTGCTATTTTGTTTGTCTGTACCCATCACAGCCTCGTTGGTACGGATAATTAAGCATTCTTATATAGTTGTTATCATCACTACTGAGTTCCTGCATAGGCCGCTTAATTTGGTCGGTATATGCATGAAAGATCGTTCAGAATGCGAACCGCCAGCGGTCGTGGGAAATACAATGTGATCGCAGCCACCATCTAATTAATAACCTAAATCACTTACAATGAGAGCTTTACTCGTGCTATCGAAAAAGTAACAGTGTAACCAGATCGATACGTATGACCGTGAATAAGACTTATTGAGAAAATCCTGGGGCGGGCGGGGGCACATACAGAATTTTGGGGGGGGGGGGCGGCCCCCCCAGCCCCTACTTAGTTACACGAATGTACACACTAGAACGTGCGAAATTGTTTTTTTTCGCCATTTTACCGCTTCGGATAATAGGCTCGGTGTAAAAAACTTCGAGATTTTCCAAAATTCCTCAGAATTCCTCAGAAAATTCCGAAATTCCTCAGAATTTGACATCGCTAACTCAAGTCTAAGTGATAGCGCTCAATAATTTTTTATTTCCATTTTATTGACAGGGAAAGTTCGTTCTCTGCATTCAAATGTGAAGCTGATATATTCGAATCGAATCTTTATTCCTTTAACTTTAATATATTTGACATCGAAAAAGAATTGCCGAAAAAAATGAGAAAATATATCAAACACAAATTGGATCGTGGTAGGCCGTGAGACAAGGAAAAAACTTATTTGAATTGAATAGATCCTATTCAAATTAAATATTTGTTTTGGCAGTCTACCTCACGCCGTAATAAATTAATTCTATTGTTTGAAGCGGTAAGAATTGATTTTTTTTCACACATCCGAATAAAGACGTTCGTCTGCAAATACAATTAATTTTTGACCACGTAAAAAAAACACGTAAAAAAAACACGTAAAAGATTGTAAGAGTTTCGTAACAACGCGAACAGGAGCCGCCGACTACCCGATGTGTGGGTTCGGCGACGAGGATGCAACACGCCAAGCTCATACAGCGTCAAGTGACGAAACTGCTCCTCGCAGCTCGGGAATCTCTGCTTGCCGATCTCAACGATCTCGCGCGCTTGTTGCCATCGTGGGAGCAACGGGAGCTCGAGATCGCGGAGAGAAAGCACAAGGAGATAACGAAGATAATCGACACCGAGGACGAGATAAACATCGCCCAGCTGTGCGCCCAAAATATCGTTCTCTGGAACATCTTTCTCGAGGCTTTCACTCGACAGGAATCCGTGCATCAGCATCTCGCGAGGATACACCATCAGTTCAGGGTGATTATTTTTCAAAACGACCATCGATCGATCAACCATCCGTTGAGAATCTCCCGAAAATCTTCTACTAAACATGAATTTCGACGTTTCGCAAAATATCGAGCCGATTCTGATTGACTCCTTCGTTGGCAGAGAGAATTCGACAAAAAGTTCCCAAAATGGTAGGGCATTTTTTTAATCCTGACAACTTGTAACCTGGGGTTGTTGAGGGTGCTGATTACGAATCTGAACTCAAAATTCAGGCAAGAAATTCAGAGAAATTATGGCGAATGAAATAACAAATAATACAGATTGATTTAGATGAAACTCGGTACTCAAGCTTCATATATTTCCGCCTATTTATTGTGTTATGTTCCATGTTATTGAACTCGCCATGAAAAATTTCTTCATTTTGAGTCCAGCATCACATTCAGCGTCCCCAAAAACCCCCGAGTACCAAGATTTATCCAAATCGAGCTGTCTTTTGCACTTTCGCCTGCCATTAAACATTTTTCAATTTTGTCCTCAGATTCGTAACAAGCGACCTCGAAAATCCCAGAGTACCAATTTTTGTCTAAATCGAGTAAAATTTTCACTTTCGGTCCGCCATTCTAGCGCCGCCATTTTGAATTTTCAAGTTTAAAGTTCAGATTCGTAATAAGCGACCTCAAAAATCCCGGAGTACAAATTTTCATCCAAATCGAGTAAAGTTTTTGATTTTTGTCCGCCATATCGGCGCGGCCATTTTGAATTTCCAAATTTCGACTCGAAATTCGGATTCAGCGAGCCCAAAAACCCCCGAGTGAGGCTCCGATTTCAAATCAGAGCAAGTTCAATGGGGAAATAAAGGTTGACGCACTATTGCGTCAATGCCACACAGGGCACGGAATTATTTGACGCACTATTGCGTCAACGCCAACGAAGGGGTTAAAATCGCGAAGAACATTCCACCAAAGCCGGCAGCCCGCGTTCACAAACTGACCGATTGAAATAACGAAGATTCGTTGGTTGGATTCCAACAGGTGAAGCGTTTCGCCGAGGGTTTCTTCGTGCTGGAGAATCCGCGTACATCGGCAGCGGGTTGTTACGACGCGAATTACCAGTCTTACCAGGCGATCAGTGAGATAGCGAGACGTTCCCGTTACCTCGTCTCCCTGCCGCCCTTGCCGGTGCACTGTCCCGAGTTGGACGGCGACCTCCACTCGTTGCCGTTGATCTTCGAGGACCAATACGCGGACATGCAGCAGCGCAGCCGTAATTCGGTGCCGAGTATGGACGACTGTAGTTGCGGAATCGCGGCGATATTGGAATCTCGTAGTCCGGCGAGCGTGTGGTCGCCCCGTAGCGAGGGTGCGGCCCAGGAGATCGTCGGAACGATCGGCCCGTTGCGTTCGGGTGGACGTTTCGACTCGGCGCCATCGTCGCTTCCGGCTCGCCACAGCAAGTCCCTGGACCAGTTGGGCCCGGACATGGCGCCCGTGCAGCCGAGGACTCTGCCGAAGACGTTGCCGCGTTCGGCGTCGACGCAGCTCTTCCTTCCGCCGCAGAGAAACTGCGCGCTGGCGTCGACCACCAGGGGGCCTAATCGGCCGGTAGGGGGCGCGCGATCGGCCCCGGTGGCGCTCAAAGGTACATCACGGCAGAGCAGCGCCTATTTGTTTCTGCCGGGGCCGATCGGCTCGCTTCAGCAGGCGTGCTCGGCGCCGAATCCCTCCTTGATGAATTCGGCCATGCCCGTAGTTACGCTGCCGCGGGCTAAATCCACGCAGATACTCGTGCCGAATCGTCACAACAGCCAGGCGCATCGGCCGAGACGCGAAGTCGACGGAAGTGCCGAATCATCGTCGATAACCTCGTTGCTCGCGGCCATGTTTCCCGAATTGCCGCCGAGCGGCCATTTTCCCGGCTACAGAGCGCCCGCCTCGAGATCCACCAACAACGTGTGCCTCGGGACGGCCGTGGCCGAGAGCCTGAAGGCCGAAGTTGCGCGGTCGCTCGACTCGCGAAGAACCGGGGCCCCGATAGCCCGGAGAATATCGGCTTCTGCGAATCGGCAATCGGCCAACAACGGCAAAGCGGCCATGAACGGCACGGCCACGGACAATTCGGATCAGCTGTCCCTCCGCACTGCTACACTCGACCGCGTCACTTATCGGGCCGGCAATGCCAGGAAACACGGCCAAGTCGGCAACAACGTCGTCAACAACAACAACAATAACAACAAGTGCCAGACGAACAGCCTCGAGTGCCGGAGATATCACACGCTCGGTAAGAGCGCCGGGACGGGCGCGCAGCAACAGCCGACGGGCCACTCGAACGGGTGCTCGCCCGACGACAAAATCGTCTTCGACGAGAGATCGGCCGCCGGTTACGCGGCCCTCGAGACTCTCCTTTACCGATGTGGCAACCTATCGGCCAACACGAGCGGACGTGCCGTACGCGATGAAAGCAGGCCCAAAAGGCCCAAAAGTACCGAACGACTGTTGGACGCCATAGCCGATGACAGGAACGACCACAGCCACGAGACTAACAATCGCCAAAGGTGGGCAATGTTAACCCACCGCGGTCGCTATGGGTCGCTGAAGACCCGAGTCCATGGTTCATCGTCGATCTCTTTTTCGACCATGCAAGAAAATTCAAAAAAGAAAGCGTTTTCTCTGGAAAGGCAAACAAAATCAATTTTCGAAAATCAAATTTTTTCTCAATCAATCTCGAAAACAATTTTTTATGTGTTATTATTTCGTATCCTTTTGTTTATAACTACAATGATTTTATTTGCGATTGATTTGTTTGATTTTATTCTTTAAGCCGATTTAGTCATTGCATTTCCAGTCACTTCTGTATAATTTGCTGTAGAAGTGTAGTGCACGTTGCGTCGTTCGGAAAGTATTAGTGTTGATTTCAAAAAGCGCGCGGTCGCGATGTTGCCGTCACAATATGCGACTGGAGTAATATGGAGGTTAACCTCCAAAAAATCAGCATTTTTCGAGACAAATTAATTTATTCTGAAGTTCACAAGTATCTAATGGATTTTATAAAGCTGTCCAAACGTTCTTTAGATATTTTTTCATCCATTATAAAAGTTTCTTTCGAAACTGTTTGTCAATGCTTGCAAATTTCACGTTCATAGACGGGAGAAAACACGACAATCCATAAGAGACCATGTTAATTGAGAACATTTTTATTTATTAATTGCTCCCAAACAAGTTATCCGGAGACTTTGAAATTTGAACAGGTGACTCTTTAGATACTCATAAGTGAGCTCGAATTTTTTTCCATCAATATCTGTTTGTTAATTCGATCATCGGATGAACTTCCTTAAATCTGACGGAAGTTAACAGAAGCGTCGATACATTCATGATTCATCTCAAAATTAAAATCGTTGAGCAATACGTTAACTTGGTTGATTACCGATTAACGGATCGCCGTTTTTCTGTCCAGCTTTGACAGTCGCGCTCGCGAATTGTTCAACGAGCGCGCAGCGAGCGTCCACAGTCGCGATAAGTCGTCGCAGAGCAGACGCTCCCATTGTCAACCGGACAAGCGTTCCAGCGAGATATTTCCCCGAGAGCCGTTGTACGAGATAATAGCCCTGAAGATCGATCCGCCGAAGGAGCCGCGCGAAGAGAAGCGAGTGAGGCGAGATCGCGGGGTCGTTCAGGCTCGCAGACCGCACTCGGCGCCAGCAATGGAGGACGTTACGAGCTCGACGCAACAAGCCCCGAGCAAACAGTCGTCGCAGGATCGTGGAAGGAAAACGAGCCCGAGGAATCACAAGGACGCCGAGGCGACGCCGATAGCGAAATATCGCTCGACGACGGCCAAGAAAGTTCTCCAAGTCGAGAACAACAACAAGATAATAGCGAATACGGATGACGAGGCCGAGGAGGCGAAATATTCGCCGTGCGAATATTTCGCCTCTTCGAGCACCGATAACAAGCTCGCCGAGACGGTCCAGACCGGAAACAAGCAGAGATTGCGATGCGCGAGCGTGCCTGTCGAGCAAAACAAAATGGCCGTACCGCGTAGCGCCGTGTCGCTTCCATGCATGCCGATTCGTGACAGCAAGGATACTCTGATCGGCGACGCGACGAACGGGGACTCAACGATCGATCCGCCGAGTCCGCGTTCCTGCTCGAGAGCCAGCAGCCCAGCGACGAGCACGAGCTCCGGTAACCTCACGTCCGAGTGCTCGGGCTGGGTAAGCAGTGGAGACACCTCCAGCTCCGAGCAGAGAAAAGCAGCCGCCGCGAGGCTCTCCGGCGAACAGTTGAGGCAAAAACTGGCCAAGATCGGGCCCCGGAAGGAACAACGGAACAAGATCGTCGCCACACCGAAATCCCCGCAGCAACGCGACACGCACGAACACTCGTACGAAGAGGTCAGACTACCACCGCCGAAAATGTTCCAGGACGAACCACCGCCGCCCGAGGAATTTCGCGATCCCGCACCCGGCCCTCAGATGCTCGATAATCCTCTTTATCACGTCTACGAGACGGTGAAGCGCGCCAAGAGCCCCAAACAGAACAAAACCGCGCCCTGCAGTCCACAGAGAAATCGCGAAAGGGAAATCCGCAGCGGGGAGAACGTATACGGTGGCAACAGAAACGCGGCTGACGTTTGTCTTGACTGCTATCAAGAGGGCAAAGAATTGTTGCAATCCACTCAGGATGACATAGCAAATTTTAAGAAATGCAAAGACGAATTCAAACGACAGATGAGCTTCTCCGGAAGGATCTACAGGTGTGGAAGGTTATTAAGTTTCCGTCAGATTACATAGGGGAACTCGGGCCAAGATGATGACGCTAAGGTCACGTGCAAATCAAACGATACATATGAATCAGACAACTTAAATTGTTCTTTGAAAGTTAAACATCCATTAAAGTTAAACACTTATATCTAAAAATGATATAGACAACTCCTTCGTTCGCAGAGAGAATTCGACAAAAAGTGCCCAAAGTGGCAGGGCATTTTTTTTATCCTGAAAACTTGTAACCTGGGGTTGTTTGAGGGTGCTGATTACGAATCTGAACTCAAAATTCAGGAATTCACGATGACGAACAAATATGACGAATGGAAGTACAAATAATACAGATTGATTTAGATAAAACTCTGTACTCAAGCTTCATGGCCGGGGAAAAATGGTAATATCTGAGCAGATATTCTCATGTAGGTGTTTATCTGCAACATAAACGAATCTGATCTGATCATGCATGGTCAAAGATGAACATACATGTATTTTTATGCGCTTAGGGGTAGCTCTATATCTGGTCAGATATGATCGCGCATAAGTAAATATGTGCAGATATGAATTTATAGCTGAACATGTCTGCCCATGTGTGGTCATGTCTAACCAGATATAGTACAATTCACGACTACGTACGAGCTCACACATGATCAGACTTGAATATGTGCGGGCATGCATGAACATATCCAACCAGGTATGGATGAATACGCAACCAAACCCAACTCGTACATGATCAGGTCTGAAAATATTTGCCCATGTACGATTGTATCTGCCCAGATATGGAATTATACTCGAATTCATCCAAGCTCTATATGATCATCGCTGAACATGCTTGCCCACGTGTGATCAGATCTAATCAAATATAAATCAATGCATATCTGTATATAAAAGTGTTATTATGATTGTGTGTCTTATTAACACATACACAGATGCGCGCATACGCACACAAAGTCACACGTTATTGGCCTGTTTGAGAACTCCCATTTGAGCCGTGTATAACACTGTAAATCACTTATAAAATATCATCGGTTCGCAAATAGGATATCATATGTATGTCGAGGTTAAATATGGTAAGTGTACGGCAAGGAGATAGACAGATGACATACCACATATACTCATATCTGCTATTAATATACGCATGTTCACCCTGATGTGGGTATATCTGTTCTGATATGACCAATTACGCTTCGAAACCGATCAATTTTGCACATTATAGGCAGATTTGATATTGTCAGGTCTGACATCATATGGTCTGATATCGTCAAATCTAATCATATATGCTCTGATATGGTCATTTTTCTTGCATGATTAGACAAGATCCAGATATGATCAATCATATCTGGATCATATATAATCCAGATATAATCAGATGTGATCTGATCTGATAATTTTTTCTCGGGATATTTCCACCTATTTATTGTATTATGCTCCATGTTATTGAATTCGCCATGAAAAATTCCTACCTTTTGAGTTCAGCATCACACTCAGCGTCCCCGAAAACCCCCCGAGTACTAAGATTTATCCAAATCGAGCTGTTTTTTGCACTTTCATCCGCCATATTGGATCCGCCATCAAAAATTTTTAAATTTTGTGTTAAGATGCGTAATAAGCGACCTCGAAAATCTCCGAGTACCAATTTTTATCAAAATCGAGTAAAATTTTCAATTTCGGTCCGCCATTTCAGCGCCGCCATTTTGAATTTTCAAATTTCAAGTTCAGATTCGTAATGAGCGACCTCAAAAATCCCGAAGTACTAATATTCATCTAAATCGAGTAAAGTTTTTCATTTTTGTCCGCCATATTGGCGCCGCCATTTTGCATTTCCAAATTTTGACTTCAAATTCGGATTCAGCGAGCCCAAAAACCCCCGAGTACCAAATTTCGCGAAAATCACTCGAGCCAATAACAAAATTATCGATGTGCGCAATATGGCGTCAATGCCGCATGGGGCGCCACAAAAATGCGCGCCATATGTCGTCAATGCCGCTCAAGAGGTTAAACCTTTGTTTTCCACATCTTAGACCATATGCGGGGCAAGATGAAACAGCGCTGTGAGCATGATGGGACCCGAATTATTGGCATTTTCCGCATATAAAAATGGCTTCATTCTCAATACCAGCAATTTGAAAAGCCAATCGTCTAAGTTCTGTAGTATTAAGTCCGAATGACCTCGCTTCCATATCATTCCAATCTTTTGTAAAATCTTCCTCTGGCAGAAACCCCGGTTGAGAGGAACCAAACGCCCTACTAGTTTCATTTCACCCTTCCTAACCTCGATAGTGGTCGGTCGTAAAATGTTGCGGCTTTGCGATAGCTCGTATTCATCTTGCCCCACTCGACGGTTAACGAATCAACAAAAAATCACGCAATAACCTTGAAAATGTCTGGCAAACCGTTTTTACTATATTAACAGTCAGTACTTTCATTGCGTTTACTTGCTGTTTACTTACCCATCACAAATCAATACTAGCAACTCAAATGAAATGAAACGATGATAAACTTAACCAAAAATTAGATTGTTCAGTAGCTAGACTCGTGATTCATCTTACCCCGAGCCTTCGTCTTGCCCCGAGTGTCCCCCAACGTTCTTCCATCGCTTTTCCGTGCCTACCGTAATGCTAATTCGTTTTTTATTCACCGGCAACGAAAACAAAAAACAAATAGCGACTATCCGAGTCTCGCCTCGACCCTGCCGTATTTCTCCATCAGCGACGAGTACCGTCTCTTCTCGCCCGAGGGCGCTCACCTAATCATCTGCGTCCACGGCCTCGACGGCAACGCCGCCGATCTTCGCCTCGTCAAGACCTATCTGGAGCTCGGACTCGCCGGGGCTCATCTCGATTTTCTCATGTCCGAAAGAAATCAGGTACGCGCTTCTCCCCCCTTGCGAGTTTGCGTCCAACGGACGGGAACGTAACTTTCTCCTTTTCGCTGATTGAAAGGGCGATACTTTCTCGGATTTCGACAAAATGACGGATCGCCTCGTCGCCGAGATTTTACATCACATCGAGACTTCCGGCTTGAATCCAACCAAAGTCAGCTTCATCGGACATTCCTTGGGAACTATTATCATTCGGAGCGCACTGACCAGACCCGCGTTGAGACCTCTGCTACCTCGACTACACACTTTTCTCAGCCTCAGTGGACCCCATCTCGGCACACTTTACAACACGAGCGGACTCGTCAATGCAGGTAATTAAATATATCGCTAAATGAAGACGTCGAAGAAGCATGAAAAATGCATGAACTTCGAGAATGTTTTTTTTTTTCTATAAAATAATTACTTTTGAAAATGAGTTTCAACGTATTTCATTCTTCTATATCGTTCGACAAACCAAACAAACAAACCGAAGTATTCTAAACACCTTAAGGGGACTTCTCACTTTGAGACACGAAAGAGAAAAAAATTCAAAATTAAACAAAAAATTCAACACTCGAAAGATCGATCATGAGAAATTGTGAAAAAAAAAACGAAAATTTTTTTTTCTCGTAAATTTGATACATTTTTTTTTCAATTTTGAAAAAATTTTTTTTTTCAGTTTTGATAAAAATATTTTTTTTTTCAATTTTGAAAAAAATATTCTTTTTTTCAATTTTGAAAAAAGTATCTTTTTTTCAATTCTGAAAAAAAATTTTTCCAAAAATTTCAATTTTGAAAAACGGTGTCAAAATCTAACGAAGTACGTTGGATTTTTGAGAAATATTGATTTTTACAAAAATGGGGTCGATATGAGGAAAAATTCATTTTTTTAATTAAACAATCCGTCGAAAATCGGTAAATTTCATTGGACCAAAAAAACGAACGTACATCACTAGAAAATATTATTAGAAAGCTGCGGTCACAATTTGGAATCGATCGGTTGAAAATTGAAGGCGCTAGTTTTCCGTCCGGGTGAAAAAAAAGGCGTTTCCTTTCATCAACCACTGCGCCGCCATTTTGTTTGTTTTATAATGAAGAAAATACCCTTGATTTAGCTCCCACAAGGTGTTATTACCCCTCAAGACCCGAGTGTGAAAGAGTAGTGAGTTATCAGATCGTATTTTCGAATTTTCCAAATTACGCGGGCCCCGTGGATCTTTCAAAATGTACGTTGTCCCTCCTGAACTGACGATTTTGGGTTGCACCCGCAGGTATGTGGTTTATGCAGAAGTGGAAAAAGTCCGGTTCCCTTCTCCAGCTGGCGATGAAGGATGCGACGGAGGTCAGACGATCGTTCATGTTTCGTTTGAGCCAGAGGAGCAATCTCCAGCGCTTCAAGCACGTGCTGCTGTGCGGAAGCGCCCAGGACCGGTACGTTCCGCTCCACTCAGCCAGGATCGAGCTCTGCAAGGCCGCGGTCAGAGACCCCACGGATCAAGGTGGGCTAATCAATCATAAATAACTAACATTTTTTTTAACTACGTGCTCTCACCTAGACGCTAAAAAAGGCTAGTTACGTGAAATTTTTTTCGTTGCTTTATATTATACTCGTGGATATTGATATAAAAGTTGTTACACTTAATATATACACTTTCGAAATACATAAAAAAACTAACTTAAAAAATAGTGACACTTAAAAAAAAAAAATATATATATATATATATATATATATATATATATATATATATATACAAAATTGTTGGGGGCTGATGGGGCGTGACTTTCTCATCCACTCGATAGCCAAAGGACACATTGTTTTATTGGAGCACAAAAAGTTGGAATCTAGGATGTTAAAAAACAGTTACCTACAAAAAACTTCGGTAAATATTCGGGAGCGGCGCTCCTGCTAGAATCAGGCTAATTTTCTTCAAGGGCTCGAACAAACCCAAACAACGCTAAACAACCTTGAACAACCCCGAACAACCTCAAACATCCCCAAACAAACCCAAACCACCCTAAACAACCTCGAACAACCCTAAACCACCCCATGCGAACTCGAACAACCCCAAACCACCCTAAACAACCTCGAACCACGCCAAACAAACCCTTACGAACCTGAACAACCCCAAACTACCCTAAACAACCTCGAACAACCCCAAACCACCCTAAACAACCTCGAACAACGCTAAACAACCCCAAACAAATCCATACGGACCCGAACAACCCCAAACCACCCTAACCAACCTCGAACAACCCCAAACAACGCTAAACAACCCTAAACAACCGCGAACAACGCCAAACCACCTCAAACAAACCCAAACAAAAATTAGCCTCTTTCTAGCAAGTGCCCGAGCTTCCGAATATTTGCCAAAACTTCGAAAATCTACTGAAAGTAACCCCCATTTTACGGTAACGGATTAAGCGAGAAAAAAAAAACACGGTTTCATCATTTTTCAGGCGCAGCATATCGCGAAATGGTTCACAATATTCTGTACCCGATAATGTCGGCGTCGGGCGTGAGTCTGGTGAGATACGACGTCCATCACGCTTTGCCACCGACGGCCAACGCGCTCATAGGCCGAGCCGCCCACATAGCTGTCCTCGACTCGGAGCTCTTCATCGAGAAGTTTCTTCTGGTCGCTGGCCTCAAGTACTTCAGATAAGGAACGTCAAAAGTCCGAATTACCGAGGAATAATAATCCCGATTCCGTATTGAGGGATCGTCACAGTGTGGCGGGTCGAAAAATAACTGACTCGCGATTTTATTTCTCGACCCTTTAGAGACGCTAATAAGTCTGAATTTTTTTACGTCAAATCAAAGCACTCTATAAGACGAAAAATAAATTTCAACGTTTAATTGTATTTTTTTTTGTAAAATCGTTTTTTTGAAAATTCTACACTGTGATAACCCCTTAAAGCGACGGAGATATTTCCATGTGATACGCGAAAAGATTCACCTCAATCAATTTATCACGGGCGAACGGGCGGCCCAAAAAAAGGCATTCGAAAAAAATCGGCACCTGTCAATCCGAACGATTGCCGCGTTCCGAAAAAAAATGCCACGGAACGTCGAGAACTCGGGAGCAGCCAATAAAATGGGGCCTATTGCGTCGAAGAACGAAGAAGAAAAAATGATTAAAAAAACAAAGCGCGGGGCCATTGCTCGATTTTCTTTTATAGCGTAAAACTTGTCGTTCTAGTGCGCGTGCGCGTCGCGAGACGCGCAGGTGAGAGAAGAAATAGCGAGAGAAGAGATTCCGCGACGAAAGGTTGGTCCGATAATCAGGGTAGCACGACGTATGTAGTTATCGAAAGGAACGTAAAAGCACGAATAAACTTTGGACAATTTAATTGTCGCAAGAGCGGAATAAAAATGACGCCGACGAACGAACCGACGACAAGAAAAATCGAACTCGAACGTTCGGCCTAAATCTAATCGAAGAAATATGCGTTTTCTTTTTGTTTCAAATCGTCGTTAGTTTCGAAAAATCGTAACGTGATCCGAGTGTCGGCCAAGTAGCCGAATCGTTTACTAATCTCGATCTAGCCGTGTATACGTATATAAAAATATGATTATTACGATAAATTTTCCTAAATTAACGATTATACTCTTATCGCCAACAATTCAAGTATCGATAACTCGCTAACGGACAAAAATAACGACTGAGTCATTTCAACTAAGTTCATCGTCGTCAGAGTCGCGTGAAAAATATTTTAAAAAACGAACGAAACGCAACGGCGATTTTCGAGATTCGCGCGATAGAGAAATTGTGAAACGAAGATTGCTATAGGGGTAAAAGAAGTAAGCGCGCCGTCGAGTAAAATTAGGAAAGTTATGAAACGTATGTCAATTGTTCCCTTCGCGTAAGTGTCGTGAGCGTGATAGAATGTTCGATTGTTAATGCGAGTGCGATCGAGGGGCTCGGAGAGACGAGGCGGTCATTTCTAGGATTTTAAGCTTCGAGGCTGAGGCAAAAAACGGTTTTTCCTCGTCTTCGGTCCCTCGGTGTTCCGCGAGAGTGTAGTAGCTGCGAGATTCGCACACGGGGATAAGTAGGCTGTATACGGTAAGATTGAGCAAGAAAAGTATCCTCTTGCGAATTAAGGTGGTTCAAGAAAATGCTTTTACTCGAATGCCCGGCTGTTACCGTGAAGCCATTACTCTCTGAAATGCTTTTGTTTGCAAAATTTATATTTTAAAAAACTAGCTTTCATTTAAGGATGGTGAGTCCCAAATCGCAAATGATAATAAAATTCAGAAAATTTGGTACGTTTTTGTGTCTATGCAACAATTAACATTCAAAAATTAAATGTTGTCTCATGGAAACTGATATAACTTTGCAATAAGTTTTTTTTTGACCTCTCAATTTTGTAATATCTACAATATACTGAAAGCAACGGAAACAAACCGAAGTTTATTGATAATTTCTTTTTTTAATTTCTTTTAAAAATTGTTCTTAACAAAATGTTAATTTTTTTAATAACGAGCTTCCTAATCGTCGTGAAATATTAACACGACCTCTTAAATACTTCGTACAAAGACATACCAAATTTTCCGAATTTTCTTATCATTTTCTATTTCAACCCTTAAGGAGGTTGAAGTAATGATGATAGAATTCTGAAAATTTGGTTTTTGATGATAGAATTCTGAAAATATGTTTTTACATGAAGTATTCAGGAGGTCGTGTAAAAATTTCATGACGATTAAGAAGCTATTTATTGAACAATTACCATTAACATGTTTCGTAGAGGTTCAACATCCTTAATGTACTAAAAAGTAGAAAACGATTTTTTTTTCCGTCACCAATATGTGACTATAAATAAAAGATTGGGTAATTCTTTAGATAAGTGACTTTTCGAAAAACATGATCGCTTTTTTCTCATTTTATTAGGTTATAAATGACGATATTCAGTCGGGGAAGCTGACATTTTCCATTAAGTGATTTCGAGTTTTTTAAAAACCCCAAACAAACCTAATTTAGACGTCGAAATGTTCGAAAGTGCCCTACAGCGAACTGTCCCTAACTCAACGCTCGCGGGACTGAATTTCCGTGGTAGCAGAGAGAGGCGCGTCTGGCGGGATTAGTTAGGTTAGGATAAATGTTCAAATGTCACATGGCACTTTGACTAGGTTATTTCAGGTTAGAATACTTAATTATTGTTTGCGAGTGAATTTTTTCATGTTCTTTATGACCTTTTGGAATTACGAAGTGAAAAGTTTGACCCTGAAATTGAGGTTATGATCGCACCTCTCAATACCCCATAACTTTTTATGGCAGGGGTGAATTTCAGCCTCCCTCGACTGAATGTCGTCATTTATGGCCCAAAGAATAGCAAAGAAGAATTCTAGGCTCATCTTTCGAAAAAGTCACTTATCTAAAGAATTACCAAAACCCGGAGCGCTCAACTTTTCAAACGTTTGATAAATTCGATCGATTCCGTTTCATGAATCGTATTTAATTTGGCACAATAGTAATCAGAGAAATTATTGCCACGCGTTTATACTCAGTTTCAGGACTTTTAGTTATGAAATCTAAAGTAGTTTTGCAGTAAATTAGATACAGCTGATATGTTAACGGATTTATGTCAATTAAAGTTCACTAGCCTGAATTTTGGGCGCCCCTTTTGTTTGTAGTCAATTGAAGGTGAATTCACATGTTACATATTTTTTTCATTTTTTTCATTTCATTTATTTTCATTTTTTAAAAATATTTTTGATACATATCAATTTTCTACGTTTTAGTCTTCAATTGATTTCACTAGTCGGTTGTTACTAGTAGTTCGCTAGTTTACGAGCTTGTAGGTTAGGAACATGGAATGCTTGTGAAAAATAAGGACCAATTGGGATTGAACTTACGACTAATTGCTGCATGGAACCTTTCCACATACAAACACAGTCGGCTACGAATTTGCATGGGCGAGATATCATATGATCAGATATCGCTGATTTTACACGAAGAGTTGAAAGTTTTATGTATATTTTTCTTGTAAGTTGAATCATGCGTTGTCAGCTTTTAGTTCCATGCTCGCAAAATTTCAGAGCTTCGATTGGTCGCGAGTGGGTGAAATGTCGATTTTCCGTTTTGCACCTCTGAAACCCAAATCAAACGGAAGCTCGTGAAAATAACGTGAAACTACAAATGTCTCGTATGCTCAATCCCCCTGCCAGTGTCTTTCTTCTTTTTTTTTCAAAAAGCTAAACGGAGCAGCCGAGTTTGGTGGAAAAGCATTTCTTCGTCACTCTGATACACGTTACTCATGAAACGTTTCTTCGTGGATATATTTGTATGATATACGAAGTGTCTGAGGTTATTGCGAAGAGATAAAAAAAAATCCCTCCAAATAGAGATCTCAATTGCTCAGAACAAAATTTAGTTACGTGTTTTGTGGTGTGTCGAAAGAGCGAGGAAACTCGTTGCGCGCTTCCGAGATTAAGATTAACAGAATGAAATATAAATAACGTAATGCGATTGCGAGAATGCAACGGAGGAATAAACGGTTCGATGGGCGGATGGATCCTTCCGGAGGAAAAAAAAACGTACGTGACGCGTTATTCACTATCGATGAAAAAAAAAAGCGATCAGACTCTCGAGCTCGTCCAATCTGGATCTTCTGTGGCCAAATCATCGTATCGCCCTGCCGTAGACTTAGAAGGACACAAAGTCGACCGAATTACGAAAACACATGAAGGAATTACTCTCCAAATCGTGCACAATTCATTGAAGCGACATGAGACCCAAGGATTCAATTTGCAACAACCGTTTGTTTTCACGCTCGAGTGAATTCAAGATTCGTCGCAAAGAATGGCGTTGAAGTTTACAGTTGGAACGCAGCGAAGGTTCTTTTCAGTTTTTTTCATTTCTTCATTTCTTATCACAATCCACAAGTTTTTTTAAATACTGGGATGTTGAATAAGTACTTTGGTGAAGTTTTTGTTGAATAAGTTTGTCGGTGAAAATCAAGGCTTTGTTTGAGAACTTCCTAATGCTTCCTAATCATTCCTAACGCTTTCAAACGTTTCGAAAGTGGCGTGTGATCGACTTCCAATTGTGCAAGCTCAGCTAGCAACCGACATAAGCCTTCATGAAGGAATGCCTCCAATTCAACGTCCTGCGGAAAGTTTCTCGCAACAGAAATGGCCCAAATGACAATTTATTTTTTATGCGTCTAAACCAATCTCTGCGTGTTTGCTTGTACTTCTTTATAGATGCATTACGATATTAAGGGATCATCACAGTGTAACGGGTCGAAAAAAGCTGATTTTTGCGATTTTTTCCTTCGGTGCTTAGAATACGCCAATCAGTCTACTTTTTTTCATGTCAAATCAGAACACTCATGGAAAACAGAAAATCAACTTTTTAACGGTTATTTTCATTTTTTTTGCATTTTTTTAACGGTTGAAAATGTCCTCGAAAAAATGTCTTACGGTTGTGGCCGTAAATATTATGAGAAACAAAATGTGTAAAAAGATTATTAACGAGTATGAAAGCCGCTATGGAGGTTTTTCGAAAATCAAAATTGACAAAGTGGAGGCGGCTTGTATAAAAGTATCAAATTTAACCTATTCGTTCGATGGTTTTTCGTTGAAAAAAATGTGAAGATTAAAAAAAGCTTCCATAGCAATATAAAGATTGTTGTGTCAAAATTTGAGACGGAAAGCTTGAAAAGCCTTCCTTCGAGACGGAAAGCTTGAAAAGCCTTCCTTTGAGAGTGTACATGGTTTGAAAAAACGACATTTCGAGAGAAAAAAAGCGTTTAAAGTTTCCAGGCCGTGCTGGCAGCGCCGTCTGTCGGAAAACAGCAAGAACTGATTCAACGTCCCAATAGATCAAAATCTTGAATTTCTCACGAGGATAAGAAATACCGTTTCAGTCTCTTTCGTATCCTAAATCGACCAAATGTGAGCAATAGAAAGAACAATTACTTTCGTTGCATTCCAACGCAAGCTCAAAGCCATAAAAGGCCAATACGATCATACGTATATCCTCTGATATTTGCTTCTCTGATATTATTCATACATGCGTACATTATTACATTAAGATTATTCAAGAATTTTTTCCACTGTCGTCCTATCGTTTGCTCAAATGAAAGAAAGAATGAAAACAAAGAGGACACGAGGAGGGAAATATTAATTATCGCGTTATCATGTATACTTGTACGATAATCCAAGTCCAGTCCGTGAGCGTATATTGACTTTTTAGAAATCTTTGCGTGAAACACGTTATTTAAAAAAAAACGTAAAAAACGTTTTTTCAAATGACGAGAAAAAAAAGGAAGAAAAAAAACCAAGGCACAAATAATTTTTTAAATAGGACGAACAAGATTTCGCGATCCAAAAGTACGCGAAGCTGCCCGGCGCGGGTGTGAGGACGAAGGATTACGAAAGAAAAAAATTGAAGTAAAAGAGTAAAAGAAAACTCGTGTACGAGGCTCCGCGAGTTGTGTCAGGGAAATTCGCCGAGCGACCCTGCGGGAAAGCGACTTTACGCGTCGACAAGATAAAACACCAAAGATTTTAAGAAATTACAATGAAAAAAAAAAAAAAAAGCGAGCGTTTGCAGTAACGATGTATACAATATACATAATTATATAGGTGTATATGTATATATGTATAAACGAATGATCCTATGAATATATACATACATACACACACACACACATATATATATATATATATATATATATATATATATATATATGAGATAGATTAATAAATAAAAAAATCGTAATTATTATTACTATTGATTCGATTTCGGCGATACAATCCGCGCCCTTGTTCCATCGCGTCTCTTCAATAATTGCAATCGGGTCAACAATCAATTGTGAGAGACTTTCTTTGTCACGTTACATTAAAAAAAAATGTTCCTACAGGATTTTAAGGTCTGATTTCCACACAAAAAATGCACAACTTCTAGTTTTTTTTCTTTTGTTCATAATACAAAGTATTTTTTCGAAGACAAATCTTGGACAAAATTAAAAAATCGCGTGAATCTTCGTCTCGACACGGGCACGAGTTATGCCGGACTTTTAGGCGAGTAACCAGTTTGGGAGTACGTTTGAGTGATTTTCGTGATTTCTTTTTTTACAAGGAATGACCGAATGGACTTTATTAAAACTCTTGGAATATTTTATACATATTTTTTAATATTATAACTTTCGTCGATGAATTTCCTCCGAAAATGTGGAACATAACCTGCCCGTCGAAGGTCGCCATCAGACTTTGCTGTTTGTGTACACTCCGGAGGCCACAGTTTTCGTCGGAATTGGATACGGTTTGAAGGTTACTTTAAGAACATGTTTTCCTTCTATATGAACGTAAATCGGACCGATAGAATTGAAAATTGCATTCTTTAGAGGTGTTTAAAGAAAACTTTCATTTTAACAACTCTTTGTCATTATTTCTAACCTTTATTTCTATAAAAAATAAACTTTGAGCGATTTCCCCACATTTAGGTTCATACAGAGCGTAATTATGCGAAGAAACTATCACTTTATCAGATTATAGGTTAGAAACTTCTTGAGCTAGGTGTACACAAATTGAAAAGTCGTTTCGAGGAAAACGCGTTTGACAAGAAAATGTCCGAAAACCAAAAATTGAAGGCAGTACCGAATGATTTGTACTACTTTGGGAACATATTCTCGAATAGCTTCACTAACAATTTATTCAATAGAAAAAAAATCCATTTTTGAGTCATCTCAACTGGTTTCCCGCCATGAGAGTTTAAACAACAAAAAAACTCAAAATATCGTGTACGAAAAGCGCGGAGCTAAAAGAATTTCACCGAGATTTCCGCTCATCGGCGAGAGATGCGAGGCGCATTTAGAAAAAAAAAAGGATAGAAAATCTTGTCAGAAAGGGGACGAAAAAAAACAGTAAAAAAAAATCGGCTGTCGTTCCTGCGTTGAACGATCGCGAGACTCGGTTCTCCTTGAATTTGGTCGACAAGCGAATTTTGTTTACGATTCGCGAACGAGAGATGACGTCGCTGCGGTCTCTCCGAGGCTCAGCGTCCACCCGCCTCGTCCCGCTCGTCCGTGTAACGGCCCTCGGACGCGTTGATCATCGCGTAACGGACGTTCTTGTTGCCGCCGCGATTTCTCGAGCGCGTCCGAGGCTGGCCGTTGTTTCGGGTCTTGTAAACGTACGAATATTCTTGGGCGTTCTCGAGGCCCGCTATCACGCAAGCACCGAGGGCGCTTCTGTTCAAATTCATGGGCGAGGCGTCGTACCACTCGTTGCTGTCCGGATCGTAACACTCCACGCAGGCGATCGGCTCCGATCCTGATAGTGCCGTGAAAGTTAACCAGTGAAATTGACTTCGTTGGAACAAAACGGGACGTAGAAAAAAATCGTGCCTATTGGCATCTGTCGTATGGACGAAGCATAAAAAACATGGCGGCGGTCAGAGGAGGCGAAAAATATACACAAACGCGGCATTGTACCGTTGAATCCACCAACCACGAAGATCATGTCGTCGAGTACGACGGCAGCGAAATTGCTCCGTGCGCAGAACATCTCCGAGATGTTGTGCCAATCGTCCTGATGCGGGCCGTAACGTTCGCCTGGAAAAAGACCAACGTTTCGACGCTACGAATAATCGTTGACGGGCTACATCTACCTAGGTGAGTGAAAAATGGCATTTACCGAAAATATTTGTATTCGATAGTATAACCTTTTAGCTAAATTGCTCGAAAATTCCATCGAAATGTTCCTAAAATTAAACGAGGTTAACGTATTTGAAATTGGCGCGCTAGGGTTTCGATTGGTTCTGCAATTCCCATAGTTCCGACGTTGCCACATTTTGATACGCACTCCTCTACAAGCCTCACTTTTTCGTAAACTGGTCGCATATTTTTCATCCACTTTCATTAATTAGATCGTCATCCTGTCTATTTTTTCGGTAATATTGTCCTGTACACTATCCTGCACGCAAAGTTCGTTTTTTGCATCACTTTTTTCGTAAATGCGGAAGGTATACGCGAGAAACTGAAACGGTAACGGCGTTGACCCGACAACCAATGCGATCGACTGGGTATTGATGTAGACTCTAAAACGTATTATTTAAAAACGTCTGCCGAACCTCCCCTCTCATTTTGCCATTATATTCAAGAAATATACCACAGCGATTAATAACATTTTCATTGATAACTACCTCAATATTTCGAAGCAACAACCTTGAAGGTTGGAATTTTGCCATTTTCGAGGCTCTAGGTATACATAGCACCTTAACGACGAGAGACAATCGAGAATTAGCATTGGGAAAAAGGGGAAAGAGTGGGACCTGAGGAGAGTCTGGTTGTGCCGTCGAATCCTCCGAGTACGTAGAGGCTGTTTCGGAATGCGACGACGGATACTCCGGTGCGCGGATCGGACATCGATCGGATGAAACTCCATTGATTGGCCTCGACGTCGAAGACTTCGGCCGACGAAAATACCTGCGTACCGTTGAAACCTCCGACGATGTAAATCTTGTTGTTTAGGGAAGCTGCACCCGCGTCAGAGCGTTGCATGTGCATCGATGGTATGATCTCCCACTGATTCCGCTGGGCATCGTAACGCTCGCCGGAACTCATTCTCATACGTCCGTTAAAGCCGCCGAGCGCGTAAATTTTCCCCGCTTGCAACAAAAAACAAGCTTTTATCTAATGTACTCAAAAGTAGAACATAATTTTTTTCACCAAGTTGCCTATATGTGACTATAAATAAAAGCTTTGGTCGCTCAAGCTTTCAAATGTCTAAGGCCTCACGTACGCGATTTCGCCGATTTCCCGAGTAAAAACGAATATCTATAAACATATATAATTGTATATTAATTGATCATATACAATTGTATACAAAAATTGACCCGATAGAATTATATATATTTGTATATAAACGTAAACAATTGTGTATACTAATTATACTAATTATTTTATAATTAGTATATACAATTATTTTTATATATATACGATTTTTAATATGCATTAATAATCGTATACACTTTAATTTTAATTAATATACATTGATAACAATAATATTAATTTACATTTTATTTAATTATTAATGTACATTAATAATAATACAGATAATTAGTATATACAATTATTAATATACAATTGTATACGTTTTTATACAAATATCTAAAATTTTCTCGGGCCAATTTTTGTATACAATTGTATATGATCAATTAATATACAATTATATATGTTTATATATATATATTAATTTTTACTCGGGTATATGGATCAAACCGTCTTTTATTTTAATTTAAAAATCCTTTATATTTTATAATTCAACGTTTCATTGTAAAATACGTTGATATGTTTTGTCGTGTAGAAGAAAAAGCGTGGCTTTTTGATTGGATTAAATTAGTTTTTGATTTGATTTGATTTAGTTTTGATTTGATTTTATTTGACTTGGTTTTTTATTTGATTTGATTTGGATTAGATTAGTTTTTGATTAGATTAAAAGAATAATCAAAGTCGACTGATTCATATGCATTGTTTTATCCGAACATGATCTTAGCGTTCTCGCTTCGAGGGAATAAGGGCGAAAAAATAATCTAGACTCCGTAAGATAAATGTCGTGGCTGTTTTAAAATTCACCGTGGGTGCAAACGCTGACGTAACAACGAGCGTGATACATGCAAGCTCGTTCTCGCCATTCCTTGCTCACCGGATCGAAACAACGGACCGTGTTCAAGTGCGCGTTCCCGTTCAAGCCACCGATTATGTATATGAGATTGTTGAGAGCGCACATGCCGTGATAAGAGCGCGGCGCTGAGTCCGTGTTCGACGAGAGGAACCATTTATCGGCCCTGTGACATTTGCCCACCGAATACATCCGAACGATTATTATTCGTGAGCATCATCTATCGGGGTGCTGAATAAGTTCTCGCTGTTTTTTTTCTTCATAAAAATGCTTAATTAAAAAAAATCATTCATAATACTTTGAAATGTTTCTAAACTGTTGTGAGATCAACTTCTAATGATTCTGCAAATTCAGCTAGCGTCTGAGATGTGTCTTCATGAAGCCTCCAATTCAACACATCGAATTCATTATTTTTGAAGCGTCTAAATCTATCTCTGCGTATTGTTTCCAACAGAGCATGGTCACCGTAAGTCACAACAAGAATTCTGTCCGCTTCAGCTGCAGATTTTTCGAAAGTACAGTAGTGCAGCAAAATTGCACGCAAATAATTTTTTTTTCGTACGAAATTTGACTTGTTTGACTATTAAAAAAAAAGTTGTTCACACTTCGGCGAAACGACGTACACTGAATTTCAAGCTTGCTTATAATACTTCTTTATAGACGCGTTACCATCTCGAGGCATTACTGGATCGACCGTCGGGCAAAAAGTTAGTCCAAAATTGGGGTTTCGTGGATTTGCAACTCTAGATCATGCCGTACATGTTTAGCCTTACAAATGGCTGAATTAATGATAAATTAACACTTATAAATATTTATTCTCGACTTTTAATAATAATTGAAGTCAAATTCGACGACATCGGCGTGTGCTTGACTGAAGTTTTGTCAGTGACTGTACATCTGTTTAAGCCGCCCATCAAAAAAATCTCAATATTTAAATTTAATTAAGACGTTCAGATCATCTTATCATTTTATCAAGATCAGAGACAAGATTTATCATATTATTCTATCAAGAACTATCTTTCCTCAAATTTTCAATATTTTTTGCGATTTTTTAATATCCATCCGATAATACCTTAAACTACACGCACGCTGTTCCGGTAACGCCACCTGTTGGGGATCAGCGAGAACTTATTCGACGTCCTAATGCAAGTCCTCGTTGACGGGGCGTTACCTCGTGTCGTAAGTCTCGACGAAGCTAGTGTGCGATTCGGCCACCCATCCGCCAACGGCGAATAAAATCTCGTATGGTACTCTCGGTCGAATGAGAGGATTGCGCAGATCGGGATCGTTCGCGGTGCCGTTGCTCTGACGCGACTCTTGGTCCGACAAATAGGCATTCGCCGGGAAGAGAATCCGTTCGTAGCAATCGGGATTGTTCTCCCTCGCGCATCTCCACGTCAACACGTTTTCGGTAAAGTACTTGTGACTCATGAGACCGAATCTCACGCACTCGAGTAATTTGGCCAAATGAACAACGCGCTCCTTCGGTCCCGCCTCGATCCAACTTCTCACAGCCTCGAATACTAGCTCCTCGTTTCGTACGTTGAGCTCGTCGTCGCGCAATATGGCGGCGAGCTCGTCACCCTCGAGCTCCTTGAACTCCTCGCTCTCGTGGACGATCTGCTTGAGATTGTGGCATATGTACCTGCGCCCTTTTTCCGCGAGCTCCCGACAAAAGTAGTGCCGCGCGAACTTGAATATTCCTGTTGAAATATTCCGACGGTTTTGAGGGGTTTGCCTACTGTGGAAATTACTTTCCCCGACCCCTTACCCTGCCGCGCCTACGAGTGTTAAACATAACCTATAGGTTATGTTTAACACTCGTTATAACCTAACCAGCCCCCCGGCACTGCTGGGTCTACCGTGTCTCGTTATTGTCGCCACGTAAACTAACCCACCATGCGGCGCTAGTAGTCACCAGCATGACCCCCACTCCAGTCGCGCAGCGTCTGCATAATTTGCATTCGACGCGCCTGGAAAATTCATTGTTTAGAATAGAATTTAAACGTATATGTTTATATAGGAAGGGATGCAATATTTACACTTGTTGCGATATTATGTATTTAAAATATTTATCGAACGAAATAAACAGATAACATTAATATTTTTTAAATATTGGATTAGTCACGTTGTACAATGTTTTGCAATTTTTTTCTTGTCGAGATTGCTTTTTTTTTTGTTCTGCGTTGAGACGTGCAGAATATTGCAGCATCCGCATCAATACGTAATATTGTATTATGTGTAAAAGAACACTATCGGCGTGTTCTATACACGGAAAAGAGAGCTTTTCATAGTTATACACGTCGTCCAATATAGACTCGAAAACACGTGTTGAATTGCGATGAGCCACAAATCGCTCTTCTAATGTGATAAAATAATTACGATTTTACCACACTACGATTTTTCTTAATTCGAGAACAATGACAGATCGAAAAAAAATGACGAAATAATACGGAGAGGTGCTTTGCGGAGTGGGGGTCATGCGGGTGACTACTAGCGCCGCATGGTGGGTTAGTTACGTGGCGACAATACGGGGACACGTTACTGTTAAGAGAATTTATCCCAGTGTCAGCCCCCTGAACCTAACAGAACCAAAACTCTTTAGATTTTTTTCTAGATTATAATCACTCACGAGGTTTATAGAGAAAAAAAATCGCTGAAAATCGAACGTAAAATATGACGGTTTCGAGTTCCGAACTGATCAACTCGGCTAAACTGTTTTGTTTAGATTAGGTAATAAGTATTGTTCATGGGTAACGAGGTCGCTGGGATTTTGAAATTTTTGATGGTTTACAGGCGGATGCAATTGCCATTGTTGGAGAAGTTTTAAATAAACTTTTTAAACAGTTTCTTTCGTATCAAGTATATACAAAATTAGGAATAATATATATGTTCAGATCCGCCATTTTGGATAAAGGAATCGCCATTTTGGATTTTTTGAATAAACAGAATTGGAATTTATTCTCCATTGATGGAAGAATACGTTGAAATCCATTTTCAAAAGATTCCTTGATATATTAATTGCTGTTGTGTGGGATATAACATCAGAGTCGTGTTCTTTGGATGGAAAAGTAAAATTATAAGTCGCTAAGTCGAATTGGGAATTACGCAGGTTATGTTTTTACTGTCAAAACTACATCCCTCGATACTAGCGACACCAAAAACTACTTCAATACTCGAGTCACCCCCACCATTAAAATTCTACCGAGTTCAAGACCTGTGTGCGAGACCCTTCGACAATCATTTAGCAACAACGTTTATTGTCGACTTACCCAAGCAATTATCAGGCCTGAGCTCTTGGAGCAAAAATCGACAGCAAAGTTGAACGACACCTAGCACCTCGAATTGATCGGCGACCGGCAGAAGTTGCTCGACGTTTTCAGCCGTAACGTTGCAAGCTCCCGTGTACGCGTAATCGAGTATCATGCGAAATATCTCGGCGGTCACGTGACCTACGGAGACTTCGTTGACTTCGCTCTTGCCGCCTTTGAGGCTGCTCGTAAAAAGCGTTTTGAAGTATGGACTGGCAGCCGAGAGGATTACCCGATGTACCGGAAAGACCTCGTCCATAGCGCATCTGACAGCCCCATCGCAGAGTTGCTCGTTCGTTCTGCGTTGAATTTAACCAAAGACAAATTCATGTGTTGTGCCATCAGGACG
Organism: Ophion costatus; assembly: GCA_951751655.1. Lineage (NCBI taxonomy): Eukaryota > Metazoa > Arthropoda > Insecta > Hymenoptera > Ichneumonidae > Ophion > Ophion costatus. The sequence goes on from OX632368.1 coordinate 2,593,133, forward strand.
TTGAATAAGTTCGCGCTGTTTTGCAACAGATGGCGTTAGCAGAGCTGCGCGCGTGTAGTTTAAGATGGCAACGCATCTATAAAGAAGTACTTAGAGTACTTCTTTATAGATAAGTAAGACGTTAAGTACTTTATAGATAAGTAAGACGTTAAGTACTCTATAGATAAGTAAGACTATAAGTACTTCTTACTTATCTAAAAAGAAGACGTACTTATCTAAAAAGTAAGACGTACTTATAGCACTTCTTTATAGATAAGTAAGAAGTACTTATAGTCTTACTTATTTATAAAGTACTTAACGTCTTACTTATCTATAAAGTACTTAACGTCTTACTTATCTATAAAGCACTTAACGTCTTACTTATCTATAAAGTACTTAACGTCTTACTTATCTATAAAGCACTTAACGTCTTACTTATCTATAAAGTACTTAACGTCTTACTTGTCTATAAAGTACTTAACGTCTTACTTATCTAAAAAGAAGTGCTATAAGTACGTCTTACTTATCTATAAAGAAGTACTATAAGTACTTCTTTATAAAAGTACTTATAGTACTTCTTTATAGATAAGTAAGCCGTACTTATAGCACTTCTTTATAGATAAGTAAGACGTTAAGTACTTTATAGACAAGTAAGACGTTAAGTACTTTATAAGTACTTAAGTACTTATCTAAAAATTAAGTACTTATCTAAAAAGAAGTGCTATAAGTACGTCTTACTTATCTATAAAGAAGTACTATAAGTACTTCTTTATAGAAGTACTTATAGTACTTCTTTATAGATCGACTATAAGTACTTCTTTATAAATTAGTACTATTCTCTCTATTCTCTCTCTCAGTACTATTCTCTAATCTATTCTTCTCTCAGTACTATTCTCTAATCTATTAAAGAAGTACTATAAGTACTTCTTTATAGAAGTACTTATAGTACTTCTTTATAGATAAGTAAGACGTACTTATAGCACTTCTTTATAGATAAGTAAGAAGTACTTATAGTACTTCTTTATAGATAAGTAAGAAGTACTTATAGCACTTCTTTATAGATAAGTAAGAAGTAAGAAGTATTTATAGAAATAAGTAAGAACAGAAAAATACGTAGAATAATGAGCACTCGAAGAAGAAGAACAGAAAAATGTGAAGTACTTATAGAAAGGATATACACTGAATTTCGTTGAAGTGTAAACAACTTTTTTGAAAGGATTAGGAATGATTTTTCAAAAATAGGGCATAAATTTTCGCAAAAAAAAACAGCCAGAACTTATTGAAAATCCCAATACAATATACTTCCAATGAATACAAGTACCTGAGCTCCGACCAGACCGGGGGAAATTCGCCGACAGCGTAAGTAGAGGGCGAACAAACGCACTTCCTCAATCTTGCGTTCTGTCGTCTTCTTGCCGCGGCAGGTTGCTTCACCTTGACACCGTTGACAGCCGCTGCCGCGGTGGCAGCCGACGAGGTCGTTGTAGCACGGTTGCGCGATATCTTTTTGACGTTTATGCGGCAACCGGCACCGTTCGTGCAGTCCATCGTACGAGCGCGCGCGGCCGCCTGTTTTCTCGATGAGGATGCTATGATGGATTTGTGGGGGTGAGATCGATCCGTCATGCCCGGAGCAACCGGCAACCGGTGACCGCGATGACACGTCGAAACTTTGTCGTCATGACGACAGACGCGAAGAAGCGAGCGTATAGTTTTTCACCATCGGCTGTTTCGCCGAACGGTCATCGGGTCATCGGGTGTCCGAGGTGGGAAAACAATGAGATCATAAGTGTTACGGGGAAATCGGTAAGAACGCGGGTCGATAATGAAGGACTCGTCGTTTCCAGCCGCTTCCTCGATATTTCGTGGGTGATGTTAGGATGGTGAATAAGTTCTCGCGATTTTCCAACTGATGGCGTTACGAGAACTGCGTGTGTGGAGGTTCCACTAGTTCAGCATTGAAAATGCTTGTAAAACTGTATTTGTTTGTTGAGGTAGGCTGGGTATAGGGGTCTAACGGCTGTATTCATAGTCTCTCCGTATCTCAAGGATAAAGGACGCCTTGATGAAGGCTTCCTTGAATCTCAGAGGCGTCCTTGTTTCATAGTCGCAACTCGACTCTCCCTTCCAGAAGGAAGACATATTTAGGGATATGTGATTGCTTATGGTGGTAAAACCGCTGATAGAAGCGCCACTCGGCTATATTTGAAACTAACTCAAACCGCTTGGCTCTCGATTGTATAGCCTCGAGTGTATAACCTCAAAGTTCAAAATTAGAAATTGAGTTGCGACGAGTACAATTATGGATGAAGGAAAGAATGTTCATTATACAGAGCGCGAAATGCTGTTATTAGCTCAGCTTTTTTTTTTAACTCCGTTCACCGCGATACGTTTCGAAACTTTTTACGTGCCCCACTTTCAACTGTTTTTGAGGTTAACCTGTAGACTGGTCTGTGATACAGGTAAAAACTGCATAGACGCCAAGCGCAAGCGCAAGCGTTAGTCATATGAAACGAAACAGCCAATCACAGCGCCGAAGGTTTCCTCAAGGAAGCTCGAGACCTGCCTTGAAATAAGGAGGCCAATGAGGCTCCTTGTTCTGTCAAGGAAGGTCTATGAAACGCGAAATGAGGAACAAGGAATCCTTGTTCCTCAAGGAAGGACTATGAATACGGGTATAAGTTAGCTGGATGTCACACGAAACTAACGCTACATCTAGTCCACTGCCACTGTGTTGTACTAGAGCAGTGGGAGCTGCGACATGCTAAATATCTCTGATCGGTTGAAAAATTCCCTCTCCCCGCCCAATTCTAATCTCGTTATTAATTCAAAAATTATTTTACCCCGGTGTATCAATATTTTTTGCAAAACATAAAACCAACTCGTCTTATCTACATGCACCTGTTTCGTGCTACCCGAAAAGTCTGGTTACCTTTCCCATGCCATGAAATATTTGCCTTTTGTGCAATATCTGTAGATTTTTCGAACGAAGCATTAATTTTGACGAAAAAAAAACAGCGAGAACTTATTCAACGTCCCGACAATAAATCGTTGGTTCATTGAACGTTAGAATTTGACACTCGAGCGCTCGGAGCGAGTGGCGTTTCCGTTGCGTTGAATATTTGCTGGCGGGCGTTGCTACACCCGTCCGGTGGATTGTTTCACGGTGGAATAAGCGCTTTACGGTTGGGAGTTAGTAAGCCCGCGAATCGATATTCCACCGTACAGAGCCGTCGCGCCATGGCAAACGGAGACGCGGTCGTCAGGCGCGTGTGGGTGGGTAGATACGCACGGGAGTCGAGCCGTTTTATGTCAGGGGTGGGTGAAGAGTCATCCCCGACTTGTGCCGTGCGGTGTTCCGCTCATCTTATTATTATTCTAGATAGGCGCGTGCGGGGTTCGATCTGCCGGCGTGACAGCCACACCTCGGTAGACCGAGCCACCCCCCTCCCCACTCCCCTTACGAAAATCACTCCGCTTCGGGCAAAATCGGCGCCACCGCACCTCCGTAAAAAAGGCATCGCGTCTTCGTTTCCGCGACGCCCCTCCACCAGGCGGAAGGAGAAAGGGAAAGCCGTAGTCAGGGAGGGAGAGGGAGCGAGAGAGAGGGAAGGATACTCCTCAGCCGCCCTTCAACTCTCGACGCAAGGTCGATTCACTTTCGTTCGGGCTTTCCCTTCGGCTTGCTCTTTCGCGATCAACAGACTGCCGGAAGCGGACGGTACTGCACCGAAAAAAAAAATACGAGGTAACGCGCATTTCGCGTCGATTTGGGAAATCGACGGGAAAGATGAGTACGCCAGTTTTTGTCGATCGGCATTGTAATCGGGGGAATGAGAAAAGTGTTGGAATTGCAGTGAGTCGGGAGTGGTCGGTCGTTGGAGAGGAATCTTCGCGGTGGAGAGAAACAAATGGAATTAACGGGGCGCGTGGCTCTGGTGACGGGCGCGGCTTCCGGTATAGGGAGCACGTACACCGAGGAACTATTGAATCACGGAGCGAAGGTAGGAACGGGTGAAAGCGATGCCGTCGTTAAGGGGCCTGTCCACTTTGGAGCCACGAAAAAAAGCTCTTTTCGCGATGTTTTTTTTTTTTTGAGGGTTTTATTAAAGATATGAAGATCAAAGTTGTTGGGCTTGATAAATAAAGTCTTGAAATACATTTAAAAAATATTTTATTCATTTTTAAGTAGAAAAAACGGCTTGTCTAAAACAAAAAAATTAAAGTCCATCAAAGTCCATCAAAGAATTTCGAGAGAATCGGTTTATTAGTTTTAGAGATACGATGGAGCTGGATTTTGAGAAACGTTGTTACGAGAAATACGCGTTCGAAGTTTATACTATGAAAAACTCTTACCTAAACTCAATCGGCAAATCCTGCACCGTACAAAATCCAATATTTCTGAAACAATCGATTTTTTGACATTTTCAATGTGTAATGGGATAACACCACTCTAGTGGCAGACAATAAGGCTTAACTTTGACAATTTATTTTCGGAGTATGAAAAAAAGAATGGGTTTTCTTTTGCGAGGGTTTATTCATCATATATTAAAGTATTTAAAAAAATGTATTATAATTTTCATACAAAATGGCGGCGACAGAGCCCATCTTGAAAAACGTGTTTTTTTACAAATAGCTTCACGGGAGGACGATTTTCTCCTAAAGTGTGAGACCTGGAAGAAAAACCAAAAAAATTATAATCTATATATTATTAGCTATGGGACTACGTAGGAATTTTTTTTAATCAAATTTTGGAAAAATGGCGCACTTTGAGAAAAATAAATCGATCTTTTGTCCAATAAATAAGCAATAGATTGTTTATAAAAAAAAAAGTTTACATGTAATCAAACGGCTACGTACTCCCATAGAGAATATAATTGTGAAGCTACTATCAAAATTTCAAATCGATCCATGCAAAGGTGTTCGAGTAATCCGTCCTCCCAGTTTGAAAAAAGTGGTTTTGAGAAAAGCGCGTTTAAAGTTGTACGAGCATTTAAATCCTTGAAATATTTAAGGCCACAACCGTGGACACCGTGACGACTCCTTTTTTTCGAAGACATTTTTAATTGTTAAAAAATCCAAAATAATAAGAATAAACGTTTAAAAAATTATTTTCTGTGCTTCACAATTGCTTCGAATAAAAATCGCGAGTCAACTATTTTTCGATACCCGTTACACTGTGTTGATCCCTTAAGGGATAACACCATTCTAGGATTTTGGAAAAATCGTTTCTTTTTTACCTGAAAAAATACTTTGGGGTAGAATACATCAACGTTGATGGACGAATGTATGGTGCAGGCATCGCAGATTAAAGGTAAACAAATAAATAAATATACATATAAACATATTTTTGTTTACCTTTAATCTGCGATGCCTGCACCATACATTTGTCCATCCACGTTGATGTATTCTACCCCAAAGTATTTTGAGTAATATTTAAAGTATTTTTTAAGCTAAAAAAGAAACGATTTTTTCCAAAATCCTAGAGTGGTGTTATCCCTTAAGGATGTTGTGTCCAGAATTGAAGATGTTAATAAAAAAATTTTAATTTGATAGGTCATCATGTAAAACATTTGAAAGGTTGTGTAAAAATTTCACGACGATTAGGAAGCTGGCTACTGAGAAATTAGAATTCACGAATTACACGCAGCCTTATGGAAACTGAATTAACTTTGCAAATATTATTATTTTTTGGTTATAAAAAATGATGCCAAAAATACGACAAAAAATCACACTTGAGGAAAAACATATAAGAATGTAGCGGCAACGTTGCATAGACCGAAATTAGCGGGAAATTTAAATGCTCATTTTCGTTCACGGACGACGTCGTTTCTTGCACCATGAAGCCACTTTTGTTTTTGATATATTTGAAATAAAAAAACGATCGTTCATAAATATTTCTTCTATTTCTTGAAAACAAATAGCAAAGTTTGCTATTTGCTAATAGAATTGCAAAGAATTGTAATTTCTCAGTAGCCAGCTTACTAATCGTCGTGCAATGTTTACACAACCTTTCAAATGTTTTACATAATGACCTGTCAAATTTTCATAATTTGATTACCATTTTAATTTTGGGCACACCATTCTTAAGGGCTCGATACAGTGTAACGGGTCGGAAAAAAGCTAACTTTCGCCATTTTTTTTTCGAAGCACTCGCAAAGCAAAGAAAATAAATTTTTAAACGTTTATTCTTATTATTTGACATTTTTTAACAATCGAAAATGCCTTCGAATAAAAAGGAGTCGTCCTTTTTTTCCGAAAAGGAGTTGGAAAAAAATGAATATTATCTGAAACAAAATTTGTGAAAATATTGTAAATCAGTATGAAAGCCGCTACCTCGCTATGGAGATTAAAAAAAAATCAAAATTGACAAAACGACGGCGTTTAAAAAAAAAATCTCGAATTTAGTCTATTTTTTCGACATTTTTTGAGGATAAAAAATAAGGGTAAAAAATCTAGACTGTTTTGAAAAACGACATTTCAAGAAAGACGCGTTTAAAACGTCGAGTGCGGTATTTCCATACAAATTGAAAAATCCATTTTTTGACAATTTTACACTATGATGCTCTCTTGAGTGCTGAGGGCGGGGACGACGAGACGAGTTTAAAGGAAAACCTCTCACAGGTCTCAATATGCGACATCAATGGGGTGGAGGGTGAAAAGTTGGCAAACTCGCTCGCGGCCAAGCACGGCAAGGATCGCGTGATATTCTGTCAGTGCGACGTGACCGATTATCCACAGTTCGAAGGTACATACGATCCCGAAAAAAGTGGTCATCAGTCTCAAAGTAGGGAGAAAAATTTGACGAAAATATTCGCTCCTATCCGTTGCAGAATCGTTTCGCACAACCATCGCGGTTTTTGGTCCTATCGACATCGTTATTAACAACGCTGGTATAATGAACGACCGATTCTGGGAGCTTGAGGTCGACATTAATTTGGTAAGAATTTTACCACTGCTCCGCTGACGGCCGTTGCTTTATTTCTACCGAACGTTCGTTCCGAACGATGTTGTTTTTTCCGTGACTGAAAGATTCGTGGATAAGAAAGTTCAACAGCCGATTTAGTGCCGCAAAAATATATCTTATCTTTATACTGACGCTTTTTTAAGGTTGATCGGAAGAAACGCTCGAAAAACCGACGTTTGAACATGAATAGTGATTTTTGGGCCAAAAATTAGTTATTATTTTGCCTATAAAACAAAAGCTAATGGCCGTATTCATAGTCTCTCCTTATCTCAAGGATAAAGGACGCCTTGATGAAGGCTTCCTTGAATCTCAGAGGCGTGCTTGTTTCATAGTCGCAACTCGACTCTCCCTTCCAGAAGGAAGACATATTTAGGGATATGTGATTGCTTATGGTGGTAAAACCGCTGATAGAAGCGCCACTCGGCTATATTTGAAACTAACTCAAACCGCTTGGCTCTCGATTGTATAGCCTCGAGTGTATAACCTCAAAGTTCAAAATTAGAAATTGAGTTGCGACGAGTACAATTATGGATGAAGGAAAGAATGTTCATTATACAGAGCGCGAAAGGCTGTTATTAGCTCAGCTTTTTTTTTAACTCCGTTCACTGCGATACGTTTCGAAACTTTTTACGTGCCCCACTTTCAACTGTTTTTGAGGTTAACCTGTAGACTGGTCTGCGATACAGGTAAAAACTGCATAGACGCCAAGCGCAAGCGCAAGCGTTAGTCATATGAAACGAAACAGCCAATCACAGCGCCGAAGGTTTCGTCAAGGAAGCTCGAGACCTGCCTTGAAATAAGGAGGCCAATGAGGCTCCTTGTTCTGTCAAGGAAGGTCTATGAAACGCGAAATGAGGAACAAGGAATCCTTGTTCCTCAAGGAAGGACTATGAATACGGGTATAAGTAACCCAAAAAGAAAAATCCTTAAATAATATGAACGGAATTTTCGCGGTATTTGCGTAGAACGGGGTGATAAGAGGAATGCTGCTGGCTCAACGATTCTTGAGCGCCGAACGAGGTGGGAGAGGGGGGGTGGTCGTCAATACCGGAAGTAACGTAGGTATAACTCCTTACGTCAGCCTGCCGATTTATTCGGCGACGAAAAGCGCGATCGTCAGTCTAACGAGGGCGTTTGGAGTAAGTGTGATTCTATTTTTCAGAGCATAACTTTTTACAAGAGAAGTTTGAAATTATATTCATACACCGTATATAACAGAAATAACTTTTGATATCGCTCGATTGATTATTTATAAAGATACAAACTTAGAAGGAAAAAATCTTGTCGCGTGATTACAAACTCGCCTTGATGGTCTAAACAGCGAGTCATTTTCAGAGCCAACGACCACTTGTTTTATAGGCTTTATCTTTAAGTGGCTTATGGAACGACAATTTACTTCTGTTATCCGCCTTGTACCTTGAACACAGCGGAATCTCGAGTAATTTTTCGTTCTCTTTTTCAACGTTGTTCATTCTTATCAATATATGTTGACAAAGTGATATGAATCGACAGTTGTCGATTCGAAGATTTGTACGTTTTTTCTCCGGGAAACGAGGAGCACGAATTGATAAACAATTTCGCGATACAGGACGAGTACCACGTGAATCTGACTGGTCTGAGAGTAATGGCGCTCTGTCCAAACGTCACGTGCTCTCAGGGCGACGTAGCCCCAACGACTCTTCTTTCGCCGCTCTACGAGGACGCCTGGCACTCCGACACAGCCTCGTACGTTCCGCAAAAACCTGAACACGTTGGCAAAGCTCTAATCCACGTGTTACGAACCGGTCGAAGCGGAAGCGTTTGGCTCGCGGAAAACGGATTGCAACCCCGCGAAGTCGTATTTCCGTAGCAATAATCTCCATTCGCTCCGTCAAACGTGAAGTATATATATATATAATTGTATATATGTATTGGGATGTTGAGTAAGTTCTCGCTGTTTTTTATTCGACAAAATCAACGCTTTGTTTTCAATAATCATTTCTAATGCTTCAAACGTTTGGAAACGGTTGTGTGATCAACTGCTGGTGATTCTGCAAGTTCAGTTAGCGTCTGGCATGAGTCTCCATGGAGCAATGCCTCCAATTCGACGCATGAAAATCATTTTTTTCAAAGCTTCTAAACCACGGTCTTACATACAGGTCTTGAAACGACGGTAGTGGGGGAAGGTTCACCGAGCGTCGTTTATGCTTCAATTTTCGGCCGCATGGTGCGCATAGGCAAAGGGGTGTCGTGCGCGACGAAGACAGCAGTGTCATATGTCTCTGTCTTGCACACAGCGCACGCGCTTTAGACTGTAATGTATCGGTATACGGGTTCTTGTTTCTTTTTCGTAAGAAATATCCAGTACACGGTAAGTGAACGAAAAAAGTATGGAGTTGCGTGTTAAAATGATCAAATCGACACGTACACGCTTGAAAACGTAACCTAACCTATATTAACCGCGTGCAAAACTTAAGCGGCTATGATAAAAATGATTGATATTTTGTTGTTTGTATTCCGATGGTAGTTGAGCTGAATTGTTACGCTGCGCATTCGGAACCCGAGAGTTCTGCATTGTCACGGAATTAAATCGTCCATGACAGTTATTTCGGCAGATCCGACTTACTTTTATAGGCGTAAGGACTTTCAGCTGTTATACGGACGGACGACTATACGACGAAACATTTTATGATCGGTTTAGGTTAGTCTCGTGACACCTCTCGACGAGGGCGTCGCCAAGGGGGGCGCGGCGGCAGGGGGGGCAGGTGCGGCGACCTAGATATTTGAAAGCATGTATGTGAGGGTCTAAACTGTCTAAAACTCGTATTTCCCCACCCTCCCTTCCCTATCTTGCCCCCCCCCCCCCGCGGGCCCATTAGTTGGTTCTTGCCCCCCGATCACAGCGACGCACAGTGGCGATGATAAGAAAGAAAAGCTTGGGCACTAAGCGACCCACTCGCCGCCTATCAAATGCGATCGTCGTTTCAAGAGTTGTATGTCAGACCGTGGTCTAAGCCAGTCGCCGCACGTTGTTTCCGATGGGGTGCTCCATCGGAAACAACGCGCGGCGATTGGGTGCTCTATCGGAAACAGCGTGCGGCGATTGGGTGCTCCATCGGAAACAGCGTGCGGCGATTGGGTGCTCCATCGGAAACAACGTGCGCCGATTGGTTCAGTCCACGGTCTTTTGCACAGGTCTTGAAACGGAAGGGAATTTTAGTGAGAAGGATTAGTATCCTTGTTGAACAAATTTCGTTCGCCTCGACGCCACTGCGCGTCGCTGCTGTCGATCGCTACCGTGAGACCCGGTGCGTGACATAACCTCCGTACTACAGCGAAAAATATTTACATATTTGCTCGTAGTTTTCTCCTACTCTTCTAATTATAAGTCTTTTTCATGCTATTCAGGGTAAGACAATTCTTTTACAATTCTTTTACGATCATTATTTTAAAGATTCTTAATGCACAGTTACATCGGAAATAATGTTTTGAAAAATTTCATTTCCGTCCATTTTCAAATCAACTAGTGCATCAAAATTCCCCGCAAAAACTCTTTTTTTTTCGGGGAGCAATTTGACATGTTGAACACTGGGAAAAAGGTTGTCCACATTGCAGCGGTAGCGCCATCTGTTGGAAAACAGCGAGTACTTATTCAACGTCTCGATATATATGTATATTTAAAATCCTTCGCCACCCGTCGGTACACGCGAAATTCCTCGCTTGGAAAAAGAACGAAATTTTTCGCCAACCCTCCGAAGACTGGCGTCGTCATATGTGATAACCTCACAAAGTGATAACGCGTTAGATTGAATTTTAGTACGAAAAATAGTTACAAGGACTCGTCGCGTCTTTTGAAAATTAATTTTACGATCGTAGCGCCGGTCTTCGAAGTGTTAAAATCGCTAAAACAATCTTCGCGCGTCGCTCTATCAACGATAATTAATCCGATATCGTCATCCTCATCATCATCATCACCATCAGATACATCATCGTCGAGTACACAAATAATATGGAAAACGTGTGTAATACGATTTTCATAATACAATTTTGTATCACGCTCAACCTAAAAATACGGTCCAATTATTTTATGCACGTGCGCAGCAGCAATCGATAATCCGCAATGTCCGTGCGATCGAATGTTTTTTACGTTTATGGAAAAATCTGGTACGCTCATTGGTACTTGTGTATGTTGCGAGTCAATAAAACGCATAGCTTTTTTGAATCTCCTTCTGTGCCCTATTCGTGTTATGAAAAGAAAAAAAAAACAAAAACAAAAACACAATGCATGTTGACTTTGAGACAAGTGACAGGATACGACCGGCAGCAAAAATTGTCACGATCTCATACGTTTTAACCCCTCTTGGAACCGCAAGTACAAATTTAACGTGAATGAACTTTAACCGTTTTTTTTTCTCTAAATTTCACTGAATATGGAAAAATATATTTGAGTCAGAATGCTCAACGGTTTTCGCGCACGTGCGACGAGTGTCGTCGGAATTATCAATAATAATCTTCGTGCGACGAGAGGAAAGTCAAAAAACTTTTGGTCATGGTCGAAGGAGACGAAAAACGACGCGGGAAAACTAAAAATAATAAAACCGCCGAAGATAGACTGGTGAATCGAGTTCCTTGACAATTTTTTTCCAAACTATTATTATTCGTGCCTACGATTGATATTCGTGGTGAATTTATTAATTCTTCTCAGCACTAAATACAATCGGCAAATTCTTGATCCTGAATGCAAGGTCGCGATCGTTTTGGGCGGCACTGCTGCTATGGGCCTGAGCGCTGCCGATTCTCTCCTGTATCACGGCGCTCGAGTAAGAACCCCTGGCAAAAAAGCTCAATGAAAATAAAAAAACGTTGAGGGACGATTCCAGTGTGACAGTTAAAAACTGCTGGTTTTCATGAGCAAAAAAATCACATTTAATAATCAGTCCGATTTTTTTTTCTCGTTTATTCAAATGACTTATGTTGTACGTGAAAATATTTTTTAATTTTTACATCATTTTTATTTTTTACTTTTGTTTCTTATTACTTTACTATTTTTGCATACTTTTTTTCAACTGTTTTTGCTGTTTTTTACCTTTTTACTTGCTTTTTTTACCTTTTTACTACTTTTATGTTTTACATAATTTTTTTGGTCACTGCAGAATAATGCCTAAAAAAGTAGCGCCTGAGGGTGAAAAGTCCTGCTCCTCCAAAGATTGTCCGAAAGAAAAAACCAAAAAGATTATCAATCATATTGTTTGGGTTTGTTTGGTCAATGATTTTTTGGATAATATTTTTGGATAATGAAAAAAACGATTTTCAAAAATTTCACACTGTAATGATCCTGTAAATAAATGAATGTATCCATAACACGCGACGCGCGGAGGTCGTCGTTCTGGCAGATGAGGATCCGCGTTTGGGAGAACTTACTGCGAAGAGTTTGTGCGACTTTTATGGGAAAAACCGCGCCCGGTTTCTTCGTTGGGATCTGCGCAGTCTCTGCCAACTCGAAGGTTCGTTTCTCCGGATTCATGCCTGATGGGCGTTTTCTCCCTTCAGACGCGAGAAAAGGCTATTTTCATGATTTTTTTCGATAGGTTTATATTATAGATATTGATGTACAACCGGTGCGTTGGTCTAGTGGTTAGCGTGCCGGCCAGCGGACCGCGAGGTCGCGAGTTCAAATCCCAGTCGCGTACTTTCGTCGTGAAATATTTTTATTCGACATTTTTCGGCGAAGGACGACTAGTTCCGTGACTGGGAAGCGAACTTGTGACCGGCTGTATTATCGGTAAAGGTTTTCCGCAGTTTCCCTATTCCCATGGCAGGTATGTCATGGCGAATACGATACAGAGGGGGAAGTTATAGCTATAGCTATAGTTGTAAAGAATATGTGGTAAAAATTTCATAAGGATCGACTCAGTAGTTTCGACGATTTTATCGACGATCCGTCGAAAAACGTTCTTTCGAGAAAAACGCGTTTAAAGTTTGAGCGGAGCAGATGAACGTGCTCAGATAGTAAAGGCCACACAAAAATACAGTTAGACTCCTCCGATCTTCATAAAATTTTCGTAGGATACTTTTGCATATCTGTACTTACGAAAGATGTTATAAAAAACATCGATTTGGTGAAAATTGTAAAATAAGAAAATTTAAAAATAATTAAAATTTGAAAAGTAAAATTAAATAAAATTAAGTAAATTTTCTAATAAATCTTTAATTGTTTTTAAATAAAAGTAAAATTAAGTGAAAAAAAGTAAAATAAAAAATAATCCGACTTTCAATGTGCGGAAGGCAACATCTACGTACTACGTAGAAATAAATTGTATTTAAGATTTTTTCGTTGCTATCTGTAAGCAAAATAATTCGATTATGATGCCTAAATTAAATTTGCCGGGCAGCCGTCTTCGAAGAGTCTATCTGCAGATACAAGAGGATAGACGTACTGTTCAGCAATCTTGATGGGAAAAATTCCGAAACTCGTCATCGCGTTGAGAGTTGCGATGTTACTGATGAGACGCAGTTGGTACGTTTTTGGAACATTCATTGTTTCAGGGAGGTCGTTAAAACAGCCGAAAATACGTGTTGCGATTTTTCTCCGAAATTTGTGCTAGACAAGCTTTCCGCCCGTATATGGATATATTTATATCCACTGCCAGCCAAAAATTTGAGTACACCGGTCGAAATTTCTTGGCGCACTAAAAGTTAGATAGCGGGCTTAAGAATTAAGATAATGAAATTTTCCAAGCGGCGTTTTAAAGAGGACGAATTTACCTTCATTTAGATTTTTTTAGAAATTTTTTTACAATTTTTTTGGGCCCGGTACGCTTTTTTGAAAATGGCTATTTTTCAGCTTCTTTTGCACATCGCAAACGGCCCGCATAACTTCTGGCCAATTTCGTTGCTCGTTTCTAGGTTTCCGAATGTAGGTTTCTAGGTTTCCGAAACCTACATTTTCATTTTTTATAAAGTTTCGTACGATTTTTTTTTGCCCTACTACTGCATTTTTACTTAAAAAAGACACGATTTAGAAAAATAGGCGTAGTCCAATAACTCTGGGGTTTTAGAGAAACGGTCACAAGGGTAAAAAGTTGCATATATTCACACTGAAGGAGCCAGAATTTTTTCAGAATTTTTTTTTAAGAAAATTTCGTTCTCATTTTTCGGTCGTGGAGGGACTCCATTTGGGAATTATGGGGTCTAGGACAATCTATCAGGAAAAAAAATTTGTTTACTTTTTCATTTTTAATTAACTATAATATTTTCAGAATTAAAAAAAAAATTATTCTAACAATTTTTACAGAATTTTTTCAATATTATTTTAACCATTTTTTCGACTAGAACTCGGAGAATCATTCTCGGTTGAGTTGTTGTGTCTCAAGACCTATCGGGTTTTAGACCAAATATTAAAAAGTTTAAAGAACTAAACAAGTTCAAAAGTTTAAAGTATATATATATCTATATATATATATCTATCTACCTATAGGCTATCAGCCTTCAATCACACATATTGCAACAGCAAAAAATGATGGCTTTTATTTATTTTTAACTTTTGTAATCGGATGTTGGAATGGAAAACACGAATGCGCTGTCGACATCTTATCTTCTCGTACGACTGTCTGCTACGAAAGTTCCCAGAGCATTACTAATATCTACAAATGCGCTTATCGCATGCGAATGAATATAAAATTGCGAAAATAAGTCCTATTTCTTGCATCTACTGGTTTATCCAAAAATGACGAGTGGCCGATAAATGCATTAGGGCCTTCGGCCAAAGTAACGGGTATAAAATCATGTGCGAATTTAACATTTTTTTTTCGTATGAAAAAGTGATTCAGTCATGAAATTAATTACACATCTATTTAGTATGAATATCAAGCTTTTAGAAAAAAACAATATATATTTGTTTCGATGTACAAAATGGCCGACTAATATTACTATAATAATTTATTACTAATAATAAATAACTCATAATAATTTATTACTAATATTTTCTTTTATATTTTTTTCGGCGCTCCGCGGCGTGCCATTTAGCATCCACAATTTTTTACCTAGAACAAAAAACAAAAATTCTCGTCAACCTACATCGGAATACCTAGGGAAGTACGTACGGAATTTAAAAAATATTGTTTTATTCAAAAGTTGTAGGTATCTGAACTTAAGAAATGAATTTTTAGTGAAAAATTTCGTTATAACTGCTCACAAAATGAAAAGTTTTCGATTAATCAGACGTTCCGTACGTACTTCTCTGGGAAATGCAATTAGGAACATAACTTTTTAATTTGAAGTAAATCGAGTGAAAATTGTTGAAGAGTGTCACGCCAATTGGAAAAAAGCTGTTTCGAGAAGTTTCGAGTAGTAGGCCATTTTGTACATCGATGAAAAAAGTCTAACAGCTTGATATTCATACGGAATAGATGTGTAATTAATTTCGTGAATGAATCATTTTTTCATACGAAATTTTTTTTTTTTAATTCTCACATGATTTTATACCCGTAAAGAACCCATAAAGAAAATTAAACATATTTTTGAATGTATATACTTTTAGATAATTAAAACCCAAATCCGAAATTTCAAATAGTTTTCCTTGAAAAAAATTCACAGAAATGACCTTTTTTTGCGCTTTTGCAGCGCAAAAAAGGTCTTTTTCGTGAATTTTTTAAAAGAAAACTACAAAACTTTTTTAATCGATCAATATACCATCTTAAAGAACACATCTTGAAGAACTTTCAGTAATTTTTTTATTGAAAAATATTACAGTGTTTAGTGGCAAATGGCCGTCAATGAAATAATGTTTTTATATACACGGTTTGCGGTGACCAACATTGCGGCGAAGTGGATCATCTGAAAAAAAAATGCGGATGGATTTAGTCAAATATAAGTATAAACTAGTCTTTGATCGAAGGATTTTAAAAAATATTCATTTTTCACAAAATGGCGGACAGTCAAAGTTAATGGTTTGATTTTAACGAAAAAAAACGGCCGTTTTTTGGCTATAAAACGGCCATTTTTTTTCGAAAAAAAAAATCGAACGATTAAAGACTACATTTTTATGTATTAAATAAGCCTGCAAAATTTCAAGAAGATCGGTTAATTAGTGTTCGAGAAATCTTGGTCACCGACTTCAGAAATGCCATTTTGAGAAAAACGCGTTTAAAGTTTCAATTTCAGTTTACACGATGAACGGATTCTTCTCTTTCAACGCTGATATCTCAGTCAATTTTGTTCGGATCGTCTTGAAATTTTCAGGACATATTCTCAGATACTTATACTTCAAAAAAATGCAATAAAAAAAAAACGATTTTTTCAAAATCGCAAGTGGGGATAACCCCTTAATGAATGAAAATAAAAATGGTTGTATTTAAAGAGTAATACGGCGCGGGCGATTAACACCGGGATGAAGTACTTGGGCTTGGGCGATAAGAAAAAGGACGCTGGGATAATCGTGAGCTGTGCGAGTATTATCGGTTTTATGGGATGGCCCGAGGATCCCGTGCCGATTTATTGCTTCAATAAGGAGCCGGTTGCCGAGACTACAATGGATCTTGCCGTAATTTCTCTGTGCCTTGATATGCGGATTTCGTCGTATCTCACCTGTTCCATATGCATGATTTTCCCCCTTAATCTCTCAGAAAATGTACTCGGCGGAGAAGACCGGAGTGAGAATCGTCGCGATCCTAAAATCCCAAAGGCCATTCACCGAAATTGCATTACCCGATTTTCCAGCGTCAAATTTCAAAATGCATAGAAACGATCCATCATCGACGCAGTGCGAACCGTCACCGTAAATAACACAATATATATCCATTAAGGGGTAACACCAGGACGAGGGCATGAAAAAAAACATTGATTTTATAGCTTTACATCGTATTTTGGAGGTTAAAAAATGCGAGTTTGGTCCGATGGAAGGAAATTGATATTTTTACTACGAAATTTTAATGTTCAATCTCCAAATAATTTGATCAATATATTTGGACGCGTTTTTCCGAGAAAAACCTTCTTCAAATTGACTTGCAACATAACTTGAACAATTTTCAACCATTTCACGATAAATTTTTACGGGATCTTTTTTTTAACCCTTCGTTGTCACACTGGGTCATTTTGACCCGGACGAATTGGAAATGAGATGCTCACGGGCCCAAAATTGAAATTTTTTACAATTCAATTTTATACTTGCCGAATTTTGATTGTGCAGACATATTGAGAAAACTTTAAGGGGTCTTCTCACTTTAGACGCTAAAAAGGCTATTTTCATGAATTTTTTTGATAGGTTTATATTATAGATATAGATATAAAAGTTATTACACTTAATATATACACTTTCAAAGTACATTTGAAAAAAATGTTGTTTATAAATGTTTAAAAATTTATATTTATATAATAAATATAAATTTTTATTATAAAAAAAAAAATTTATAAATAGCGACTATTTGTAGACGAAAATGGTATAAAAAAAAATCAAACGGTTTTAAATTTAGTACGTTAATGGCTATAGCGCATATCATACGATTTTTGATCAATGCAAAAATAACAAAATAGCGGACATTTTTCGAAAGAACAAAAAAAACGCGTTTTTACCGTTTTTGGCAAAAAAAGCAAATATCACAATTTAAAAAATCCTTGATATG
The DNA here is from genome assembly GCA_951751655.1 of Ophion costatus. Classification (NCBI taxonomy): domain Eukaryota; kingdom Metazoa; phylum Arthropoda; class Insecta; order Hymenoptera; family Ichneumonidae; genus Ophion; species Ophion costatus. Next base: position 2,610,677 of record OX632368.1, read on the forward strand.
CGCTATAGCTATAGTTGCAAAGAATATGTGGTTAAAATTTCATAAGGACCGGTTCAGTCATTTCGAAGATTTTATCAACAAGCCGTCGAAGAACGTTGTTTCGAGAAAAATACGTTTAAAGTTTGTTTGGGTTATATAAATACGTAAAAGAATTTTTTTAATGTATTTCGAAAGTGTATTTATTAAGTGTAACAAATTTTATATCAATATCTATAATATAAACCTATCAAAAAACCCACGAAAATAGCCTTTTGTAGCGTCTAAAGTGAGAAGGCCCCTTAAAGTGTATGTCGGATTTTTGAAAATAAAAACCCACCGAAGGTTTGTCAAGGGCAGGTCAATGGAGTACTATCCGGATCAAATTGACCCAGTATCAATTCTCTAGCTCTAAACAATAATTTCCATTGTTGTTCAAAGCGAAACTTTTTAAATATCTTTGCCATTTGTATTTTTTTTTAATATGCATTTCGCTTCGTATTTTCCGTGCTAATATGATGCAAATTACTATAAATTTGCGGCACCATTTGTTTAGATTTTGCGCAAGCCCGAAGTCACTTTCCACAAGCTGGTAAAATTGTTTCATCGAGTTCAACACGTATGCAATACCGTTCTTCATACACGTTTTAGATTTCCTTTTTTCAACTGCAAAAAAGGACTTAAACTGACTTTTTTTCCTTTCGAAGTGATTTTGCCCCTTAAGAAAGAACAATAATTAGAAATTGTTCAGCATTCGACACTCGTATCGAAAGCTTAAACATTATTATTACTCCTCCCGTAGTGAATCTCGAATCGGCAAAGCCCTGACGCACGTTCTGGCACGAGCCCCGACCGGAACAGTTTGGCTATCGGAGCCAGCGCCCTGTGCGCGTGAAATCCCTTGGCAAATTCATTTTCCAGCACACCAAGGAGAAAGCGCAGATCTCCGAATTTACGAAAAGCAAATGCAGGTCGAGTATTTTCGCGAAATGATTCGGTTTTTGGCATAAGGTTCCGAAAACCCCTGGATTTTTGGCGACGCGCAATAGTTTTGTGATTTGGGTTTGGGTTTGGGTTTGTTGCGATTTAGGTTTGTTTGGGTTTGGGTTTGTTGGGATTTAGATTTTTTTTGGGTTTGGGTTTGTTGGGATTTGGGTTTGGGTTTGTTGGGATTTGGGTTTGTTCGGGTTTGTTTGTTTGGACAAAACAGATAGCGCGATACGATGTATTGGCCGGCTAAAGCTTCCGCGCGGTTAATTTACCAATTATAAAGCGTAAAATTCATGGGTGAGACGTGAACGAAAAAAAAATCGATTTTTCAATGAAAATTTGATTTCTTGGAAGCCTTAAGCGACCTCTAAATATTTTTTGACTGCTCGCACCTTGAGGGACAATTTTTTTTTTAAAGAATATAATTGGATGGTGAGAAAAAGGACAAAAAATAAAGCTCAAAATTGTGTCGCCCTAATATATAGATGTGAGCGGAGACGTAGCAGATATAGATATAGCCCGCGCGCGTTCGAAAAAACTTTAACATTCAATATCTTGAAAACTATAGCACGTGGCCAAAAATCCCTTCAGGTGTTGTCTTAAAATATCAAAAGGAAGGTTTGTGCAAAATTTCAGCTCGATCGGGGGGGGGGGGGGGGGGGCATTTGGAACCTCACCCTTAGAAAAAAAGTGAGATGAAGGGAAATAAAACGATGGAACTTTTTGCGGTTGCGAAAATTTATTTCTAATTTAAAATTTATGTTATTAAAAAATTTATTTAATTTATTTAATTTAAATTAAATTTATTTCATTTAAATAAATTTTAATTTATTTATTTTAATTTATATTTATTTAAATAAATTAAATAAATTTTATTTAAATTTAAATTTATTTTATTAAAAATTAATTTATCTAATTTAAAATTTATTTCTAATCTAAAATTTATTTCAGAATTACAGCAACCCCGTTGTGCCCAGCGGGCAGCCGATTCGCCCGTGAATTCCGAGCAGCTAATAAAGTGCGAAACAATGTGGAACAGGAGAGAATAATTTGTGATTTAAGTTGTAGAATGGTACGAGTCGTTGATTACACGTACTCATGCTCCCATAGCGGGTGTCCCATTTTAACCTTACACCCGATTTATCTCGAAACATACTTCTCCGATCAATTATTCAATATAGTGAAACTTCGAGGGTTACTTCTTCAAATTGAAAATGGCGACGTTAAGATGGCCGACATGTTTAAAAAAAAGAAACCCCACTTTTTCACCATAAAAACTGTCAGGCCAAAACTACCAACTTTTGTAGGATTTTTTAATAATGTCCGTCATTTTGAGGTTAGAACACCATTTTCGAGTATTTTAGCGCTCTCCAGGGGACATTAGGACGTTGAATAAGTTCTCACTGTTTTCCAACAGATGGCGTTACCAGAATTGCGCGCGTGTCGTAAGCTGGCAAAGCATCTATAAAGAAGTACTATAAGCAGCCTCGAAATTCAGTGTATGCCATTTCGCTGAAGTATAAGCAATTTTTATTTTTATAGGGTTAAACTTGTCAAACTTCGTGTCAAAAAAGAGTATCCGCGGGCAATTTGACGGCACTACTTTATTGGCGAAAAAATCATGTTTCTATTTTAAGAAACACGGCGGCCATTTTGAGAAAAAAATGTTTCGTTGCTGTTCCCCTTTGAGCCCTAAAAGTTTCGCTATACTCATTATTTGATCGGAGCAGTATTTTTCGAGCTAAATCAGATGCAATATTAATATGGGAGACCCGACGTGATACATATCTTATCGGCATAACCCTACTGACGCAAAGATTATGCCAGTGAATACATTTACGTATGTTCGAGAAGATTGTCATACGTCATGCGCGAATTTGGGTATATATATATGGCGGAATAAATAAATGGCAAGTGCAACACTCGACGGGTAGTAGGCGCGATCGATCGATCGCAACGAGAAAGGACGTAATAGTTGAGTGACAAATATAATCCGCGAGAAAATGACTGCCGTACGTGACAAAAGGGTGATTGTAACCGGCGGAGCGAACGGAATCGGTTTTCATTATTGCCATCATTTGCTCTCAAATGGGGCCAAGGTACTCTTTTTTCATTTCTAGTTATGTATATTCAACCCTTCGACTGCACACCACCACGAACTTATGATTGCACATGGGGTCGATCAGACCCCAGACGTTTTTCAGATCGTTGTATTTTGGTAAATACGCATTTAATTCGTAGAAACGTTTTTTGTAGTCCCTGATCCTTATTTCATAGTGCAAAATTTGTTTTTTTTTTTTCAAAGAAAAAACAAATATTGAGTGCCCAAACATTTGTTATGACAAGGAACATCCCTCAGGTGACACCCTTCGATTTTGTTGAAATTTGGATATGTTATAAAGCACCGAAAAATAAGCGATACGTATTTTTTCTTATCGGCGGAAAAACGGTTTTAAGGGGTGAAACTACCCCTCGAAAAAAGGCATCTCTAGGGGTAATATCGCAGTTTCGCACACAAGGAGTCCACCGATTTTAAGGAAACAAAAACGATAATTCTTCTAATCTGAAGCAATGAAAAATCGACTATAGTGACATTGCTAAAAAAAATTGAGGTATATTACCCCTAGAGATGCCTTTTTTCGAGCAGTGGTTTCACCCCTTAAAAACGTTTTTCCGCCGATAAAAAAAAATACGTATCGCTTACTTTTCGGTGCTTTATAACATATCCAAATTTCAACAAAATCGAGGGGTGTCACCTGAGGGATGTTCCTTGTAAGTGCCCAAACATACGTTCTATGATGCGTTGAACTTTTGCGATACGGTAATTTGAAAAAAAAATTAGGTCTAAACGACTCAGACGGCAGTCGACGGGTTAAGGGGTTACGCTACTGTGACGTCGCGGAAATGAGGGTTATTAAAAAATTGAAGGAATAAGTAAAATGATTTAAAAATCGTTTCGACATTTATTTGTATGTACATTAATAAAGCTGTGTGCCAAATTTCGTGAAACATATTAATAAGTAAAGAAGTTATAAACAAGCTCACGAAGGACTTTTGAACGTGACGGGCCCAACGGTGTACTCGATTTTAGCCACCCGGTTGATCTGAAACGGAAAAAACAATTTTTTTCTGAAAATAGATAATATTGTCCAAGACTTGACCCAGCTTTTTTGTGTTATCGTATTTCCATCTTCAAAAAAAGAAAATTTGAATTTTTTTTCGTCGATTTTTCGAGGAAAAATGACATCATCGTTGTTTGTAATTAATGAAAAAAAAATGGTAACAAGAAAAACATCGGTCAAGACTAAACTACTGTTACACTGAATAAGTGTACGAAATTTCGTATGAATCCGTTGGTTGAATGTCGAGAGATCGTGTACACCGTTTTTGACAAGATAGTTTCGAGAAAAACGTGTTTGAAGTTTGACAAGCAGCTCTATTGTTGTGATCATAAGTTTACCTTCCGTCTGCGATTCCTGCAGCATACATTGGACCTTCCTCTTCCATTTAAGTCGCCTCAAGTGACGAATGTTCGTCATTTTCACAGTAACCTAACCCCTTAACTTCCATATTTGTGTCCAATTTGCACGAAATTAAATGACAAATTGCGTGTGCAGACAGTTGCAATTTTGGATCTACCTGGAGCCAACGGTGACACAACGGCGAAAAAACTGAATAGCGAGTTCGGAAATAAGCGTGCAATTTTCTTCCCGTCGGACGTTACCAAGTACGAGGAATTCGAGGGTCAGTCGCAAGCCTACGATTTTATTTCGAATAATCTCTTTCGTTATTCTGTGATTCTCTTGTTGCCTTTACTCATCGCCCTTCGAGGACTTGAAACAAATTCAAACGAGAATCATCGAACGAATAGTTTTCCGCTAACGTAATATGCTCACGAGGAACATCACTTAAGTGTCCGTCTCCAATTTTGTTGAAACTCATATATATGTGATAAAGCAATAAAAACTGTTAGACACGTAGTTTTTTTCTACTGCCGAAAAGAGTTTTTGACGGGAAATAACCCCTTAACGACCCCTTAATTTTTTTTCAATTATTCTGTAGTGAATTTTTTATCGCCTTACATTAGAAGAATTTTGTTATTTGTTTCATTCAGATCGGCGGACGTCTTGGGGTGAAACTGCAAAACTACCCCTTGAGAAACTTCTCTTTGAAGGCTCGTTTCCACCCTTAAAACCGTTTTTCCGCAGATAACAAAAAATACGTGTCTAATAGTTTTCAATGCTTTATCACATATATGAGTTTCAACAAAATCGACAACGGACACTTAAGTGAGGTTCCTTGCCAGTGAAGTTTGACATTTTCGAACAGTGGTCTTTCAAAAGGCGGTTAAAGCTCTCGGCGGTTTGGACATTCTCGTCAACAATGCCGGAATCCTCAACGACGCACATTGGGAGAAAGAGATTCAGATCAATTTCGTAAGTACGTCACGCCCCTCTTCGACAAACGACCCCTGAACGATAAAGTTCGACAGTGATGCCAAAATGAGAAATGTATAGCTTCAACGGGAGGTTGCCGTCGAGCGGCATGAAAAATGCACGAAGATCAGGATTTTTTTTCATACAAAATAAATACTTTTGGAAATGGGTTTCGACGTATTTTATTCTTCCACCAACGGAGAGTGAAATCCAATTTGATTTATTTAAAAAATCCAATTCACCCAATCCATTAAACTGAACTACATTTGGGGGCCCTTATCGTTTTTTGTTCTCTGCAAAACCCCTGGATTACAAAAAGGCTGCCGTTTGAAAAAGAAAAACATTTTTTTTACTTCGACGGACGAAAAAGATATGTTTGAATCAATTTTTCGAAAAAAATTGCTTCCTAATGGCTCCGCAAATTGAATTACTCTCAATTGCACAGAGATTTATGTGAATCGGTTCATCCGTTGAAGCTGTAGAGCGCCCCGATCGCTGAAGAATGCTGTTCCCGGAAAAACCCATTTACAGCTTAACGTTATAGAAAGTCGTATTTATTGTCTGTTTTTGACAAGCCAAACAAACAGACCCACGTGTTCAGAACACTTTAAGGTCGCAAATTATATTTTAAAAATCGCATTTTTCATCGTCATGAACGGTAACTTTTCCTTAAGGGGCTATTCTGCTGTGACGGCTTAAGAAATAAGCTATTTTTAGTAATTTTTCTTGAAAAATTGTTGCAGGTATCGGTACAAACGTTTTTTTTTCGCTTCAAGGTACACTCTTACATATTAGAAAAACAATTTTTTTGCATATAAATGTTATTTATTTAACAATTTATAATCGTGTAAAGGCACGAAAAAAGTATATTGTTGGCGATGATGATTTGCGCTCTCCAGGTAATCGGAAACAAAAAATTCAAAACGATTCTTAATATGTATGAATGTAGCTATTGTTCGAACCAAAATTATTATTTTACATTGCAAAATAACAAACTGCCGTCATTTATTGCCAACGTGTTGGATAAACGCGTTTTTTTCGTCATCATTCTGGCGAAAGTATAAGTCAGTTAACATTTTTTAATCATCCTAGTTCAGGCGATGGCCATTCATATGCTGAATATGCGGTAAAAATGTTAGCCCGATTGGTTAAGTCGTTTTTCCGAAATCACCAACGTCAGGTGAAAAAAGTCGTTTCGAGAAAAACGTGTCCAAAGTTTACTATACTGTACTAGTTTACTATACAATCCTATATTACACTAGTTTACTATACAATACCATACTATACTCGTTTACTGTACTAGTTTACTATACTTTACTATACTTTAGTTGTTCACTAAACTAGTATAATACTATACTTTACTAGTTTACTAAACTAGTATAATACTATACTTCACTATACTTTACTTTACTATACTATACTATACTATACTATACTATACTATACTAAACTATTACTATACTATACTATATATATACTATACTATACTATACTACACTATACTATACTATACTATACTAAACTATTACTATACTATACTTTACTAGTTTACTATACTAGTATAATACTACACTATACTAGTTTACTATACTATACTATACAATGTTAACCGCTAGAGCGTCCTGTTACTCACACGGTGAGAAGAGAGACTACTACTATACAGTAAATGCATAGAAGTATACGTGAATATGTGTATACTCAGGTATAAATTCAAAACAGCGGTTCCCGACAGCTGCCAGGGACGCGCACCGAGCGCTTCTACTTTAAAGCACTGTACTGAGTCGGCAAAGTAGAAATCCACTTTACCAGCAGTTGGATATCAATGTCATGATGAAATAGAGTTGAAAAATGCGATTTTTTCATCTCGTCACAGCAGAATAGCCCATTAATAATGAATGCCACGAGAATTACCATTAAGGGTGCAATTGTCGCAGACTTCTTTGGTGAACAGTACACTACTGGGCTACGAGACCATGGGCAAGCACAGAGGTGGAAACGGTGGTGTAATCGTTAATGTAGCATCAGTAGCTGGTCTCCGTCCCCTAGAATTTCTTCCAGTTTATTCGGCCACGAAACACGCCGTTGTCGCATTCACCGTCACCCTCAAGGTACAATAACCTACGAATATCACTATGAATCACTTTTATACGTGAACTGTCATGTTTGCGTGCAGAGCCACTACGAGAAAACCGGAATAAGCGTGAGAGTGATGTGCCCCGGTGTCACGGACACTCCACTGATATTCGCCTCGCGCAGCACATACCTGAACTTCGTCGGTCAGGATCAGGCGTTCAAAACACTGACCGGATTTCCTCGACAACCGTAAATATCGCGCCCGATGATTTTTGCCTGATTTCCATGATTCCATTTATCAGTTTTTGCGTTTCGCGACACAGGGCCGACAACGTGGGTAAGGCCATGATCAAGTTGATCGAAGAGGGAACCAACGGATGCGTTTGGGTCAGTCAACTCGGCGAACCACCCGTAGAGGTTCAATTGACCAAGTACGAGGCCGTAAAACTGTAGTTTTACGACCTCGTAAAACTCGATCCTCGGGTCTCATCGTCTCAATCGTCTCAATCGATGCTCATCCCGTATTCGGGATGAGTATCGATGTTCGAGAGGAAACGACGACGTACGGTGCAGCAGTGGGCGCAGCCGAAACAAAAAACCGAAAAATAAATAAAATTTTTTAACAACGATGGGCATCGATAATTTCTTCTTTATTCGTTGGATGTCGAAAAACGAGCCAATAAATATATGTGAATTCGTTCAAGCGGTTACTTTTTGGAATAATAATCGTCGATTATGCTGCTCCTTTTCTCTTTTCATCGAACAGCACCTCAGGAATGCAGTGAGAGAATCCGAACGAAATTTCATGGCCTTGGTCTTCCAGTTGAAGGTTGCAGAATACTGATTACAGGCGGGATATACAGTTTTTTTAAACTTCTTTAAACGATTTTTTAAACGGAGAAATAATACAATAATATAACATAATAAAGAAAACATTTTTTCAAAATTCATTTATCATTCCAGCTTTCCGTAGACTTTGATTTGCCAAAGAATTTTTAAAAAATCAGTTCGCACATGTATCGTTTTTATTCGACAGGAATGGCGGGGTAGGGTTAATTCGGTGAAAAAAGGCATGTTTTTAAGATTTTTTTGGCGATACAGATAGTGCTAGTTTATTCAGTCAATTTTCATATAATGCAACATTTGAACTTCCAAATTGAATCCATATTAAATTTTCAAATTTTGACATCAAATTCAGATTCAGCGAGCCCAAAAACCTCCGAGTGAGACTCCGATTTCAAATCAGAGCAAGTTAAATAGGGAAATAAAGGTTGACGCACTATTGCGTCAATGCAACACAGGGTACGGAATTATTTGACGCACTATTGCGTCAATGCCAATGAAGGGGTCAATAGTTTATGAGTAATCCTGCACGCCAATTTTGCAAACGCAGTTTTGAGAAAAACGCGTTTGAAGTTCACATAGAATTTGAATTGAACTAGGTACTTGTGGTAACTAACTACTGAAGTAATTTGTCACAAAGTAATTAAATGAATAACTACAGTAGTAATCGTAATTGTTAGTTCGGCTAATTTCTGTTGGCCCATCTCTGCCTGCGCTGCGTTCACGGTTCTACCTGCGGGCCGTACGCAAATTACGTTACGCAATTTATGAGGGGGGTCCGGACAGGCGTTACGGTCTACGCACTTGGGAGGAGGGGGGGTCAATTTTTGCGTCACGTCGCGATTTTAGAACTGTCAGAAATAGCAAAATTTCTGCATGTTCAAGTTTAAAAATTTTTAACTCATCGTTCACAATAGATAAAGTGCAAGCTCTTATTATTTTGAGAAATATAATGAAGATGAAAAACCGTTACATCGCCCGCAACTTGATACTTTAATGTAAGTATCAATATTCTAGAAAAAAAAAATATAACTTTATATCAAGGAAAACGGAACGAAAACTTTGATCGCGATTTTCTCGAAATTACTTTTTTCGACCTTGTCTCAGTGAACACTCAAAAACTTATCAACCGAGTTACAATTTTTTAAAAACATGTTTGTAATCGCAGTGATTAAGGTTGTACGTAGCCGACTTTTTAAATTTTGATCATTACTATTTTTAGAGATTGCTTCAGTACAAAAAGGGCCTTGAAGATAGAAAAAAATGTCCAAACTGTCGGAATTTTGAAAAAAAAAACAAAACAAAAAACTGGCTACGCATAACGATAGCTACATTTGTATAGATATCGATAAATTGTTGACTTTTTATTTGCAGATAACCTTTCATAAAGATATCGATGGGACAATGAAGAGAATTTTTTTTCGTCGCCAAATCAGGGTTAATTTTTAAAAAATCATAAAAATTGATATAAAACTAGATGAATATATACTTTATAAAAAATTTCCTTGCCTCGACACAATGTTTTCTCTCAAAATACGTAAGAACTCACTTTTGGTATGAATTTCAATCTGATCATTGTGAATTTGATTTCAATTTGTCGTAAATACGAAAAAATTCAGAACTTTTTTTGCGATTTTTTTTGTATTTACACTTTTTTGTGAATACATTTGCATTCACAGATTTTCATGTGAATTTTTCTTAATTTACAGCATTTTTCGTAAATATTCACATTTTTATGTGAATATTCACAATTTTTTCTGTAAATTTATTTGCATGTTCAGAATATTTGTGAATACAAATAGGTGAAGTATGAATAAATTTGTATTTATATTCACATGAAAATCACGATGTAAATAAATTCGTATTCTTATTTATAAATAGAATTACGCCCAACTCCGGCATATTACGAATCTGAACACAAAATTCAAAAATTTTTAATGGCGGATCTAATATGGCGGACGAATGTGCAAAAATCAGCTCGATTTGGATAAATCTTGGTACTCGGGGGTTTTCAGGGACGCTGATTGTGATGCTGAACTCAAAATGAAGAAATTTTTCATCGTGGATTCAACAACATGGAGCATAATACAATCAATAGGCGGAAATATATGAAGCTTGAGTACCGAGTTTCATCTAAATCAATCTGTATTATTTGTATTTTCATTCGCCATATTTGTTCGTCATTGTGAATTCCTGAATTTTGAGTTCAGATTCGTAATCAGCACCCTCAAAGCCGTAAAACTGTAGTCGTGTTCGGGATGAGTATCGATGGTCAAGAAAAAACAACGACGCAGGACACAGCAGGAATACAAATACGTGGAAAAAAAAACGGAAATATAAATACATAACCGGTGTGGTGGTCTAGTGGTTAGCGTCCCTACCCCGAACGATATAAAGTGGAAAGTAACAAGGGGGAAGATCTACAATGGAATCTACGATCGTTCAAAATATACGCAATATATAAATACATTTTTTAAACATCGATGCGCATCGATAATTTCAGCAAATATTTGTCAATTAGTTCAAACGGTTACTCTTTATATTATAGGTTTATATTATAGATATAAAAGTTGTTACACTTAATAAATACACGTTCGAAATACGTGTCAAAATACATTTTTTTTAAATGTGTGTACTTATGTAACCCAAACAAACTCTGGCACGGTTACGATATCTCTGGAGCCTTAAATTTACCGTCGATTATTCATATTCGGCCTAAAAAAAAACACTTTTTTTAAAATAAAAAAAAACGCGATTTTGGCTTCCTCTATAAGATACAGGACATTTTACGAATTATTCCTTATTAAGCGATTTAACTGCTTTACGTTAATGTAGCTTTCTTCGGAATGCGCTGTGTCGAGAAGAAAACAAGAAAAGAAACATAACTATGAAAAAACACAACAAGAAAAGAAAAAATAATTAAAACCAAAAAAGAAAAAACATATAAAAAAGCCGGGGCTTCCAAAAAACTGGCTCGAGCAAAATAAAAGCTGAAAACGCAACCGATAATGAAACAAAAAAAACCGGGGCTGCCAAGAAACCGACCCCCAAACAAACCAAACAAACCAAACAAACAAACCAAACAATCAAAGCAAACAAACAAAACAAGCAAACAAACCAAACAAACAATCCAAACAAACAAACAAACCAAACAAACAAAGAAACAAACAAACCAAACAAACAAACCAAACAAACAAACCAAACAAACAAACCAAACAAACAAATCAAACAAACCAAACAAACAAACCAAACAGACCAAACAAACAAACCAAACACACCAAACAAACCAAACAAACAAACCAAACAGACAAACCAAACAAACAAACCAAACAAACAAACCAAATAAACAAACCAAACAAACAAACAAACAAACCAAAAAATCTTTGATTATAATCAAACAATACCCGCTTGTTTGGACCAATCGTTTACATTTTTTTTTTCAGAATGATACTTTTTAAATACGCTTTTGATTTGGATTTTCCAAAAATTAAAATTCCCTTCGTATTTTCCGAGCTATTATCATGCAAATTATGATGAATGTTGATTTTTTTAATTCAAGGTCAACATTTGCAACACTTGGGTTTACTAGGATTTTCCGCAAGCCTCAAAGTACCTCTCATAAGATGGAAAAATTGTTTCATCGAGTTCAGGATGCATACAATACCGTCCTTTATATCAATTTTCGATTTCCTTTTTTTAACCGAAAAAAAATAACTTAAGGTCACTTATTGTCGTTTCAAATTGATGTTGCCCCTTAAAAGAGAATAATAATTAGGAATCCTTCAGCATTCCGTACTGTTATCGAAAACCTAAACATTATTATTGCGCCTTTCGGAGCCAACGCCCTGTGCGCGTGAAACCTCATGGTACATTAATTTTCCAGTCCATCAAAGAAAAAGTGCAGGCCTCCGAATTTACGAAGAGCAAATGGAGGTCGAGTATTTTCGTGAAATGATTCGGCTTTTTAATTGGCAACAAACTGCCGAATTATCGATATTAGCAAAGACAGCTGATTAAACATGAATTCCTTTTTATTTGAAGAGGCTTATCGAATGCCCGATGTTTCGAGCTGAAATTCACTTTTCGGTTTACTCGCTCCAACTACTGCGTGATACACACGCCAACGGAAATCTCTGATCGCAAAAAAATAGTCGATTTCTTCACATTTATTTGTTCCCGTTTGTTTCGCGACGATTTTTACGATTTTGACGAAAATAGTTATTTTCAAAATGTACAATTGTACCGATGCAAAAGTAAAATGGACGGAAACAAGATAATGGAACCTCATTGAGCTGACAGAAATTCGTTTCTCCAGGCAGAATTGGAACCCCATTGAGGCCAGTCGGCAGCCGATTCATCCAAATACCAAGCAGCAAACAAAGTGCCAAGATAAGTGGAACAGGAGCGATTAATTTATGACTAAAGGTGTAGAAGGTTTTCGAGTCGTTTACACGTACTCATGCTCCGACACCGGGTGTCCCATTTTAACCTTACACCTGATTTATCTCGAAAAATACTGCACCGATCGAGTATTCAGTACAGTGAAACTTCGACGGTTCAAAGGGGGTCATTAGAAAAACAATGTCTCTGGTCCCAATGTGAAAATGGCGATGTTGAGATGGCTGACATGTTTTTGTAATAATAGAACCCTGATTTTTTCACCATAAAAGTTGTCAGGTTAAATTACGTTAATTGCCTATTTGATTTCAAATGAAACCTCAAGATTTGTTTGCAAGTTTAAGAAATTATTATATTTTGTTTGTTTCTGTGTTAATTGTTACCAAATAATTATTTTTGAACAAAGAAAACAAAGCCTTCAACATCCCAAGTGTAAATGGGACGTTGAAGGGCATGTTCTAACCTAAAAATTATGGACTTTATCGAAAAAGCCTGCCAAAGTTGTTAGGTTAGGTCTGACATTTTTTTTGGTGAAAACAAATCGTATTTCCGGTCTGAATAAAAACATGCTGGCCATCTGAGAGTCGCCATATTGAATTTTGGGCCAAAAATTTCTCGTCATCGTCCTCCTTTGAATCCTAAAGGTTTCGTTGTACTCGATACTTGATCAGAGCAGTATTTTTCGAGCTGAATCAAAATGGGACATCCGGTATAATACATATCTTATCTTTGTCATATGTCACGCGTGCATTCGGGTATATATATATGGCGGAATAAATGATTGGCAAGTGCAACACTCGACGGGTGATAGGCACAATCGAACGATCGCAACGAGTAAGAACATAATCGTTTATTGATAAATATAATCCGCGTGAAAATGACTGCCGTACGTGACAAAAGGGTGATTGTAACCGGAGGAGCGAACGGGATCGGTTTTCAATATTGCCATCATTTGCTCTCAAATGGGGCGAAGGTACTCTTCTTTTCATTCTCTAGTTATGTGTATTCAAGCCGTTACGCTACTGTGAAAACGCGAAAATTAGGGTGATTTGAAAAATCAAATTTTGAAGGAATAAGCAAGATGATTGAAAAAGTGTTTTGACATTCATTTGTATGTGCATTGAAAAAATGGTGTGCCAAATTTCTCTCTGAAAGGACCTCTGAACGTGAGGGGCCTAACGGTGTACTTGATGTTGCTCACCTGGTTAATCAGAAACGGAAAAATCAATTTTTTTTCTTAAAATAGATAATATGGGCTAAGACTTGACCGAGCTATTTTGTGTTATCGTATTTGATTCGTAAAAAAACAAAATTGGACATTTTTTCCGACTTTTCGAGAAAAACAACGACGTCACCAATGTTTATAACTAATGAAAAATATGTCAAGGAGGAAAACGTCGGTCAAGTCTAAACCAATATTACAAAGAATAAGTGTACCAAATTTTAAGTCAATCCGTTCATTAGATGTCGAGAAATCGTGTACACCGTTTTGGAAAACATAGGTTTGAAAAAAATATGTTTGAAGTGTTATCAGCTATCTTCTGTAATCTTAAGTTCACCTTCAATCTGCGATTGCTGCACTATATATTGGGACTTCCTCTTAAATTTGAGTTGCCTCAAGTGACGAATGTTCGTCATTTTCACAGTAACCTAACCCCTTCAATTCAATATTTGTGTCCAATGTGCACGAAATTAAATTACAAATTGCGTGTGCAGGTAGTTGCAATTCTCGATCTGCCTGGAGCCAATGGTGAAACATCGGCGAAAAAATTGAACGACGAGTTCGGAAATGGGCGTGCAATTTTCTTCCCGTCGGACGTTACCAAGAACGAGGAATTCGAGGGTCAGTCGCGAGCATACGATTTTATTTCGAAAAATCTCTCTCGTTATTTCGTGACTGTCGTCGTGCCAATTTTTCTCTCCGAAACCTTGAAACAAATTTAAACACGAACGATCGAACGAACATTTTTTCTCTGACAAAGAACATCCCTCAGGTGACACCCTTCGATTTTGTTGAAATTTGGATATGTTATAAAGCTCCGAAAAGTAGGCGATACGTATTTTTTTTTATCGGCGGAAAAACGGTTTTAAGGGGTGAAACCATCCCTCGAAAAAAGGCATCTCTAGGGTGGTTCACCCCTTAATTTTTTTGCAATGTCACTATAATGGATTTTTCATTGCTTCGGATTAGAAGAATTTTCGTTTTTATTTCATTAAAATCGGTGGGGTCCTTGTGTGTGAAACTGCTATTTACCCCTAGAGAAGCCTTTTTTCGAGGGGTGGCTTCACCCCTTAAAACCGCTTTTCCGCCGATAAAAAAAAATACGTATCGCTTGCTTTTCCGTGCTTTATAACATATCCAAATTTCAACAAAATCGAAGGGTGTCACCTGAGGGATGTTCCTTGTAAGACAATATGCTCAGTGAAGTTTGGCATTTTCGAACAGTTGCCTTTCGAAAGGCGGTTAAAGCTCTCGGTGGTTTGGACATTCTCATCAACAATGCCGGAATCCTCGACGACGCACATTGGGAGAAAGAGATTCGGATTAATTTCGTAAGTACATTACGTCCCTCTTCTCTCCAACCGACAAAAATCGACGGTGATTCTAATATGAAAATAGGGTATCACACCCTTTTTTTAAAGGTGTCTCAATTCGATCCTTCGGTGGTAATAGACTACCAGAATTTTTATTTCTACTTTATAAAGTCAATAAGTGCCATGAAAGTGCATTTGAATTTTACATTTCAAATTTTCGCGCGAAAACGCTAGCCGCCATGCTGCTTCGGTTCGTGACGTCACTTGCGTAGTAAACATCGACGCTGCGCCAATTGCGAATACGTACTTTTTTTTGGTTAAAAGTGAGTTACAATCGCTATTATTGGTGTGTTGTCCCTAGATCCAAGAATACTAGTGTAAAAGCATCGGGAAGGTTGTGGATTAAAATGCCAATTGATATAAGAGTGAGGAAAACTTGGTTAAAACTTGCGAGAAGAGATCCAAGGTGATAGGCCGAGAAAGAAAACTCATTTGTTCTTTTTCGAAGTACAGATAACTATTTGAAAATTTTCAATCAACTATGACAAACGAAAATACATAGTTGTTGATTCTTTCTTTTACAGGTTAGAGAGTAATACGTCTAACGCTTTCTTTGTTTACTATATCAATGACATCACGTTGGAATCCATAATGGCGGCTACCATTGCGCATGTTCGTTGAACAGATAGAGAAAGTATTTTTTTTAAATTCATTATAAAAATTATTTCGTGTTTTTATAAATGAAAACAGTATACGATTGCTTATTGCGAAAACTAACCTATTTCGGGGGCGTTCATAAATTACGTAACGTAATTGAGGGGGGGGGGTCGAGGTTTGCGTTAGGTCACGATTTTAGAACTGTCGGAAATAGCAAAATTTCTGCATGTTCAAGTTTTTAAAATTTTAAACTCATTGTTCAGAATAAATGAAGTGCGGGCTCTTATTATTTGGAGAAATACAATGAAGGTGAAAAACCGTCATATCGCCCACACTTGATACTTTAATGTAAGTATCAATATTTTAGAAAAAAAACATAACTTTATATCGAGAAAAACGGAACAAAAACTTTGATTGCCATGTTAGCGAAACTACTTTTTTCGACCATGTCTCGGCGAATACTTAAAAAATTTTCGACCGATTTTCAATTTTTTTAAAACATTTTTGTAATCGCAGTGACTAAGGTTGTACGTAGATGATTTTTAAAATTTTGATCATTACTATTTTTAAAGATCGCTTGAGTACAAAAAAGGGCCTTGAAGATAGAAAAAAAATGTCCAAACTGCCGGCATTTTGTAACAAAAAAACCAAAACAAAAAAACGGCTACGCATAAAAATAGCTACATTTGTATAGATATCGATAAATTGTTGACTTTTTATTTACAGATAAACTTTCATAAACATATCGGTGGGACAATAAAAAGAATTTTTTTCGTCGCCAAATCACGGTTAATTTTTAAAAAATTATAAAAAGTGATATCAAAATAGATGAATCTATACTTCATAAAATGAGTATAAACACGATCCTTTCATAATTACTTTTTTCTTTGAAAAAAAAACCGCAATTATTGACGACAAAGCACCCGTTACGTAACGGAATAGGGGGGGGGGGGGTCAGGCCAGGCGTTACGGTTCTGTTACGTGGGGGGGGAGGGGGTAAAAATTTTGCGTTACCTAATTTATGGACGCCCCGTTATACATTCTTAGTATTTTCCTTGCATAAAGTAAAATGCCCTATTGTAGCTTTGATAATTGTTGCCCCGAGTTTTGAGAACCGAACGGAATGAGAACTACGATTAAGCGTACAATTGTCGCAGACCTCTGTGGTGAAGAACACACTGCTGGGCTACGAGGTCATGGGCAAGCACAGAGGTGGAAACGGTGGGGTAATCGTCAATGTATCATCGATAGTTGGTCTCCTTCCATCGGCATCACATCCAGTTTATTCAGCCACTAAACACGCTGTCATCGGATTCACCGTCAGCCTCAAGGTACGACTACCTAAGAATATCACTTTGAATCACTGTTATACGTGAGAGGTCATGTTTGCGAGCAGAGCCACTACGAGAAAACCGGAATAAGCGTGAGAGTGATGTGCCCCGGTGTCACGGACACTCCACTGATATTCGCCTCGCGCAACACATGCCTGAACTTCATCGATCCGGACCAGGCGTTCAAAACACTGACCGGATTTCCTCGACAACCGTAAATATCGCGTCCGATGATTTTTGCCTGATTTCCATGATTCCATTTATCAATTTTTGCGTTTCGCAACGCAGGGCCGATAACGTGGGAAAGGGTATGGTCCAGTTAATCGAAGAGGGAACCAACGGGTGTGTTTGGGTCAGTCAACTCGGTGAGCCACCCGTAGAGATTCCATTGAACGAGTACAAGATCATAAAACTGTAGTCGTATTCGGGATGAGCATCGATGTACGAGAGGACACGACGACGTGTGTCGCAGCTGCGGGAGCAGCGAAAAAAAAAACAGAAATATAAATACATTTTTTGAACACCGATGCGCATCGATAATTTCGTCTTTATTCGTTGGATGTCGAAGAATGACCCAACAAATATTTGTAAATTGGTTGAATCGATTGCTCTTTGGAATAAAAAGCGTCGATGATGCTTACTCCGTTTCTTTTTTCGTTGAAGAGCATCTCAGGAATTTGGTGAGAGAAATAAAAAGAATTTTTCTCGTCTTGTATGTGAGTGTATACCCTGAACCGTTTCTAAATGTGTTCAAATATTCCACCATTCACGCACACTTATGCATCTTGAATAGCGCCGAAGTAGTCAAAAATAACCTAACTAACTAACTAGCCTAAAAACGACGGACTTTGTAGGGAAAAAATTGCGACAAAAGTTTTAGGTTTGACGTGAAAATCTATGGTTACGTTTAGGTTTAGGTTTGACGTGAAAAATTCAAGTTAAGGATTGGGTTTGACGTGAAAATTTAGGTTTAGGTTTAGATTTAGGTGCGACGTGAAAAGTTTAACGTCAAACCTAAGTTTGACATGAAAATTTAGGTTTAAGTTCGACGTGAAAAATGTAAGGTTAAGGTTTGGGTTTGTCGTGAAAAATTTAAGGTTTAGGTTTGGGTTTGACGTGGAAATGTACGTTTAAGGTTAGGTTTGACGTGAAAAACTTAAGGTTTAGGTTTAAAGTGAAAATTTAGGTTTGAGTTCGACGTGAAAAATTTAAGGTTTAGGTTTGACGTGAAAATTTAGGCTTAGGTTTTACGTGAAAAATGTGAGGTTTGGGTTTGGGTTTTTGACGTGAAAAATTAGGTTTAGGTTTAGGTTTGACGTGAAAAATGTAAGCTTTAGGTTTGGGTTTGACGTGAAAATTTAGGTTTAGGTTTAGGTGCAATGTGAAAAATTTAAGGTTTAGGTTTAAGTTTGACGTGAAAAATGTAAGGTTAAGGTTAGGGTTTGACGTGAAAATTTAGGTTTAGGTTTAGGTTTAGGTGCGACGTGAAAAATTTAAGGTTTAGGTTTGACGTGAAAATTTAGGTTTAGGTTTAGGTTTGGCGTGAAAAAATTAAGGGCCAGTTCTAGGTTTGATCATGTTTTGAATTCTCCGTTTGAATCCTAAAAGTTTCGCTGTGCTCAATACTTGATCAGAGCACTACTTTTTGAGCAAAATCAGATATAAGATTATAATGGGATACCCGGCATAATACAAGGCACGGTATCTTATCGGCATAACCTTGCTGGCGCAAGGATCCTACCAGTGAAAATATCTACGTATGCTCGAGCGGGTTGTCATATGTCACTCACGGATTCGGGTATATACATAGCATGGCGGAACAAATAAATAGCAAGTGCAACGCTCGACAGGCAGTAGGCGCGATCGACAGATCGCAACCAAAAAGAATTTAATCGTTGAGTGATAAATACAATTTGCGAGAAAATGACTGCCGTACGTGACAAGAGGGTGATTGTAACCGGCCGAGCGAACGAAATCGGTTTTCGATATTGCCATCATTTGCTCTTAAGTGGGGCGAAAGTACTCTTCTTTTTATTCTCTAGTTATTTATATTTAAGGCGTGCTGCTATGACGAGGCGAAAAATTGGATTAAAAAAAGTTAATTTCGAAGAAATAAGTAAGGTTATTGAAAAATCGTGTAGACGTTTATTTGTATATGCATTGACAAAGTTATGTGCCAAGTTTCATGAAAAGATATTAATAAGTGTAAATAAGTTACAAACAGTCTCGTGAAGGACCTTTGATCGCGAGAGGCCCAACCGTGTACATGATTTTGGCCACCCGGTTGATCCGAACCGAAAAAAACAATTTTTTTCTCAAAATATATAATATCGGCTAAGACTTGACCGAGCTTTTTTGTGTTATCGTGTTTCAATCGTCAAAAAAGCAGAAAGTGAATTTTTTATCGATCTTTCGAGGAAAAATTAAATCGTTATTGTTTATAACTAATGAAAAAAATGTTAAGCAGAAAAACGTCGGTCAAGACTAAGCTACTATTACACTGAATAAGTGTACCAAATTTCGAGTCAATCCGTTGGTTAAATGTCAAGAAATCGCGTACACCGATTTGGAAAACATAGTTTCGAGAAAAGTGTGTTTAAAGTTTTACCAGCGATCGTTGTAATCTTAAGTTTACCTTCAATCTTCCATTTCTGCACTATACATTGGACCTTCCTCTTCAATTTAAGTTGCCTCGAGTGACGGATGTTCGTCATTTTCACAGTAGCCTAACCCTTTAACTTCAATATTTGTGTCCTATTTGCACGAAATTAAATTACCAATTGCGCGTGCAGGCAATTGCAATTTTCGATCTGCCTGGGACCAACGGTGGAACATCGGCGAAAAAACTGAATGAAGAGTTCGGAAATGGGCGTGCAATTTTCTTCCCGGCGGACGTTACCAAGGGCGAGGAATTCGAGGGTCAGACGCGAGCATAAGATTTTATTTTGAATAAACTCTCTCTCGTTATTCCGTCACTGTCGTCTTGCCAATTTTCATCTTCAGAACGATCAGATTTTCTTTAAGGTAATATGCTCAGTGAAGTTTGACATTTTCGAACAGTGGTCTTTCGAAAGGCGGTTGAAGTTCTCGGCGGTTTGGACATTCTCATCAACCATGCCGGAATCGTCAACGAGGGACTTTGGGAGAAAGAGATTCACATCAATTTCGTAAGTACGTCGCGCCCCTCTTCCTCCTAATCGAAAAAAGTGGACAGTGATCCCAAAATGAAAGTAATAATAATGCGTTTGGTGACTTAATTTTTATGTAACGTCAAGCGTAGCGGGTAGCCGTACCATGGAGACTAGAGTAAACAAGCCCAAACGTATTGCTGGCGAAATGGTTGTGAAAGTGATGAACGATCCGCGGATTGTACCCGCCTGGTGGCGCTACCACTGCGGGCTCCGTCCGCGCGGTGATTTTGAATCGTCGATCCGCAATTTGTCGTATAGTTGTTTCTTATTAGCACAGCTTGTAATACTGAAGAGTAATATTGATATGCTTTTGTTTAAATTATGAAATGATAATATTTCAGTAATTTTTTGACTTGGAGCTGATCTATACTGTAAATGTTTTATTTTTATACGGTGACATGTACGATTAAACAGCCATAATGTGAATATTGCATACTGGATTTCCAAGAAAAACATTTTTATCAAATCGTACATTTTAACGAACTGGGAGCGAGGGGTATTTATATTAAAGGATTCGCATATTTAACCTAAAAACCGTTTTTTTTTTTGTCCAAGCATCATGCATTACATTTTTGCTGTATATCAAAGAAATCTCTAATAGCATTAAAATTAATAGCAATTATAATTAAATTCGGCGACGATAGCATGCAATAAAAAAAAAATACAAACGCTTTGACAAAGTGAATCAACATGTGGTTGTACTTGCCGATGTCTATATGTGTCAATAATTTCGCTAATTCGAGAATTAATTGCATAAGCATAATATTAAGGTTCAGTTCTTCCCTTTATTGGATGGTTTTTTTCTGTTTTGCTTTTATAATCACTTTTAGTATCGAAATATCACTCAACGATGCGTAACAGCGTAAACTGCGCAAACTATATGTAACTGACATATACGTAATACTCACATATATAGTAACTGACAGTAATACGTCACTGTATGTATGTCACTAACACTGTTAAACGGTCACTAGACTCCCTCACACAAAATCCAAAAGAGTTCTGGTCTTTCGAACATCTTCAATAATTATAAATTGTTAGTATAAACAAAATATCGATACAGAAGTGATATGCTGGGGTATAACTGAGAGGTTTGGGTCGTGATAAGATATTAAACGATCACTAGAACTCCCTCACACAAAATCCAAAAGAGTTCTGGTCTTTCGAACATCTTCAATAATTATAAATTGTTGGTATAAACAAAATATCGATACAGAAGTGATATGCTGGGGTATAACTGAGAGGTTTGGGTCGTGTTAAGATGTTAAACGATCACTAGAACTCCCTCACACAAAATCCAAAAGAGTTCTGGTCTTTCGAACATCTTCAATAATTATAAATTGTTGGTATAAACAAAATATCGATACAGAAGTGATATGCTGGGGTATAACTGAGAGGTTTGGGTCGTGTTAAGATGTTAAACGATCACTAGAACTCCCTCACACAAAATCCAAAAGAGTTCTGGTCTTTCAAACATCTTCAATAATTATAAATTGTTGGTATAAGCAAAATATCGATACAGAAGTGATATACTGGGGTATAACTGAGAGGTTTGGGTCGTGATAAGATGTTAAACGATCACTAGAACTCCCTCACACAAAATCCAAAAGAGTTCTGGTCTTTCAAACATCTTCAATAATTATAAATTGTTGGTATAAACAAAATATCGATACAGAAGTGATATGCTGGTGTATAACTAAGAGGATTGGGTCGTGATAAGATATTAAGCCGGTCCTTACGTACGTATCCTATCCACCACCTATCCTATTCCGTACCAGGCGCTGGTATCGCTTGCGGATATTTATCGCACTACAATATCTTTCATCACTTTCACGATCCAGTTTTCGACGATTCCGCCACATGCGTTTGGGCTCCTTTACTTTAGTCTCCACGAGCCGTACTATAGCGCGCGCACCAAGCGCTTCTACTTTAACGCGCCGTACTGAGTCGGTAAAGTGGAAATCGACTTTACCAGCAGTTGGATATCAATTCTATGATGGAATAGAGTCGAAAAATTCAATTTTTTCATCTCGTCACAGTAGAATGGCCCATTAATAATCAATGCCACGAGGTTTTGAGAAATGAACGGGATGAGGATTACCATTAAGGGTACAATTGTCGCAGACTTCTTTGGTGAAGAGCACGCTGCTGGGCTACGAGACCATGGGCTGGCACAGAGGTGGTAACGGTGGGGTAATCGTTAATGTAGCATCAGTGGCTGGTCTCGTTCCGTTGGAATGTATTCCAGTTTATTCGGCCACGAAACACGCCGTTGTCGCATTCACCGTTAGCCTCAAGGTACAATTACCTACGAATGTCATTTTGCACAACTTTTTTACGTGGACTGTCGTGTTTGCGAGCAGAGCCACTACGAGAAGACCGGAATAAGCGTGAGAGTGATATGCCCCGGTCCCACGGACATTCCACTGATGGCCGCTTTGCACAACAATTACCTCAGCTTCATCGATCACAATCAGGCGTTTAAAACACTGTCCGGATATCGTCGACAACCGTAAATATCGTGTCCGACGATTTTTCCCGGATTTCCATGATTTCGTTTATCATTTTTTTGCGTTTCGCGACGCAGGGCCGACAACGTGGCAATGGCTATGGTCCAGTTGATCGAAAAGGGCACCAATGGGTGTGTTTGGGTCAGCCAACTCGGTGAGCCACCCGTAGAGGTTCAATTGACCGAGTACAAGATCGTAAAACTGTAGTCGTATTCGGGATGAGCATCGATGTTCAAGAGAAAACGACGACGTACGGCAATAATTTCGTCTTTATTCGTTGGATGTCGAAAAAAGGCCCGAAAAATATTTGTTGATTAGTTCAATTGATTACTCTTTGGAATAAAAGGCGTCGATGATGTTTACACCCTTTCTTTTTTCGTTGAAGAGCACCTCGGGAATTCAGTGAGAGAATCCAAATTGCATTTTCTCGCCTCGAGCTTCCAGTTGAAAGTTGAAAAGATCTGACCAAAACGGGATGTACATTAAGACGGAAAAAAATTGAGCAATGTTGAGGGATTTTTTAAAAGTAAGCAATAATTATTCTACATTTATCAAACTTCAGGTATACCTTTAATAGTATGTTTAACTATACGAAACAATTGTTTTAAATTCGTTTATCGTTAAAATGGCCGAGCTATCTATCATTAAAAAACAGATAATGGTGTATAGAATAACCACAAAAAACCTCAAGGCAATCGGTTCATTGGTTTTCGAGAAATTTCGGGTACCGATTTTTTTACGACGCTCCAAGGATCATACAATATCCTTGTATATTTTTTATATTTTTAAATAAAGAAAATTAAACATATTTTTGAATGTATATACTTTTAAATAATTAAAACCCCAATCCGAAATTTCAAATAATTTTCCTTGAACAAATTCACAAAAATGGTCTTTTTCCAGCTCCTAGGTGTATATCTGCCCTTAATTTTATGAGTAAATCACTTTTTCATACGAAAAAAAAATTGTCAAATTCGCACATGTTTTTATACCCGTTACGGTGGCCTAAGGCCTTAAATAAACAAGAAATCAATTTTTGGTAAATATTCGGAAGTGGGGCTCCTGCTAGGATCAGGCTAATTTTCGTTTGGGTTCGTTTGGGGTTGTTTGGGTTTGTCGAAACCCTTGAAGAAAATTAGCCTGACTCTACGAGGAGCCCCACTCCGAATATTTTCCCAATTTTTTTCATCATTCTAAATGTATATCGCGCCTTAAAAGGGGGCACAAAAGTTGACGTTGTTTCGAGTATTGTATCGTCACAACAATCTGCTCTTATTTTACATCACCGTTTCGATAATGCTCGCTCGAGTCTCGCGGGGGTCAAGGAGCCA
Organism: Ophion costatus; assembly: GCA_951751655.1. Taxonomy (NCBI): domain Eukaryota; kingdom Metazoa; phylum Arthropoda; class Insecta; order Hymenoptera; family Ichneumonidae; genus Ophion; species Ophion costatus. Next base: position 2,634,948 of record OX632368.1, read on the forward strand.
CGACAAATAGCGTGCGTCTTCTCGACGTATCAGTTCTCGGGTGATGAGCTGGAGGCGAGAACGTTCGATTTCTCACAACTCTTAGTGACACTGGGATAAAAAGTTATACTGACGAGCGAAGCGAAGAAATCGACGAAATTATTCACCCAGGCTTATTAATTGTGCTGCAATTAATATTCAACGATTATCGTAGAAATATTCTCGAGAAAAAGAGACGAAGAAAGTGAAAGGACGAAAAATGCAGATCAAAGATAAGAGGGCTATCGTGACAGGAGCAGCTAGCAATCTCGGAATCGCATTCAGTCGAGAATTGTTGAGAAACAGCGCCGCCGTGGGTATTCTTTTCGTTCGTCACAAGCGATTGAATATTGAGGAGGTACGATCACTTCCATGGGGTCGAAAAAGAGTCTAAATTTATTTTACCCACAGCTGTTCTGAGTGATGTTTACTTGTGTTGATTATTCGTATTATCGATTACAGTGTGCCAAATGATGAATTTATTGCGCGTGAGCAAATGAAAATTGAAAAATTAGATTGTCAACGACTTGGTAGTAAACTACGTGATAATAATATTAACATATCCACCATAAAAACGGACTAAAAAGACAAAAAAAAATCAGCCGGAAACATATTAAAATAGGCTTGAATAACCTCAGCGGAATCAACACGATAGGCAGAATATAATTATACATATTATTGATACGTGATAAACGATAAAACTCCATAAATTGTTGTTTGCATATTTTGTGGCGGCTTCTATTCAAATTAATTTCAAAACAAAGCTGGCTTATGTTCGCCAAACGCATCAGCTGTTACTCGCGACGTTGCTAAGTCTGTGGGTGCTGTTTCGTCGTTCTGACCATTTTCAACCGGAAATTGAAACTTTCTTGCAATGTAGTGCTTTGACTACACGGTAAATATTGATTTTCTTATTTTTCACAATATCGATTATATCTAATCCATCGAATGTCAGTTTTCCAACGGGTTTAGTTGGATACGTGAGCAGAAAAACCACGATCAGCGCACTTCCGGTTGACCGTCTCCGTAAGACGACGTCCTTCGGTAACTCAAAGTGCTCGACTTTGCAGTTTTGTTGCGAAAAAACTAAACGGTCAAAATCGCTCAAATTTTGGCAATAGGCGCATAAAGTATTCGTCAAAATCACATAAAAATTTCAAATCCGAAAGTTGGATTGTAGTAATGATCGTACCTCCTTAAATTACGATTTTGAAGTGAGGACCATTATTTTGACGAATTAATTAACAAAATGTATATGCAAACAAATTAGTGCGTCGTGATGCTCGATATTCGAGAATCGGCTGGGCAATCAGCCGCGGATCGTTTGAACGCTGAATTTGGACAGAACAGAGCAGTCTTCGTGCCCTGTAACGTCAGCCAAAACAGCAAATTCGACGGTGCGTCGTCGATTTACGTTTTTTACCCTCCCTTTGTATAAAACGAAGAAAAAGAAACAACAACTTTGGTGATCTTCACTTTCCACTTACGTCTTTGAATTATGTTCGATAGTCGCGTTCAAGGATGCTGTCACTAAACTCGGCGGATTGGACATACTCGTGAACAATGCGCAAGTCGTGAACGAGGACGACTATACGAAAGCCATCGAAGTCAATGTCGTGAGTGAACTGTAGATAAGCCATCTTTGTCCACCGGACAAGTTTGTATCGGAAAAACACAATTTTATACGTATCGTAAAAATGTCATCTTTTATAGTGTTTACGTACGTGGATATCATTGATACGTTTAGTAGGGTCCGTGGACAGAAATAAACTTTGAGCTCTCTGAACAATATTGTAGAGTATGAGAAACAAAACGTGCCATAGTTGTCACAAACACGTGAAATTTGGAAGGCATGTTGATTTTTACTGTGTAGGGATTTTTCGAAATGCAACCCTTAAGGAAAGAAAAGGGGTGGCAAAGTTTGTACGGACATTTAAAAAAATGTGGTCGGGTTTACTTGAAATTTAAAATTCATACTTCTCGATACGGTTAATGAAACACTTATTTTAGCGTTTTTACAAGATCAACCCCTAAGGGGAGAAAAGGGGTGGTAAACTTTGTATGGAAAATTTAAAAAATCTGGTCAGAAAATTTACTTGCAACTTAGTATTAATGCTCTTCAACACAATTTATAAAATACTTTTTTTTATCGTTTTCCGAAATTCAACCCCTATACGACAGGGGGTGGCAAAGTTTGTACGGAAATTTAAAAAAATCTGGTCGGGTTTACTTGAAATTTAAAATTCATACTTCTCGATACGATTAATGAAACACTTATTTTAGCGTTTTTACAAGATCAACCCCTAAGGGGAGAAAAGGGGTGGTAAACTTTGTATGGAAAATTTAAAAAATCTGGTCAGAAAATTTACTTGCAACTTAGTATCAATGCTCTTCAACACAATTTATGAAATACGTATTTTAGCGTTTTCCGAAATTCAACCCCTATACGACAGGGGGTGGCAAAGTTTGTACGGGAAATTAAAAAATCGGGCCAATTTTACTCGAAACTTAGTATCGATGCTCTACAACCCAATTCTCCGTGATCCTTAACTCTTCGACTGCCCACTTCCGCCACAAACCTCTGTCTGCATATGGGGTCGATCCGACCCCAGACTTTTTCCAGATTATTGTATTTCGGTAAACATGCTTTTTTTGTAGATACGTTTTTTGTACTCAATGACCCTTATTTTATGGCTGGAATTGTATTTTTTAAGAAAAACAAAAATCCCGTGACCAAACATTCGTTCAAAGTGGGAGATGCGTTGAAAAATGCGTACTTGAACGAAAAAAATCATAATTGTTTTTTTCTAAATATACAAAAAAGTTTGTTGAGGTATTTAAAGAGAACGGTTTGTACATACAAAAAAATACAGTGTCGACCGTCTTTTCAAAAAGTATATTTATCGGGAGGTTTCAGTTTGAGTATTTTCGGGATAGTGAAAAAATAAAAAAGATCTATGAGCATTTCCTATCGTGACTCACTTTCATGTAGCGATAAAACACCAAATTTTGCCAACAAAAATGTTTTCAATTTCACAATGGGAGTGAGGGAAGATTCAGTAGAAAAAAAGATGGGGTCAAAATGACCCCACAAGGGGTAAATGAAACATTTCAGTAGCACATTTCATTAGGAGCATTGACCCAGAATCTACGCGAGCGAAAACCTAGTAAAAAAATATACCGTCATAAAAAGAAAGTTTCACTCCATCCAACATTTTTTGAAATTTTTCGCGTTGGACTTCCTCGGTCAGGTTCATCAATGAGATTCGTTATTTCTCAGACGGCAGTGATACGAGCAACTTTTCTAGCGGTCCAACAGATGGGCAAGGACAACGGTGGCAAGGGTGGAATAGTCGTGAACATTGCCTCGGTTCTCGGTCTCGAAGCTTGCCCCCAACTGCCGATTTATTCAACGACCAAGCACGCGGTCATAAGTTTCAGTCGATCATTCTCCGTAAACAATTTTTCTTTGTCCAAGATATTTGTGCAGATTACAGGCGAAAAAAAAAAACAGATTCTGCGACTACTAATTTTTCGTTCGTGTGAATTTCTTCAGCAACCTTATCACTATCGTCGAACCGGCGTGAGAATCATCGTCCTCTGTCCCGGGGTTTCCGAGACTCCGCTGTTGGAGGATCTCGCGAGCGTCGAGTCGAGCAGCGATTCCGAAAATACCGAAAATACGGAGACTTCCGAAGTTGCACAAGTCGGTGGCCCAAATATTCATCCGCAGAGGTCGCGTATCTTTTCCAAAACTTTTATGGTTTTTTTTTTAAAGTAGTGGGTTTTTTAAACAATTTTTTAGGGTTTCCGTGCCCAAAGGGCAAAATGGAACCCTATTGCTGTCACTCTGCTGTTCGTTCGTCTGTCCGTCCGTATGTCACGGGTCTCTAGCTCGTAAAAGGAATGAGTTACAGGCCTGAAATGTGGATTTTTTGCGTAAAATGTCAACCTGAAACCTAGTATTGAATTGGAAATTCAAGTAAATAATGTTTCATTGGGGTCCCATGCATGGAAATAGGATCAGAAAAAAATGTCTTACCCTGGCATGTGGGGTGTCATTGTTCAAAGCACATTGAGTAGAGTACAAATACATTTTTCATTTTTTGTCTTTAAAAAAAATGGAGGGCCATCGAAGTTGTCAGTTTAGACCATTTTCGATACGAGGTCTATCACAAAAAATAAACTAGTTATGAATTTTGAAGTTCTGTAAATTATGTTCCATATACTGTATTTAAAAAACAAATACTAAAAACGCCGATACTGTATTGTATACATATACAATAAATGATTATATGTACTACATTATGAATCGGCGTTTTCAGTATTTAGTAATCCTATGTATTACTAAATACTAAATATTAAATACTCATACTAAATACTAATCCTAAATACTAATACTAAATACTAATACTAAATACTAATACTAAATACTAATACTAAATACTAATACTAAATACTAATACTAAATACTAATACTAAATACTAATACTAAATACTAATACTAAATACTAATACTAAATACTAATACTAAATACTAATACTAAATACTAATACTAAATACTAATACTAAATACTAAATACTAATACTAAATACTAATACTCAATACTAATACTAAATACTAATACTAAATACTAATACTAAATACTAATCCTAAATACTAAATACTAAATACTAATACTAAATACTAATACTAAATACTAATACTAAATACTAATCCTAAATACTAATACTAAATACTAATACTAAATACTAATACTAAATACTAATACTAAATACTAATACTAAATACTAATACTAAATACTAATACTAAATACTAATACTAAATACTAATACTAAATACTAATACTAAATACTAATACTAAATACTAATACTAAATACTAATTACTAAATACTAATACTAAATACTAATACTAAATACTAATACTAAATACTAATACTAAATACTAATACTAAATACTAATACTAAATACTAATACTAAATACTAATACTAAATACTAATACTAAATACTAATACTAAATACTAATACTAAATATTAATACTAAACATTAATACTAAATACTAATACTAAATACTAATACTAAATACTAATACTAAATACTAATACTAAATACTAATACTAAATACTAATACTAAATACTAATACTAAATACTAATACTAAATACTAATACTAAATACTAATACTAAATACTAATACTAAATACTAATACTAAATACTAATACGAAATACTAATACTAATACTAAATACTAATACGAAATGCTAATACTAAATACTAAATACTATAGTATTATGTAATACAATAAATTTATCATGAAAATATGTAAAACCATTGTTATTTAAATATTTACAGTACCGAATAACTTATGTTTGGAATCTGTGCCAGCCAAGAACGAGAGATTGACGGCACGGAAGAAACGAGATTGCAAATTTAAAAAAGACTGCAGATCGTATATTTCATTGATTTTTCCTCGCCTCCCCTTTTTCTGCGAAAAATATGGCAATATTGGCAATTCGCCGGTGCCGACTTCAAAAATAAGTCATTTGGTATTGCAAATATTTAAATAATAATAATTAATGTATATCATTATTAGCTTGCAGCAGGAGTATACAAAGCTTTCTTTGGCTATCATCACCCCATATTTTCGGGTTTACTACTACCTAAGAACTAAGACAGACAAAAAGCATTACTTTATTAAATATCTAATATTGAAAAAAAGTCAAATGGTCATATGAACTTGTTTATAAATTCATTTATACAATTGCTTTGGCCACTGCAAAATAATGCCTGAAGAAATAACGCCTAACGGTGAAAAATTCTACTCCTCTAAAAATTGTCTAGAGAGAAAAACAGTAGAGGCGTACGGAGGATTTTTTTCAAAGTAAATTAACAGTATGGTGGCTATTTTAAAATTAAGTGTCAAAATGGGCATTTTTCGACAGTTTTCCTTAAACAAAAATGTGAAATTTTCAAAAATGATGAGGCAATATTTGAGACGGATAGTTTGAAAATTCTTCGTTTAAAATGTTCCACCGTTATGAAAACGGCGTTTCGAGAAGAGGTGCACCGTCCGCGCCAGGTCCCACGCAGCTGGTGCAAACAAGAGTGGCTGTAGCGACCGGAATAATTCGAATTTTGCGACCAAAATTTAACAGCATGTTCATTAAAGTCCACATTTTTTAAAAATGCAACAAAAAAAAATGATTTTCCAAAAATTTTGCAATTGTACGAAATTCCATATTTTTACATAATGCAAAAAAAATGTTTACGATAGACCATATTCTTAATAATGCAAAAAAAATGTCCACGAAAGTCCATATTTTTTAATAATGGAAAAAAATGGTTAGGAAAGTTCATATTTTTTAATAGTGCGAAAAAAATGATTATGAAAGGCCATATTTTTTAATAATGCAAAAAAAACCATTTAATACTGCCAAAAAAAAACGAGTAATGACTTTTTCCGCTCCTTCGTTTTAGATTGGAGGCGGTTGCTCACGGCTTGGTGTATGCGATAAGATGTGCCCAGAACGGAAGCATCTGGGTGAGCGAGGACGGACAGACTGTCTACGAGGTCCAATTGCCCGACGCCATGCCCCAGAAGGAGCCCAACGACGACACCCCCAGTTCGGACACCCTCGGATAAATCTGAAAACGTTTCCCTCCCCCGCTCATCCCTCTGCTCTGCACGAATTGTATATCACTTTATAGAATAAACAAAGTAACCGACCATTCTCAATTGTGCTACATTTGCTAAAAAACTGAAGCAATAAAATCGCAATATCGGAGTTGAGAGTTGAGATGCTTAAAAAAAATAATTTTTTTTTCAATTTCATAAATCGTTAGCAGAATATCTTAAGGGGTCTTCTCACTTCAGACGCTGAAAAAGGCTATTTTCGTGATTTTTTGATAGGTTTATAATATAAATATCGATCTAAAAGTTTTTACACTCAATAAATACACTTTCGAAATACATTAAAAATTTTTTTTTATGTATTTATGTAACCCAAACAAACTTTGAACGCGTTTTGCTCGAAACAACGTTTTTTGACGGCTCGTCGATAAAATCTTCGAAACTGCTGAACCGATCCTTATGAAATTTTAACCACATATTCTTTACCACTATAGCTATATGCCAAAAACGGTGAGAAAAACACGTTTTTTGTTTTTTTTTTCGAAAAATGTCCGTCATTTTGTTATTTTTGCATATATGAAAAATCGTGTGATATGCGCTATAGCCATTAACATACTGAATCTAAAACCGTTTGATTTTTTTGTTTCGTACGATCCATCTCCGACATTTCATCAACAGCGCAGACCTACCATTTTTTTAGCTACCATTTTCGTCTAGAAATAGTGACTTAAATGAATAATTTTTTTTTTTTAATTTCGAAAGTGCATTTATTAAGTGTAACAACTTCTTGGTTCATTTGTATTTATCGGCCCCTTTTTCGGACATAATTTAAGGCGTTACGTGGATTTCGAAGCCAAACAGCCATATTTTCTAGATTAAAAAATCATATAATATATGAATTATTTTATTCAAAATGCACATATGTGCGAATTTAACATTTTTTTTTCGTATGAAAAAGTGACTCACTCTTAAAATTAATTACACATCTCTTCGGTATGAATATCAAGCTGTTGGAATTTTTTTTCGATGCACAAAATACCTACAACTTTTGAATGAAACAATATTTTTTAAATTCCGTGCGTAATTAATTATATGAGTGAATCGCTTTTTCATACGAAGAAAAATGGTTAAATTCCCACATGATTTTGTACCCGTTACTGTGGCCTAAGGCCTTTGGGAGAATATTCTAGACCCATTGTACTATAAGATAATAAAATGTCGAAAAAAATGGATTTTTAAAAAAATTTCCTAACCCACGTAACCCCTTAATGACTGGACTACAACCGTAACGGAACGAATGAGGCTCTTCCGAAGATTCTCACGACCGGTCTCCCAAGAGAGAGACTAAATAAAGAGGAAAATAAAAAAAAAAAACAAAAATAGACGCCTCGACGAATCCGCGGGCTCCACTCCCCACGACAAGTGTGAGCTGCGTGACTCCGCAAGCTCGTTATCGATTTGAAGACAAAAACAAAAAAGTAATCGACGATAAGGGGCGAGCGTCTACGTCGAGAGCTCGCGTCCAGTAATTACCAGATTTTACGTGCACCCGAGACTTGCATCTTCATCCCACCCAAAAGGACTGCACTCGAAGATACGCGAAAGAAGAAATTTGTTTTTGAAACGTCTACCGCAGATACGACCGGCCAAACCAGGATATTATATAAAGAGGACGAACGTGAATGATATCGAAAATTACGAGTCGTAACCTCAAGGGGGTCTCGTCTTCAAAAAAATAAGATAAATAAAAAATAAATAAAAGATAAATAAAAAATAAATAAAAAATAAATAAAAAATAGATGTTCTTATCCGTCCGCGGGAGTCAAATTTTCTTATCAACAGTGCACGGATACGGCAAATTTTTGTCAGCCCGATAAACTTTCAGCAGCGTGACCCGCACGAGTTCAACGCGCAGTTGTTACTCCTCCTTTTTTTTCGTATGCTATTTCGCCTACATACAGACGATCCCACACTCCACAAAGATTACGATGTAAGAATAAGCAAAACAATGTTGGCCTCTCGACAAAAGTTGATGTAGCCGGGTCTTTTAATTCGCGGAATCCAAATTACCTATCAAATTGCACGCCGATTGGAGACTGCAATTGCAAAGTGCTGACCAAATGTTCATAAAAATCAGCTGCGTTTCAATATTTTTTTCCAAAAAAAAATTGCTTATCATGTTCAAATATGCGTTAAAATATTGTCAAAAGTTCGCTAGGCTTGTTTGTTTTGTTGTGCCCTAAAAAAATTGCCGAAAAAACGCTTCTTTTAGTCCTTCTGAAGCAGGATCCTGTCTTAATCGTACCACTCTCATTCGCCCCGACTAGCGCGCACATGTCAGCAATTACGACGAATATAAATAACGAAAGGAGGGCAAAAAGGCCGTACGCGTGCTGGCCTCGCTGTCGCGTCGTGCGCGGTGTCAACGTTTCCTCCCGAGACGCGCTTTTCCAATATCACACGTTCGATTAAGGGGTTACCCCCACTTGCGATTTTGAAAAAATCGATTTTTTTTATTGCATTTTTTTTAAGTATAAGTATCTGAGAATATGTCCTGAAAATTTCAAGTCGATCCGAACAAAATTGACTGAGATATGAGCGTTGAAAGAGAAGAATCCGTGAATTGAAGAACTGAAATTGAAACTTTAAACGAGTTTTTCTCAAAATGGCATTTCTGAAGTCGGTGACCAAGATTACTCGAACACTAATTAACCGATCTTCTTGAAATTTTGCAGGCTTATTCAATACATAAAAATGTAGTCTTTAATCATTCGATTTTTTTTTTCGAAAAAAAATGGCCGTTTTATAGCCAAAAAACAGCCGTTTTTTTTCGTTAAAATCGAACCATTAACTTTGACTGTCCGCCATTTTGTGAAAAATGAATATTTTTTAAAATCCTTCGATCAAAGACTAGTTTATACTTATATTTGACTAAATCCATCCGCATTTTTTTTTCAGATGATCCACTTCGCCGCAATGTTGGTCACCGCAAACCGTGTATATAAAAACATTATTTCATTGACGGCCATTTGCCACTAAACAATGTAATATTTTTCAATAAAAAAATTACTGAAAGTTCTTCAAGATGTGTTCTTTAAGATGGTATATTGATCGATTAAAAAAGTTTTGTAGTTTTCTTTAAAAAAATTCATGAAAAAGGCCTTTTTTGCGCTACAAGTGGGGGTAACGCCTTAAGCTCCAATACGAAGCAAAAAGAAAAACAAAGAACGCGGAGAATCAGAATTCGAATGATCGATGACGCGAAAAATTGGACAATGTAGAGGGAGCGCGAGAGGAGCTCGAACAATCGTGTTCGATTGCGAGTTTATCGTTCGTACGAGCGAATCCCACAAAGTGGCGACGGGCGAGAGCTTCCAGTAATCAACGCTACTATCTCGTTCTCGTGCCGCGGGTATAAAGTTCAAGCCCGGCATCGGCGCATCGCCGAACGGTCAAAGGCCAACATAACCTCTCTTTCTCTTCCACTCGCTCGCGCTCGCCGCACGGACTCGCCAGCGATCGTAAATCTATCGGGCAAATCAGTGGAAATCGCGATAACGATTTTCCTTCGAACGAAATTTGCTTATCGAGCGTGCGCGAGATAAATATTGGGGAAATAATAGGCCGTGATCTTTCAACGCGGCGCAGGGAAATGGGAAGATGGAGATATTCTGCGACTCGAGGAGAGGAGAAAAATCGTCGACTCGCGTCATCGATATCCGACGCGCGTGATTCAACGTTGGAGGAAGTAGAGGGGGGAGGAATCAAGGGAGGTTTCGAAAAGGTGTCTCGAAATGACATTTTAAGGATGTTGAATCCCTATGAAACATGTTAATGTTAATTGTTCAATAAATAGCTTCTTAATCGTCATGAAATTTTTACACGACCTCCTGCATACTTCGTGTAAAAACATACCAAATTTTCAGAATTCTATCACCGTTGCTTCAACCTCCTTAGGGGTTGAAATAAAAAATGATAAGAAAATCCGGAAACATTCACAAATTAAATGTTGTTTTATGGAAACTGATGTAACTTTGCAATAAGTTTTTTTTTTGACCTCTCAATTTTATAATATCTACAATATACTGAAAGCAACGGAAACAAAACGAAGTTTATTGATAAATTTTTTTTTATTTCTTTTAAAAATTGTTCTTAACAAAATGTTAATTTTTTAATAACGAGCTTCCTAATCGTCGTGAAATTTTAACACGACCTCTTTAAATACTTCATACAAAAACATACCAAATTTTCAGAATTTTTTTATCATTTTTTATTTCAACCCTTAAGGAGGTTGAAGTAATGATGATAGAATTCTGAAAATTTGGTATGTTTTTACATGAAGTATTCAGGAGGTCGTGTAAAAATTTCATGACGATTAAGAAGCTATTTATTGAACAATTAATATTAACATGTTTCATAGGGACTCAACATCCTTAACAAGATGTAACGTCAGGGAAATCCCGTTGCACATTTCGCTCGTGAACGTCTGGAAGGAAAAAAGCGAATAAATAGCGATACGTTTTCGCCTCTATCGTGCTTTCTCTCTCCGATTTGCCGTTAACAGCGGCTGAGTACGAAACAGTGATAAATACATTGCGGTGAATAAAATCATCGTGTGCATAAAATTTGTTCGACCTTTCGGCGGGGTCACGCGCGTCAAGCTGCGAGACGGTGGAAAGGGTCCATGGTGGGAGGATGAGTGTCGCGTGGATCGTACCCCCTCGCCACTCCCGTCCAAGTATAAATACCATCCGTCACGAATGTGGCAAGTTTAGTCGAGGCTGGAATCCTCTCGAAAATCCAACACGTGGATTCACCAAGAGTAAAGACACCGCTCTTCGTCTTCCACTTATTCCCATTCGTAACACCCTACGTTATTGTCGTTCGCTCGAGAGCCCTGCTCGCCACTCAAAAATGGGTACGTAGAAATTGTTATAGGTACTTATTATCGAGGTTGTTGCTCAAAAATATTAGTTGGAATGGATGTCAATGCAAATTTTACTAATCGTTATGGTGTATTTACTGAATATTCGGGCAAAACGAGAATGTAGGTTACCGCACTCGTTCATTAAGGTAGTCCTAACGGCTTCAATTCATAGAATTTTCATAATTTTTTTTTGAGCTTCACTAAATGTATCCATAATCGTCCCTGTAAAATTTCATGGTCGGTTATCGACCTTATTACAGAGAAAAACAAATACTAAAATTGCGTACTTTTGTAAAGGGATCCCGAGACGACATACAAAAACAAAATTTCCGGTCAATACAAAAGTGTATACAATAGTGAGAATCCGTCAGATTCTTAAAAATAATCAGATTTACATACTTAACACTTGTAGTAATCCAATACTCTCAGAAAAAATACGCTTATTGACCTCATTTCCATGTAATATCAAGTTTAATTTGAACTTCCGGTATTGGAGTTATCACCACTTGCTACGATGAAGAGACGTGACAGCAAGGCAACAGCTGACTGTAGTCGTAACCTCATCTCACTCATTCGAATTTCCACACATATTTCATTTTTAATGCTTTACCTTTCAATGCTTTACCTTTCTCGCACCTGACATTGTTTTGACAGATCGACGTTGAAAAGCATGGAGGTTAGACTCGCCTGAATGAGTAAAAAGAGACGGAGATAGAACCAATGTTGCCAAATATCAAACCTAGAATTACTGCGCGAATCGTTGGAATAGCTATTTTTTCATTTTTCTAATTAAACGTGAACATTCATTGAACAGTTTACAAATGGAACATTTTAGTTATTACAAATTATTTTTTTTGCACATGTTAAAAATATAAATTGTACAGGTTCCAAGTATGATCAGTGGTATGACTAGTGTGAACCAATAGGACTACCTTAAATATCAAATTTTAAGGCTTTCATCAATCTCCACTTGATCGCATTGGCTGTACGGGGCAACGTAGTTACGATTTCAGTTTTTCGCGTATACCTTCCGCATTTGTGAAGAAAGTGAGCCGAAAAACGAATAGACAAGTTACCGATCTAACCAACGAAAATGTATGAAAAGTATGCGAGCAGTTTACGAAAAAGTGAGGCTTGCTGAGGAGTATGCATTGAAATGTGGCAACGTCGGAACTACGGGAATAGCAGAACCAATCGAAAGCCCAGCGCGCCAATTTCAAATACGTTAAAGTCAAATGCGTCTAACAAGGAATGTCCCTCAGGTGACACTCTTCGATTTTGTTGAAATTTGGATATGTTATAAAGCACCGAAAAGTAAGCGATACGTATTTTTTTTTATCTGCGGAAAAACGGTTTTAAAGGGTGAAACCACCCCTTGATAAAGGCATCTCTAGGGATAATATAGCAGTTTCACACAAAAGGAGTCCACCGATTTTAATGAAACAAAAACGAAATTTTTTCTGATCCGAAGCAATGAAAAATCCACTATAGTGACATTGCAACAAAAAAAATTAAGGGCTGAACCACCCTACAGATGCCTTTTTTGGAGGGGTGGTTTCAGCCATTAAAAACGTTTTTCCGCCGATAAAAAAAAATACGTATCGCTTACTTTTTGGTGCTTCATAACATATCCAAATTTCAACAAAATCGAAGGGTGTCACCTGAGGGATGTTCCTTGTCAGTCGTACGCGTCGATTAGCATAGAAACTTCGTTTCTCCCCCCACCCTTCGAAGTTGATTTAGCAACAACCTTAATCGTAGACGTAATCGTAGAACCAATAGAACGTCAGTCGATTGTAGAAAGCAGCAGTCCACTTTTGTTCCATCGCGGACGGACGTTTTTCTTTTTGAAAATCAAAACTCCCTCGCGATTTGAATTTATATCGATTATCACCAAACTCATGTGGAACATACTTCTCGAGACAGACCATTTTTTAAAAGATCCTCGTTGGACGCAAGTGATATGCAAAAAAGTCGAACTTTTCATCGTCATGAGCAGTCACGTGTCCTCAAAATGTCAAAACAAACAGACTGACGGCTATTTCGATTTGGCAGAGGTCTCATCAGCTGCGAATCTCCACCACCAGAGAAATCGTCGCACGTCGGCGTCCGACAAGGCGAAAGAGCTCGAGCTCATAAACGGCCTCGTTTGCGGCAAAAATGTCGTAATAACCGGCGGAGCGAGTGGCCTAGGCTACGCTTTCGTCAATCATTTCATGCAGCACGGTGCAAGTGTGAGTATCGTTATTCCCCCTCTCTCGATTTCGATGAAATTTGGCATGCTTGTAGAACGAGCAAAAACAGGCGACACGTATTTTTTTATATCTGCGAGACCCGATTTTTAAGGGGTGAAAGGCACCCTCTAAAATAGGGGTGTTTTTTGTTTTTCGTCGATAGCGTTATCGTTCTCGTCTCCAGTGCATGGTGCACGAAAAAAAATAAACATTAAACAAAATAAACATTAAACAAAATAAAAAACAAACAATTTGACATTTTTTTTCTGATGGCATCAGCATAAAGTTTGTTTCGTTGTTCTCGTTGACGCAGACGGTGACGATTCTTGACATCGATTCCGAGGCTGCGGCACAGGCCGTCAAAGCTGTTGAGAAAACGTACGGACCGGGAAAAGTGAAATTCATTCAGGGTGACACCACAATTCGCGAACAAATAGTCGGTGAGTTGCAAAATAATGCACACTAACGGCGAAAAGTACGCATGGTTGTTACACATTGTTGACTCGGGAATTCCCTGACTTTTCCACGCAGCTTTTGCAAACATTCCCAGGATATTGGGGTAAAAAAAGAACGTAACTTTTTTTAAAGATCAAATATACGATCATATGGAAGTATATCAAAATATGATGGAAAATATGATTAAATGATAAATATATGTTAAATATTAAAATAAAAAACTTAAGGGGCTATACCAGTGTGAACGCTGAAAATTTGGGTGATTTTCGGGAATTTTTTGGAAAAAAAGTACTCAATCAAATAGTTCGGAAAATTAAAAATATATTTGGCTATATTTGACCAATAGTACATAATTTTTTCATAGAAAAATATTGAGATCCAAGCGACTTGTGCGCTGCCTTCGGAGGCGCCAAAAAAAAGTTCCTCCACTGCTGACATGATTCCGGCCGATTGAGTAGCCGAAACCGAAAAAGGAAAAAATGTCGTTAAACTGGAAGGTATTTCCTGTACAATGACGTAGGATTTTCGAAAAATATCAAAATCTAACAAAATGGCGTAGTTATGAAAAAAAAGTCTGTTTTCTTGCCCATAAAATGGTTGTTTTTTTCAATGCCCAATCGTCAATTTTCATCCAATCGAAAATATCCTACGTCATTGTAGAGTAAATATATTCAAGAGTACTCAGTTCAAATTTCATGTCAATCGGATAATTGCTCTTTGAGTTACAATGTCAGCAAATTTGAAAAATCTCCTTTCGAGAAAAACGCGTTTAAATATTTAACTGGGGCATTTTATACCTACGAGCGGTTGCTCTTTAGAAGGCTGCCATTCGAGGAGTATTAGAGATACGGCCTTGACATTTTTACGGGATATTCTTGAAAGTATAAACTGTCGAAAAAGCCAAAAACATCGATTTTTTTTGTGTCACACTGGTATAGCCCCTTAAGGAGTTTTCTCACTTTAAAGGCTAAAAAGGCTATTTTCATGAATTTTTTTGATAGGTTTGTATTATAGATATTGATATAAAAGTTGTTACACTAAATAAATACCCTTTCGAAATACATGAATAAATTTTTTATTTATTTATTCAAGTCACTATTTATAGACGAAAATGGCAGTTCATAAAATGTCCCAAAAAATTGTAGGTCTGCGCTGTTGATGAAATCTCTGGATCATCCGAAGCAAAAAAAATCAAACAGTTTTAGATTCAGTATGTCAATGGCTACAGCGCATATCATACGATTTTTGATATATGCAACAATAACAAAATGACGGACATTTTTCGAAAAAAGCGTGTTTTTTCACCGTTTTCGGTGAAAAAAATAGTAAATATCGAAATGTAAAAAACTCCTTGTTACGCGCTATAGCTATAGTTGAAAAGAATATGTGATTAAAATTTCATAAAGATCGGTTCAGTAGTTTCGAAGTTTTATCAAAAAGCCGTCGAAAAACGTTGTTTCGAGAAAAACGCATTTAAACGTTTGTTTGGGTTACATAAATACATGAAAAATGTTTTTAAATGTATTTCCAAAGTGTATTTATTAAGTGTAACAACTTTTACATCAATATCTATAATATAAACCTATCAAAAAATGCATGAAAATAGCCTTTTTTAGCGTCTAAAGTGAGAAGACCCCTTAAGCTCTTTTATCGCCATCTGCGGAAAAAAAATAGCACTCGCGTTTACGTGAGTAGGAAAATCGTAATAATTCGTAATAATGAACAATGATGTTTATTATCGTAATAATAAACAATGATGTTTATTATCGTCACCTAGTTAGGGAAAAAGTAATAAAGATGAAGAGAAGGGAAACTGTAGCTTGTTTTTATTAAATTAGTACCCCGAGATCTATAACTTCTCGTTCTAATCGAACATTCGTAAAAAGTGCTCAAATTTTCCATCGGGAGAGTACTACTAAAAAAACAATTACTTAGAAATAAGATAGGAACAACAACACAACAAAAAATGAATTTCCTCAGACGCGTTCGCGAAAGCTCACGAGTCCACGGACGGTAACATCGACATCGTCATAAACAACGCAGGTGTGCTGGACGAACGTAGATGGGAGCGCGAAATATCGGTCAATATTGTGAGTAGATTCATCAAATAGCTTTACTTTAAATTTACTTTAATTTACAAATGTAGCTTTACAGTAAATGAGTTTTCAGTTTTTGAAATCCTCAATGTTTGGCACTGACATAACTTTCTTTCGCGTATAATGAGGAATAATATAAACATTAAAGATATACAAAAATATTTATTTTCATACCGTTCAGTTTTTTTGTCAAGTCGGTTTCATTGTTCGTATCTCTTTCAAAAAGTAAATTGTGATAAAATTCCCCGACTTTTCCCTGATTATTCCGGGAGGAACGAAATTCCCCGAGTTTTCCCGGTTTTCCCTGTTTTCCATATGCGTAACGACCCTGACATTGTTACCTTCGTGATACACGAATTAATTAATGAAACAACTCGTGTTGTTTTATTCACATGGGCTTATTATATAATAAGCACATCAGATATAATAATTATATAATAAGTACAAGACGAGTAATTTAACAGTAAATTTTGAAATACTCCCTGCTCCTTTGCCGGTGCCGTCGCAAATAAATAATTAAATTCGCCGAAAAAGAATTCGCTCGCGAAGGTTTTATGTAGCTGCTGTGCTGGTGTACACGACAGATATATTTGTGTTTGACAGGCGCAAACAATTTTGCCGCCATAACACGGTCAGTTTGACCTTATGCAGTTTTGTATTACTATATACTATCGGTTCCCGAGAACACTAGCGACGCCTGCGGCGGAACTGAGCACTACACCTCTGCGACCGATCGAAAGAACTGTTTGAGTAGGGAGTGTCGACTCCTTCTCTCTAGTCTCCTTGCTTGTGTGTTGAAAATCTTCGTCAGCTGTTAGAGGAAGATGATGGCGCTGTAGAACACATACTTCTACACCTGGTCTTTATAACCGTCTATACTATCGGATAATGAAGAAAAAAAATGATTTTTCGAACATTTCACTATTGCAGAACCATAGAGTACACGTTCCTCTCCCGATACGTCAAAATCAACTTTTTCATGGTACCACGAACTAAAACCTCCCTCAAAGTTTCACCAGCAGTTCTATCGTTGCAATCAAGACTTTACCTTCAACCTGCAACTGCCCCATCATACGTTGGACCTTCCTCGCTTCACTTTAAGTTGCCTCAATCGACCATCGCTTTCTTTTTTCGTTCAATCTTCGTACTAGCTCAACCCCTTAAAAACTCCCGGTACAAATATTGCACATATTGCCTGTATTTTTGTTTAGACCGGAATGGTAAACGTCGCCAGTCTAGCGATGTATTATATGGGAAAAAATCAAGCAGGAAACGGCGGAGTTCTCGTGAACATAGCGCAGCATATAGACTATCGTTGGACCGCGCAATTGCCCGTCTACACGGCTACAAAGCACGCCATAATTGGCCTCTCGCAATCCCTCGGCGTGAGTATGCAGGACGAATGTTTTCCAAGCTTTCGCGATCAAACGTGAAAATAGGAAAAGAAAAAGGAAGAAAAACACTGTGGACGATAATTTGGTGCTTTTATCGAAAGGCTCCTTACCACGTGAGAAAGACCGGAGTTCGAGTGGTGACACTGTGCCCTGGCTTGACCGAGACTGCCCTCACAATCAACAGTCCGAACAGGCTATTGTCGCGAGTAATGAAGGCAGACTTTGTCAAAAACCTCGAGGAGCTACCAATTCAAACGTGAGTCTTTAGTTCTGCCTGTCTCAAACATATATGAGACTTTTGTTATATATATATATATAACGATAAATCGCGAAAAAAAACAATCGGAGGCCATTTTCAGGAAAAGTCACTAAACTATATAATGACCATATATATGAGGGATTCTCCGTCAATTCAGCCACTTTTTTTTCGACCATCTCAGATCTGCCCCATAATTGGTTATATCAAAGTACTACTAAAAAGCATTCTATGTGAATTTTTTCAGATTTTTTGATTCAGCATCTTAGAAAATGCCGTTTTTTTTTTCAAATATATATATTTCGGAAACTAGAAGTAACTGAAAAAAAACGTCTGTACATAAAAGTTGTAGTTTTATGGTATCTTTCGAGTGGACGACTTGAAATCATTTTTACGTTCCGGTAACGCTGATTCTTTACCAAAAAAGCGGGAAATTATTTTTTTATTAAAAAACTACCATTTTTTTTTGGCTGAAAAAATTACAGAGTGTTCGCGTATGTCTGACAATGTCGCGAAAAAATCGCCAGAGTGGCACGGAGCGAGGTTCCGGTATAAAAAAATTCATTTGTGTGGCTTCATTTTTTTTACCCTAGAACCTCGATCCGTGCCACTCTGGCGATTTTTTTGCGATATCGTCAGACATAGTGGAAGACTCTGTAATTTTTTCAGCGAAAAAATGGGCGTTTTTTAATTTAAAAAAATAATTTCTCCCTTTTTTGGTAAAAAATCAGCATTACCGGAACGTAAATATTATTTCAAGTCGTCCGCTCGAAAGCTAACACAAAACTACAACTTTTATGTACAGACATTTCTTTCAGTTACTTCTTGTTCCCGAGATATATTCATTGCAAATTGATTGCAAATTACTTTTCTATTCATTTTCCCATGCTTTCGAATAGCAAAAACACATTGGGTTGTTTTCTACAAGTTATATATTTGAAACTTGTTTGAAAACCACATACATTATCATTTTAAAGTATTATTATATTATTATTGAAGTATAACAAAGACGCTTACCGTGTTTTGCTCTAGAAATATATTACTTTTTCACGTAAAAATAACGAAAAAAAAACTCAAAGTAACGTCAAACTCGCGTTTGGTCTGTTGTCGAGTGAAGTAAGCAACGCAACCCTTCGCGCGATCGTAGCGCCGTCCCTGTCGCCTTCGTTTTCGGGCATCAATTAAAATGCCGAGTCTCGTCTCATGCATCTAGTCTCCATGGAATTATTACAGAGTTCGTAATACTATTAATGCTATATACGTTATTTGTCGCGCAAATAACAATTCTTTAGGGTACACGTACACACGACTCGTTCGTGTTTTGCAAAGTGTGACGTCATGCGCTCTGGTGTTCCATGTCACGTGACACGGATATTTTTGGACAAATTATTTATCTAAATTAATCGAAAATTTTCACCAAAATAAAATAGGCACTTCCGAGCGTTACGTTGATTATGAGCTATAACCTCGTAACAACGTTTGTTTACATTCTTGGTTACTGGAATCGTCATTATTTCGCAACAGACCTTACGTCGTGGCCCAAGGACTCATGTCGATCCTGAAAAGCGGACGTTCCGGAAGCAGTTGGGTCGTCGAGAACGGCCGGGAGGCTTACGAGATTTACACTCCGGCATACAGATCACTGCGACGCTGTTACAAGAACAATTTCGTCATCGTCGAACAGGGCAAAGTCACGAGAGGAAGACCGATACGCGAGGTCTGCGACAACACGAGAACTGGACTCATGAGCTGCGCCTGAACTTCGATCCTTTTCTCTCACTCTCTCTAGAAAAAGAACACTTTTGTCACAAGCATCAATTTCGATACTTCGCGGGAGAAAAAACGATTATTTTACGAAGCCCCGCGACGAGAAACAACATTTCGCCGTTTTTTTTAGGTTAAGGGATCATCACTATGGAGGTTGACAAAATGGCGGCGGTTTGAAAAAAATATCGAATTTAGCCCGTTTGTTTTTCGTTAAAAAAAAAGCTTCCACAAGATAAAAAATGGCGTGAAGAATGTTGTGTCAAAATGTGAGAGCTTGAAAACTCTTCCTTTGAGAGTGTACACCGTTTTGAAAAACGACATTTCGAGAAAAACGCGTTAAAAGTTTCACGTGCGAAATTTTAACGTAAATTGTCTAGTTACGTTTCTGTAAGTATATGAACATCTTTATAACCGTCTGTACTATCGGGCAATGCCAAAAAAAATCGGTTCTTTGAAACTTTTACACTGTGATGATCCCTTAATAATTTTTTCCAACGAGCACTTTGTGCGAGCGCGTTTCTCTCTGTTCTTGAAGCGCAAATGCGGAATCGACTTCGTTTTATAATTATTCACACACACGTACACAGAATTGTATATAAAACAAACCCACAGCTCTCTCACCCTTCTTAATATTAACAATAAAAGTACTGATAAAATTCATAGTAAAAAACGTAATCGAAACTTTTTAAAAACAAACTTTTATGCAAGAGGTACCGTACTAAAAAGTAAAAAATAACGTTCAGCTAAATTGAAAATCAAAACAGTTAAGTACAAAAAAGTTCCTCGGTCACTAATCATAGGCGCAAGTACTTAAGGAGGTACAATCGTTACTACAATCCAACTTTCGGATTTGAAATTTTTATGTGATTTTGACGAATACTTTATGCGCCTATTGCCAAAATTTGAGCGATTTTGACCGTTTAGTTTTTTCGCAACAAAACTGCAAAGTCGAGCACTTTGAGTTACCGAAGGACGTCGTCTTACGGAGACGGTCAACCGGAAGTGCGCTGATCGTGGTTTTTCTGCTCACGTATCCAACTAAACCCGTTGGAAAACTGACATTCGATGGATTAGATATAATCGATATTGTGAAAAATAAGAAAATCAATATTTACCGTGTAGTCAAAGCACAACATTGCAAGAAAGTTTCAATTTCCGGTTGAAAATGGTCAGAACGACGAAACAGCACCCACAGACTTAGCAACGTCGCGAGTAACAGCTGATGCGTTTGGCGAACATAAGCCAGCTTTGTTTTGAAATTAATTTGAATAGAAGCCGCCACAAAATATGCAAACAACAATTTATGGACTTTTGTCATTTATCACGTATCAATAATATGTATAATTATATTCTGCCTATCGTGTTAATTCCGCTGAGGTTATTCAATCCTATTTTAATAGGTTTCCGGCTGCTTTTTTTTTTCTTTTTAGTCCGTTTTTATGGTGGATATGTTAATATTATTATTACGCAGTTAACTACCGAGTCGTTGACAATCTAATTTTTCAGTTTTTCTTTGTTCACGTGCAATAAATTCATTTACGACATTTGGCACGCTATAATCGATAATACGAATAATCAACATAAGTTAACATCAACCAGAGCAGCTGTGGGTAAAATAAATTTAGACTCTTTTTTCACCCCGTGGAAGTGATCGTACCTCCTTAAAAGGCACACGTCGATATTTTTAAAACATGAAATATGAATTTTAAAAGCTCGAGCCTTTTTTCCACAAATTTTTAAGTAGCATTAGTATTTATGGCGTTTAAAGCCTCGAACTTTTGAATTTATAATTCACATAGAAAAAATATCTACGTTTACGTACCTCCTAAGGACCGGCACCTATGACGGGTTACCAAGGGACTTTTTTGTACTCATACTATTTCAGTTTTCAATTTCACTGAACGTTATTTTTCACTTTTCAGTGCAGTAACCTTTACATAAAAGCTCGTTTTTTTTACTTCTCTTACGTGTTGATTTTATACTGTTTAGTATTAGAATTTGTTTATTTATTTGCCATGCCGGACGCGCGCGCCATTCGGAGATCGAGGCAATAAAAGACCTTGCCTTAGGTTATAAAGCTTTCGCGAGAAGCTTCACAATAATGTAATAACAAATAGTGCTCGAGTCCCCAAAGTAAATGAGCCCAAACTCGATTGCCCCACCATTAGCCATCCGGAAATTCAGTTCCCACCTGCATCGTCAAACCAGCTCCATGGTACCACACGACTGCGTTGCCACCGAAGGCGTGCCAAATTTCGACTCGATCGGAGCCGGCGAGTGCTCGAAACACGAACGACATATTTTCTACCGCAGACACACGAACGAAGCAAGTTGAACAAAAGCTCGTTACAATCTGATCAAACAAAAAAATATCGCGAAAACTAGAGGGGATTTGGCGAGATAAATGAACAGTGTTTTGAAATTTCATCATCTCAGTATTATTCAGCAGCGTTGGAATCACAATATCTGCTGTACAAAACAACTCCATTCGCCCGTAGACTCGAGAAGCCCGTCACTAGTTATTTTCAAAGTTTCTCCCGATTTACTATTTACGGTACGTTTCTCTCGTTGTCCCTTTTCGTTTTTTTTCCTCTGTAGAATCTTTTTTTTTTCAAAAACGAGCTTTTTTCAATTAATCTTCACAGAGCTTTTCTCTTGTTACTTTGTCTCTTGTTTTTTTTGTAATTATGTTGTTTCTTTTTTATTATTCAAATATTTCAACTAAGGTCTAGGCTTTTATGAATGTAGGTATCGTTTATATATATATATATATATATATATATATATATATATATATATATATATATATATATATAATGACGGGACCCTGTGAGGGCCATACAAAAATAACAGCCGCTAAACAAATTATCGTATTTTTTCATTTCTTTTCTTGACATAACCTCTCTCTCTCTCTCTCTCTCTCTCTCTCTCTCTCTCTCTCTCTCTCACACACACACACACACACACACACACACACACACACACACACACACACACACACAATTATTAATTTTTCTTCACTTTCTTTCAAACATTCCAATTTCCTTTATTCCGTCTTGTATCGTATAATATAATCGTGCGTTATGTGTATTTGTTTTTATTCTTCGTCCGATCGCGCCAGAGAAAACGTAAAAAAAAAACCAAAAGAAAGGCCACCACACTTTCCACTCTTGGCCATCGCTGTATCATCGCTCGATTCTTCCTCCCCATCGTTTTAGTCCTTTTTTTTCTTATTCTCTTATATATATATATATACGTCTAGCCACTCGTCAAAACGCTCCGTGGTACGCATCGTGATACGCGCGTCTCGGTTATTTTCTTGTTGGAAAAAAAAAAAACGTTCAAAGCCCCGCGTTTCGTGAGCATCGTAAAACTAATATCCCCAGCGAGAGACGAACGCGAGACTGGGCCGCGAAAAATCGATCCAAGAAGGCCGCACGATAGGATTTCTTTCCCCCTAGTTTCTTCGCTTCGATAGATAACCCGAGTCAATCTCAAATAAATAAAAAGTTTGCCGGGGCCCTTTATTCTTTTCGAATATATATATGTATATATAGCCAACATCCGCTCGATCGCTGCAGGTTCCTTTTTCTTATCGCTTTACGTGGCCGTCCCGAATCTCACCGACGAACGGGCCGCGATCTCCATTTCTCTCGCACTCCGATTCTCTCCTGAATGTCAGATAGCAAAGAAAAATATACAACGATCGTTGAAACGTATTCCCGCGGCAGTCGGAAGAGTTTTGTGGCCTTTTTTTCGTTCTTGCTAATCCCAGTGCGCTCGATACGTTTATTTCGTAGAAAAAAAATGATTTTTCCGGCTCTCCGCCGGGAATTGACTAATTACTATGCGACGAGATGCTTTTTCGTGAGCTTTTTCGTTTCGTTTTATCCTCCTTTCTCTCGCGGTCTGTCGATCCTCCGGCTCCAGCAAATCCACCGGAAGTGAAACATCGCGCTTTCCTTTCCCTCCTTTTTACAGTGCACAATCATTATCACTCGGTCGTACGGGCGCCCTTCCAGTCTCTCGTTCCCCGCAACTTACTTTTCGAGCCATCAACTGCCGACGCGCGGACACGAACCGATCAATCCCGAAATGTCCAGCATTTTTTGTAAAATGTATGACCATTGCTTCGCCGCCTCGAATATTGCCATTCCCAAAGTATCTCGAGCCTACGGGCAGGTCGAACGAGAGAACTGGTCGGTGCGTCGGACGGGTCGGATGGCTCGCACTACGGACGCGAGGTTCATTCCCATACTATTTCTACTTAGTCGCATCCCCCCCCCTTCGGTATATTCATTTACATCCAGTAATCCTAAATCTTGACGTTGACCCCACGTTAAAAAAAATATTAAGTAATGATAACCGGATACTATCAATGATTGGCCAACCTGGCGCCCTCACGGAGAACGCGCCGAAAAAAAAAATGTCGAATTATCTCGAATCCGTTAATTATTATCAGTCTGTCGGCATAGTCGATTGTTTATATTTCTTTATCCGCCTCCTTGTTTCGCCTGAAATTCTCTTTTACGGAGCGCCCGTCCGTGTGCGAGTATCTTTTTCTTTACTTTCGCGTTCAGGGCCCGTTGAACCGTAAAAACCATAAATTCTAAGTGAATACTTATTCAAAGTGTCGCGTTGTTTTTTTTCTTCTTCTCTCTTGCCCTCGTTTCCTCAGCTCGGAGCTTTTTTTCCGTTAGCGGTGATAAGTATCCGGGGTGGGGGGGTAATTGGTGCAATCGTTGGGGGTTCCTACGCGGTTCCCGTTACCAGACGGACACCGGCATTCTGCTGCTGCTGCTGTTGTTGTTGTTGTTGTTGTTGGCTGACGGACGTCGATTGTTCGTTGTTGGCACGATTTTGACTGGACTGCACCTGCTGGTTATTGGCCCCTTGTGGCTTTCGATTGCCGCCACCTCGCTGGCCCCGATATCCACCGCGGTAACCACCGCCGCCACCCCCACCCATCATACCCTGAGCTCCCATGCCCATTGGTCCAACGTTGCCCCCACCGCCGCCACCTCGATACATCCCGCCCATGCCGCGATTGTAGTAACAACCGTGTCCACGGAAACCACCGCGTCTCGTCGACGCGACACCGAACGTTTCCGAATTCAACTTTCGCTCCTTTCGCCAGTCCGTGCGCTGAGATCTTCTGCGAATCGAATTACAAGAGATGGGGAATCGTGTCGCGATTTTACAAATAACCCGAGTACGTCGGCACTCGGCGAAACTTGGCGAGGCCGAACATCGCAGCGTTCCAACGCGACGAATATTTGGCTTGTTTCTTTAATTTTCGTCATCGAATTTCTTATCGTGCACATTTAGGCTTCGGATTTCTTACGCGGATCGTAAAAATGCACTCGAGCGGTCTCCGTAGGCTGTGAATTTGTCGAGACAAATTAGACTACTGTACTTTCGTTGCGTTACAACGGTGCATACTGCAGTTTTATGCGAAACTTTGTTGCTATTTCGAAACGTATTTTTGTAACGAAATAACTGTGGGAGAAGGAGGCTTAATTCGATACTTCTTTTTCTTCAAACACCGGCATTTTGTGAATTTTGATGTTAAAAAAAAAACATCCGTAGGAAGACGGCGGCTCTCGTACTGGTTAATCATCTTTTTGCAAACGTTGTTTCAGTCATTCGTTATGCTTACATTATAGTTTTAAACGTTGGAAAAAATGTGAAAAAAAATTTAAATGAACGTTTGCAAAGTTATTTTCTGTTCTTCACGAGTGCGTTGATTTGACATAAAGAAAATCAGACTGATCAGCGATTTGAAAATTCCAGAAAATTTTCAAAATTCCAGAATATTTTAAATTTCCAGAATATTTTTAAAATTCCAGAATTTTTTTCAAAATTCCAGAATATTTTCAAAATTCAAGAGAATTTTCAAAATTCAAGAGAATTTTCAAAATTCAAGAGAATTTTCAAAATTCAAGAGAATTTTCAAAATCCAAGAGAATTTTCAAAACTCCAGAGAATTTTCAAAACTCCAGAGAATTTTCAAGATTCCAGAGAATTTTCGAAATTTCAGAGAATTTTTAAAATTCCAGAATATTTCCAAAATTCCAGTTTTTAAACTTTCAGAGAGTTTTCAAACTTCCAGACGATTTTAAAAATTCCAGAAATTTTTCAAAATTCCGAAAAAATTTCAAGATTCCAGAAAATTTTCGAATTTGCAGAGGATTCTCAAACTGCGAAAAAATGTTCCAAATCCCAAAGAATTTTCAAATCTTCCAAGTTAAAAAAAATCCAACGTTCTTTCAAAATTCCAGAGAATTTTCAAACTTCCAGAAAATTTTAGAAATTCCTGAGAATTTTCAAAATCCCAGAGAAAGTTCAAACTTCCAGAAAATGTTCAAAATTCCTGAGAATTTTTCAGAATTCCAGTCTTCAAAATTCCAGAGAATTTTCAAATTTCCAGAGAATTTCTAAAATTCCGGAAAATTTTCAAAATTCCACAGGATTTTCAAAATGCCAGAGAAACTTCAAAATTCCAGAAAATGTTCAAAATTCCCTGAGTTTTCCCGGTTTTCCCTTCGTTCCATATGCATAACAGCCATAAATATATAACGCGAATATAATAACATTCTTCAAAATGCATCGGCGAAATGCAAGACTCCTCAATACCAGATTTCCCATATTTTCCAATATTTGTCAGAGATACTATTTTTTCCAACGAATAATGTGTGAAAAAAAGGATAAATTACTACAAGGAATAAACGCATTTTTACAAAATAGTAAAAGATCTCTGTACAGTTCCGATGGAAAACGGCCTCGTGGCGTTACTAACCCTTTACTCCTCTCAACAGCTTCGCAGCTGATGTTGTCGAAGAAAGATTTAGATTTGTCGTAATGAACGACGTCCTGGTCCTCCTCGGGTTCGCCTTCACCGGCGCCAGTCTCGTTGCCACTGTCGTCCTTCTTCTCGTTCTCCGTGCCGGCATCGATCTTGGCCTTTGCCAAACGAGATCTGTAACGGGGGGTCGAGACAAGAATGTAAACGGCTCTCGGAACTCACTCAAGGCGGGATTATACATTTACAGCGATCAAAAAATCGATTTTTTCCTCCTTTGAACGAAAAAACTATATCAAAGAAAAATTCCAAAAACTTCAAACGTTACAGCCAAACAAAAGTGAGGCGTGGGTGAAAGAAAGGAGAATTGTAGTTACGATGCGTAAGCCAGACACGAGAGCTGAATGTTGGCTCTAAAATCGTAACGCATTGATATCGCATGATTTCCACATTCGTCGTTTCGCTATGAAAATGCGAAACAAACCCGGCACACACCATGCGTGCATTTTTTTTCCGCCGGCGAATTCTTATTCGGTTGCGAAACGGGAGGAGGAGCTGGTCGATTACCTGAGCTCCTCGAATTCGGTGTTTGCTTGCTCGAAGTCGTAATCGTTGTCGAACTTGAGGGTATTTTTCGGCTTGGCAGCGGCGTTGCCCGGCTGATTGTTACGGAAGACACCGCGACCTCTGCCACGGCCGCGCATATTGCCACCGCGGGCGATCCAGCCACCGCGTTGACCGCGACCCGCCGCACCGTGTATACCCTGGTTGTGTCCCTGATCGTGCAATTGACCGTCTTGCTTCATCGCCTCGTGCTTTCTCTCCGTGTACTGACCCATTCCGCGCCTGCCGGTGCCTGGACTATTTTTCGATTTAATAAAGTCGTGGTTGTTACGCATTATCGACTCGGAAGATCCTTAACTTAACCTAACTTTTTTTGTGTATAATAAAGAATAATATAAATATGAAAAACATTCATTTATATACTTTACAGTTTGTTTTTTCAAGACGGCTCCATTTTTCGTAAACCTTGCGAAAAGTAAATTCCGGAAAAATTCCAGAGAATATTAAAAAATCTTAATTTTTAGAACTTCGAAAACTTCAAAATTTCGAAATTCACAATTTTCAAATTTTAAAAATTTCGAATGTTTAAAATATTATATTTTCAAAACTGCAAGTTTTCAAATTTCAAATATTCATCATTTCTAATATCCAAAATTTCAAGTTTCAAAATTTCAAAATTTCAAGTTTGAAAATTTCAAAATTTCAAGTTTGAAAATTTCAAAATTTTCAATTTTTCAAAATTTCAAATTTTCAAATTGCAAATTTCAAAAATTGCAATCATTCAAAATTTCTAATATTCAAAATTTTCAATATTCAATCAAATCTTCAAATTTTTCAAGTTTAAAAATTTCATAATTTCGAGATTTCAAATATGCAAACATTCAAAATTTCAAATTTTCAAATTTCCCGTTTTTTTCTGTTATGTATATGCGCAACAGCCATACAATCTTACGAAAGCTCCGAAATTGAATCTTTATTGAACGTATCGACGTAAAAGAAAGGACTATTATTTAACATGCATCTTTGAGGCTCCTTAAAAAGTTCCTCCGCTTCTCTGGCACCTCCAATTGATTCGTGCCCCTCTCTGTGCTCCTCGACAAGTTTTTGCCAATTGGAAAAATGGCTTTATAGAGCCAGCTTATTCCGTGCGAATTTACGAATCCGCGGAATAGTAGAGAAAAATCACCTTTCGCGACCACGACGTGGCGGCTGCACTGATCTGTTAGGAGGCTGGTCGCCGAATTTCGAGATTACGTTGTTCGACTGATGGATTTGTTGCTGCTGCTGTTGCACTTGGGGCTGCTGCGGCTGCTGATGGTGATGTTGCTGCTGCTGTTGCTGGTGCTGCTGGGCCTGATGTCCAACCTGGATACCCTGATCCATCGTCGGACTCTTCCTCGTCAGCAGCGAGGAAGTCGGCGTGGTCGAGCGAGAACCTCCGCTTATCAAATCCAATACACCTGTCGAGGCGAATTTTCCAATGAAAAAGTTACCCCGATCAACGCTTACGCACGAACTCCCAAATCTTTTAATCGCCGTATTTTCGTTGCGATTTTAATTCGCTTCTATAACACTTTTTTATAAATAAATATAAATATAAACACTTATCTACAATGACAGTTATGTGGTTGTGTATCGACAGAGAGCTTTAGAGTAAATAAGTTGTCAATTTTTGAAATTTTCAACGTTCGGCACTGAAACAACCTTTTTTTGTATATAATGGAGAACTATATAAATATCAGAAATATACAAAAATATTTATTTTTATACCTTTCCGTTTTTTTTATTCAAATCGGTTTCATTTTTCGTAATTCTTTTTCAACTAATGGTATCAGTTGAAAATAGTATTAAAAACATAAAATATGCTGGTAAAAAATATCTTACTAAATATACTATATATTTTATAAGAAACATTAAACCTTTGCCCGATAGCTCAGAAGGATTATCCATTGATAACAGGACGCCCCGTATAATCGAAAAGCATCGCTACAAGGATGCAAAGATGGCAAATGCCTAGAGACTGGGTTCTTATCCAAGCGAAGCGGAGCAAAGCGCATTCTCGAAAGAGACAAGCATCCATGCGCGATGTTGTCTCATGGAAGATGATAACTACGGTAGTTGGACGAAAATCCGTGTACGAACAAACCTTTGCGGCGGTGCACAAGCGTCATGCGATGAGAAGCGTCAAAATGCGCAAGGCAAACAAGGCCAGAGAAAAAGAGAGGGTGGGAGGGGGAGGGAGTAAGAGAAAACGGGCCGGAAGCGTCGTCAGCATCGGCGGTAAGATCAGCGGCGACAGCATCAGGCAAGCCAAGCGACGATTTAACAGGCTAATAGCAAAAACACTTTACCATCTTCCAGAGATTGGTCTTTTGTCAACGGTTTTACGTTCGCCGTCGGCAGTGTGTTTGGGATTGTGACGACGTTCGGCTCGCCGACAAGACCGGAGCTCAACTCACTTGGCGGTTTGTTCATTGGTCCGCGAGGGTCTCTAGCCCCGCCGGGCATACCCATCACCGGGCCCATAGCCCCCATCGCCATTCCGTAAGGCGCTCCGTACTGTCCACCCATCGGGCCCATTTGACCCATCATCGGATGACCGTAACCCGGCTGAGGCTGGTAAGACGGCGGTCCCATCGACGGCTGGACCGTCATCTTCGTTTTACAAAAAATGCGCAACCGTTTCATTATTTGCATCGTTTGTCGTCGAACCAAAAAAAAAAAAACGAACTTTTTTCCGTCTCCGAGAGGCTTCCACTTGGTGGAAAGTTTTCTATCGCTTTTCCATTTGATGTTTGACATTGTACGGTACAATAAACAACATTTGTTATTTATAAATGTCTGAACGTGTTCGGGTGCAAGCTATATTCCGGTTTTAAGTCAAATTTGGAAAAAAGTCGACCAAAACTCTCAAACCCTTTTAATGTTTACTCAAGAAAGAAGTTTTAAATGATTTTATTAATGAAATAGAAAATTTAATTTTAATTTTAAAAGAAGAAAAGGTTTTAAAAGATTTAATTTTTTTAAGGTTTTTCTTTTAAAGGTTTTAAGGTTTAAAAAAAAGAAAACCTTTTTAAAAGTTTTCTTTTAAAGGTTTTAAAAGAAAATTTAATTTTAAAAGAAGAAAAGGTTTGAGTAAACTTTAACGTTTACTCAAGAAAATTACTTTTTAAAACATCCGGAAGACGTTCGAAATTTATCTCATTGCTTGATGATGATTTTAAGGTGCGATAATGTTTGATAGGTTTAAAACTTTTTAATGTTTGAACCATTTCTTAATTAAGAAAAATCCAAAAATTCCGATTTTATAAGAGTTTAAAAATAACGATTCATATTTCGACCTTTCCGAAGTATATTTTGTGCATTTGCTTAGCACTCTACAAAGAATTGTAAAAAAAAGGTTTTTTTCGGCATTAAATTGTAAAAATAATGTTTTTTATCATTAAATTGTAAAAATAATATTTTTTATCATTAAATTGTAAAAAGAATGTTTCCTTTATCATTCAATTGTCAAAGAATGTATATTTTCATCATTAAATTATAAAAAGAGTCAACTGTTTTCAATTACGCATATTCTATTTTAGTATTTTATGGTAAATAGTAGCATACTATTATGCTCGATCATTATGTGATATTAAAAATGTTGATTTCATCCGTTAGCTGTAGTAAAGAGATACAAATTTTGCTTTTACTTTAGTAAATATTAATAAAACTAATTTTTAACGGATTTCCTGTTGTTTTTTTTCTTCAAAAATATCCGAAAAATCCGGATAGCAAGGTTCACTCCTATCCATATTATCCGGACAAACAAACGGATAATGCAAGCCCTAAAGTGATTTGGAGAATAAAATGCGCTATTCAGAATCTGGCGCATTGCTCATTTAATTTCGCTCGCAAAGCTTCCTCGCCTCTATGCAAAGGACAACTCGCCCGTGCGGGAAACTTGGCGAGCGGAATTAAGACGATCGCAGAAGGAGTAAAATTCCAACAAGTTCGGAGTTTAGAAGATATTTCAGAAACGCGGCGAGGGGTGCAAAGATTCTCACCTGCACGATCGCTGGATCATTTGGAATATTGTTGACACTGTTCACCACTCTGATATCCTTAATATCAGAACCTCTGAAGAGTATGTACTCGTAGACTTGATTTTGCGGCGCCACCGGGAACTGGGTCTCTCTTTCCTCCGTTCCGAAAGATCGCACTGCAAAGCGCACGAAGTAAACATTTTCGTTCGTTCAACCAAACGAGCCTGAGCTATCCCTTATAAAATTCGTTTCGGCTCGGAGCGTTAAACGTATACATATAAGACTTCGATAAAATCGACAAAACGGCAATTTGTCGACAAAATGAAATAAAAAATTCGCAAATTAAAAAACACGGTGTATCTCAAGAATTTGTAATAATTCGAAGCGTAATTCGCCGTTAAGTGATTGGGCGATATAATTAAGAGGGAAGGAGTGTCGGAGAAAAAGCTGTTTTTGTTCTTCCTCTCCCTCCTTTCAAGGAAAGGGCCATATAGTTCTTATACGACGAGGCTAGGCTTCAGAGGACAAGGACACACCGAAGAACTTTGTAAACAAAGGAGACGCTCTGTTTACAAGCTGATCGTACACAACCGCCAGATTAACGTTATTCGGGGAACAAAGACGTTCGGATGGGCAGTGAGAAGAAAAAAAAACGGCCAAGCGAAACGACGCTAAACACAGGTACTTTAGCTACGGAATTCCCGGCGTGAAGGTAAACTCGAATGATTGTGCATTTTTCGAATTTTCACAAAGTTACGCGGTTTTCCGTCGAAATAACATTTTTTTGCCGTCGGAATTTCGAGAATGAAAATTTCCGATCGATCGAGCTGAAAATTCGGACAAACATCGTGAAAGTGTCGAGAACCGATGGATCGGATGCTTTTTTTTCCAGGTCGGATGCTTATTTTTCAGACCAGATTCGAAAGAGCGAAAGCCGAGAACGAGCGAGAGAGAGAAAGAGAGCAAGCGGGACAGGAAAAGAGCGCGAGAGAGAGAGAGGCGAATGTTTCGCGAGTAAATTTAGCGAAGTGGCAAAAACTAGCCGGAAGTCCGCGAGGGTGATGAAAAAACGGAGCTCGAATAAGTTCGTCCTGATATCGAATTAGTTTGAGTTTAATGGAGAAAAAAAAGACCGGGAAGAGAAGCCTCGGGGCGACGATGCTATGTACGTGTATATCGATTATCGGTATCCATCTTGCTTTTTTTCATTCCATAGCGAAGAGCGGGTTGTATAGGTATACGAGAGAAAGGAAAAAAACAGAGCAAGCTTACCGTTAGCGAGAGCAATCGTACACTCTTGTGGATCAACGGTGAACAAACGTCCCTCGTATCTTATATCGGCTTTCGATATGAGACTTATCTTGGAGCCAAGCTCCGGCATTCCAGCGCTCATCTTGAAACTTTTCTCTCTGCGAGACGATTGATGCGATGTTACAGGATTCACGACACCATCTGACCAAGAACACACGGAACGGCTCAGCGACTATTCCCACTGCTCTCTACAGTGCTGCCAACTTTTGAACGTCAAATTCCGTAACCCCAAGCCCTCTCCGAAGAAGAACCGCCCGCATGCGCACTAGCCGCTCCTGTGGCTAGACGCGGCTCGAACAGACCGCGAAAAATTCAAATCAACTCTATCGAGTAAGCACGGAAGCTCAATGGTTATTATCGTACTTTTTGTCAATTTTGTACAAGGGATAATGATACTAGTTGTTTTTTCGTAGTAAAAGTTGCCCGGCGTCTTGTTTTATTCTAAATTCATTATCAGGTGTGAGACTGACGTTTCTCATCGAAATATTCCATTCGGAATGTGTAATCCTGATTTTTCGCATCTACGTTCGTGTCCATTGGCGTAGTCAGCTTTTTTTGGCCCAGCCGGGGGGGGGGCAAATAATTTCGTTCATAATCTTTTTTAAATAGAATTTACATAATTGGCGATAATCACGTAACACATAAGATATGAAGCTTTAATCAGATGTTCATGTTAACATTGATATCAAACTCTTGCAATACGTTAAAAAACAATAGTCTTTTTTTTCATCGTTCTTTAATCTAGTTTTCGGTCTTCAAACTTTATTTTCACTGGATACCCAATAATAAGCCTTAGGTTTCTATTTTTTCTGCAACTCGGCCTAACCCTTATTTGGTTAGAATTTTTTTTTGACAATGTCGTCTCTGTTCATCAGTGACCGTAGTAGGGTAAAGTGACCTTATTTCGGCACCCCACCAATTATTGCCACTTCACTCCTACCTACACAGTGGTCCTTAAAGTGCTAATAATTGGGCCCTTAAAGTCGCAATAATAGGGCTTAAAGTGCCAATAATTGGCACCTTAACCTAAATGTTGATCTTCTAGTATTCTTTCGGTTGTGTATCAGCCGGCGAATTTGCTTATGCGCACAGTCAACTACCGCGAGATTTGAATATCCATTCAATTTACGTACTGAAATAGCTACCTTTCATGCAAGTTACGGGATTACGACGAAATCAATAATTCGAGTTTTATTAAATTATTTTATCACGCTTGCTTGCGTGAAATAAACAAAATTAATCAATTATTTTAATTTCATTATTTTGGTTCGACTTTTTTCTGGGGATTTCTGGAGGGGATTTCTGGAGGGGGCGTGCCCCTTCCTGCCTACGCTACTGGCCGTGTCTATAGAGGCGACTTCAACAAAAGACCGCGAAATATTCAAATCGACTATAAAGCGAGCACGAAAGCGCAATCATCATCGTCACTCTACAGTTTTGCCTGAATCGCGTATAAAAGATAACGATACTACTTTTTTCATAGTAAAAGTTGTCTCACAGTCACCATCTTGTTTAATTGAAAAGCAATTGACCATTAAGTGTGAGACTGACGTTTCGCATCGAAATATTCCATTCGAAGCGTATGCTACTCCGATCGGGATTTTCCGAATCTTCGCGTGTCCGAAATTCCGCGATTTTCAAAAATTCCAATTAACACGCGAGTAAACAATTTATCGGATAAACGGATAAAACGGATGGTACGTTAACCGACTATTCTCCCTAATAATTGCGTACGGAAGAAAAAGCGAAGAGGAATCTCGGAGAAGAGGATAGCCAGGTAATATGTAATGTGCAGGCGGTTGGTAAGCCTGAATGTCGCAGAGAGACGATCATTTGATTCGGCGACAGTTCGTTCTCAATTGCTCCGACATATCGGAGCAACGAGAATCGTCGATAATAAGGGCAAAAACGTGATTAACTCTCGAATGTCGATTGACAATTGGAAACAAATATATAGCAGGATCAATTGATATTTGTTTCGGCGAGAGTCGCTCGTCTGACTAGGCGGGTTCTTTGCACATTGCACCTCTGGCCAAGATGGCGGCGTCGTTAGGTAAAATTTGTCGATCTGGCCTTCTCAGGGCAAATACTGGGCCGCTCTTCAATCAGGTAAGCACAACGTGACATTAGAAATCACCGTAATGATTTTTTCTTCGTGACAGTAAAATTTTTCAATATCGTCATCGTAATAATGACTTCCGGTTAGGTGTTAGAAACTCGCACGGTTCTCACAGGCTAATCGGAATCATTTTCTCCCCTCTATATGCCAACGTTGCTCCGTTTGTCGGCTGCTACACTTTTTTTCCTCGTTATTTCGTCCTTTCCAAAATCTCCACCCTCGCATTCGCGTTTGTCCGTCGAAAGTCGATTTTTCCGTCTATCGCACGGGAGAAAAATCTTCGAGACGCGTTCACCTGCCCTGTTATGTAATGTGTGATTTAAGGGGAAAAACGTAGAATTCGGCTTTGACAATCGAACGATACGCCCGCGCACCTTTTTCAAAATTTCTACGCAATTGCGTTTATACGGAGATTCGCAAATTTCTATAGACAATTTGAAAAATCGCGATAAATACCAGTGTTTTTTGTTGCGATACGTCCGTCTGTCACAAAGTGAACCGTGGGCTTGGAATCGAAAAAAAGTTACCGTTTACGCTATCTGACCCCCTGGAATATTTTTACCTCAAGCACTTTTGGTCAAGGGACCGTTCCGGTGTGACCGGCTTGAAAAATGCTGACTTTATGATTTTTGCCTAAATGCCTAAAAAAAAAGTGCCCGACGGTGAAAAATTTGACTCAAAAAATTGTCTGAAAAAAAAACAAAAAGATCATCAATTAGTAGGAAAAACTGTAGAGGCGTTCAGAGGATTTTTTTTTTTGGTAAGTTAACAAAATGTTAGCCTTTTGAAAATGAAGACGTCAAATTGGCCCTTTTTGGCAGTTTTTTTTTGAAAATGTGAAATTTTCAAAAAAAAAATTTTAGCGTTTTGAAAAACGAGTTTTTGAAAAAAAAGGCCGTAGCAACCGATACAATTCGAATTTCGAGGCAAAAATCTATGTTGATAAAAGTCTTTATTTTTGGATATTGTACAAAAACCGATTTTTCGAAAATTTCACACTGGAATGGTTCCGTGATTTCCTTTTTTTTTTTCTAGCAAAATCGAATTTTCGACTCCCGAAGGTTTTTACGAGAAATTGAGTGAGTGACGAGGTCTGTAATTTCAGGGAAGCCAGTTTTCGACCGTGGGCAGGGACTGGTCCAGAAGCCGCAAAGTGGTACGTCATGCTAGACAAGACAGTTGGTCCCGGCTACCATTCCTATCCCATCTCCGTCCCTAAACGTCCGAGTATCCGCCTTTCGATCCGGTAAGTGACGCTTTTCCGCACAGCTTCCTCGAAGCTCCATCTCGCTCCCCTACTTCACCCTTTTAAGAAGGTGATGAAAATTATAATTACACGAATTCCATATGCAAGTTTCTAGCCTTAGTGGCTTATTCTTTAAATCGCACTTCCATCGTAGGATTTTTGGAAATTCGAGTAAAACTGAGTATTTACTGCATTCCGCGATTTCGAAAAATCGAAATTCCTTCATCAATTTACTCCAACTCCAGTTCGTACCTTTCGGATGAACTCTGCTCGTGTGAAAAACTCTGCGAATTCTCTCACGATTGTAGTTCCGAACCTTGTAAAAACATTCCGCAGCCGTTGAACTGAAATCTCTAAAAGAAAGAAGCTTGTGTATGGAAGCCAAAGATCTATAATCGCAGAGTGGCCCGCCTAACCATCAGCTATGCAACTTAAATTTCTCATTTTTTTCGGTAAAGTTCAAAATTGCTGTACGGATGTACGAAAAAAGTTTTGATTGATGAAATAGCCTCTGTAATTTTGAAGAACATTGCACGTGATGAAGAGTACTTTGGTAACAATTATTATTCTACTTTAACAAATTGCCAACGTGACAATAAAAAGCAAGCACATTTAATAGCTATGAGAAAGAAAAATGTGCCAAAACAATTCCTGTAGAGATAACAAGGAGACTAGAGAGAAGGAGTCAACACTCCCTACTCAGTTCTTTCGATCGGTTGCAGAGGCGTAGTGCTCAGTTCCGCCGCAGGCGTCGCTAGTGTTCTCGGGAACCGATAATATATAGTAATACAAAACTGCGTAAGGTGAAACTGACCGTGTTATGGCGGCAAAATTGTTTGCGCCTGTCAAACACAAATATATCTGTCGTGTACACCAGCACAGCAGCTACATAAAACCTTCGCGAGCGAATTCTTTTTCGGCGAATTTAATTATTTATTTGCGACGGCAACGGCAAAGAAGCAGCAGAGAGTATTTCAAAATTTACTGTTAAATTACTCGTGTTGTACTTATTATATAATTATTATATCTGATGTGCTTATTATATAATAAGCCCATGTGAATAAAACAACACGAGTTGTTGCATTGATATGTGCTTTATTAATATTATTTATATTTTATTTATTATATATATGTACACAATATTATTATATATTATAATGGAAGGAATGGCCACTTGGGTGTATTATCGTTCGGGTGTGCGAGAGAGAACGCACCATGACTGTTCCAAGTGAGTACGAGAGAGAAACACGATCACCCCAGTTTTGTGATTGGTCGTTGAGGCGGAGCTCGGACCTTGTGCAGTTTTGTATTACTATATATGATCGTTTCCCAAGAACACTAGCGACGCCTGCGGCGGAACTGCGCACTACACCTCGCTACACTAGGATAGGGAGTTTGGAAAGTGTCAAGTGAAAAGTACAAAAAGGGATATGTGCATTTGTAAGGGAAATCGAGGCCGTTGGAAATAGACTTCCAGAAAGGGGCGGGGGGGTTGTAAGAATAGAGGAATGAATAAAAAGACAAGCGTGCGGTGAGATGGGTGTTATAGTTGTGAGTTCTGGAATATTGAAAGAAAGAAAATAGCGACTAAGAAGATATATGTAAACAGTAATATATACGTAGTATTGTTGAAGCTTTGTAAAAAACTTTATTCAACGCTGTGCAAACAAAAGTCTCTAAAAAAATGGATGTTCTGGAAACGGTAAAGTGAGAAGACTGAAAAAATTGTCGGATATCCGTATTGGAAGCCCTAGCCGAGTAACATTGATTCGTCCGTCCAACAGCTGTTGTCATGCCTGGGAATAACGGCGGGAGGGCTTGGAGCCCTGATCTACGCCCTGGAGAATTCGGTCAAGGCGTACGACCTGATAGCCCATCCTCCGACCTACGGATGGCAGTTTTACGGCTGGTTCAACGCGCTGGACCACGCGAGGTAGAGTTGCCTCGTGCACGGGAGCATACGAACATCCCCCCCAACGGAAGATAAGAAATAAAACGCCGTTTCGTTGAAATTTTCCGTAGTATGCGACGAGGATGGGAGGTATACAAAAACGTGTGCGCCGCTTGTCACAGTCTCAATTACGTCGCCTACCGTCATCTCGTGAACGTGACGCACACCGAGGAAGAGGCGAAGGCCCTCGCCGAGGAGATTCAGGTCCTGGACGGGCCGAACGACATCGGCGAGATGTTCATGCGGCCGGGTAAATTGGCCGACTACGTGCCGGCTCCGTATCCCAACGAGGAGGCCGCGCGGGCCGCCAACGGCGGCGCTAATCCGCCCGATCTTTCTTACATCATCAACGGAAGACACGGAGGCGAGGTAAACCGTCGATCTCCTCCTAATGGCTGTTGCGCGTATGGCAAACGGGCGGGCATCGGAAATTCGAACGATCAATATTCAGAAAGACCGAAATGTCGAATTCGGCAATGACGAACGTTCCAATACAGATAGATCAATCTTACGATAGCCTGTAAAATAATTCATCGGAATTGTGACGACAAAAAACTCGAAGTTGATTTATAGCTAAAACAAATATCAGATTTAACAAAATAACGAGAGTATCGACTCGCCTTATACACGAGGGATTCTCCGTCAATTCAGCCACTTTTTTCGACCATCTCGGATCGGCCCTATAATTGGTCATATCAAAGGCATTCTATGTGAATTTTTTCAGATTTTTTAATTCAACATTTTAGAAAATGCCGTTTTTTTTTTTCAAATTAATATATCTTGGAAACTAGGAGTAACTGAAAAAAATGGCTCTACATAAAAGTTGTAGTTTTGTGTTAGCTTTCGAGCGGACGACTTGAAATAATGTTTACGTTCCGGTAACGCTGCTTTTTTACCGAAAAAGGGGGAAATAATTTTTTTATCCAGAAAACGGCCTTTTTTTTTGGCTGAAAAAATTACAGAGTCTTTCAGTATGTCTGACGATATGGCAAAAAAATCGCCAGAGTGGCACGGATCGAGGTTCTACGGTAAAAAAAATGAAACCACACGAATTAATATTTTTCGTATCGGAACCTCGCTCCGTGCAACTCGGACGTTTTTTCCTCTATATCTTTAAAAAATTCTTCTCGCCCCGGTGTCGTTGGAGTATTTGCAAAGCTTGGGAGAAGTCAGGAAATTTCTCGAGCGCTGAGGGTGACCTTTACGTTGCAGAATTACGTGTTCTCACTGCTAACCGGATACTGCGATCCACCAGCGGGCATCACCGTCCGCGAGGGTCTCCACTTCAATCCCTACTTCGCAGGGGGTGCGATAGGAATGGGCCAGGTGATTTACGACGAGGTGCTCGAGTTCGAGGACGGCACACCGCCTACGGCGTCCCAGGTAGCGAAGGACGTCTGCACATTCCTCATGTGGACATCGAATCACTCTTTCGACGATCGACAGCGATACGCTATCAAGGTAAACCCTACCTCGATTCCTTCTCCTCTCTTGCCCCTTCGTCTCCTTCGGCCACGCCATTCGCCATCTTGATTTCGTTCTCTTCGCGTTTTCAGACAATCGGAATAATGACGGCACTCTTGACCGCCGCATACTGGATGAAGAGACACAAGTGGTCCACCGTGAAGACCACGAAGCTCGCTTTCATGCCCAAGGCGAAGAAGTAGCCTGTCGGGCATGTCGGCCATCTTAAATAAATTGTGAAAATCATCCATAGCCCAACTGAGAGAGATACTCGTCGCGAGACGATCTCGTTAGCCGGTCGAGCCGCCGTAGTTTTTTAATTTAAACATTGTTCAAAGAGATACAGACAGAGAGAGAGAGAGAGAGAGAGAGAGAGAGAGAGAGGGAGAGGGAGATAGAGACCAGAGAAATACAAGACACACTCTCGAAAGGAACTCGTGCGTTATTTCTTTCTCGCAAACTCGAAAATAACGTGAGTGAATTTTGTTATCGTTACTCGCGC
Organism: Ophion costatus; assembly: GCA_951751655.1. NCBI lineage: Eukaryota > Metazoa > Arthropoda > Insecta > Hymenoptera > Ichneumonidae > Ophion > Ophion costatus. Next base: position 2,674,717 of record OX632368.1, read on the forward strand.
GAGTTTCGTCAAAGTTTCACGATTTGTGCTCAAACGATATCGAGTGTCGTCAACGACGCTACAACGAAAGCGCACTCGTTGCGATTGTGCACGTACGTAGAGCCCGTTGAGAGCCCGCACAAGTCGCCCGATGATATCGAAACGCCGCGAGTGCACGCGGGGCTTACGAATCGAGACCGCGCCACCGCCCGCGACGTCAACAGTTTGAACGTTTCAATTACATTTCGCTGAGCATTATATAGCGTCCGTTTTCTGTATACAAGCGAAGCCGACGAACGCGTTGACCTGTTGATATTAATCGAGTATACAATAAACGATTGAAATTCAGTCTCGTTTGGCTCGTTGATTCGCCGGCTCCCTTCGAGGCTCGATGAGGGTACGCGCGAAATTTGGACGTCGCGATTTTGGCTTCTCGCTCGCCGCTCGAGCGCGATCTGTCCGTGGATCGAGATTTTTCGGAAAATCGTTTTTAAGTCATTTTTCTATTCTACGTCTTACGGGATATTACGGTATACCAAAATGAGACTTTTCCAGAGCGGTAAAAATCGAAATTTGACCCTTAAGGGGGCGAAACCGGGGTTTTAAAGTTGGTATAAGACATTTTTTTGTCAGATTTACTTGAAACTTGGCATAAATACACTAAAGTGCAAATAATTGAGCATGTATTTCAGCGATTTCCAAAAGTTCACTTTTAAGGGGGCTAAACGGGAGTGTTAATGTTTGTATGAGATTTTTTTATCAGATTCACTTGAAACCTTGCCAGATTTATTTGATATATAACATTATGTTTACCTCGCTGTTTGGTGCGCGTAGACAGTAAAGTAGTACTTTCAACCCCTTAACTGTGTTTGTTTGGGTTTGTTTGGTGTATCAATGCCAACCCAAACAAATGCAGTTAAGGGGTATAAAACTTGGTATAAATGGTTTAAGGGGTTCGTTAAGGGGTATAAAACTTGGTATAAATGGTTTAAGGGGTTCGTTAAGGGGTATAAAACTCGGTTAAGGGGTTTAAAACATGGTTAAGGAGTTTAAAACTCAGTTAAGCGGTATAAAACTTGGTTAAGGGGTATGGAACTTGGTTAAAGGGTATAAAACTTGGTTAAGGGGTATAACACTTGGTTAAGGGGTATAAAACTTCTTAAAGTGGCATACACCTTGGTTAAGGGGTATAGAACTTGGCACAAATGAACTCCAATACAAATAATTGAACATTTGTTTGGGTTTGTTTGGTCCATTTATGCAAATCCGAACAAATGTTCAATTATTTGTATTGGAGTCCATTTATACCAAGTTTCAAGCACATCTGACCAAAAAAATTTCTCGTGTAAACTTTAAACCCCCCTTAAGGGTCGAATTTTGATTTTCAAAACTGTTGAAAAAAGTCTCACTTTGAGTCAAACGTGAAGACTTCGTGGTTAGAATTAGGGGCCACAGATGGCGCAATGCTGCCCTTAACTATGTTGCATCAACATTTAAGGGAGGATTCTACTTTGTTCGGCAAAAAATTTAATTTTGCCCTATGGTCCTGGAATCGCAGATTAGGCGTAAGTATGAAAATTCATTTTATGTGCACATAAACTTCAGTTTAAATGCGTTTATCCCGAAACCACGTTTTCCAAGTTTGCGGAAGTGCTCCTACACGGCTTGGATGAGCATCGTTAAGAAAATTGGCAGGTACGTGCTCAACAAACGTCTTTATTAGGTGAACTAGAATTATGAAAAAATATTCAAGCGTGTTACGAACAAAACTGCAAACTTTTTTGGTAAAAAACTAAACTTCCCCTTGGATCGCTCACTTTATTTATTTTTCCATATTTCTTCTTGATTGTAGTTCGACTTACAGACAATAAGTCTATAATGACGTACGTGGCTCCTCCCACGCCCAGTACCCGTTGTCAAGCTTTAGAAAATATTAGGAGTACAAATAAGCCTCCACCGTTTTTGCAGCAAAAATTGGGTATTTATTGTGAAATAGGGTACTTTATGTTTTATTCAAATCGAAATTGCTCGTTGAGTCACACCTAATGTAAGAGCAAGTCCTTGTTGCGTTCGGCACGCATCTCCCTCCAATAATGCTTCCAATGCCGCGTCTTCGTACACTCTCGGCCTTCCGCTACGTTTGCCTTCGACGTTAAACTCACCGTTCTTAAGCTTTTGAAACCACTCACGACAGCTTGCTTCTACAAGCAATCGATGCGCCTCAGCTGGATATTTCTTCAAATTAAAGAAGCAAATCAAAAGTTCCCGCAAATGACGCTTATGCGGCTCAAAACTCGACGATTTTGCACGAAAAAAAATTACGCGATGCTGATACAAAATCGCTAATATTTCAAGGTTATGGTCTCGCCAGATGTCCAACGGTATCTAGGCTCCATGATTGGTCGCGTAACAAAATTGTGAAAAATCGAAGTTGTTTGGCCCGATAAAGTAGCAAGGGAAACCTTGATAGAACGAAATGGTAGTATGAACCATGCTAATTGCTAATTGCTTGTAAAAATTTTTCCAATTCGAACCTTTCCTGTATAAAGGTTCGGCACTCGTGATAACTCACATTGAAGAGTACCTACGGCACCAACGTATGGTGCATAAATTGCAGATTGAAGGTAAACCTATGATTACGACAGAACTGCTGCTCAAACTTTAAACGAGTTTTTCTCAAAATGCTGTACACGATTTTTCCAATAATAGGTTATTCTTGTACGATGTTTTTTCCTAACATTTTTTTCATTAGTTATTAACAATGTCATTTTTCCTCCGAAAATTAAGAACAATTTTCGAAAAAATGTTTCTTTTTTAATTATTGAAGCACAATAACAAAAAAAAATCTCGATTAAGGCTTAGCTAATTTTCTTCTATATATATAAAAGTCCTGACTTACCGACTCATCGTCGCCCAACCTAAACCGCTAAATAAAGAAACGTGAAATTTGCAGAGCATGATGATTTTATTATGTAGACACCAAGAAGGAAATTTTCGAAATGCAATCCTTAAGGGGAGAAAGGGAATGGCCAAATTTGTATGAAAAATAAATAAAAAATCTGGTCAGCATATTTACTAGAAACTTAATATTAATGCGCTTCAACGCAATAAATAAAGTACGCATTTTCGCTTTTTTCGAAATTCAACCCCTAAAGAAGGGGGAGGGCGAAGTTTGTGCGAAAAATGAAAAAAAATCGGGCAAAATTCACTTGAAACTTTGTATAACTGCTCCTAAAATTATTGCAGAGAATGCACAACCTAAATGGATTAACTTACTTTTTTGAAGACGTTTTCAACCGTTGAAAAATGTAAAAAAATGAAAATAAACGATCGGTAATAAAATTCGGGTTCGGTAAAAAGAAAAAAAAATCGAAGAAACTCTTCGTGCGCATAAACAGCTCGATAGTATAGATTCAAATAATTTATTGAGTAATATGAATAGTTCTTTCGTATCTTCGGTCTCGTCCGTCGAAGATATTCCTCGGGTGAAGAGTATCGACGAGCCACGAGTTACACTTCCGGGGAACGAGAGACTCATTTTTAAGGGACGAGAAAATCGTTTCGATGCCTAGCACGGACGAAAGATAATCTTAGAAGCGCGCGAACGGAACATTACGAATAACGATGACGCGATCTCTCGTGGACAGTCAGCCTCGATCGATTTTAAGGCATATTATCGAGACTCTGACCTTGAGACTCGCCGTTTTCCTTCTCCATTAATTCCATCGAAGCCTCTTCCTAATCCGGCGTTGAAGCTATATTCTTCCTTAATAAACGCACGAATAACGACGCCGACGATCTCTCGCGATTTCACCGACTACCCTCGAGAACAGCGACGAAAAAAAATTACGTAAAATTCACCCTCGAAAATGATATTACATTTGTCGAGATTTTCGAAGAATTCAAACGTCGAAAATTCACAATTTCCTTAAATTCTGCGTGACCGCGAACGAGACTTTTTTTTTGCAACAAACCGCCGGCGCTCTTAATCTTTAGGATTGAAACTGAAGCGAATATCAAAGCGTTTTGCAATGTAGACATAAAACTCTTTAGAAGCACCAGGACTTTACACAAACATTTTTATTTAAAGGAATTGTGCAATTATGAGAAAAAAAAACATGTTAACGATCAAAAATTAGTCAATATTTCGGAAAAGTCCTTGATTCTTTTCTGTTGCGTTATATCTACGAAAAACGTTTCGGTATTTTCTTGCGAGTTGGATGATAAAAATTGCTACATGAAAAAATGGCATTCGCCATTAGCGTCTATTTGTGTAGAAAAAGATTGCAAAAAAATTATTCGCGGTCTATTTTGTGTCTATACCGTGGACCAAAAATGTGAAGTATTTTAGTACCATCAACATCGAAATACCAGTTCAATAAAAATAACGTCGTCGAAGCATCGTTGGACCGAACGAAAATTCTTTCCAATTTCTTGTTCTCATTATTATCCAAAATCATACTGCGCGAATGTGCCGTAGATCGCTGAATGAGAGTTCCAAAAAAGTGCGTCATTTTCGTGGCGCACTGCGAAACGAAATATTGGGCATTGGCAAAAGATGACTTCCGTTGCGTTCCAACGACGCAGGCCTCGACGTCACGAAAAATAACAGCAAACGAATTGCGCGAAAATCTTTTTCCTTGCTCGCTGTCCTCGCGCGGTCGCGTAAAATCGAAGAAAAACAAAGCATCACGGAGCGCGATGGAAAAGCCGTGCCTCGCAATGTCCAGCTCGGAGGCGGCTCCGAAGAAAAATCAAACGCATACTTCTTACTGATTATTATTTTCCTTTGTGTTCATTTTGTCGTTTCTGTTACACCTGTACGCGACTGTTGTTTCTCTCCTTCGTATATCTCCTCTCCTGCGTCGCAGCGCCAGTATTTACCCCGCCGAAATTCAAAATATGACTTTGCTTCGTTACGTTATTAGTTCAATTGATGCGACGCGCGTATGTGTGATCGATCGCCCTCGCGTCGGAGAGTCTTCGAAAGGGGCGACACTCGTCGCAAGTACTCGCGACACGAGAACCTCCCGCACACCTCGAAACCGCTTATCGTTATTAATATTATAATTATTATTTAAGCTTCCGTTTTATTTTCTCATTCCCTCGTGCGATCCTTCTGCAAATGTTTGCGCGGTTGACGGCGCGCTCCGTCGGACACGATACTCCTCGTCGCGTTTCCGGTTGGGTGAACGGGATGCGCGCCGATCGCCGGTGGCGACGGTGCAATATTATTTGGTACCTCTCGTTCGGCCCCCGTGCTCCTCGCCGTTCGCCTGTCGAGCCTCGCGTCGCGATCGCTTGCGCGCGAACGCCACGAATCTCGGCACGAATGATTGTCGGGCTAAAAGGTGCTACCCTCCGGCGGCTGAGACAGCTTCATATTTTCCTTCAGCGTCATCAGACGACGCAGCTCCTGGAGCACCGTCTTGATCGTGAACTCGCGCTGCCACTTGGCCAACACCGGCACGCTTCGGTTGTCCACCTGCGATCACGCGCGAGCACGCTCGGTTTATGCAATAAGGACGTTTCCGGTGACGGAGAAGAGAAAATATTGTCGCGATAGCTTTTAGTCGAAGCGAATGATCAGAGCGCACGGCGTAACCTGCGAAATTTTCTTTACGATAAACAGCGACTTCGGCTCTGCGGAATTCAGAAACGCGAAGACTCGAAAGTACACCGTAAAGAATTTTTTATTGTGCGACAAATAACGTATATAGCCAAGGAGACTAGAGTAAAGGAGTCCAAACTCCCTATCCTAGCCTGTATGTACGAAATTCTTTCAAGCGGTCGCAGAGGTGTAGTGCTCAGTTCCGCCGCAGGCGTCGCTAGTGTTCTTGGGAAACGATCATATATAGTAATACAAAACTGCATAAGATCCCCGCCTCAACGACCAATCACAAAACTGGGGTGATCGTGTTTCTCTCTCGTACTCACTTGGAACAGTATGGTGCGTTATCTCTCGACACCCGAACGATAATACCCCCAAGTGGCCATTCCTTCCATTATAATATATAATAATATTGTGTACATATATATAATAAATAAAATATAAATAATATTAATAAAGCACATATTAATGAAACAACTCGTGTTGTTTTATTCACATGGGCTTATTATATAATAAGCACATCCGATATAATAATTGTATAAGTACAACACGAGTAATTTAACAGTAAATTTTGAAATACTCCCTGCTCCTTCTTTGCCGTTGCCGTCGCACATAAATAATTAAATTCGCCGAAAAAGAATTCGCTCGCGAAGGTTTTATGTAGCTGCTATGCTGGTGTACACGACAGATATATTTGTGTTTGACAGGCGCAAACAATTTTGCCGCCATAACACGGTCAGTTTCACCTTATGCAGTTTTGTATTACTATATATTATCGTTTCCCAAGAACACTAGCGACGCCTGCGGCGGAACTGAGCACTACGCCTCTGCGACCGATTGAAAGAACCGTTTGAGCAGGGAGTGTCGACTCCTTCTCTCTAGTCTCCTTGTATATAGCGTTAATGATATTGCGAACTCTGTAATGCGAGCAAATTTTTGAGGTTATGTATCGTTTTACAACTTGGTTTGTTTTATTTAATTGCAAGACTTCGAGACAGTCGTACGGTGATGAATGGCATTTACAAATAATCCTCGAACTTATTGATTCTGAAATATTTTTGCCGCGTTGGTTCAGAGAATCGTATTTTGCAGAGTACGTGGCGCGCCGTGAAATGTGACGGGTCTGGGCGTTATGGCGCGTATTTTCAAACGGATGTACTAAAACGCGATCTTTGAAGAATTTGCTGCATGGAACGAACATTCAGAGGTATGTTTTGTATATGTGAACAGTTTTAAACGCTTTTCCAACAGGCAACATCGGATCGGAATAAAATCGTAAGGAAGCGACGTGCACGGCTCTAATTTCACGAGTTTTCAGGTACAATCGCGTTGCAGTAAGTTAGAAATAAAATGGAGGTTGTCTGGACATTTGGGGAAGCTACTACTCAGCAGGAGGTTGAAGTTTGCACCCTTGGAACGCAGCAGGGCTGTTACGCTCATGGAAAACACGGAAAAGTCCGGGAATTTTGAATATTCTCTGGAATTTATCCAAAATTTACTTTTTGCAAGAATTACGAAAAACGAAGCACGAAGAATTGAAAAAAATGAACGGAAAAGTGTAAAAATAAATATACTCGTATATTTTAAATATTTATTCTGTCCTTTATTGGAGGAAAAAGAGTAAAGGAAACCAAAGACAAGATTATATCTAGACTTAAGGGTAGGATAAGAGAAAAATATGTAACTGCTGTAATTTGGTGGAATATTCTTAAGCCCAAGAGGCAAGAATGGCTAAGTAAATAAAAATAAATATTATCCTTCATAATACAGAGTGTCCCGTTATGAATCAATAATCCTGCACCTGTCGACAGGTCAGATCAACTCCTACTATACGCTGGAATTCTAATTTAGTAAAAGTTCGACGGAATCCAAGATTTTGCAGTGTTATTTTTTTAAAAATTCTGATTTTGGTCTTTCGCGTGCCATTTCTTCAGATTCTATAAATCGACAATAACTGAGCAACTATTTAAAGTAATTGGCATGATATTCGTCGTACATTTTTTTTTACATTGCAGACAATCCTAGCCAGATGTTGAAATTGGTTTGTACGAAAATTCTCATAAAGTTCAAAGATAGATTCATAAAGTTTCCTTAACATTTGAGGTTAAAAAGAAGACTTTTCTAGAACTTACTCTAGAACTTCTTCTAGAACTTTTCTAGAACTATAAGACAAATAACCAGGAGTATTTTCTTCTAAGCCGGGTGAAGAAAGTTATCATTTGTAAAAAATGACACATGAAAAACCAAAAGATGATTTTTATCTCGAAAACCGTTTTTGGATAAACCGTCTTTTTTATGTAAAATAAATTTATCTAAGATTAATATTAAATATTATCTAAAATAATATTATCTAAGATAAATATTAAAAATATACCAAAATATTTATTTTCATTTTTTTCTCGTAATTCTTGCAAAAAGTAAATTCTCGAAATATTCCAGATTTTCGAAATACCACGACTTTTCCGCGATTGTTCCAGGAGGAAATAATTTGCCCGGGTTTCTCCAGATTTCTTTGTTTTCCGAATGCGTAACAGCCATGATAGTATAAAAAAAATGATTCCGAGGCAAAGCTTCCTCTACTAGAAAGGAAACGCTCGCTTCCCGCCTACACCTTTGAGGAAAAGAGAGGGTCGCGTAGGATGCTCACCGCTCCTGTAGTGCTGTTGATGCAGTTCATATTGATTCTGCTTAGAAATCTGACGTTCGGAGCCTCGTCCGGGTATCTCGGGCCGCAGTCGATCTTTAAACTGTACATCCTATTCTCATAAGGTGTCTGAAAAGCAAAAGGGTCGTAAGTCGAAGCACGGAACGAAACAGCGACCGGGACTTTATTTCCGATTTTTTGTCCGTTGTACGCCGTTGCAAAGTGTCCAGTTCGCCCATCCAAGTATCTACTCATCTACCGAAGATCAACGATTGAGATTGAAAAGTTTGCTCACCCTCGGCGGTCCGATGATCATTCCCGTCCAGTGTGTGAGGGTCATGTCGTCGTCGTTCTCGAGGCCCCAGCTTATGGTGCCGTCTCCGACGCCTTTCTGGCCCTGCTCGAGCTCCTCGAGCAGACGAAAATTTCGTGGTACCACTATGGCACCGTTTGATTTTTTCGCTCGTTAATTCGTCAATTCGTTCCAAAGTGGCAAAATCAAGGACAAGGGATGTAAAAATGCCGGCGTTCCGATAACGCGTATTTTTTGCAGAACAAAAAAAGATCGAAAAGGCGGGTACGCTTGGGCGGTTGGTACGCGCATTGCAGTGATATATGTATATATATAGATGATCGATTAAAAGCTGTCAAGTCTTGGCGATTTCCAGCAGACTGGTGAAAGAATTGAGCGTGGAAAATCGAGTTTTCGCATAGTAGATGATCGTAATAGCGATGAAAAAAATGTAAGAACGATTTTTCCGGTATATTGTTATATAGTGAAGAACAGCGTGAGAGAAAGAGAGACAGAGAACCAATTCCTTACCTACACCGGCCGTGGGTACCGCCATGATCACAAATTTACGAACGGCACGTTATTTTCCTTTTTTTTTTCCCCGTTACTCGAGCGGCTTTCCTTGAGAAACCGCCAGCGGAACACACGCACCGTTCTCGTATTCGATGCGAATCCTTCGATCGCGCACAATTAACGTGTGCGTGTCAAAAACGCCGAGTATTCCGATTATTAATATATACGCGATGCCCGCTGTCGTTCGGGCCGTTTTTTTCCTTACGCACAATCTCCGCCGGAGAGTGAGGGAAAGAAAGGGAGAGATACAGAGAGGGAGACGAAAAGGAGGGAGAGACACGGGCGCAATGCCGATACGGCGATTGAATTGAATTTCGAAGCGAAATCCACTGGCCAGCAGGAAAACTTGTTCACGAGTCAACCTCTGGGAGGTTCAACGTACACCCTTCCGTAGCCGCAAACTACGAGCTCCGATTTATCGTCTACAGATGGCCGACGATTCCTCGAGACGGCGTGTGTCGAGATTGCACAACGAAAAAAAGGAAAAAGACCCGCCAGAGCGCGCGTTAACCGGAAACGGGCGACTGACGCGTCCTTCGAAAAAGCCCGGGCAAGAGTCACGTCTACTTTCGTAATCGAGCTTTTCAGAGATTAGCTTTGTTCGCAAAATCGTCGCTTTGCCATGGATGGCACGGGATAACATTGGTTTTTACAATTATTAGCATCTGGCGGCTCGTATCTCGCTGAGACGCGCGGACGCGAATCTCGTGGCGTTGAGGCGCAGTAGCTAGTCAAAAGAGAGTTCACTATGGGAATATTCAAATACTGATATTTCGATTGCCGAAAAATCGTCATATGGTAAAATAGAATTGTACACATGCACGAATAACTGCTAGTAATGTGCTTTGAAATCTGTTAAATATTTAGACAGGACCAGCTTTTATTCACCCTGATCACCCGGGAGAGAATTGATAAGTGAACATAACCTCTAAGATGTATTTGAGGACCTACTCGTAGTTGAAGTTTTTGGAAATGTCGATTTTTCGTTTTCGAGCTAACCTCGAAATACAGCATTTAAAACAAACTTAAGTCTATTCGTTCAAACTTGTTGAGGGTGTCACAAAATGACGTGACATTTCAAATCGCGCGCCATTCCTTTGTAGCGAATGTGAAGTACTAATCTTTGACATCTGGCGTCAGGAAATATTGAGTTTTCGTCATGGAGCATGACACGATCGAGCAACGCATTTTTTTCAAGACTATCTTTAGGTGGCTTATGAAACGACAATTAAATTGTATTATCCGTCTTGCACCCTGTAGCAGGAGAATCTCGTGTATTATTTCGTTTTCAAAATTTTGTCCACTTTTATGGATGTACGGTATCTTAGTGTAGTGACCTTATTTTGGCATCCCACCAATTGTTGACACTTCTCTCTTACCTACACAGTGGTCTTCAAAGGGTTAATAATTGGGCCTTTGAAGTGCCAATAATTGTGCTCATTGTGCCAACAATTGAGCGCCTTGCCCTATTTTGACAGTTTAGTATACCAGTAGAGCTTCCGCCTTAGGCCGCGAGAGGCGCCACGACTTTTCGAGATCGCGAATCGTGCATACCCGCGCGAAGGAGGGGGCGCCGTGGTGGGGGTTAGCTACGGTGAAAATGGCGTCGAGTGGGCGTAGAAGGGGAGACGGCAGTTCTCCGGGTAGTATCGCGCCGGCTGCGCAAGAGCAGCCCCGCAAATCCTGCGAGTACACAGGAGAGGCGTTTGTGTTATTTTGACTCGGTTTTTTTTGTTTTCGGCCCAATATAATGCTCGTGTCCGTAAAATCTGACAGCCGTCGGTCCGATTTTCGTACTTTCGTCGACCGCGGCTTCGCATCTTCGTTCTCGCGATTGATCAGCCCCGAAAATTGACAAAGAGAAAGACAAACGTTGGAGGGGCCAGGAGTGTGTTTACATTATGTATATCATTTCGTGTGGCGCACGGTGCGAGCGACGATACTGCACGGTGTAACAAAAGACACCCGCGCACTCTTCAAATCTCTACACACAAAAATCTACGAACACATATGTATACGTGCACGGAGGATTTTACGAAGCTTCTTCGCCCCTGGAGGGATAACACGAAGACGAGCTGCTCCGCGGCACAACGAGGGAGAGCGCAAGGTATATATGTATATTTTTTTCGTTGTTTCTTCGCCCCCTCGGCTCGGGAGGCGGAGCGCGGCCGGGGGGAGTCGCTCGGCGGAGACTGCATGGACAATCTCGCTGCTCGATGCTGTAATCGTGCGGGTATAAACAAAATGTGCCTCGGCCTTGCGCGTATCCTAACACTCAAGATTATCGGATTTTCCGGTTTGGCGCTGCACGTTCACGCGACACGACCTCCAACTCGCGACTCGTGCATCTTTTTTCACCATCGAAACAAAGAAATGCGATGGAAAACGCCAACATAGACCCCCACCTCAGCTGCCGTTGCTCGAATACATCGAATAGCATTATCGGCGGATTTTCTATATTTATCACGGGTATCCGGGAAGTAGCGCCGTTTGCGATAATCAATAGCACTCAACGAATTTTTATTGATAACGCGCGAATGTAATCGCCAATCACTAATGTTCTCGAGCGCCTTTTGGAGACCCGAAACTCGGGCCAATATGAATATTATAATCCGCGCGCCATTGCCGTCAATATTAAGTTCCTATCATCGCTGGCAACACAATCGCGTGCATTGTCCCGATGCTGCACGCACGGCCCCCTCGTCGATCCTACGGCCGGTTTTTTCTACTCGTGGAGCGAACGAAAAGTCGTTGGGAATATATATATATATATTTTTTTCAATGCAAACTGCGCGAGGTATAAACGCGTAGGGCTTTGGGTCATGGGATAAGTTGCAGCTCTCGCATGGGGAAGACCATGGCGATATTCAATCTAATCAAGATGGCCGTTCGGAATTGACGGCTTGCACGACACAATTACCCGTCGAACAACTCGGAAATAGATATTACCGTAATTTGGGACGTGGAAAAATTCTTCAGGAATTGTCGATTGGAGGTTTTTTTCATGTTAGCCGGGGAGCAAAGGGGAGAGTTTTCGGCGGCGGGAATAGATGTGGGGTTGACGGAACAATGACGGGACTTTTGAACACCGGCTGAGCGCTACGGTGAGGTTATGTAAAACAGATGTAGATCCGAGAGAGCGAGAGAGAGGGGGGAACAACAATGATAGCGCTGACGGTGGAGAACCGTAGAATGTTCTTATTTTAAGGGATTATCATGGCTGTTACGCATATGGAAAACAGGCCAAACTCAGGGTATCTCTTTCCTCCTGGAGTAATCAGGGAAAAGGCAGGGAATTTTGTACATTCTCTGGAATTTTGAAAATTATTTGGAATTTTGAAAATTTTCTGGAGTTTTGTACATTTTCTGGAATTTTGTACATTTTCTGGAATTTTGTAATAACTCTGGAATTTTGTAAATTTTCTGGAATTTTGTAAATTTTCTGGAATTTTGAAAATTTTCTAGAATTTTGAAAATTCTCTGGAGTTTTAAAAATTCTCTGGAATTTTGAAAATTCTCTGGAGTTTTGAAAATTTTCTGGAATTTTGAGAATTTCTGGAATTTTAAAAATTGTCTGGAATTTTTAACATTCCAGAGAATTTTGAAAAATCCCTGGACTTTTCAAAATTCTCTGGAATTTTGAAAATGGTACGGAATTGTAAAAATACTCTGGAATTTTCCAGAATTTACTTTTTGCAAAAACTACGAAAAATGTAACCGACTTGAAAAAAACGTCTAAAAAGTATAAAAAAATATATATCAATATTTCATTTATAAATCAAGGTTATAAAAAAAGGGTATTTAATGTTTGTTTTTGACAACCCGAACAAACCCACGTGTTCCAAACACTTTGAGGATGCAAATTATGTTTAGAAAAAACGAATTTTTCATTGTCATGAATGGTAACCTACCTTTGAAGACTTTCATCGATGCTGAATAGTATGCGAGTCTCGAATCGATGCAAATCCTGTTGAATAATTGTTCTTTTTTCCCACACTCCCAACCTTCCGTTCGAGTCTGTTCATTCCAGCGTGGATAACGGTAATCTTATCGCACGCTGGTTTATCGGAGACACGCGCATTTCCGGTTGTTTTCACTGAACACATAGATTTCTTGCCCCCCCCCTCCTATTTCCCTCGGTTGCGAGGCTGTTGCAAAATCGCCAGATGTCTCAGCCAAAACAAAACAAACGCGCGACAATTTTGGAGGTCAGAACATTTTTCGTACCGAGAAACGGATACTGCCGTTTTATAACTAGCCAAATAAACATCATCATGGCTCTTACGGGTGTGGAAAACAGGGAAAATCGGAAAAACTCGAGAAATTTCTTTCCTTCTGGAATATTTATGGAAAAGTCAAGAAATTTTCAAAATTCTCTGGAATTCTTCCAAAATTAACTTTTTGCGAGAATTACGGAAAAAGAAACCGACTTTAAAAAAAACTGAAAAGTATAAATTCGATGTATCAAAAAAAAAAGTTATGTCAGTTCCAAACTTTGAAAATTTCAAAAACTGAAAACTAATTTACTCTAAAGCTCTTGCATTCGATTTATCGATTCACAACCACACAATTATCATTTTAGTATTATAGTAGTATTTATTATTATTATTATTATTGTTGTTGTTGTAAGTGTTTATAGATATTTTTTATCTATTGGCACCTACATACAAATGTCTGTTTAAAATAAAGAACACGCTCTGTATTTGCTTTTAATGTATCTTTTTTTATTTTACAGTGCTTAAATTATTTTTCGAACGTTAGCATTTGAAAAAAATTAATTTTATTATTTGATATTTTCATATATTTTATGATAAAAAAATTATGTTCATTATTTGGCCCCAATCTCCCAATTTTGTTTGTGTTCATATTTAAATAAATAAATTTTTATTCTGTACATCGAATAACAACCAAAATCTTCATTTGTTACTTGTGAAGTTTGCCTTCATGTTTTTTACGTTGATAAATAAGTCTTGAAGTTTTTGGTCGATAGTATAAGCAGCAGATAGCAGCACGTTCGAATGACAAAATCAAACTTTATCTGGCAAAACTATTTTTTTCTTTTATTAGTTACCGCAAAACGTGGTTAAATTGACATTAAGGGTGACCGACAGTTTTTGGCGCTACTTTGACAGAGCGCTAACAGTTTATGTTAATCTCAATGATAATTATAAGGCTTATAAACCGATGGTGCCTAAGTTTGCATCGTTGGAACGCAACGAAAGTTTCGTTTTACATTTTTATTATGGGCGATCTTCTATTGATAGATTTTTATGTCGATCGCAAAATAAATATCTTAAAAAATGCTTGCTGGATTCTTGGAGGCGAAATCTGCCAAAATAAATTAAATTCGTTGCAGTCCAATGATGCAAACTTCAGCATCGTTATAAACTGTCTATAAGAGTACCCTGGGCACTTGACATTTTTATGTAAAATGTATCCTCAATAAAGATGACAGTTTGATTGTAAAAGAACCGTTGTTTTTCATTCAAATCCATGTACAATGCACGAAGTATTACATTTTTATCAAAATGATGTCAAAGTAACCCTTAAGCTTTGACGTAAGTTGCATAGGCAAAAAAGTAAAGCAGATGATTAGAGGTTCGGCGCTTTGTCGCCATGTTGGAATATATCAAAATGTTCTGGCCGGGAAGACGTTACCTGAATGTATTTCGCCAAGAATCCGCCAGATGGCTACACGCCAAGTGCTTCGCGTAAGCAAGGTACCAGCGTACGAGGATAAAAGTTCATCCTGTGAGTTGTACCACGTACAGAAGTGCTATGCTTACAGTGTGCACTGACGCTTATGATTTTGCGATACTTGCGAAATCGCCCATTGCAATCCAGGCCTGTTTCGCTCGGATAGTGAACCGTGTACGTTTTTCTGTCTCTTTGCTCATCAGGAAATGCCTGCAAGCGTGTGTATACACTCATGTGCTACCTTAGCAAGTAGATGCCTAACAAAAAATATGTTGCCGAAATACTAAATTGAATACACTCCTGATTTAACCCTTAGCGGCCACACGGGGTAACTCGTTACCCCACTATGGCTTCCTATGCAATGGAGTCACATCTCACACTTGTCTACTACCGGTAGATGTCGTTACTTGTATCAATTTCACAGGTTTTAGACCTCTAATTTCACTTTTTCTGAGCCTAGGGTAACTAGTTACATCTAGGGAAGGCAGATCAGGGCCAGTACCGTTTCTTAGTTAATTTATACCCGTATTCATAGTCCTTCCTTGAGGAACAAGGATTCCTTGTTCCTCATTTCGCGTTTCATAGACCTTCCTCGACAGAACAAGGAGCCTTATTGGCCTCCTTATTTCAAGGCAGGTCTCGAGCTTCCTTGAGGAAACCTTCGGCGCTGTGATTGGCTGTTTCGTTTCATATGACTAACGCTTGCGCTTGCGCCTGGTGTCTATGCAGTTTTTACCTGTATCGCAGACCAGTCTACAGGTTAACCTCAAAAACAGTTAAAAGTGGAGCACGTAAAAAGTTTCGAAACGTATCGCAGTGAACGGAGTTAAAAAAAAAGCTGAGCTAATAACAGCCTTTCGCGCTCTGTATAATGAACATTCTTTCCTTCATCCATAATTGTACTCGTCGCAACTCAATTTCTAATTTTGAACTTTGAGGTTATACACTCGAGGCTATACAATCGAGAGCCAAGCGGTTTGAGTTAGTTTCAAATATAGCCGAGTGGCGCTTCTATCAGCGGTTTTACCACCATAAGCAATCACACATCCCTAAATATGTCTTCCTTCTGGAAGGGAGAGTCGAGTTGCGACTATGAAACAAGGACGCCTCTGAGATTCAAGGAAGCCTTCATCAAGGCGTCCTTTATCCTTGAGATAAGGAGAGACTATGAATACGGCCATTAGTATCAAAGTGCTTATAAAATACTCTATACTTAATTTAGTATCAAAACGAAAGTTACCTACAAAGACTTACGAAACCTGTTCAGACTAACCCCATTTTACGGTACGCGGAAGACATCAACAATTGACATCTAGAACCCAGACTCAAAATTTGTGTTGGCTGATGTGACGCGTAACAGCCATGATTATTATCGCTGATGCTGTGTTATCGGCAAGAGACGAAACGTTTCCACAAAATTGGCCGAGATTGACCCTACCGCGAAGAGTAGAACGACTACGGGGGAAACAGGTTGGAGCTCCTTGCGCGAGAGTTTGAAGAGTCCATTGACATTTAGCCGTGAGCGCGCGCGGCTATAAACGCGCGAGGCTGTGTATTATGCTCGCAAACGGACCGTACGTAGCAGCCGGGCGTTCTTACGGTACCCCATAGATTGGTGGCATAGCAATGGTCGGACGATTTCGGGATATTGCACCTACATGTCACATAGTTTATTCGGCAAGCTGCGACGGATCGTCGGCCGTTCCAGAAATACTCTCCTTGCACACGGACACACGTGTATGCGGAATGTTCCGAAATGAAATGTCAACGGTTTGGAAACGTATCGGGGACTGATCGACGCATTGGAAAAATCGTAGGAACCAAAACGAAATCAACGGTTTTGGCTTTGTGTCCGGGAATATGACGAAAAACGAAAGACTGTTCGATTTTCCTTTCGTGCAAACTTCGACACCATTTATCATGCTATTGAAGTTTGCATCGCTGGATATGCAACGAGAATTAGTTTTAGATAAGGTTCCGAGGTCTCTCCGATCGAGCTGATATTTTGAACAAACCTTCCTTTTGATATTTTTAGACAACTCCTAAAGGGATTTTTGGCGACTCGCAATAGTTTTCGAGATATTGAATGTTTAAGTTTTCTTTAAGGTTAAGGTTTCGAACCCACCCTCCGATCGAGCTGAAAATTTGAACGAACGTTCCTTTTCATATTTTGAGACAAGCCCTAAAGGGATTTTTTGGCGACTCGCAATGGTTTTCGAGATATTTCATTTTTAAGTTTTTTCAGAGCGCGCCGACTGTATTTATACCTGCTACGTCTCCGTGTATACCTATATATGTTATTGCGCCCTCAGTTTTGTCCGAACAAACACAAACAAACTCAAATAAGCCAAAAACTATTGTGCCTCGTCTAGAATCCAATGCAAAAGTTCAGCTCGATCGACGGGGGGATTTCAGAACCTAACGCTTTATTCGTTCAGTTATTGATTTTTTTGCCAGCTTGGGCTGTGAAAACTGCTAAAAGGTTTCTACGTATTCTTATGAGAAATTTACGATCGCGATTTCCAATAAAAAAAAACTTTATGATATGATCAAAACAAAGAAATAAAAAACCAAGAAAAAACGGTGCATTCCCAACGATGCCAACTTCAACGTTGCACGAAAATTAATTTTTTTTTTTCGTATACCCGATTTTTTTTGCCCGTTTAGGCCACAGGAGACTACGAAACATTTTTGAGACCCCTTATTTAAAATTGATGGCCAAAAACGAAAAAAAAGTATTCGAGATAAGAATAAAAAGCGAAATTGAAAAGAATATTGGTTGGTCCAACGATGCAAGCTTCAACACCATTGTTATATGAGATTGTGGAATACAATGGGGAATACAACATCTTTGGAATACAATGAAAAGTTATATTGCCGAATTCCTTTAATTTCTCTTGGCAAATTTTGCCAAATGCCTCAACCATTTTTCAACATATTTATACAATGTTTTTCATTTTTCATGATATTATACAATGTGTATCTATTTAAAAAAGTCTTCTATAGTAAACACGAAAAATAGTGAACACTAGTAAACAATAAAAACAGGAAACTAGAATGCAAAGAAGAGCTTTCGTTCCTACGATGAAAACTTCAACTCGTTTCTACCAGTCAACCGATTCCCCAAATATTGTTATTTCATTTCGGAACACATCGTGCGTGCGTTGAATGCACACGAGTGTTGCCGGCCTCGATCGACCTAACTGCGGTCCGAATTAATGGATTGCCTTGTCGCAGATTACTCAATTGATCGACCGTTTTCACATTAGTTGCGATATCGTTAGCGAAGACACATGCGCGTGGCTGCGTGCATGTGGAGCATAAAAGTGGGCCTCGGGCGGCCCGCGTGGCGATAATTGGTACTACTCTGTCGCGGTCACGCATAGCCCACATATGTCATCCTCGCGCGTCAAAACGTTCGCGCAATTTCGACACCAGATGGCGCCACTCTGTTTGCGGAATTAACGAACCTCGTTATCCTCGTGTATCAAGCTGAATGAGATTATTATCTCGAAGCTTTCTCATATATTAATGAAAATAGCAAATCTGCGCTATCGTATTTGCCTAGGCCACATGAGATAATTGAGTCCAAAGCCACATTTTTTAAAATTCAACGAGGAATTAATTAAGAATGGAATAGAGGGAATCGTGATGACAGGCTGAAATTGCAAGCGATACGTAACGCGATCGGGAAGGCACGCTGCTGTTACGCTCGAAATTGGTTCTCCAACATTTTCACTAGCTTTTATTTAACTTTCTGTCAGATGCAAAACGGAAAACCGATATTCGACCCACTTCCGGACTACACAGAGCTCTGAAATTTTGTGATAATTTCTTTAATTACTATTGTGCCATATTAAATACGGTTGATGAAACTGCATTGATCAAATTTATCAAATATTTGAAAAGTTGAGCCCCTAGCTGTTACTTATATCCACATCTAGGTGACTTGGTGGAAAACATTATTTTCTACCTTTTAGTACATTAAATAAAAGCTTGTTTTTTTAAATATTTTTTTTACATAGAAATTTTTAATATCGGTTTTGAGTCCGGAACGCCGCGTGTTTTTATATTCAGCCTGATATGCAAATGGGTCTTCGTAAAAACGTTCAGTGTGTCTTCAAGACACGATTATGCCTCTCTCAATTCGTGACTCACTCTATTAGCATAACCGTCGGGGGCCTGCGCACACGAGTTCTTCGAATTTTGCTCGTAAATAGTGAGCGATTTCGAAAAATTGAGGAAACATCGTTCAAGGTGTTACGTACCTTTGGGGAGGATCAAACTTATACATTTTTTATATTTTATACATTTATTTTATACATTTACAATTACAAACAAATTCTTTTATTAATTGTTATTATGTTTAAATTATGAAAAAAAGTTAATTTTGTGTTTCGATTTTTAAAGAAAAAATAACATTAATATTGTTAACAACGGACAACAAGAAATGTTAAGAAGAAAAACGTCCGTTAACTAGTCTTAACTAAACTACTATAACACTTAATAAGTATGTCAAATTTGAAGTCGATCGGTTCACGAGATGTCGAATAACCACTATTTTGAGAAAAATTATTTCGAAAAAATGATGCTGAAGTTTGAATTGTCGGAATGCAACGGAAATTCTTCTCGATTTTGTTAATTTTATTTTTTTACGAGTAAATAAAATGTTCTTTCTTCGTTTTTGGTTATAGATTTTCAATAAAGATCCTCGAAAAAACTTTTCACAAATTTTCGTAGTCCGAATGGGCCAAAAAAACGGCAGCCCGAAGAAAATATATTTCCGTTGCAGTCCAACGATGCAAACTTCAATACCATCGAGAAAAACGCGTTTCACGTTTTACCAGCAAGTCAAGCGTTGCAATGATAACGAGCGTTCGTCATTTTCACAACAGCCTAACCCCTTAAAGTTTGCGAAATTGTTAGCTGCCTGCACAGGTGTCCTTGTCCTTGACTTGCTGTCAGATCTACACCACTCGGAATTCCGACTCAAAAACTGAATACAACATTCTAAAGATGTAGAACGAAAATATCGAGAAAAAAGAACGGATTTTTTTTTTTCATTTTTATGGGTCACTCTCAAGGCTCCTTAAAGCGCGTGCATTGATCTCGGAGATTCTTATTATCGCGTTAGGGCGAGTTTCACGGTCGACTATGATGAAGTACGAAGCCGAGGGAGATGAATTTGGTGATTTATTTTCCCGAGGATGCGAGCCCGATTGAAAGTATTTAGAGCTGGTTAGAGCCTGTACAAACAGCCCTTTTCGTAATGGCTCTATGATAAACGAGTCGAAGGCAAGCGGTGCGGGATAGGAGACGAGGAAGTGAAGGAACGACGGGTCGCGGGGTCTCTCGGGGCGTGTGAGAATAGCAGGTAAAAAGTACCGTTGTCCCGCGGGCCGATGACTCGGGGGCGTCGTCCACAGTCTCCGTTTATGCATGGATAATCGAGAGCCAAATGTATGCTTCATTCAAAAAAATTGGACGATGCAGTGAATTATTAACCGAGCGTAATTCCCCCACATCGTTATCATTATTATTCGTATATTTTCTCTTTATCGCTCTGCCGTGTCATAATAAATTATCGGCAATTCATTATAATCACATTCTCATCAGTCATCTTTGCGCGCGTCTGCTCGAAGAAGAGAAAAAAACTGTTGGGAAGCGTTGCTTGCTCACCCGGAGAGCAAAGACGAGAGCAAAGACGAGAGCAACGAAAACTTTCGCCCCCACCATAGCCCAGTCTCAGGAAAGATCCATGACACACTGTTCTCGGAGCTCACCACTCGAGACCAGATTGCCATATCTCGTAATCTTTTTGTGGCCCAACAAACTCGAGTGAACGAATTTCGTACACTAACTCGTGTTCGTTATACATCTTGGTAATATTGTAGGATTGTAGTGACTGCACTCTGGTTTTTTCATGGCGAGCTTTCAGGCCGGCGTGGTTGGAACGAGATGCTGTGCGGATGTGTATAGCTTTGTGTGAAACGTTGGCTGAATGAGTCAACTAGGCGGTGAAACAGCTGGAGTGTTTCAGTGGATGCAGCTCTTTGTTTCATTCGGATCGGACAACCGATGCAGACATTGTCGTAGGGATGTGGGTTTGTCAATTGGACTCCCTGTGCATGTCGCTACTTTCTGATGGGGATCCAATGGGTCATTGTATCGGATCCCTGTCCATCGCAAGTATGCAGGAACTACTGAGTTCCTGCATAGGTCGCTTGGGTCGCTGTCTGTGCGGTAATAAGAACTCGGTAGTTCCCGCATAGGCCGCTTGCGGTGGTAGTTCCTGTATAGACCGCGTGGGCCGCTGCCTGTACGGTAATGAGAACTCAGTAGTTCCCTCATAGGCCGCTCGCGGCGGTAGTTCCTGTATAGACCGCGTGGGCCGCTGTCTGTACGGTAATAAGAACTCAGTAGTTCCTGCATAGGCCGCTTGCGGTGGTAGTTCCTGTATAGACCGCTTGGGCCGCTGTCTGTACGGTACTAAGAAATCGCTCTTATTGGTAGTTAAACGGCCATACTAACGCCATTTCGACGACGCAATAAGACGTGGCTGGTATACAAGTGTCCTGAACTCCCGATACTCAATAACATTGCTATTCTGTTTGTGCCCATCGTAGCCTCGTTGGTACGGATAATTAAGAAAGGCTTTATTGATGTGAAAATCCTTGTTTCCACATCCTTGCATACAGATAAAATATGTAGTGTAGTATTTGAAAATGAAATGGGGTTAGTACGGCGGTTAACTAACAATAAGAGCGATTCCTTATTACTGTACAGACAGTGGCCTAAGCGGCCTATACAGGAACTTCCACCGCAAGTATGCAGGAACTACTGAGTTCCTGCATAAGCCGCTTGGGTCGCTGTCTGTACGGTAATAAGAACTCAGTAGTTCCTGCATAGGCCGCTTGCGGTGGTAGTTCCTGTATAGACCGCGTGGGCCGCTGCCTGTACGGTAATGAGAACTCAGTAGTTCCCTCATAGGCCGCTCGCGGCGGTAGTTCCTGTATAGACCGCGTAGGCCGCTGTCTGTACGGTAATAAGAACTCAGTAGTTCCTGCATAGGCCGCTTGCGGTGGTAGTTCCTGTATAGACCGCTTGGGCCGCTGTCTGTACGGTACTAAGAAATCGCTCTTATTGGTAGTTAAACGGCCATACTAACGCCATTTCGACGACGCAATAAGACGTGGCTGGTATACAAGTGTCCTGAACTCCCGATACTCAATAACATTGCTATTCTGTTTGTGCCCATCGTAGCCTCGTTGGTACGGATAATTAAGAAAGGGTTTATTGGTGTGAAAATCCTTGTTTCCATATCCTTGCATACAGATAAAATATGTAGATGAGATATGTATAATATATATGGATCATACAGGCCACCCCCCCCCTCCCAGAAGAAAATTTCAAATATGCCAATGTATGTACGGTGTCCCCAATACATCCCTATAGATGTGTGGGTGCATATTGGAACCCCCCAACAAATTTCCGCACGGGAGGACGAAAGGATATTTTTTTTTTTGGGAAACCAACAAATTCTTATCTTATCAAATAGCTAAGGGGATGTGGTAAGATCTGGGGACTACCCAACTAATTACTGCATGGGAAGTAGGAACAGAGAAAATGTGGTTTTTGTTTCGTAAATGGCTACCGGAAGCGATGCCCTTTCGCATTTACGAGGAAGCTCGCCAATCAAAACACAATGAAAGACAGTGGCTCCAACCGTTTTTATTTCTAAGGGTTCGGCTCCGGCGGTCCTTCGAGTTTAAGGGCTGACGTCTGTTAGCCCTTCGCAAAAGTCTTGGCGCCTCCCACGGCCTAAGGTAGAAGCTCTACGACTATGGTAAACTTTCTCAAAATACATTGATAACAATGGACAAACTTCGTAACTGTCTTTGGGCCATCAAGGCGAGTTTGCAGTCACTCCAAAAGATTCTTTCCAAGTTTGCATCTTTATAAATAATAAACCGAGCAATATTCAATGTTATTTCTGTTATATACAATGTATAGATATAATTTCAAACGTCTCTAATAAAAAGTATGCCCTGAAAAATAGAATCACTCTTTCTCGAAACCTGCAAGTGGCTCTCATAACCTTAAAAACCTGAATGCAGAGCTGGCAGAGCTAAAACAAAGAGCGAAAAATATATTATTCACTGCAGTAGCATCTTTACAATCTACCGTTGAGGTAAACCCAATAGCCAACTCGCGGGAAATCACGAACGAAATAATTGATTCCACATGAGGTTATACTTTGAGCGGCCATATTGAAATATCGTTGCGCCATCTCTAGGACGTGAAAATCGCGAATAGGGAAAATACCGGGCGATGTCATACCTCTGGTTCTTCCGAACGAGCTTCGAGGTTGCTAGGCTCACGCCAGCGTGTCGGAATATCCAGCTGGATTTCGGCCAGCGTTCTCAACCTGATTCACCGTCCCCTCGTGCTTCGTACTCGTTCTACCCCCGACAACGGACAGTCGCGGTTCGCGAGATAAAGTCCTGCTCTCTTTATGATATCCTCCTAGTCTTCCTTCTTGATTTTAGGGAACTAGCACGGCGCGTCGATCGCCTCAGTCTGCCCACACTTTTTTTTTCTTCCCAATATTGCTCATGCTTTCGCTTGCTTCCAGGCGATAAAATTGCGAAATCACAGTAACGAAGAAGCAAGGGCGATCGGGTTCTAAAACTGTTCGCTCTGCTACACCAATCGTTTCGCTAAACACTTGTAACAAAAAAAAAACACGCGATCCAACAGGCAATGCGTGTGTCATACACAATATGTGCATTGGCAAAGAACGTCACGGGCTCGGGCTCATACCCCGCCGGCCAGCAGTCGGCCATACACCCGATTAGAACTCTCGTCGTCCGCTGTTGTATATTATTGATTTTTTTTCTTCTCTCCTCCCGTGTGTTGTATGCACGCTGTGAATTGTCGAGGGAGAGAAAGAAGGGGAGAGACTAACTTGTGGTTATTACAAGGGCACAACTTCCCTTCAACTTCTTTCTGTCGTCGTTTGATTTTACACCGACTCATGGCTACTGCTAATAATAATAAATTATCAATAATAGTCATATTGATGGTGGTAGTAGTAGTAGTTATAGTAGTAGTAGTAGTAGTAGTAGTAGTAGTAGTAGTAGTAGTAGTAGCAGTAGTAGCAGTAGTAGCAGTAGTAGCAGTAGTAGTAGTAGTAGTAGCAGTAGTAGCAGTAGTAGGAGTAGTAGTAGTAGTAGTAGCAGTAGTAGCAGTAGTAGCAGTAGTAGCAGTAGTAGCAGTAGTAGCAGTAGTAGCAGTAGTAGCAGTAGTAGCAGTAGTAGTAGTAGTAGTAGTAGCAGTAGTAGCAGTAGTAGCAGTAGTAGCAGTAGTAGTAGTAGTAGTAGTAGTAGTAGTAGTAGTAGTAGTAGTAGTAGTAGTAGTAGTAGTAGTAGTAGTAGTAGTAGTAGTAGTAGTAGTAGTAGTAGTAGTAGTAGTAGTAGTAGTAGTAGTAGTAGTAGTAGTAGTAGTAGTAGTAGTAGTAGTAGTAGTAGTAGTAGTAGTAGTAGTAGTAGTAGTAGTAGTAGTAGTAGTAGTAGTAGTAGTAGTAGTAGTAGTAGTAGTAGTAGTAGTAGTAGTAGTAGTAGTAGTAGTAGTAGCAGTAGCAGTAGCAGTAGCAGTAGCAGTAGCAGTAGCAGTAGCAGTAGCAGTAGCAGTAGCAGTAGCAGTAGCAGTAGCAGTAGCAGTAGCAGTAGCAGTAGCAGTAGCAGTAGCAGTAGCAGTAGCAGTAGCAGTAGCAGTAGCAGTAGCAGTAGCAGTAGCAGTAGCAGTAGCAGTAGCAGTAGCAGTAGCAGTAGCAGTAGCAGTAGCAGTAGCAGTAGCAGTAGCAGTAGCAGTAGCAGTAGCAGTAGCAGTAGCAGTAGCAGTAGCAGTACACTAATCAAAATAATCACGAGAGTAACAGTAATAACTCAAGTAGCAGTAGCAGTAGTAGTAGTAATACACTAATCAAAATAATCACAAGAGTAACAGTAATAACACAAGTAGCAGAATCAGCAGTGGTAGGAGTATTATTAGTAACAATAATATATAAATAATAGTGGCATCACCAACACAATCATAAGTAAAGTAATTATTAATCGTGATTATAGTAATGGCGAATGGTAGTAACACTAATAAGCGTGGTAGAATTAATAACACTAACAATAATAAAATAATAGTCATTATGATTATTTTTACACTATTATTATTGTTCCGATTACTACTACTACCGTTTGTTATTACTACGATTTTCCACTACTATAATCATTATCAATAGCATTATTACTATTGATCGTGAAATAGTAATAGTAATACTTTATCACTATCACTAATTATTAAATCTTGAATCGCTATTTAGATAGTTTATCACGATGAGTAGTAATAATAACACCATCAGTAATATAATAACACTATCCATTATGATTATTATTCTCATTCTTCTATTATTGTCGTTTCAAGTACTATTTGCCACTACTATAATCACTATTAATAGTACTATTACTAGTAAGAGTGTATAGTAATAGTAATAATTATTATTATTTGCAGTAATAACAATACTTACCATAATAATAACAGTCATTATGATTATTATTATACTGTTATTATTGTTGTTACGAGTATTGCTACTACTATTGCTTCTTCTTATTATTACTATTTGCCACTACTATAATCTAGTAGTGGCTAGATTATAGTGAAACACTATTAATAGTTTAATATTGTAATAATGATCGTTGTAACAATAAGAGTTATTATCACTATTATTTGTCTCTACTATATTCACTATAAAGTGATTATATCTTCCTCATTGTTGTTTTTGATATTAATGTCGTCTCGATAATAACTATACAAATATTATTTTCGGATTTGTCGGCTGACGTAGTGAAGTAGGATCGTAGAAAAATAAAAACAGCACGACGAGAAGAGTCAAAGTTCGTGGCCCCGTTACTTTAAGAGATCAACGACTCGGCCACCACCGGGTACTTTATTATATTACTTATATGTGTATACGTACCTACTCGAGGCTCGTCTTGGACGAGATTCAATTACTCGAAGACACGAGGCTTGTGCACGACCGAAAGACTCTCCTCTACGGCCTCTCGAGAATGGATATCTCTTTTATCTCGAAAATCCGTCCTCTTTTCTTTTCCATCAAACATTCGACGTTCGTTGTCTCACGCAACAGCGCGAGAACGAAAATGATTTGGTAATAGTCGATCGAGGCGAGGGTTTCGTTTCGCGGATGGTTTTTATTTGGCTTATTTTCTTGAGGGACTACATCTACCGAGAGGCCCGAAAAAAAATGGCCAATGTCCGATCCCCCCCCAGGAAACGGTTAGTGAAACCGAAACGCATTTTTCTTTAACACAAAGGTACATATATCGAGAGCCTTGGAAGAAATTTCCAAAAAATACAGAAACACTAGAAGAACTTGGCAGATGATGAAATTATTTTCGCGAGGTTTGGCGGTGGACACTCTCCAGCTTAAACGGACCATCCGAAATCGAAAAACCAAACGGGTTATTCGAGTGAACAATAAATACGAGTCGCTGACGATCGCCGATTTACAAAATCATTTTTTTTAAACAACATGGCGACTTATTGAAACTCGAGCATACAAAATCGAAGTTACACCCTCGTCCTGTAACTTAGTGGTCACATGGGGTCCGTGTGACCCCGGTCGTATTTAAACGATTGCCACGTTGATTCTATTGTTCCGGGTGGTTTATAAAAATGCAGGGTGTTAGTTTAAACCTTTTAGATTGTGGCATTCTCAGTATAATATTGTAATCGACATTTAAAATGGCGGAAAATAATCAGCAAGAGATCAATGCGTGAAAAAAGCCATTTTTCATTTAAAAAATCATAACTCTTGCAATTTTCTATTTAAAAAAAGTTAGGGTGATACTCTTAAAATATGATAGTTTAAGGAAAAAAAAAGCTTCAGAATGGGCATTTCAAAAAAGGTATTTATTTGGACGTTTGGAGAAGGCCCATTTCGGAGTAAAAAAAAAGAAGGACAATAGTGAAAAATTGTGAAAATGATGAGCTGCAGTTCATTCAATTGTAGAAATATCCTAATGCAATTTTCAGGGAACACAGCTAAAAGGTGATAATTTCGAATAATTTTTATTCGTATATTTTTGGAAAATGTAATTTTTCCACCTAGGTAGCCCCTTAAGGGCTGCGCGTGATCCGAGGATAAACAGGATTAGAGATGGGAAAGGAAGAAGAAAAAATCGATATCGCAAAAGTAAGGCTCAAGGATTATTTTAGACGCGGTTGCTGGGCAAGTACATCTCGTTCCATTCGCGATTGGCGGCTATCACTGTACATGTGCAGGCAACAAGTACGTGCATATTGTACGAAAGCTCGACGAGCGCCGAGGTGCGAAAGGTGGGGAGTGGGAGAGAGAGAGAGGGAGAGAGAGAGCGAGTGAGAGAGAGAGAGAGAGAGAGAGAGAGAGAGAGAGAGAGAGAGAGAGAGAGATGCAACGTGACGACGACTCTCGAACCACTCTCGTTCGTTTCGAGGCTCCTGCAATATACTTCGACGAATACACACGTGTGTACCCATACACGTACGAGCGTAATATACCATAATATAATACGAGCGATCCGGGGGACTGAACAGGACCCTGGCACTCTTTCTCTCGCCCGAGTTTCTGTCTCCCATAATAATAATGATAACGATAATAGCCAAGGCATCAGTCGTCCACACGTAAAGTGCGTTCCTCTCGCCACTGCTTTTGTTTTTTTTTGTTCCGTTTTTTCTATTACTCGAGCACCCTGGGCGAGGATCAAAAAGATGTGGCTAAACGCCGTTTTTTTTTCTTCTACATTGACGGAAGAATTGAAATTTTGGGAACATGAAAATTGTGATTGGAACAAAAATTTATAGAGGTGCCAAAAGCTCGTGAGATTGCGGGAAAAAATGATTGGGCGGGCTACTAGTACTAGATAATGGTGTATAGAATAATCACGAAAAACCTCAAGGCAATCGGTTCGTTGGTTTTCGAGAAATTTTGAGTACCGATTTTTTTACGACGCTCCAAGGATCATACAATAACCTTGTATATTTTTTTCATATTTTTAAATAAAGAAAATTAAACATATTTTTGAATGTATGTACTTTTAAATAATTAAAACCCTAATCCGAAATTTCAAATAGTTTTCCTTGAAAAAATTCACAAAAATGACCTTTTTTTTCCGGCTCCTAGGTGCATATCTCCCGTTAAATAAAAGCCTGTAAAAATGTTCGTGAAAGAAGAGTTGATCGACGTGCCAAAAATTCGTAAAATTGTGCAGAAGGTGAAAACGTGCTGTTACCTTGAGTGAGAAGCCCATGTGTTCGAAAAAAAAAAGTACGAAACGCTCGGGCTGTTCGACAGATGTCGAATGTGCATCAAAGTATGCTCACATTTGCATACACGAATATATATATATATATATATATATATACATATTCCTTTAATTCTCTTTCACTCTCGACACCGTCCTCGTGCCAATAGACGCTAATCCTCGTATTCCTTTCTCTCCGTTCGCCATAAAATGATGGTCAACTGCGCGCACGTGCATGCACACCTGAATGACACGAGGAGAGCAGCCGCCGAGAGGAGGCAGCCACAATAACGCTCGACACCCCGAGGTCTGTCTCACAGATGTGCCAAAACAATTTTCCACTCCCAGCCCTTTCTCCAGACACGCGGAAATAATAATCGTGGAATTCGCGACCCCCAAAAGTCTTTGCGCCTTTCGCGGCCTAGGCAGAAGCTCTACTAGTATAGTAAACTTTGCCACAATATACTGATAACAATGGACAAGATTGACGAGTCTTCTCACGTTAGACGCTAAAAAGGGCTATTTTCATGAATGTTTTTGATACGTTTGTATTACAGATATTGATATAAGAGTTGTTACACTTAATGAATAGACTTTTGAAACATGTAAAAAAATGTTCTTTTCTTGTATTTATGTAATCCAAACAAACTTTAAACGCGTTTTTCTCGAAAGAAGGGATGTCGACGGCTTGTTGATAAAATCCTCGAAACTACTTAACCGATCCTTATGAAACTTCAACCACATATTCTTTACAATAGTGACTTGTAACTAACAACAATAAAATGACAATATCTATACGATTATTATTATTCTGATACTCTTATTATTATCGTTATTAGTAACTACTACCTTTTCTTATAATAACTATTTGACACTACTATAATCACTATTAAAAATATTATTACTATTGATAGTGTGATACTAACCGTACTAGTTATTATTCTTATTTCTAGTAATAACAACACTGACAATAATGATAATAACAGTCATTACGATTAATATTATACTGTTATTATTGTTGTTATGACTACTTCTACCACTTATTATTACCACTATAATCACTATTAATAGTGTAATATCAATAGTTGTAATAGTAATAGTTATTACTGCTATTTGTCATTACTACAATCACTATAAATAGAATAACTAATACTATTACAACTAATAGGTGTGATAGTAATAGTAATAACATTCCATCAACTAGTTGTAATAGTATTACTATTAGAACTGTCAGCTGTTAGTATTGACAAATAGTAGCGATAATAACTATTGCCATTACAACTATTAATTGTTAGTATTGCCAAATAGTAGTGATAACAACTATTACTATTGCAACTGTTAGTTGTTCGTGTTGACAAATAGTAGTGATAATAACTATTACTATTACAACTATTAGTTGTTAGTGTTAACAAATAGTAGTGATAATAACTATCACTATGGCAACTATTAGTCCTTAGTTTTGACAAATAGTAGTTACAACTAATAGTTGTAATAGTAAATAACTACTACTACTATTTGTCAATACTCCCATCACTATAAATAGTGCTTGTATATTTTCTATTATTTTATTCGATGTCATTGTAGTCCCGATAGTTTGGAAAACATTTTTTTTAAGTTGACTAGCTTTTTTGTTCACGGCTATTTTTAATCAGTAGGTCGGGCTTAATTTCTCTCTCTTTGAGTACATTTTTTTGTGAAGTTTCATCTATTATTTTAACATATCTCAAATTATAAGTACTTATTGTTTTTTCGAGTTTTAGTTAATTTCATTTGGTCACTCTTTGTTATGTTATATTTTCCGTTATAGTTTAACCAGGCCATCATAAAAATGGTCAATCAATCTCGCTGTCTTTCCTCGCTTTCTCGCTCGCTTTCTCATATCATTTTCACGACCGCAATTCTGCAGTTTACCGAAACAGGGCAAATCATGTTTTTCTCTTTCGCATTTCGCCGCCGTTCTCCGCCCGTCTCCTGCATATTCATATCGCGCACGTGCATATAGATATATGGATATGTACGTGTGCAACCGCATATACGATGTGGTTTCCCGGTGCAAATTTTCCGCTTGTTGCGAATCTGGTGGCGCTTGATTTTAAAATCCAAAAAGAAAGCCGGTAAAAAAAGACGAAGGTTTTCAGGAAAATGCTCGGAATTTTGGAAAAACGAGAGACAAATTTTAAATCCGTAGAAAAAAATAATCACAATGGTGCCCAATAGAATTTTTTTTTAGGGGTTAGGCTACTATGAAGACCTGGAAATGAGAGTTATTAAAAAAAGTCATTTTGAACGAATAAGTAAAATACTTCAACAATTGATAACACTTATTTTTGGCCAATTCGAGCTACGAAAATCACTGGAATACTTTTACGTATTCTCGTCAGAGATTTACGATCACAAAAAAGGTTTTTCGTAATTAAACAAGGATCAAAAATTCAAAACGACAAAAAGATTGGTGCATCCGAACGATGAAAATTTGAACGTAATTTCAAATAATATATTTGTTGCATGATTCAACCGGTTTTTTCATTCTCGATGAACCGGTTTTTCATTTTTGTTTATTCAAACGAAAATTCAAACGAAAATACGGCTGGTTTGTCGGAGTTAGTTGATTGAAACGAATCATTTCTGTGCATAAACAGAGTGTCCTGTTATGAATGGATAATCCTGCAACTGTCGATAGGTCAGATTATGTCTACATGCTGCAGTTTAGTAAAAGTCCCACGGCTTTCGAGATAAAGAGCATCTGCTTTTGGTTTTTCGCCCACTATTTCTACAAATGATAACTTTATTGCCCCGGTTGAAAAAAAATACTCTCCGTTATTTGTTTTATCCAGAAAAGTCTTCTTTTTAATCTTAAATGTCAAGGAAACTTAATGAAAAAAGATCTTATGCGCAATACCAACCAATTCGAACATCTGACTTTGACAGACGGCGGTGTAAAAAAATGTACTACGCATGTCGTGCCAAACGGGTATTTTACTCTTGGCAAAAAAAATCCTAAGAATGTAAATAAATATAATAATAAGTAAAATAAAGAAATAAGTAAATAAGTAATTAAGTAATAAATAAGTAAATAAGTAATAAATAAGTAAATAAGTAAAATAAATAAGTAAATAAATAAGAGGGTGTAATAACCCATGACTTTGAAAAGTTGCTTAGTTATTGACGATGTACGTCATTTGCAGAAATGGCGTGCGAAAAACCGAAAGCAGATGATTTGAAAAAAAAATAAATAATACAAAACCCAAAATCTCGAAAGCTGCGGGAATTTTACTAAACTGAAATTCCAGCTATAGTAGGACAGGATCTGACCTATCGACGGTTGCAGGATTATCCACTCATAGCAGGACACTGTGTATATGGTATAGGTAGAGGTACTTGTATCTTACACGTATGGCAAAGACCGAGGCGAGTCGGGTTGTCTCCAGCAAATGAGTCTCGATCGATCAACGAAACCCTGCGCGGTGTTGCTCTCTCTCTCTCTCTCTCTCTCTCTCTCTCTCTCTCTCTCTCTCTCTCTCTCTCTCTCTCTCTCTCTCTCTCTCTCTCTCTCTCTCTCTCTCTCTCTCTCTCTCTCTCTCTCTCTCTCTCTCTCTCTCTCTCTCTCTCTCTCTCTCTCTCTCTCTCTCTCTCTCTCTCTCTCTCTCTCTCTCTCTCTCTCTCTCTCTCTCTCTCTCTCTCTCTCTCTCTCTCTCTCTCTCTCTCTCTCTCTCTCTCTCTCTCTCTCTCTCTCTCTCTCTCTCTCTCTCTCTCTCTCTCTCTCTCTCTCTCTCTCTCTCTCTCTCTCTCTCTCTCTCTCTCTCTTGCGTGCACGGCACCTACAGCAAGCCGCGGAAACCTCGTTAATACCCAATCATCACTGGTTATATCCAAGCTGAGATGAGATGAACGGGAGCACGTGAGACTTGGTCGATTATTCCCCATTTGCGTGATTTTCCCATAAGGGCGGATACTTTCCGTCATCCCACTCGGAAAATCGAGTGGAACAATTATTTCACGAATTTCCGTATGATTATTCTTACAAAATCGAACAAATCTTGAAGAAATAGGGTAAACTGATCAATAAATGGACGAAAGCTGATTTAAATTTGAAATAATTAAAGAATAAGAATTACCGATAAAACTTTGAATCAATGTAGTTTAGCACAAAAAAAATCACAGTCGTTAGAACCGATTGCTCAGTTTGATATCGAATTTTGACACGATGTTGAAGTTTGCATCGTTGGAACGCAACGAAAATAATTTTTTTCGAATTGCCCATTTTTTTTCGGACGAATGAAAGCTACTGTGCACTTTGCTAAGATCCTTGTTAGAGACCTACAACCTAAATCTATCAGAAGTAATTTTGGATAGAAATGAAGATGGAGAAAGACGAAAATGAAAAAGAATTTTCGGTGCATTTCAACGATGGAAAGTTCAGCAACATTTTCTGTTGGAAAGTCTTAGCTACGAACATCGCTAAACAATTTTTTAATTTACTTATTTAGAGATCTATAATACGAACGTGCGAATAAAGATTTTTTTAGACCAATGGAAAGGAGGGAATAGAATAATGAAAAAGAATTTTTGTTGCATTAAAACGATGCAAACATCAAGAGCATGTATCATCCTTTGTTAGCTATCGGAGGCAAAAAATTACTTTTCATATTTTCATTCGACAGTCCATCCGAATGCTGGTGTCGTTGCTCGTCCTATCACTGATCGGTTTACCCTACGAAAGCATCTCGAAGAAATATTGTACGAAGACGAGTTGAGGAAGAAAACAGGATTCTCTGTTTGGCTCGAGTGCTCGAGGCACTCAGCCCGAGAGCATTTTCTTTCCAGAGATATCGTGTCCGTTGTGTGTCACACGCGTACAATGAAGAAGTGAGAGCCCGAGTCTAAGAGGCCATCAAATACGAAACCGTCTCGTCGTTAATTTTTATCAAAACACTTTGGAGCCTTGTGCACCCACACGTGAGTGTCGTCGCTCTTGAAAAAATAAAAAAAACAAAATCTCGACATTTTCGTAAAAATAGTGTCGACGATGTAGATCCTGAGTTTCCTACGTAATTTCTCGCTCGATAGCACAGACGTCAATGACGCAACGGGCGATGACTGCTCGAGATCGGATAACACTTCGAAAATTCGCCATTTAGAGGCTTTTATTAAACTTTACATTAAAATCGACTTTTCACCCACTTCCCGACTACTTGGAGCTTTGAAATTTTGCAAACGTGCCAATAAGGTGACAATGCATGATTCAAATTGAAAAGAAAAATCAAATTTCAACTTTTCATGTAAAATTATCCATATCTAATCACCCGTATAAAATCTCACTAAACATACAAACAAATTCGTAGCCGACTGCGTTTGAATGTGAAAAGTTTATACGCAGCAATTTGTCGTAAGTTCAATCCCAATAACAGTCTTCGCTATTTTTTACAAGCATTTCATGCTACTAACCTACAAACTCGTAAACTAGCAGACCACTGGTAAAATCAAATAAAGACTGAAAAGTAGAAAATAATTGGATGCAAGAAAAATATTTTTTTGAAATAAGCTTCACCCTCGGCCAGCGACTCAATTGGTCACATGGGGTCTGCGTGACCCCAGCCATATTCAAACGATTGCCACGTTGATACTACTGTTCCGTAGTAAAGTAAAAAAAATGATCAGAAGATCTTTTTTTTTACTTAGTCAGAGTAAGTTTTTTTAGAGCTTTAGAGCTTTAATTTTAGAGCTTTTTTAAAGCTTTCATAGTCACGTACACGCCCCGAGCATTTATAGTCACAGCAAGTTTTTTTTTAGAGCTTTAGAGCTTTAATTTCAGAGCTTTTAGAGCTTTTTAGGGCTTTAAACCTTAAAGCTTTTATTTTGTTGCAAAATATCTTTTTCACGTATAAATTTTCACGAGCGACTCAATCCTCCAGTTCTACTCGTGTCCGCGGGAGGGACGGAAAGTATGAATTGAAAATAGTATTTTTCCACGGCAAGAGTGTGGTCAGTGAACGTGGTCGAGGCCATACGGGCTGCGAACACAACGCGTGGCGAGTGCTCGCGCGTCCGAAGGAAGTTGGACGCGGGGCATGCCTCGAATACTCGATGGAACGAAATAGACTGTACACAAATATACACGCATTTATTCCCGTGTAAGAGACGAAGCGGCTCCTCTCTTCGCTCATACAAAAGCTACTCGATACTATATCGAGACGGATTTCCGTTTGGGTTCTCAACCCAACGTACGGACGCTCCACGAACATCCCTAAGATAACTATTTTTCATTACGGAAATAGAAGCAGTTTTTTTTTTTCGTTATCGACAGCTCTATTTTCAGACGGTTGTGTAAATGAGTGAGGGCACGATAGAGGAGGAGAATTATCATGGCTGTTGCGCATATGGAAAGCAGGGGAAAACGACAAAAATCCGGGAATTTTGAAAATTCTCTGGAATTTTTTCGGAATTTATTTATTTGTTTGTATAAATATACAAAAATATCCTAAATATGTACAAATTTATACTATATATATATATTAAATTGAATAAAAAATTAATTAAAATACATAAAATTAAATAATAATGATAATAAATAAATAAATAAAAGCTTGTTTTTTTAAATATTTTTTTCACATATAATATTTTATTCTACTATCTAAAATGTTCATATATTTGATCTTAAAAAATGATGTCCTTTTTTTGACCCCAATCTCGCTGGAATTTTGAAAATTTTCTAGATTTTTTTCGGAATTTATTTCTTTGTTTGTATAAATGTACAAAAATATACTAAATATGTACAAATTTACACTATATATATAACATTAAATAATAATGATAATAATAATGATGATGATGATGATCATAATAAATAAATAAATAAAAGCTTGTTTTTTAAAATATTTTTCCACATATATTTTTATTTCATTCTACTATCTAAAATGTTCATATATTTGATTTTTTCGGAATTTATTTGTTCGTTTAAATATACAAAAATATACTAAATATGTACAAATTTATACTTATATATGACAAATTTTATATATATTAAATTAAATAATATTAATAATAATGATAATGAATAAATAAGCTCTTTTTAAATATTTTTTTCACATATATTTTTTTATTTCATTTTACTATCTGAAATGTTCATATATTTGATCTTAAAAGATGATGTCCTTTGACCCCAATCTCGCTGGAATATTTGCAAAACCTGTATGGAAAACCTGGAAAAGTCAGGGAACTTCTGAGTCAATAATTCGTAACAACCATGCAGTTATTGACAGAGGTAAAATGTCTACATATTCTGGAGAATACAGAGGGCGCCACTGTCCTCGACGATCCAATATCATGTACGCTCGTGGATATAAGCAAACGGTAATATTGAAATACGAATATAGAAGCTGAGGGCTCACCCCTGGTTGTCGCTTCGTCGAGGAAAATTTGGGGTTGCTCGTAGGGAGAAATACTCGAACCCCTGCGCTTATCTTATTCACACGCACGCACGCATACATATATCTGCAAGCACACACTTCGCTTTTCACGACAAATGCAGCCTTGGCTGTGTCGAATCCTTATTGCCTAGATGTAACATTTTATTAAATTAAAAATTCAACATATAACAATTCATCTATCTATATATTAGGGTGCGTCGAAAAAGAATCGATAATTTTCCCCACGTCAAATTATAGTGTCAATTATGATGAAACGCTCGATTATTATTTTTTTTTTCGTTCTTTTTTACAGGGTAAATTGACGATTTTACGTTTAAACTTTCAAAACTCAACAGTGTGAATGGCTTGAAAATTGCTGTTTTTCATATTTTATTTTTTTTATGAAATTCGATACTCAGTTCGATTTTTTTCGTCTATTCAAGTGACTAAATCTGTTTAATGTCTTAGTTTCATTTTTAATACAATTTTGTGGCCACTGCAAGATGATGCCTGAAAAAATAGCGCGCGATGGTGGAAAAAATTGTCTCCAAAAATTCTCCAAAAATTGTCTGAAAGAAAAAACCAAAAAGTTTAATAATCATTATGAAAAACTGTCGAAGCGTTCGGAGGATTTTCAAAATTAAGTATCAAATTCGGCCTTTTTTCGACAATTTTTCGTTCTGAAAAATGTGAAGATTTCAAATAATAAAAAACGCCGTACGACGTTCAGGAACGTCGTGAAGAGTGAACTTCGTTCGAAATCTCCCACCGTAATGAAAAACGACGTTTAAAAAAAAAACCCCCACACCGAAATAATTCGAATTTCGGTACCAAAATTCAACAGCATGTTTATGAAAGTCCACATTTTTGGATAATACAAAAAAAAAAGGATTTTCAAAAAAAAAATACACTGGATTGGTCCCCTGATACGTTTTGTTATATATGCGGAGAGTATGTTGTTCAAAATTTAGAAAAACGATTCCAGTTTTCGTGAAAAGTGCTTTTTTGGCTCTTCGGGATAGGAATAAAAGATCAATATATGACGTTGAAGTTTGCAACGAAAATGATTTTTTAATAATTTTTCGAATTTCCTTTGGCAGATTTAGGCTACGATAATCACGCAAACTTTTTTCAGGATTCTTATTTCGCGATCTAAAACATATTTGCAAAATTTTATTTCGAATAATAATGACAATAAAAAATTGGAGAGAACTTTCAGTTTATGAACATCAAAAGCAAATTTTTAATCACGTGGGGACAAAAATGATCGGTCGTTCCCTGTGACGAAATTTTCAATAACATTTTGGCATAATGGTGGACAAATTTCTTCACTTTTCCTTTAAGAAAAGCCCAAAGAAAGAAGTCCAATG
Source organism: Ophion costatus (assembly GCA_951751655.1). Classification (NCBI taxonomy): domain Eukaryota; kingdom Metazoa; phylum Arthropoda; class Insecta; order Hymenoptera; family Ichneumonidae; genus Ophion; species Ophion costatus. The sequence continues at coordinate 2,711,644 of OX632368.1, forward strand.
GCGTCAATTCGCACGGTCTCGGTGGTGAACAAGATGGCGGCGGGTTGCGCCATCTTGTTGAAAGAATATGTCTTCCACGTCCATGCCGTTTGTGCCATCTATCGGGCATTGTGTTCCACACATAACCTCTATCTTTGTACCTTATATTCAAATAAATACTTTTCCCCTACCTACTACCCTACTTTTCGAATGAATAATACGTTTTACTAATAAATAAAAATGTCAGGTCATTTTGAGACCCCCTTCATAACCATTTTTATTGTAATAATCATTAATTATGAACATTAGCAATAACTCGCTGGATTTTTGTGGTCATTTTTCAGAATATTTCCGGGACCAATAATGAGACAATGAGCACGACGGGTCGTCATTGACGATACGCGAAGAAGCAAAGTGGAAATAGACATCCTAAAAACAGCGGCAGCAGAGATGGAAGCTCGTCGAGTTTATTCCTCGATGAGGAGTAGATAGGAAGACCATCTTGATTCGGTGGACAATTGTACGAGATCCCCGAATTATTTCATTACTCGACGGACTGAGAAAGCGAAGAAGGAAGAGAGAGAGAGAGAGGGAGAGAGAGAGGGAGAGGGAAAGGAAAATAAATAAAGACCGCTGTCTTCAAGATGGGCAAGTGTTGCAGCAAGCGGCAAGAGCCGCAACCGATCGGTTAGTAAACATAAAAAGTATTGATCAACAACAATATCAATATTGATCTAATTTTTATCATTGATATCAGTTGATTGTTATCAATATTGACCTATTGATATCTACAAATATAGAACGCTATCAACTATTGATCAATAACTATAATGAACTATATCAATCCGGAGAATATTTCTAACGGGAGGCATGAAAAATGGATAAATATGGGAAATTTTTTTTACACAAAATAAATACTTTTGGAAATGGGTTTCAACGTATTTCTTTTTCTTCATCAATGGAGAGTAAATACCAATTCACTTTATAATAAGAATCCAAAATGGCGGCTCTAATAATGTTTGTTTCTGATAACCCAAACAAAGTCAATCCATTCGAAATTCATAAATCAAAATGGCGTGTCCAATATGGCGGACCAAATGCGACGATTTGCTTGATTCGCATGAAAATTGGGGTTATGGCGTTTTCGACGCCGCTGATTACGAATCTGCCCTCGAAATTCAGAAATCAAAATGGCGGGTCCAATATGGCGGACCAAATGCGACAATTTGCTTGATTCGCATGAAAATTGGGGTTATGGCGTTTTCGACGCCGCTGATTACGAATCTGCCCTCGAAATTCAGAAATCAAAATGGCGGGTCCAATATGGCGGACCAAATGCGACAGTTTGCTTGATTCGCGTGAAAATTGGGGTTCTGGCGTTTTCGACGCCGCTGATTACGAATCTGCCCTCGAAATTCAGAAATCAAAATGGCGGGTCCAATATGGCGGACCAAATGCGACAATTTGCTTGATTCGCATGAAAATTGGGGTTATGGCGTCTTCGACGCCGCTGATCACGAATCTGCCCTCGAAATTCAGAAATCAAAATGGCGGGTCCAATATGGCGGACCAAATGCGACAATTTGCTTGATTCGCATGAAAATTGGGGTTATGGCGTCTTCGACGCCGCTGATCACGAATCTGCCCTCGAAATTCAGAAATCAAAATGGCGGGTCCAATATGGCGGACCAAATGCGACAATTTGCTTGATTCGCATGAAAATTGGGGTTATGGCGTTTTCGATGCCGCTGATTACGAATCTGCCCTCGAAATTCAGAAATCAAAATGGCGGGTCCAATATGGCGGACCAAATGCGACAATTTACTTGATTCGCATGAAAATTGGGGTCATGGGATTTTCGAGGCCGCTGATTACGAATCTGCCTCCAAAAGTTAGAGGCTCGAAATGGCGGATCCAATATGGCGGACGAAAATGCAAAAATTGATTTGAATCAAATGAAACTCGGTACTCGAGGGCTTTTGAGGCCGCTGATTACGAATCCGACCTCACCAAACATAAATTCAAGATAGCGGGTCCAATATGGCGGACGCAAATTCAAAACTCGAAATGATTGGACGAACCATTTTTGATTTATGAATTTTGGGGACATATTCGTAATCAGAGACCTCGAAAACGCCCAAATTACGATTTTTATTAGAATTGAATCAATTTTAAATTTTCATCCGCCATCTTGAATTTTTGAATTTTGACCTCAAATTCGTAATTAACAAACAAAAAACCCTTGGAAGCCATATACTTATCGTTACTTATCGCCCTTATCGCTCCTCCAAATTGAATCAGTTTTGCATTTTAGTTCAGCATGTTGTATCCAACAATTGAATTTCCAAATTTTTAGTGGACATTCGTAACCAGCGACCTCGAAAACCCTTTGATATGAATTTTCATGCGAATCGAGTACATTTTTGCATTTCGGTCCGCCATTTTGAATTTATAAATTTTGGGGACAGATTCGCAATCAGAGACCTCGTAAACCCCCGAATGCCGATTTTCATTCGAATTAAATCGAATTCAAATTTTTATCCGCCATATTGGATCCACCATTTTGAATTTCTGAATTTTGACCTCAAATTCGTAATCGGCGACCGAAAAATCCTTGGGAGAGATATACTTATCGTTACTTATCGCCCTTATCGCTCCTCCAAATTGAATCAGTTTTGCATTTTAGTTCAGCATATTTTATCCACCAATTGAATTTCCAAATTTTTAGTGGAGATTCGTAACCAGCGACCTCGAAAACCCTTTGATATTAATTTTCATGCGAATCAAATACATTTTCGCATTTCGGTCCGCCATTTTGAATTTATAAATTTTGGGGACAGATTCGCAATCAGAGACCTCGAAAACCCCCGAATGCCGATTTTCATTCAAATTAAATCAAATTTGAATTTTCATCCGCCATTTTGAATTTCTGAATTTTCGCCTCAAATTCGTAATCAGCGACGATAAAAAACCCTTGGAAGCCATGTTTCGTTAAAATCGAAACACTTTATTTTTCCGCGTTCGGGGCACGGTGACATTTTTCTTGCCGCTCAAGGGGCTAATGAAAAATAAATAAGTTTGAAGTTTGCATCGTTGGAATGCAATGAAAATGCATATTTTCGAATCGCTTCAATTACTATTGCCAGATTTTTCCTATAAAAATCCTTCGACCATCTTTTTTAGTTTCTTATTCAGTGATTTACAACAAAAATCTAAAAGAAAAAGATTTATAGCATTAAAAGTAGAATAAATGCAAAAAAAACCTTTCGTTGCGTTCAAACGATGGAAACTTCAACACCGAAAGAAGTAACGCGTTATTGGGACTAATATGAGCGTGGTATTTTTGGACAGTTTACAAAAAAGCTGAAACCGTGCTGGGCTCGAAGCACAGTAATGGGGGCTCGCTCGATCGGTACACGGCTGATCCAAACCAAAGAGGGGTGCAAGCTAGAGCCGACATAATCCGACCGAGACCGACCCCCTGTAAGACACAGCATCAACCACGTAAAACAAGCTCGCCTGTTGTTGTACCCGCATGTGTGTATTTTATGTTTATTTTCTCTCCTTTGACAATCACTGATTGAAAAAAAAAAGTTTTTCTCCTTCGGATCCTCAAATATTTTGCAGCGCGATGTTCTTTGCGCCACATATTTTGGTTATTCCTTGATTATTTGAATATTATATAAATCATGCTCAATTATTATTGTAGACAAGTGTTTATATTTATTTTTTATTTTTTGTCACCGACGCGAAAAATTCTGCTCATAATAAAGACCAGGTTCTGTATTTGCTTTTGATGTATTTTTTTTTACATTAAAGTGTTCACATTATTTTCCGAATTTTAGCTTTTAAAAATGTTATTCTAATATTTAACATTGTCATATGTTGGATTGAAACAATGATGTTCTTTATTTGACCCCAATCTCCCGGGAATATTTGCAAAACCTGTGTGGAAAACTTGGAAAAGTCAGGGAGTTTCTGAGGCAGTAATGCGAAACAACTATGAAAAGAAAATATTGTTGCTTGTTTTTTTTTCACAAATATCTCCGAAACTTTTACCAACGTGAAGTAAAGAATAGCCACGTGGGCATTACCCAATTATTGGCACTTTAAGCCAATTATTGACACTTCTCCCATACTTACACAATGGTCCTTTAAGTACCAATGGGCCCTTAAAGTGAAAAAACGGCCCCTTAAAGTGCCAATAATTGTGCCCTTAACGTGCCAATAATTGGGCCCTCAAAGTGCCAATAATTGGGCCCTCAAAGTGCCAATAATTGGGCCCTCAAAGTGCCAATAAACAGGCCCTCAAAGTGCCAATAATTGGGCCCTCAAAGTACCAATCATTGGGCCTTCAAAGTCCCCACAATTGGGCCCTCAAAGTGCCAATAATCGGGCTCTTAAAGCGCCAATAATTGGGCCCTCAACGTGCCAATAATTGGGCCCTTAAAGTGCCAATAATTTGCCCCTCAAAGTGCCAATGATCGGGCCCTCAAAGTGCCAATGATCGGGCCCTCAAAGTGCACATAATCGGGCTCTTAAAGCGCCAATAATTGGGCCCTCAAAGTGCCAATGATTGGGCCCTTAAAGGTCCAACATTGGCACTTTGAGGCCCAATCATTGGCAGTTTAAGGACCCACGTTGAGGCCCAATCATTGGCAGTTTAAAGAGTTATTGACACTTCAAAGCCCAATTATTGGCAGTTCAAGGCTCGATTATTGGCAGTTTAAGGCCCAATTATTGGCACTTTAAAAGCCACGGTGTACGTACGGGAGAAGTGCCAATAATCAGTTGGGTTCCGAAGTAAGCTCACTTTACCCTATTTGGATATTATTGTTAACATCGCTCATTAACATCGCTCGTGGTGAAATAAAATCAACAGCTCACTCGCAGAGGGCAAACAAGGTTGTCGTTGCGCTTTACAATTACACGGCTCGAGAGAGCACCGACGTGAGCTTCGTGAAGGGCGATCGCATGGAAGTTCTCGACGACTCGGAACACGATTGGTGGAGAGTATTGCACCTCAGGACCCTCCAGGAGGGCCTTATACCATGGAATTTCGTGGCTGTCGAACGATCCGTCGAGAGCGAGGAGTAAGTTATGTTTTTCTTTTTTTTTTTTTTAATACCTCAGCAAACGCAACGTGCGAAATTTCAGTTCAATCAAATGGTGACTTCGAACGAACGATCAATTTCAGCTGGTTCTTCGAAAACGTGTCGAGAAAGGAAGCTGGAAAGTTGTTGCTCGTCGACGAGAATCCACGAGGCACGTATCTCGTGAGACCGAGCGAGCACAATCCACGGGGCTACAGTCTCTCCGTGAAGGACTGGGAGGAGGGCAGAGGTCATCACGTGAAACACTACAAGATCAAGCCCCTCGACAACGGGGGTTTCTTCATCGCGACCAACCAGACGTTCCCTACCTTACCGGCCCTCGTAATGGCCTACAGCAGTGAGTAACTCGTCTCCGAACATTGCTGGATTTTTTCGCAAAATAGTTTTTTCCCCCCCTTAAAATGAATAATATCGATTGAGACTTGGTAGAGATTTTTTGTGCTACTGTGTTTCAATCATCATGAAAAATGACATAATTATTGTTGGTAACTAATGACCGAAAAAGTCGGTCAAGACTAAACTATTACTACGCTGAATAAGTGTACCAAATTTCAAGTCAATCTGTTTAGGGGGCGTACATAAATTACGTGACGCAAAATTTCCCGTAATCAGCGACCCCGAAAACCCCTGAGTACAAAGTTTTAGAAGAATTAATAAATATTTCGAATTTCACGTACGCCATATTGGATCCGCCATTTTGAATTTTGAAAATCTAATGCCGGATTCGTAATCAGCGACCCCGAAAACCCCTGGGTACAAAGTTTTAGAAGAATTAATAAGTATTTGGAATTTCACGTCCGCCATATTGGATCCGCCATTTTGAATTTTGAAAGTCTAATGCCGGATTCGTAATCAGTGACCCCGAAAACCACTGGGTACAAAGTTTTAGAAGAATTAATAAGTATTTGGAATTTCACGTCCGCCATAGTGGATCCGCCATTTTGAATTTCGAAAATCTAGTACCCGATTCGTAATCAGCGACCCCGAAAACCCCTGAGTGCAAAGTTTTCGAAGAATTAATAAGTATTTGGGATTTCGAGTCCGCCATTTTGAATTTTGAAAATCTAATGCCGGATTCGTAATCAGCGCCCCCGAAAACCCCTGAGTGCAAAGTTTTCGAATAATTAACAAGTATTTGGAATTTCACGTCCGCCATTTTGAATTTTGAAAATCTAATGCCGGATTCGTAATCAGCGACCCCGAAAACCCCTGAGTACAAAGTTTTAGAAGAATTCATAAATGTTTGGAATTTCCCGTCCGCCATATTGGATCCGCCATTTTGAATTTTTTAAATCCAATGCCAGATTCGTAATCAGCGACCCCGAAAACCCCTCAGTACAAAGTTTTAGAAGAATTAATAAGTATTTGGAATTTCACGTCCGCCATTTTGAATTTTGAAAATCCAATGCCAGATTCGTAATCAGCGACCCCGAAAACCCCTGAGTGCAAAGTTTTAAAAGAATTAGGACGTATTTGGAATTTCACGTCCACCATATTGGATCCGCCATTTTGAATTTTGAAAATCCAATGCCAGATTCGTAATCGGCGACCCCGAAAACCCCGGAGTACGAATTTCCATCAAAATCATTGCAGATGAAAAATGCATGACTGAAAGGGTTAATACCGAACATACCGAGCGAATAACAATGGCCCCGTCTTTATCGACAGAGAACGCGCTTGGACTGTGCCACGTGCTCGCTAAGCCGTGCCCGAAGCCGCAGCCGGACATGTGGGACCTGGGTCCGGAGTTGCGCGACAAATGGGAGATAAACCGGAGCGAGATCCAGCTGATACGTAAGCTGGGCCACGGCAACTTCGGCGAGGTTTATTACGGCAAGTGGCGCAACAAGATCGAGGTTGCGGTGAAGACGTTGCGCCCGGGCACGATGTCGACCGAGGCGTTTCTCCAGGAGGCTGCGATAATGAAGCAGTTCAGGCACAGGCATCTGGTCGCCCTGTACGCCGTTTGCTCCAAGGAGGAGCCCATATACATAGTCCAGGAGTACATGTGCAACGGGAGTCTGATAGACTTCTTGCGCACGGGTGACGGCAAGTACATGCAGTTCGAGGATCTGATATACATAGCGGCCCAGGTGGCCTCGGGTATGGAGCACCTCGAGTCCAAGCAGCTGATACATCGAGACCTGGCCGCGCGAAACGTGCTTATAGGGGAGAAGAACCGAGCTAAGATATGCGACTTCGGTCTGGCTCGGGTAATCGAGGACGACGAGTACTGTCCCAAGCAAGGCAGCAGGTTCCCCGTCAAGTGGACCGCCCCCGAAGCCATCGTTTACGGAAGATTCAGCATCAAGAGCGACGTATGGTCCTACGGCGTACTCCTGATGGAACTTTTCACCTACGGCCAGGTGCCCTATCCGGGCATGCACGGACGCGAGGTCATCGAACAAGTTGAGAAAGGCTACAGAATGCCGAAGCCACCGAATCAACCGCTACCCGATACCATCTATCGTTTGATGCTCCAATGCTGGGACGCCAGCCCCGAGAAACGTCCCACTTTCGAGTTTCTCAATCACTACTTCGAGTCATTTAACGTGACGAGCGAGATACCCTACCTCGAGCCACCGACCGACTGATACAGGGCCCACGTGCACGGCCATCCCGCGCCGCATGGACACTTTCATCCGGCTCACGTTAATTGTGCCATGGAGTTTTATGGTATCTATTGTTGAGCCCAATCGACGCTCGGCGAACATCGGCGTCTCCTTTTTCACGCTTTGCAGTTTCCGCGCCGTCGCCGACAAAGGAGTCTCAAAACACTGCCAGAATTTTGCCAATCGGGGCCCGTTCGATACGGCCGAGAGTTTATCGTGTGCCATCGACTCGACGACGGGGGCCCTTGGAGCCTCGGCGTCGAGCACTTTTCGCTTCTCGCGCACGCCGCTTGCCCGTTCTCGAACGTGCTCGAACGTTTCGTCAATTTGGGAGGGTTACTTTATTATGAAACGTAGATACGGAGGGGGCAAATTCAACTTCGAAGGTGAACTTCGTTGCGTCGTTTTCGGGAGAAAAATTGATGCCCGGACAACTGGAGACAGTTTTTTAACTTGGGGAATTTATCAATGTAAGATAAATACTTTTGGAAATGAGTTGAAACGTATTTTATTCTTCTGCCTATGGAGAGTACATGGCCATTTTGTTTATTTTAAAGAATCCAAAATGGCGGCTACCGCTCCCGTCAAATTAAGGAAGTTCATCTGGTACCGAGTTAGTCAAAAGAAAAATTATTACGACTACCGTAGTCCGTTCAATAAGTTTGGCAACGCTGCAACCAAGCGCGACCGCGTATCCTGTACAGCTGCCATGTGCTAGAAATTTTTCAATCGCGTCCACTTGTTTGTCCTTTGTTTTTTTAAGAAAATTCAAAAAACAAAGCGTTTTCTCTGAAAAGGCAAACAAAATCAATTTTCGGAAATCAAATTTTTCCTCAATCAATCTCGAAATCAATTTTTTATGTGTTATTATTTAGTATCCTTTTTTTTATAACTACAATGATTTTATTTGCGATCAATTTATTTGATTTTATTCTTCAAGCCGATTTAGTCATTACATTTCCAGTCACTTCTGTATAATTTGCTGTAGAATTGTAGTGCGCATTGCGTCGTTCGGAAAGTATTAGTGTTGATTTCAAAAAGCACGCGGTTGCGACGTTGCCGTCATAATATGCGACTGGAGCAATATGGAGGTTAACCTCCAAAAAATCAGCATTATTCGAGACAAATTAATTTATTCTGAAGTTCACAAGTATCCAATGGATTTTAGAAAGCTGTCCGAACGTTCTTTAGATTTTTTTTATCCATTATCAAAGTTTCCTTCGAAACTGTTTGTCGATGCTTGCAAATTTCACGTCCCTGGACGGGAAAAACACGACAATCCATAAGAGAGTTTGAAATTTTAACAGCTAACTTTTTAGATACTCATAAGTGAGCTCGAATTTTTTTTCATCAATATCTGTTTGTTAATTCGATCATGAGATGAACTTCCTGAATGACGAAGATGAAGAAAAAGTCCCGTACGTACTGGTCGAATTTTCATTCGATATCGTCGACCTCGCGTGCGCGTCACAATTATCGCAACGAAAACGAGACGAGAACGTGCTGCTTTCCCCATTGAGAGAGCGGAGTGCGCGAGAATCGAATCGTAGCGACGCTTGTAAAATTCGCGTGGAGGATCTTTCGTAGCGTTTCGCGTGACCTCTCGTGACGAACGAGGGTCGCGACATTTTTTTTCTCTCCCTCGATCCGTCGGGAGTTCGCGTCAACGACGAGAAGTACCTCCGAGGGATCATCACACATTGTAACGGGTCGAAAAATCGCCGATTTTCGCGACTTCTAATCTCGATCGTTAAAATACGTTGATCCGTCTAACTTTCTCCTGTCGAATCACACAATTTCTTCCCAAAAATTGAACAGCGTGTTCACAGCCTATAACGTCGAAAAATGCAACTTAAAAAAAAACGATTTTTTGACAATTTCACACCGATGGTCCCTCAAGGTTTTCGCGTGTTCGCGTAATCGCCGAGGAAACGCCTCTAGCGAGGGGGAGAAAAGCAATACGAGCGAATTTATAGCACAAAAAGACTTTTACAAATTGAATGGATCCGAATTGGGAGCGAGAAGTTTGCGCCTTCTCTAGTGACTTTTGTTTACATCACTCGGAGCGAAGAGAGAAGAAAAAAACACATTGTTATATCCATTCAACTATTGTCAAATGTTTGTCGGACAATTTTCTCGTCTCCGCCGTCACGAGGAGCGACGAAATTGTTTGCGAAACAAGCGATACGAAAATAATCGTTGATGCGATTTAAAATAGAAAGGAAAAACGTCTCGAGCGTTTTTGTCCCAGATCTCAAGACGAGAGGAGAAAAATACGAGAAGATTAAACATTCGAGAGGTACTATGAGGTGTGATTCGAGGGAGAATCCGAGACGATTTTCCGCGGGTGTTACGATGATTGAGAGTGAGTGAGTTTGCGTATGATATACGGTAGCGATTAACGTAGCGTTACACATAGTATATATATATACACACACATATATATATATATTCCTATACTTGGACAAGAAAAAAAAAAGTCGGACGTACAAGACGAGAATTTAAGATTAAGACTCAAGTCATCGATGTTACTCGTACAAAAGAGGCGAAAGAGAAGAAGAAAAAAAGAATTGTAAATTTTATACTATTAGTGAGGAACGAAAAGACAGCAGATTATAGTTTAGGTCTTAGTGTCCTATCGGGAGAGTCGAGCGAGCGGAGAAAACGTTTCGACAAGTATTCTCGTTTCGTTGTTGTCTTCTTTTTTTTTCTCGATGCTCCGTTCGCCGGAAATAGATGAGAAAGAAAGCAGGTTATTTAACGGGATCATAGATTGTCGTTAGTACGAATAATCCATCACACACACGAACACACACACACACACAGAGGCAGAGAATTGCACACACGCGAATATAGTCCACGCGAATTAACAGATTTATATAGGAGGGGAGAAGAAATGTTGGGAAAAAGGAATGAATTTCTTCGGCGCAGCGGCCCGTTTAGGGCGCCGACCTACAATTATATAGTATAACGTCCAAGGAGTTCGAGAGAGAGAGAGAGAGAGAAAGAAAAAAGAGTAGAAAAACGTTATAGATGTGTAATACCCCCGGCCAAGCCCCCCTCCGTTTTTTTTTTCTACGAACCTTTTATACCGACGAAAGAAAAACGTTATTGGACGGCGGGCTTCGATCCCGTGACTCACCCAAATTGCATTCCAAGTTCTCTTGCGTCATCGCCGTTGAATCTCCCCGCCTCGTCGATCCCTCGACCCCGTCATATATCGCTTCGACACACATACGTAATCTCATTATCGCGCGAGGCGAAAAAATGACCTTTCTTTCCACCCCTCCCCCCTCCCCCGAGTAATTTACTGGTTGTCGTGGCCAAAAACAAAAATTGTAAATAAAAAGTCTTTTTACATTTTTTCACAAGTGAGCGCGGACTCGACGAATAATTATTATTGTAGTTGCGTTTAGAGACGAAAATATGAGAAACTGGAGGTAGAGTGATTTATCGAAAATTTACGAAACTTTTGGCGGCCAGTAAATCTCCATTCTTCGACTCGTTTGGCAATCTCACCTGTACTTAAGCATTATTTCGATAACCTGCATCTTCAACGACAAACGCTATCGCGTATAAGATCTTAGTTTGTGGAAAATTTTTTTTTTACAGATCCTCGAATCTCCCGCACGTGTGATTGGCACACGAGCGAGTGGGATTATTTATGGGGCTGAAGTTTGCGTCGTTCGAATACAACGAAAATTTTTATCAGTCTCTTACTTTCGTTATCATCCAAAATCAGGGTTGCAAATAATCCATTACTTTTTGTGATGCATTAGCGTTTTCATTACTCATTGCTACACATTTTGTAATGAAAAAAATGTCATTACCCATTACATGCGGTGATGTAAAAAATTTCCGTTACTCACTACATTACATTTCGTAACGCAAACAACTGCCGGTCGATAAATGTCGATCTTGGAGAAAAATGTTTCCTGCAAAAGTTGTCGCCTATGAAACGATTGATCTTTTATGTTCTACACAGGTGTTGTCCAAAACGATCCTGTTTCGAGAAAAATGGGATAATGTTTCATCGGGTACATTTTGCTAAACTTCACGAGTTTTTATGTTATCTACTTACGCACTTTACCACGGGAAGGTTGGAGTTTAGTCCTCAAAGTGCAGTTTAGTCTTCAAACCCAAACGAAAAAGGCAAAAAATAAAATAAAATACGAAAAGCCTAAAATAAAATATATAAAAAAAAGAAACAAAATAAATATGCACTTTGAGGACTAAACTCTAACCTTTCAGCGGTGAAGTGCGTAGGCAGCTAATATCGAAACTAATGGAGTTTAGGAAAAAGTACTTATTTTCGCATTATCCCATTTTTCTCAAAACAGAATGGTTTCAGACAAAAACTGTATAGGACATAAAAGATCAATTTTTTTATAGGCTGCAACTTTTTCGAAAACATTTTTATCGAAAATGAAAATGTGTTAAACTGAAATCGAAGAATTTATTAAAAAATCAGTTCTTGCTAGTTTTGACGTCGAAAATTGTTAACGAATTGTTAACAACTGTTTTCGTGATTTTCGCATGTTTGATCTGCCGAAGAAAATGTCCGAAAGAAAAAAAAAGTCACTTTCGTTGCATTCCAAGGTTACAAACTTCAACGTCATGATTATTTTCGATCAAACTGTGATATAGTAGCCGGCAAGACCTCAAACGTTTTTCTACCGATTACCCGTTTCCCGCCCAAAAACTTTAACGCCCAGAACGAAAGGGAAAGACGCGTATTAGTTCTCTACCCTCGGCGAGTAATAACTTTTTATTGTCCATCGTTGTATTGGGAGTAGGGAGAAATCTCGCGCGCACTTTTTCATTCGGCGTGAAAAATCTCGAGCCCGAGACTTCGTCACGCCGTATTATTCGTAAAACAATCATCATCGTCGTCGTCGTCGTCATTATTATCATTACAATTATCATTATGTTGTTTACGAACCAAAGCTTATTACCGTTAAGTATACATTTACGTATTAATTTGTATTGTATTTCATTATCTGATAAGCCTATGCAGATAAAAAAATATATATATATAAAATTATATATATTATGTATCATAGTTCTATCGTGTTATTATTCCGGGTGACGAAAAGCCTCGGTTTCTTTTCATTGTTTTCCTTGTTTTTTTAATAACCACTTTATTATCAGTATCATTATTATCGTACATGTAGATATATAATTTATGTAGGAAAGGACGCGAAGGACGACACGACAAAAATAGAGAAACAATATTCCGTTACAAAATGAAAGTGCAAGGTCGCGCATGACAAAAAGAAAAAAGAAAATTTGATCGTCGGGAATTGTAAGATTCGTCAATTCCTCAAAAAATTCGCCCAAGTCGAAATATATCGTTTCCGCCTGACGTCTCGAAGTTTTAGGATCTGCATCGCGAATTGTCTCTCGGCCGTGCGGAAAGTGTAGCGCGAGGTGAGCATCAAATGTACATCATTTCGGCCATGTGTGACATTTTCTTTGGAATATGAACGAACTCTTCGAAGTAACTGGCGAGTTCGTCGATCGTGACGTCGCACGAGGGAGGTGACATTCTAGCTTGTACGGAGCAAGTGCTAGAAGCGGCTGAGGCTTGTCCACCGTTGGCGACGCTCTGAGCAGCCTCGTTCTGGGCGCCGAGCGTCGGAGGTTGCGTAACATGCGTCGTGATTTCGCCCCCGCCGGGACCGGGGCTTCTCTTCAGGCTTGGCATGGTGTTGCTTCGGGCGCGTTGAAAGCTGCTAGCTTCGTAACCGTCGACCGGCAAACTCGCGTCGTCCTTGACTCTGCGCGTCTCGGTTTTCTCACCGGCCACGTTCAAGCCGCGAAAGTCTCTCGTCGCGGTGCCCTGGCCGAACGTACGGCCGTTCACGCTCGAGATGCTCAATCGGCAGGCCTCCTTGAGCAGCGTGCTGGCGAGGCTCTCGCTCGGGCAGGCCGAGCCCGAAACGTCGACGGCGCTCAACTTGAGAACGGCTTCGCGTATTATCGACGTTTTTCTCGGACGGTCCAGCGTCCTGTCGCCCCTCGACGGCTTGAAACTCGTGGTGCTTCTGACGCCGCGCGGACTCACGAAACTCGCGCTCGGCCTGTTCGGCATCGATCTTCGCCTGAAGAGGTGACTCGTGTCCGGCGCGCACTTGGCCGCTCTCGCGCTGGAGCCGAAAGGATTCAGGGACGCGCCGTCGCCCGAATCGACGCTGCAACACAATCGGAGGCATTGATAGGCCGGTCTGACGGTCGGTGCTGGTCGATGCGGACTTTGGGGTAGCTCTAACCTCTGACCGTAGAGTCAAGGTCGTCAAAAATGGTACTCTACTTTTCGCGAATATCGCGGATCGGCGGCAAAGCGGTCGATGGAAAGCAACCTGTATGGTTGGAAGCAACGACACATTCGCGTCTCCGTGTGACCTTGACGAGTCAACGATCTCGTGAGAATGAATTGGGTCCGGTTGCGAAGCGGGGGGGGCAAAGAAGCAGAGGTGGATTTTTGGAGGTTACTTCAGGGAGGAATGAACTTACCGAGAACGATCGCCCGTGGATGTCGATGTTCGATCGATCTCGAGTTTTTCCAAGCTCGCCGGCAATACCTCGTCGGCCATGCTCGAGATCTCGAGCGGCTCGTCATCGACGTTCTTCAGCTCGTTCCCATACATCGCATCGTGAATGAACTTTTTCAATAACTCCGAGGACACTCGACACGAGAAACGACGAAACAAGACGCGGAATTGCACGCTCGAGCGAAGGTTCGAGAGCGAGGACGCGGGAGGGGGCCGAGCTTATTATTCAACACAAAACAGATAGGTTATGTTCGATTCCCGTATAATGACCATTAAGAAAAGACGCAATAGGCACGAGCTCGCGAGACTGTCTCGTCCTCTCGCTCGCTCTCACTCTCTCGCTCGCTCGTCTTTTCTGACACTCCGCGAGATTTTCGTGACAATCACTTTTCTTTACGTTCAGCAAACTTTGTCGTGCGAGCCTGCGATCATTGTTGATACACACGCGACGCGACGTTCTTTATTTTGAAATTTTCGTTGACACGCGACGTCGCGGGGCACGGAGCAAAAATCGATCGAAAACACTTTTTGCCTCTTTTTACTCTCACGACACGTAGTAAATAAACAGAGAACTGCGCGCAATCGCCATTTGCCTTGTGTTCGTTCGGCCTTGCGATGTGTGCGCAGCGAACGACGCGTGTGTGAGACACGCGTGCGCGCGCAATCAACGCTACCGGAAGTGGGAGCGGACGCGCGAGAGAGGAAAAAGATGCGTGCGCACACGCGGCTTGAATTTCGACTGACAAGCTGCGGAAACAATCCGCGAGCTAAAAATAACATTCGTCGGCGAATGTTCCGTACGCGGGATTGATTAAAAAATGTTTATTCGATACGGATCGATGCTAGTGAAAAATTTCTCGAATCGAGCAACGTTTGTTTCTCGAATATGTTACATGAAAAATGACTCGAATCGAGCGACGTTTTTTTGTCGAATATGTTACACGTAATGGTGTGAAAAAATGTAGCAAACGGCGAATAGAATTGCTTTGAAGAAAAACAAATTCACTTACCGTTTAGGAAGCATTAGGGATGGGTCAATCTTCACACGAGAATTCTTTGCGCGTCTGCAGAATGATTTTAAAGGAAGAAAGCGTTAACGAATTGCGAAAAGTGTGCAAGCTCTTGAGCGTCACTGAAGGATGTGCGAATGTTTGTCTTGCCGCCAACGTCAGTGCGCATGCGCCAAAGGACTAAGCGTCGCCAGTTGGGCGCGCATGCGCCAACGAAGCTCGCACTAATCGGCAGATTCCTGGCGAAGCTCACCTCCTGCACTCAGGCGCGAAGATTTCGAATCGCATCGATGTTAGTTTTTCTGTGAAGCGATGGACATGAAAAACATACTTTCATTAAAAAATGACGGAATACACGCTGGATATTTAAATAAGCGTTATCAAAAGAAGAACTGCCCTTGCTTATATTAAATTTTCCTCCCAGTGAGTATTGAGAGGAAAGTGGGCAGAAATTAATTTTACTTCGCGGTGCGCTGACTGTGAGATTTTTTCTGCCATGAGGCGGATACCAACGTGGCTCAGAATTTCAAACTTTACAGTCAATTTTGCCAATGAAATTTTAGAATTTCAAAACGATGAGATTATTTTATCACCTTCAAAAAATTCATGAAAAGTGACTTTTCTGGCGTCTTAAGAGATTTCGTCCCTTAAGAGGTCTTCTACTTGGTGGGCCAAAAAAAACACTTTTAGCAGACGACTCAAGAGGAACTGTTTGAAGAAGAAATTTGACAGGCACGCGTACACAAAACGTCTTAATTATTTAAACCAGAATGATCCAAAAATATTCAAATTCTCTTATTTTATGAATAAAAACTGCAAACACCTTTGGTGAGAAACTAAACTACACCTTCGATCGCACGCTATTTCTTATTTTTCAATTTTTCTTCTAATTCTAGTTTGACTTATCCACAATATTGTACAATGTGAAAATATGGTTGAGTTTTTTGCTTCGGATTACCTGTTTAGGTCTTAGGACTTCCGCAAGCGGAAAATATTATCGCGGTCAATAAAGACCCCGCGGTAAACATACCAAATTACAACACTGTATATTTTATACTTTTCGCACAAAAAATTGGTGAAATATCGAAGATTTTTTGGACCCAACACAGTAGAAACGTCCCTTAAGCGTTGGGCTTGTCGAAATTTTAGACACAGGACAAATTATTCATATTTACCAAGTGTAGAAGTATGAAACCGGATTTTTTTTGTAAAAATTGCACGTTTGTTGTTTGAAAATGATAACATTCAAATGACAACAGGAAACCAATGCTGTCCGCAAATCGTAGTTCGTAGGCAAAAAACTCGACATGTTTAAGGTTATAGAAAAATACACCGGTGTAGGGAACTTGGGTTGTGTGTGTTGAAAATCTTCGTCAGCGTAGAGGGAGATGATGGCGCTGCAGAAGCGGTCTTTACGGTCCCTAAACTGATGGCTAGCACCATCTATAGGGAAATTCCGGTTTCGTACTTCTACAACTGGTATATACGTCGTTGAGTTAATAATCTTCCTTTTTTTATACTTTACGATTTGGGCGTGTACTAAAATGGTGGTCGACGTTTTCACTTCATTTTTGCTACGTTTATATGGCGATTTGCACATACGCGTGTGGGCATGTGAGAACGATTTAGTTTCAGGAACAAGCCAAGTCCGCGTGTATGATTTATCGCGACGTACCTACAAATTCGTCTTTCGCTTGGGGGACTTTTAGTGCCGGTAAACGCTTCGCGGGTCGTACGAATTTTGTGACTGTCAGTGTTTTTGTTTTCTTTTTCGTCGAGTGTGTTCGTTGAGGAGGGTCGAGAGTTTGACCGATGAATATCAGGATGGACTTTAGCGCAGGGCCGTAATTTGTGGGGGCACAAGGGGCCCCTTCCGAATTGGTAAATTACCGTAGCCCGTAAGAGGTTACATGCAGTCAGGAGGCCCAAAAAGATCGATTTTTCAAGATTTTTTCTTGAGATGACCTTTTAGATCTATTAACGTAAAAATTTGCACACATATTATGGTAACTTTTAACTGTATTTAAACATTTTTCATTTGTACAAATAATTATTTTGAAAGCTGCTATAGCTGATCTCGACTGGATCGTATAAAATGAAAAAATCAATAATATTTCGTTAATATAATGGATTATCTTGACGTTTCTCGAAAACCAATGCAGCGATCTTGTTAAAATTTTGAAGACTTCTTCTAGAAACTATTGATTAGTGATTGAACGAAGGACTTTTTCGTTCTCTGATAACAACTTGTTTTACGAGGCAGTACATGGTCTAGATTTAACCGAAAATCGTACTGTTTTGCACACACCTCGACCAGAAATTTAAATTTTTAATTTTTCTCCTTTTCTCAGCAACGAGCTAGGCGTAACCCGTTAAGGGGTTACGTGGTTTTCGAAGCCAAAAAAGCATACTTTCTCTATTGAAAAAAAATATAATATAAAAATTATTTTATTCAAAAAGTTAAGCACATAAAAGAGCAACATTTCAACAATATTTTTGACAAAGTTTCATCAAAAAATTTGGGATGTTCAGCCGGTTGGACCTGGTTTCCGGAAACCCCTTAAAAAAAGTGTCCTCGTGGTGGTCCGGATAACTCATGATAGCTTTATCCGAAATTGACATGATAAATGTTTCGTCGAACAAATATTTCACGATGACATTTTTTAAAAAACATGTCAGCCATCTTACCGTCGCCATTTTGAATTTCGGACTAACATTTTTCGATTTCGGATGTCCCCCTTCGTGCCCTCGAAGTTTTATTCTACTCAATACTTGATCGGAGCAGTATTTTTCGAGATAAATCAGGCGTGAGATCGAAATGGGACACCCGGTATATAACTCCACGTCAGGATATTCAGGCGTCAATGCTTTATACTCGTTGGGGCGATCTATGGCCGAATTTAATCGCCCGTTCGTGTATTCCAGCTAGAGCGCGGCGAGTTAAATTTAAAACGAAATTACGAGTTATGGGGTTCTTAAAACGTTGCGCGAGCCACTCTCATCCCCCGCGCCCGAGTAAACAACGCGTGGGTTTTCCTGCCTCGCGTTCTCGTCCCGTCGTTTTCGTAAGCGCACGAGAATTGAGCCCGTTTTAAGGGACCATCCCAGTTCAATCGAATTTTTTTGAAAATCGTCTCTTTTTCTGCATCGTGCAAAAATATGGACTTTCATAAAAATGCTGTTAAATTTTGGTTGCGAAATTCGAATTATTCCGTTCGCGACAGCCTTCCTTGGAAAAAAGGCTTCGACCGGGCACGGCCTTTTCTCGAAACGTCGTTTTTCATAACGGTGGAAGATTTCAAACGAAGAGTTTTCAAGCTAACCGTCTTAAATTGTGACACATCATTCTTTATGCTAAAAACTAAAAAACTGGGCCTAAAAAACTAAAAGTAAAGAAAAAAAACTAAAAAAATAAAGCTACAAAACTAAAACTACAAAACTAAAACGAAAAAACTAAAACTAAAAACTAAAACTAAAGGACTAGAACTAAAAAACTAAAACCAAAAAAACTAAAACTAAAACTGAAGACCCGAATTAATAACATGACTAAAAAACTTACTCCAAACATGGCTTAACGTTTTACGGAAGCGCTTTTTTCATTTCAATATTTTACATTTTTTTAAAACGAAAAACTGTCAACAGTTCCATTTTTACACTTCGAACGACTTTTTTCAATTTGTGTACACTGTAGCTCAAAAAGTTTCTAACCTATAATTTTCCAAAGTGATAGTTTCTTTATGTAATTACGCTCTCTATGAACTTAAGTCGAGGGTAATATCATTGTTGTATATTTTTTATAGCAAAAAAGATTGAGTCATGGCAAAAATTATACCCTTTTATTTAAACACCTCTAAAAAAAAAGAAATTTATAATTTTTCGATCAGAGTCTGACCTCCAGAGTGTACACAAACAGCAAAGTCTGATGGCGACCTTCGATAGGCACCAGATTGTGTTTCATATTTTCAGAGGAAATGCTTCGAAAATATTAAAACATTTGTTTGAAAATATGTATAAAATATTCCCAAAGTTTGACTAATTTCCATCAATTCGTTCCTTGTAAAAAAAAATCATGAAAATCACTTAAAAAAACGTACTGCTTAACTGGTTTCCCGCCATAATTTCGAGAACGCGCATGCGCCCACGCCTTCGGAACGATGCGTATTGTTGCATTCCTTTGAGCGACTTTCCGTACAAGTTGCCCTTTTCCAAAGTGCTCGAGCGGCTAAACAATTTATCGAGCTCGTTTCAGCGGCTAGATTTTCTCTCAAAGCACACACTCGTGCTCGAGAATTGTAACGATTTTAGCGAGCCCGTGGGCCAAATTGCGCTGCCGCCTGCCGAGCTACCCGCGCTAATCGCCTCGCGCGTGCGCGCTCGACGAGCGAATTACAACGCTCAAAGGGATTTGAAAGATGAACTAACGAAAGGTCGCGAGCGGGATATCTCGCGAAATATTGCTGCGAATAG
The DNA here is from genome assembly GCA_951751655.1 of Ophion costatus. Classification (NCBI taxonomy): domain Eukaryota; kingdom Metazoa; phylum Arthropoda; class Insecta; order Hymenoptera; family Ichneumonidae; genus Ophion; species Ophion costatus. The sequence continues at coordinate 2,731,380 of OX632368.1, forward strand.
GATAAAACGAGAGAGGGAGGAGGCTAAGCGCGATATGTGTGTTGCAGGAAATAAGCACGAATTTAGTTGCGAGGGCGTCTCCCCCAGCTCGTACCAACATGATCCACGCACCAAGCCTCTCCCGAGAAAACTTTGCTTCTCGCACGAGGACGGAAATATCTCAAAGTCGGGAATAGGCCCGTTAATCCTTGGCCGATAGGTTCTCTCGCACCGTCCTCCCCCCTCCCCCCTTCCCCTCGAGCCTCAACCTCTACGTCGCGCTCGACGAAGAGGAAGAAAAAAAAGCAATTCATAAATAAATACATTTTTAGAACGCAGCCGCACTTCTTCCGCTCACCGCGATAATTGACAACTTTTGCTCTGACGAAAAAAGAAGCATTCTTGTCAAGTCTCCGTATTTTATTACGTGTTACTTTGTGACGTATCGTAGCTTCCGAAATTAAATTAAGCTCGTGCGAGTTCTGGAAATACCTGGAAACATTCATATGTAAAAAAAACTTTTTAAAAAACAAGTTTTCACTAGAAAAGTAGAAGCTTCTAATTACTTACTTCTACTTACTCTTCTACTTCTACTTACTACTCTACTACTTTACTAAAAGTAGAAGCTTCTAATTACTTACTTCAGCTTCTACTTACTCTTTTACTTCTAGTTACTTAAGCTTCTAATTACTTACTTCAGCTTCTACTTACTCTTTTACTTCTACTTACTTAGCCTTCTACTTCTAATTTACGGGAAGTAGAAGCTTCTAATTACTTACATTTACTTACATAAGCTTCTACTTACTATTTTACTTCTACTCACTACTCTACTACTTCTACTCTACTAGGGGCAAGTCTCCGGATTTTATTACGTGTTACTTCATGGCGTATCGTATCTTCCGAAATTAAAATATCCCCCTGCAAATTATAGAAATACCTGGAAACATTTATATGTAAAAAAATCTTTTTAAAAAACAACCTTTTACTAAAAAGTAGCAGCTTACTAAAAGCTTCTACTTACTCTTCTACTTCCACTTACTACGCTACTACTTATATTTACTTAAGAAGCTACTAGCATTTATTTAAAAAAAAAAAGCTGTACTAAAAAGTAGAAAATAATTTTTCTAATAATTTTTCTAACAAATAATTTTACTCAACTTTAATAATGTTTAATAAATATGATGAATTCAGTTTTTATTCAGTTTGGCACAATAGTAATTAGAGCAATTATTATCACACGTTTATGCTTAGTTTCAGGATTTTTATTTGGGGAATCTAAGGTTTTACAGTAAATTAAATACAGTTGATTTGTCAACGGATTTGTGTAAATTGAAGATCACGTGTCTAAATTTTGAGCGGCCCCAAGCTTTTATTTATAGTTGCATGTAGGTTACTTGGTAAACAAAAGTATTTTATACTTTTTGGTACATTAAAAAGAGCTTCGTTTTTTATATTGTTTTACATATAAATTGTTTAAATATACTTTTCGACTGTTTTGACTGTCGTAAATGTGAATATATTTTACAGTCTCGTATCTTCTCTACGATGTCAACGTTGATTCTTCCGATTATGTCTTTTTTTATATTTGATATTTTTTAAACTATTAATCACTACAATTCTCAGTTTTTTTTTAACTATCTAAAGTTAAAATATTCTTTCAACTCTTTTTTTCTTTTCTTTTAACCAATTTTTTTATTTTATAATTCCAACTACAAATAACGTTACTTTTGAGCATTTCTTTCAAAATTTCCGAACATTTGAATACATAAAAAAAGGTCGTATCTTCTTCACGGTGTCAGGATTTTTTCTTCGATGTTTGCTCGTGCGGGTCGTCGCGCGAAGTGAACTCGGACGATTATTGAAGTCGGCGCGAGAGGATCGGCCTGTTCCCCTTTGCTGGCGAACTACATCGCAGCGGCAGCAAAGCGGAAAAAGACAAATCCTCGTGCAGCGCTAGAATCCCCGCTCTCTTCCGGTATCTCAGCCTTAAGCACCTAAAAAAATGCAATTTCCAATTTTTTGGCCAGAGTTAGGTTAGGAATAAACGAAAAAATATTGGACCGATTACCGAATTTTATTAAAATATACATTTTTTTAAATCATGAAAATCTGCAATTTTCAAGCCGGTCACACTGGAACGGTCCCTTTATTACGCGTACGTGCGTGTCTGTAGGGAATCGAGAAAACTGCTGAGAATTTATGGCTGATGCGTCCGCTCTGACGAGGTAGCTAAAATTAATTTCTAAACAGATGCCAGTGTGTGCGTGTGTTATACTCGAACTGGGCATAGTGAACTTTGTACGTGTCACACGTGCAATATTTATCACGTAATTTCTCGATTTTTCGATCCTCTCGAAAAATGGACCTTTTTTGTCATTATCTGGTTTTGCCATTATGCGACCACCATTATATAGATCAAGTTTTGTTGAAGGAAAAAAAAACAAGTTTTTCGTCGTTTAAACGATAGTACTAAATATTCTTTTAAGTCATACTAATTTTGAGCTCGACGACGAAATCCACATGATAGCAGGCGATAATTTTTTTCCCCCATTTTATTCACATGGAAAGGTCACCCTTTGCGCTTCTCCTAGAGTACTAGAACTAATTAATATTTGTGGAAATCCGATGAAGATTTTTAAAGCTGATCTTTGCTTGAGATTTTGAAAAATCTTATTCAAGCTCGTCGGAATTATTTTTACATAAATGACTATTTGAAAAATCACTTTTCATTATCTTCGACTGAATATACGACATTTTTCGAATAGCTGTAATTTCGAATATTAATTCACGTGAAAATAATAATGTCGCGGTTTGTAAAAAAAAACTGTAATTTTCAAGCCGTATGGGGTAACTTTAGAAAACTTCAAGCAAGTTTGACATATATTACTTAGTGTCGAGTTATTCGAAACGATCTGACATTTTAATTTATTAATAAAGCGTATTATTTAGTCGAAAAGTACGAATATTTTTACTTTAATATAATGTATAAACATGGAGGTTATGTGTGGAACACAATATCCGATAAATGGCCGCCTCGTCCCTGTTTGCAAATGTTTACTCTTTTGACAAAATTTCCAATAACATTTTGGCATTTTGTGGACTAATTTCATTAATGGTGCGTCCACTTGATTCTTTGAGGTTCGGAATAGTCTGTTGATCATTGGCATACACTTTTCTGCAAGAGGCGTGACCGCGAGAGGCGCCGCGATCGCAATTCTCCGATGTATAGTAATACTTGTAGCTAAAGGTTCTAGGCATGCGCGTGTAGCCGACGGAAAGCTAAGCAAGAGAGTATATCTATGTATAAGGGAAAGCCGATTGCAACGCCACCTACAAACTCTTATTTTCCCTGATTTTGAAGCCACATCGCTAGCACGCAGTGTCCACTCCTTTACTCTAGTCTCCCTGGCGTACTCTGGTGGATCTATCCTAACCTCCATGTTTGTACCCTACATTAAAACTGAAATATTCGTACTTCTCAAATCAATAATATGTTGTATCAATAATTCAAAATGTCAGGCCTTTACACAAAATTGTAAACAAAAACGCGTATATCTTGTCGTAGTGTGCACTTACTGAACGGATCATACTCGATGTACAGAATGAAATGAGAATTTCGAAGAAACGAGGATATTTGGTTGTTCGTTAGATAACCGGATGTCTACAGTTCGGTCCGTGTGATTGCTGTTCCGGCAGCTGCTCCGTAAGATCCCCGAGCTCGACAATGATCCCCTTCTTCGATTTGCCTCTTCGTATTTCATTTCACTCAGCGAGTATGCTCGCGAAAATCTTCCTCGCAGTTATTCCCCGCGGATAATTATGTACTTCCGGTGGCTCGTTATTACGTTTCTCCGTATTTTCACTTTTATTTAGCGGGAATTAATTTTTTCCCCGTGAAGAATCGGGAGTTACGAAAAAATACTGAAAAATTGGCAACGGCAGCCCTTGCTGGGAGTATCTTAATTTGGATCTCGAATTAGTGGTCTCGATATAGGATAATATGAGTAGATATCGGTTTCTAGACGACACTGACTTTAGGACAGGTTACCCTTCGTGACGATAAAAAATTCGATGATTTTTACATCATTTGTTTCTTTTTCGAACGCCTGCCATTTTGTTATACATGGGTTTTTCAGAAAACAAAAAAGTCCCCGTCCCCCTTAAATTTCGAAGAACTTAATCATTTTAATCCGTTTTGGTTTCAGATGAACTGCAAGGCTGTGGAGCGCCCCCTGCAGACCAAAACACACCGTGCATGGCTTTGTTCGACGGGAACTGGAGCCGCCATTTTGGATTTTTGTTTATAAATGAAAGTGGAATTTACTCTCCATTGATACAAGAATAAAATACGTTGAAACCCATGTGCAAAAGTATTTATTTTTAATGAAAAAAAAATCAGGAAGTTCGTGCATTTTTTTTATGGTTCTCGACATAACCTCTCGTTGAAGGAAAATTTTTGTCGATCTCGCGTCGCGGTTTTTGCCGAACGGTCGATGGAGCAGACGTAAAGTGCCTTGGGGATATCATTCTTGTGGATTGTTTATTCAACGCGTTCGCAAGCGAGTTCGCGTCCTCGCGCTATTTTTTTGCCCTTCCGTTGTTTAGATTGGCGTCGTCCGGAGGAAATTTCGCGCGCATCAACATTCTCGTATTCCTCTTATTCTTGGCTTTCTGGCGTGTCCGTCTCGCTGACTTTTTTACCCCCTTTTTTCCTGCTCAGCTCGTTAACTATAGCACTCGGAACGACGTGCAAAAGGACACACTCCGGCGAAAAAATCTTTCAACCCAAACGTTCTCAGCGTCTCTCCCGCAGAGATCATCGTCGCGAATCGCTCGAGACCGTGACGTTTTTCCGCGGCGTTACTCGAGACTCTCCGGAGTCGCGGAAAACTGACGCGTTTTAGTCGGACTAGCCGGCAAAATGGTCTCAACGAGATCGAGCTGTTAGTGATGCCAAATAGATCGAACGTCTTTGTCGAAAAAGGTTAAGCCCCATGGATGGAATCGTTGGGAGTTAATGGGTTTTCAGTTGGTAAAATATATATTAGGACGTTAAATGAGCTTTCGCTGTTTTCCAACAGATGGCGTTACCGGAACTGCGTGCGTGTAGTATAGGATGGCAACACATCTATAAAGAAGTACTATAAACGACTTTTATGTTTATAACCAAAAAGATCAAACGTCTGTGTCGAAAAACGTGTAGCCCAAAGGATGGGATCGATAGTAGTTAATGGGTTTTCAGGGCGCAAAAATATATTAGGACGTTCAATGAGTTTTCGCTGTTTTCCAGCAGATGGCGTTACCGGCACTGCGTGCGTGTAGTTTATGATGGTATCGCATCTATAAAGAAGTACTCTAAACAAGCTTGAAATTCAGTGCCAAATTTCGTGCCAAAAAAGAGTATTTACGAGAATTTTATTGCACTTCAGAGTTCAATTTCATGCCAAAAAAGAGTATTTGCGGGGAATTTTACCGCACAACTCTATTTTTTTTTAAATCTCCAGCTGAATCACAAAGATTTCTTGTTGAGTCTTACGGCGACCATGCTCTATCGGAAACAACATGCAGAGATTGGCTTAGAGATTACTTCATGAAGGCTCATGTCAGACGCTAGCTGAACTTGCAGAATCATTACGAGGTGATCACACAACAGTTTCAAAACGTTTGAAAGCATTAGGAATGTTTTTTCTCAAACGAAGCATTTATCTCCACGAAAAAAACCGCGAGAACTTATTCAACATCCCAATACAGGGTGTTCCAGAACAGATGGTAGTCTCTGAAATGGGGAGTTGGGGGTGAAATTCTTAGTCGATGCGGTGCTCCCGCCAGTGACCACTGCACGCGCGTATCGCTCACCGACGTACGCGGGCTCATCGGGCGCACCTGATTGGCCCGCCTTTAAAAATTGATAATAATTCAAGGGTTGATCTGAGACCCGTACATGCTTATATCAATCGACTCAGAATTTCACCCCTAACCCTCCATTCCATAGACTACCATCAGTTCTCGGTCTGTACATTCGGACGTCGAATAAGTTCTCGCTGTTTCCCAACAGATGGCGTTACCAGAACTGCGTGCGTGTAGTTTACGATGGTAACGCATCTATAAAGAATTACGACACGCAAGCTTGAAATTCAGTGTACGCATTTCGCCGAAGTGTAAACAACTTATTTTCATAGCGTTAATCATGTGAAATTTCGTGTCAAAAAAAGAGTATTTGCGGGGAATTTTACTGCACAATTTTTTTTTTTTTTAATCTGCAACTGAAGCACACAAATTTCTTGTTGAGACTTACGGCGACCATGCTCATAATGATAAATGATTATGATGTGTTGAATTGGAGGCTCATGTCAGACGCTAGCTAAACTTGTAGTATCATTAGTACCTGATCACACAACAGTTTCGACACGTTTGAAAGCATTAGTAATTATTTTTTCAAATGAAGCGTTAATTTTCGTGAAAAAAAAACCGCGAGAACTTATTCAACAATCCAATATATTATTTTAAACAAAAAAAACTCCACTCTGCACTCTTTTTTTCCATACCCGGAAGTTCCGAAGTTCTCGAACTCGTGCACCAATCGCGCGGATCGAACTTCGGTACGCTTATGGCCATTTTTTTACGAACACGGGACGAAAAATCGTTTTGACGAGTAAATTGTGCGAAAACGGGAATTTCGAGATCTCGATGCAGTGTGCCGATGGAAAGAAATGTTCGGGAAAGTCTGCGAGGTCGGGCGCTTCGAAGCGAACTGGATAACCCTAGGTTGTTTCATTCAAGAAGGCGTCGGCGGACGTCGTGAGAAACGCCTCGAGATGCGCGCAAGCGCTCGTTCCCGCATCTTGTAACCTACGTGTGACTACCACTCTCGCGTTTCCTCTCTTGGCCGATTTATTTCGATTCATTGAAAATATCCGTCTCTCGGTCGCGAAACCCCACCCGAACTTCCCTCCCCCACTCAATCTCTACTCAACGTTTATTAATAGAAACGCGGCTCGACCGCTTTCGAGTTTCCGGATTTCTTGAAAAATAAAAATAAAAAGGACACCGTTCACCCACTCGTATCTGAGAACCCAAAGATTTGGCTCATTTTCAATTCATTCGTGACCTTAATGCTTAATTATTATTTTGAAAAAACTGATAACGTTTGCGAGACGACTATGTTGGGCCGACGCCTGGTGAGGGGACTTGGAAGTTTATTTTATCGATAATTGGCGACTTTAGTGAAAATTTACAACTGGTGCCTTAAAATATAAAACTAAAATTTTGGAGATTTTTAAAATCTGCAAAGGTGATCCCAGAAATACACAAAGGGAATTTTTTTAATTGGATAAATCTTTCTCATTGTAGACATTTTTTTAATCGTGTCCATTTCCGAACTTATATTTACAGCTATTTTTTAGATAGATATTTTACTAATTCTCTAGTATCCAAAATTATACTATTTCCGAATTTAAAATTATATCATTTTCTTTTAAACTTAAATTATATCAATATTCCAAATTTAAAACTATACCATTTTTTTTAAATTTTATATTATATCAATTTTCCAAATTTAAAACTGTGTCGATCTTTTTTATGATAAATTATACTAGTATTTAAAATTCAAAATATCAGTTTTCAAATTTTTTTAATTATACCGATTTTTTCAATAAAACATGTAACATTTTTTTAAATACAGTTAACGTTTTCGGAAAATGTGCAATTACTTGCAGCCCACAAAAGAAAATTCTAAAAACCTCAATTGCAAAATAATTTACTAATATTTCCCAACAATCTGTGTTACTTGTCTAGAAAATGTATTAAAGAATGTTCGAAATTTTTTGGTTTAGAAAGAATAAAAGAAACTCCAAATTAATCGGTCAGCAATAAATAATTACTAATCATGTTCAAAGTTTTTAAAAACTTTTGCTTCAGCTCAAATCCTTCGTGGTGGTATCCCCCTTAAAAAATGAAGATAAGAACGATTATTGTTAAAGATACGGCAAGACGTGGTGGTTACGCATTATTGACTCAGAAATTCCCGGACTTTTTCAGGTTTTCCGCACAGGCTTTGCAAATATTCCAGGGAGATTGGAATCAAATAAAGAACAATTTTTTTTTAAGTTCAATTATATAAAAATGTTAAACATTAAAATAAAGAACGTTTTCAAAAGCTAAAATTCGAAATATCATTTTAACACTGCGAAGAAAAAAAAATATATTGAAAACAAATGTAGTACCTGTACTTTATTATAAACAGAATTTTTTATATAGGTGCCAATAAATAAAAAATAAATATACACACTTATGTACAATGATAATGGTGAGGTTGTGCATCGATAAATCGAATGCAAATGTATAGAGCTTTGAAGTAAGTTAATTCTTAGTTTTGGAAATTTTCCAAAGTTTGTCACTGACAACTTTTTTTTGTATATAATGAAGAATAATATGAATATTCAAAACTATACGAAAATATTTTTTTAAATACTTTTCCGTTTTTATTTCAGACCGATTGCATTTTTCGAAGCTGGCGCAAAAAGTAAGTTCTTGAAAAGTTCCAGACAATTTAAAAAATTCTCTGATTAATTTAACTTTTCCCTAATTATTCCATATTCGTAACAGCCATACAAGATTAATAGAATTAACGTCGTTTCACAGCTTAAAAAATGTCGTGGTTTGCTCCCAAATGAAGCTACGATAATCGAATTACTCGTACAATTATCCGAGGAATTTATCTTTTCAAATTCGCGCTTGACCTTGACCAAATTTTCCAGTTCAGTTATCGAACGACCTTCGCCCCGATAAGAGACAAAAGCGAAAAAGAAAAAACTGCTCGTAGGCAAAGGATCGTGAACTTTGGTGAATTCTTTCTCCGCTTCGTACGTTTCGTCGTACAATTCATTTTCACGGAGGAAACGAGAACGCGCATTGCTAGAATCTGCCGTTTTCGTACGTGCGCGGCACGAGCTTTTTGATCTCTTTGGCGATTTTCCAGGCTCACTTGTAGCCCGAAGCAATATAAATATTATTCTCGCGGCGCATAGGGCGATCGATGTGCCGATAAAAGGCGTACGAGAAGTCAAAGTTCCTCGATCGCAGATATTTATTCTACGAAAGAGCACGCAAACGTTTAATCACAACTTAACCTACACCAGCCCCCTGACAGTGTTAGATAAATGCTATTCGCAAAATGTATTTGCAGCACTGTGGCGCTAGTAGTGTAACAGGCATGCATATATATGTATGTTGCAAGGGTGTTTCGAATATTTTACACGAATAAAATAGTAGATAGCTTTATGAAAACCAATAATTGGCGTGTATGCTGGATTTGAATTATAATTGAATTATTCAGCTTAGCATTATCAACTTAGAACGTTGCACGAAAGTATCGTGTCGTTCAGCTGATCGGAGTATTTAGAGCCGAAGGCGTCACATAACAGCCAACGCCAGGTAGTGGCGATTTCAAGAACTAAAATGCCGGGAAAAAACTCGCTTTCGTTTATCGTATAGGAATAGCAGACCAGTGTCAGGGGGCTGAACTACACAGACCCATTTCTGGTAACGCCATCTGTTGGAAAACAGCGACCACTTAATCAACATCCTAATACATTCTCAGGTAATATCTTCCCGGCTAGAAAATTGATATTTCCTGACGAGTCGATTTCGGTTTCTTTGCCTCAATGAATAATTTGGTAATTCAATATGTTCACATGAATATTAATTTCAACACTGCATTTCATGATAAGCTTTTTATTCTTGCAGATTGCTATTGATGAAAAAAGAGGCTTATAATGGTGAACAGAATTACAACAGATGTATGAGTTTCGTCCTAATTAATTATAAATGGCTTCGAATTTTTAAAAATAAAGTATTGCAGTAAAATTTCCCGCAAATACTCTTTTTTTGACACGAAAATTGACATGTTTTACTCTATGGAAAAAAAAGTTGTTTGCACTTTGACGAAATGACATATATTGAATTTCAAGCTTGCTTATAGTACTTCTTTATAGATGCGTTATTATCTTGAACTACACGCACGCAGATCCGGTGTCGCCATCTGTTGGAAAATAGCGAGAACTTATTCAACGTCCTATTAAATTACACTACAATACGAGTATCAGCATGCTCGACGCATTTCGAGAGTACGAAAAGCTGAAAATAAAGTGCGTATTTGGAGGCGTGGCGAAATAGAGAAGACGAGATTGGCACGAAATTCTATAATAGGCCGATTTATCGGAAAGATCGAGAGAGCACGTTGAGGTGCGCGATACAGGGAGAAAATCTTTCTCTTTCTCTCTCTTCCGTGGGGGTGGATGCTATTTCTGTAGACGTGGACGATCCAAAATTAAACGACTCGAAACGCACTGCGAAAGCACAGAGCTCATCCTCTTTCGCACTGCTCGAGGCCTTTGCGGTTATGTGAATTCGAGGTGGCGAGGGCGTTACGCGGATGTGGAAGAAACGCAAATATGACGATTGATGATATGTGGACTTTCGAGACTAAAGCCGAAATGCTTGTAGACGATCAAACTTTATATCAGCGAGAGATTAATTTAGGATGCATTAAGGGAGTTTTCTACTTTATGGGATAAAAAAATTGATTTTGTTGTATCGGAAAGAGCCAATGTAAGAGGACGAGGTACGCTATGGTCTTGGCAAAGCAGATTAGGTGGAACTAAGAAACTTTTCATTTTGTTCGCTCATAAACTTCAATTTAACTTTTAACGCGTTTATTTGGAAACCACGTTTTCCAACTTTGCGGAAGTGCTCTTACACGCCCTAGATGAGCAATGGTTATGAAATTTAGCAGGCAAGTGTACAACAAACGTCTTCATTAGTTGAACTAGAATTATCCAAAAATATATTCCAACGTTTTTATTTTGTGGACAAAACATCGAAAAAATGTTTGGTAAAAAACTAACGTTCCCTTTCGACCGCACATTATTTGAAAACATTTCTTCTTGATTCTAGTTCGGCTTATACATAATCTTCTACAACGTAAAGTTCTGTTTAATTTTTTTGCTTATACCGTCGCAAAATACAGCCCTCCACGAAAGGAATACCCACGGTCTTACATACAGGTCAGGAAACTCCTAGGGTGGGGAGTGACTCAGATAATGAGGCAAAATGGCAGTTCTCACTTTTGCCACCCGAAGCGCTGCTAGGTAGAAGCTAGCCAATCTAACGCTGGTCCCAGAGAGACTAGAGGTAACGAGTGGACGCACAGTGCTTACGAAACGTCCGCAAAAACGCAGCGAATAAGGAGGCGCTGCGATCGTGCATGAAAAAAGAAACCGTAGGCTAACCTTAAAGACGATTGATTGGGAATATTGAAAATAATTGTACCTTGGGCTTTGAAGAAAACCATTTCGTGAAGATTTTCTAAATATTACAAAACACAATAATATTAAAAATGAGCCTCCAAGCGAAGCACAAAACATCGACATCAAATTCTTTTATTATTTGTGCGCATGCGTTAGGTTTGGACTATTATAATTATTTGAGACGCTATCGTCAGGAGAGCTGCTAGTGGCACGATCTGGAACTATTTCCTCCTGTGCCCTGTGTCCACTCCTTCTCTCTAGTCTCCCTGCTAGTTTCCCTGGTGGAAGTTTTCGCGATCCCCAAAAGTATTGGCGCCTCTCGTGGCCTAAGGCAGAAGCTCTACTAGCATAGTAAAATTTGTCCAAATCATTGATAACAATGGACAACGTTTCAAAAACGAACAATTACTCGAGATTGTGCTGTGGTCGAGGCTGCAAGACGAATAATACAAGTGAATTGTCGTTCCATAAGCCACCTAAAGATAAAGTTTTTTTTTATCGGTTTTTGGCCCCTAAAATGCCTCTAGGCCATCAAGGCGCGTTTGTATAAGTAACTCCACAAGATTTTTTCTTTACAAGTTTGTATCTTTATAAATAATAAATTGAGCATTATTTAAAACTATTGCTGTTATACACAATATATAAGTATAATTTTCGACGTCTCTCGCGAAAAGTACGCTCTGAAAAAATGGAATCACTCGAAACCTACGAGTGTCTCTCATAACCTTAAAAAATCTAAATCCAGAGCTGCAGAGCTAAAAAAGAGTGGAAAATAAATTATCCACTGCAGTAGTATCCAGTTGAAATTGCATTTGCGCATCGCGTCGCGTACCTGCACGCTTTTTCCGCGTGTCTCCAAGCTGAGAAGATATTCGACAGCGTATCGAAACTGTTAGATGCCGAAAGTTTTGTAGCGCCACGAAGGCACCATGTAAAAGATGCCATAGATTTCCACCGGCTGCAGTTCGGCCGCGAATCTGCCCAGTACAATTATAGCTAAACAATTTTCAGATACCGGGATAAATTTAAAAGGGTCTAATGTGTCTACAATCCACATTTCCCTTATCCTCTCTCTTCCACGAAGCCTCCTCCCCTACTGCCGATGAGCTAGCAACGATCTTGACGCTGGCATGTTGTACTTAGCCGGTATGTCAGGCTGGCACAACGCTGGCAGGTTGTACTTAGCCGATTTTTGAAATTTTGATCGTTACTATTTTTACAAATTGCTTGAGGACAAAAAAGGGCCTTGAAGATAGAAAAAAATGTCCGAACTGTCAGCATTTTGTAAAAAAAACGGCTACGCAGAACGATAGCTACAGTTGTATAGATATGGATAAATTGTTGACTTTATTTACAGATAACTTTTCATAAAGATAACGATGGGACAATGAAGAGAATTTTTTTTCGTCGCCAAATCAGGGCTAATTTGTAAAAAAATCATAAAAATTGGTATAAAACTAGATGAATATATACTTCGTATAGTAAAATGAGTATAAACCCGATCCTATCATAATGAGTTACTGGTTTGAAAAAAAAACGCAATTGACGATAAAGCACCTGTTACGAAACGGATTAGGGGGGGGGGGATCAAAAATTGGGAAATTTTGCGTTACGCAATTTATGGACGCCCTCTAAAGGCCTATATCGCCGCTGAGTTGTCGCACAGCAAACCTTCTTCTGCATTCTTATTAAAATGTTGATAATATGGCAACTCACTACAAATACCTACGGATGAACAGAAAAAGCACGGAAATACGCTGAAATAAACTAGAAAATCGCTCATTACTCGTCACAGGACTCGTAATGACAATCTGTTTACTGGCATGTGACGTCACTGGAGATCCAACCAATCCTGGAGCGTTTTCGTTCACGTGACCAAACGTTGAAATTGATCTAATTTAAAAATAGAAATAAACGAAAATTATCCACATTTTTCCCCATAAAATGATAGAAAATACTTTTTAAACACTATAGTCTTTTAGGATAATAATAGACTGAACCATATTTTTAGTATAGTCAAATACCCTATGAGTAAAGCACCTCCGAAATTTCGCGAGGCTAGCTGCAGTACCGCAAGATATCGCGGTGAGGGTTCAGCACGCGAGCGAGAGATGTCGCGGCGATTGAGTTTCGGCGTGGTTGCTCGATCGGTAACGGTAAGAGCGTGCGGCAGATTCGCAGCTGTGAACGGGCTGAGAGCCACGAAAATAGAGAGTGAGACAGGTGCGAATGAGCCACCTGTAGAGCGCATGCGCGCACCTGCTTCGCCTTCCTCCCTCTTTGAAACGACGCGAGAGAAAAAGGAGGAAAAAGGAGAAAAATCCCACTCCGATGACCCTCGCATTCTCACGAACGCCGCGAGCATCCGAGGCAAGAGCTTGAATTACTGGAAAGGGAGAGAGAGAGAGAGAGAGAGAGAGAGGGAGAGAGAGCCAAGTTTGCGTCGTGTGCGTTGAGCGTGTTTGAACCAAAATGGCGAGAACAGTGACAGTCTGCGACACCGATAGTCGCGGGCACGTTTATCGCGAGCCTCGTAGCACGCGTCGCTCCTCGAGCTCTCGGATATAAATAATAGTAACAAAAAAGTCTCGTGAAAGTACTCAATGAAAATGTTTTGAAAACCATCATTGCCGATAATCGATACAACCGTCCAGCTATTTTATTTCGCGCTTATTTTTTCCCTCGAGGACCGCCGGAAAACGTATTGTGTTCTTACATCTGATCACCCTCGGTGTTTGTGTCGCACTGTCATGTGAATCGCGCACTCACGGGACAGACTTCTCCGCACGAACGGTGAGCAGTTGTTTTTATTTTCACGTGTGCGCTTTCGTATTTTGTCACGATTGGGAGAATACGCACAGTGGGCAATCGAAAGCTCGTGCATTGTTAACCCGCGGGCCCGAAGGCGTTAAATCGAACGAAATGCGACCCCTCGAGTGTGGCTGTGTACGAGCGCGCTAAAAAAAGGGGAAGAAACTGGATTGTTGGGGACTCGGTCGCGCTGCGTGACAATCATCATTCAAGCGGTTAGGCTACTGTGACGAGCCAACACTGAGGGTTATGTAAAAAAATGAATTTCGAAGAGGTAACTAGGATGATTGAAAAATCGTTTGGACATTTATTTTTATGTACATTAAAAAAGTCGTGTACAAAATTTGATTAAAAAATATCAATAATCTAACGAGTTGTGAACAATCACGTGAGGGACTCAACGGTGCACTTGATTTCGACCACGCGGTTGATGTGAAACAAATAAAACGAGTTTTTTAACGATAATATTGGCTAAGACTTGACAGCTTTTTTTGGGTGTAGTTCCGAAAAGCTCATGCCACCGTTTAATTTGGAATTCCGTGTACCCGTGTATTTTGACTCGCTGATCACGAATATGATAGTGAAAATACTCGAAAATTTGATTTTCAAGGTCAAAACTAACAAAAATCAATTAAAAAAAAAGTTTTTCTATTTTATTTTGATAAGTGTTGATCTTAGAGAAAAGTATTTCCTACAAAAGTTGTAGCCTATACAAAGATTAATCTTTTCGGTACTATACAGTTTGTGCCTAAAACCATTCTGGTTCGAGAAAAATGTGATAATTCCCCAATAAGTACATTTTGCGAAATTGCATTAGTTTTGATATTATCTACTTACGCACTTTGACGCGGGAAGGTTGGAGTTTAGACTTCAAAGTGCATGTTTATTTTTTGCTTTTTTTATTTCATTAATTTTTTTGCTTTTTGGTACTTTATTTTTTTGTTTTTTTATATTCTTAAGTCTTTTATTTTTTATTTAATTTATTGCTTTTTTTGTTTGGGTCTGTTTGAATTAAAGAATAATCAATTATTCTTTATTATTATTAAAATTCTTATTAAAATTATTCTTAATAAAATTAAGAATAATTTTTATAAAAAAATTCCGGTTTCATACTTCTACACCTGGTAGGTGACTTGGTAAAAAAATTATTTTCTACTTTTTAGTACATTAAATAAAAGCTTGTTTTTTAAAAATATTTTCTATACATATAAATTATTCTTCACTTTTTAGTCTTTGATTGATTTTACTAGTTAGTTGTTGCCAGTAGTTTACTAGTTTACGAGTTTGTAGGTTACGAACATGGAATGCTTGTGAAAAATAACAGACTGTCATTGGGATTGAACCTACGGCTAATTGCTGCGTATAAAGTTTTCGCATACAAACACAGTCGACTATGAATTTGGTTGTACGTGTTAGTGGGATTTTACATGAATGATTAGGTATCGCTAATTTTACATGAAAAGCTGAAAACTTCATGGAATTTTTTTTTACGTTGAATTATGAATAGTCACCTTTCAGATCATGTTTGGAAAATTTCAGAGCTCCGAGTAGTCGGAAAGTGAGTGAAATATCGATTATTCGTTTTGGATCTCACAGAAAGTGAAGTTAAATAAAAGCTTGTGATAAAAAAATGGATTTTCACGCATTATTAACACTGGGTGCAATTAGAGGGGAGCCACGTGGCCCGTGTGTACGAAATGATGTTTACACGTTCTTTATTTCGATATATATATATATAGGGGGAGGGGGAGAGAGAGAGAGAGACACGCAAAAGCAGACGACGTGTATCCGTTTTCCATACACCGAAGAGTGTTTCGGATACGTGATCGGGGCTACAATGCTTTGACGATAGCCGCGATAAAACGAGCGCGCACAAGAGGAACAATAGACGGGTGGCTATTGCTCGCGAGTGCTTCTGTGTGTCGTGACCTGGTTTTTCGAATGCGCGATCGGAACACAGGTCGCATCGTAATCCTGCCTGACACACTATCACTGTCTCCCTTTCGTCTCGCACGTACTGAGAAAATCATTTTCCCCATATAATTCGGAACTTTGAAACTACGGGACGTAATACTTGGCGCTGTCCCTGACGTGGAGAAGAGAGAAAAAAAGCGAGGTGTTAAAATGTCGTAAATTCTTCCGTGTCTCGTGGCCAGTTTCATCGCCATGCTCGAAAAGTTTCAAGGTCACAGCCACTGACCAGTTTTATCGTTTCATCTCAAGGATTTCGAGGATCTTTCGCTTTATTTATTTTCCAGACTACTCGAACGTGGCGAGTGTATTTTACTTCTTTACGGACGAAACTGTTCGGTACATTTTTTCGATGTCAATGATTTTGCGAGCGTTTCGAAGGGTCGAAAAATTATCGTAAATTCTTGCGCCTTTATTGTGCATCGTAGGAAGTATTGGCTGAATGAGTTTGGTGAAAAATGGTGGAATGCTTTAGATTTTTAGGTCGTTTTAAGTTTTACAAGAATGTTTCGTGAACTTTTAGCGCTGTAACCTTCACTATTTGTGAGATATTTGGTAAAATTTTTGTGCGGCGTATCGTACAAGGTATTTTCGGATTAAATTTCGCAGGAATTATTAAGGGCGTACACTTTAAAAACAAAAGCCTTTCTCCGCTGTAATGTTTTAAAATCTCAAAATACCCCACCTACTATAATTTGCAAACATTGTACTATCATTATAATTAATTTTCGGATAGGATTTTGCTACAGAAATTTTTGAGGACGTATACATTATAAAAAAACGCCTTTCTACGCTGCAACCATTTTAAACTTCAAAATACCCCACTTGCTGTTATTTGGATACATTCTACCCTCGTTACGATTAGGTTTGGGATTCAATATTCCTGAAGGAATTCTTCAGGACGTACACTGTTTAAAAAAATGACTTTTCACGCTGCAACGTTTTTAACTTTCGAAACGTTGCACTTACCATAGTTCGCATACATTTTACCGTCGTTTGAAACATTTTCCCAAATAATGATCCATACAACATACGTTAGGATTGAATTCCGACAAACCGTGGGACCTATTTGGTTTTAAAAGTTTTCAAGGGCTCTGAAAACCTTTCATAACGTCAAACGGTATAATTTCGTCAAAATCTGAGCTCTCTGAATAACCTGTACGCAGAAAGTAATTATACGAAATTAGTATTTGGCATAGCGATTAAAGTACAGTGTTGAAAAACAAAAGATTATGCATATTGGAAAGTCGAAAAATATTTTCGCTTGCTCTCAGTTTCCCTATAAGGAAGCGAACGCTGCGCAACCGCCTGGTTGGTATTCTGTTAAAACACTTGGACTCTTCACAGCCAAAGTTCACAGGGTCGAAGTTTGCGTCGTTGGAACGCAACGAAAAATCTTTCTAATTTATTATTTTCATTATTATACAAAATCACACTATGAAAATTTGTTGTAGCTCGCTAAATAAGAATCCCAAAAATTGTTTTCGTGATTTCCGTGTCTCAAATCAGCGAAAGGAAATATAGGAAATAAAATAAATATCACTTTCGTTGCATTCCAATGATGCAAATTTCAACGTCATAAGACTGCTGTGCATGTTGTGGAAAATAATTCGAAAAACCTCCGAGCACTTGTCTTGACCGTGCGTCTTTAAAAAACTTTCGATGCAATCAGATTGGCATGTTTATATGCACGCGCACGAAGCAATTGAGTTATCGAGAAATCCGATGGCGTTGAAGTTTGCATCGTTGGAGCGCAACGAAAGTTAAAAAAAAACATTTCTTCATTTTCGTTAGAGTAAATATGATTTATTTATAAACAAAAATCGTAGATCTTTTAGTTGGATAAGAAAAACTGAGTAATTACTGTACCCTAAATCGTCGAATAAATATTCACTTCGAAAACTTGAGCAATGGCAGAAAAGTTAACTTTCGTTGCATTCCAGCGATACAAACTTCGCGAATTCCGTTCCCCCTGCAAGCAGTGTCGCATCAAAATGAATTATACGTACACGCGAATAGTAGTACAAAGGCTATTAATTTAATTAAAGAGCGGCCGGCGCGTGCCATCGCTGTGTCTATGTATTTGTACGTATGTGTGGATTACAGAGCACGTTGTCTCGTGAATACATACGTATATGCTCGCAGCGTAAATTTCTTTCGAGATATGTCGAGAGGGCTGCTTATTTATTCCGCGGCGTGATTGCGCGCCTCTCTCGCGTTTTTACCCGTGTAGAAATTTGAGTCGGGAAGAAGTACTGCCCTTCAGCTGCCTTTCCTGGATAATAACAGGCCATGGTCAAGCCTTCCAGCGTGGATCAGGTTCGGCGCGTAACAGGTTTGAGGCCAGGCCCGATCCGCTGTCCCCCTTTTTGGGAACTGGTCAGGAACTGGCCGGGAAACAAGCGGCAAATGGGCAGGAAAGTCATTGAGAATAGATCGGGAAATAACCGGAAACTGATAAGTAAAGGCATCGGAAAATCGTCAAGCGATGCCGTGGAAATATGGTGGTATACTACATAGGAAATAAACCGGCTACTGGAGTGGAAAATGATCAAGTACTGGAAAGGCTTTTGGCGATACACCCGAGCAAAATAGATAGTAGTGGGTGGTATTGATAACTTTACAAGTATCACAAAATCATAAGCGTAAGTGCATGCTGTAAGCATAGCACTTCTGCATGTGCTACAACATCGGGTTGAAGTTTTAACCTCGTACGATCGTACCTTGGTTACATGAAGCGCTTCGCCTGAACTTGTCGAACACAAGCGATTCTTGTGTTCTACATGATTGATTGATATTTAACGAAAAACCGTAATTGAAATTTTTTGTAAGTTACTATATCTCGGAAAATATTAACTATAGAGAAAAAGTAATCCATAAAAGTTATAGGAAATTGAATTTCCTACAAAAAAGATCCCTTTCATTTTCATCACCCGACTCACCGTTTACGAGATATTAATAAAAATGCGCCGTCCAAGTTTGCGGCTAACGCTCGCGCCCCCTGGTGACGAGAACTCGGACTTACACTCAGGGGCCATCAAATAACATATTCCGGTGAATATTCGGAAGTGGGACTCCTACCAGAATCAGGTTAATTTTCTTCAAGGGTTCAAACAAACCCAAACAAAAATTAGCCTGATTCTAGCAATATAAAAAAAAATCCTACGTATTTCCATAGATAATGTATTTTTCAAGATATATTGCACATTTCAAGTGAATCGGTTGACAATTCTCTGAGTTATGTTTCCGGCCAACGTCAAATGTAGACGCGATCGCAAAAACGCTGCACAGTGCCGTTTTGATATTAATCGCTTCAAAAAAATTATTGTATACAACCACTGATATGTATGATAAACACCCTTTCTTGTAATCTTGATTGATTTTGTAGTTTTTCTGGAGAAAAAAAATCCCCAAAAAGCCTTTTTTCGGCCTCTAGAGTGGCCTAAGGCGTTAAAAAACACTTTTGAGTCGTCAAAATCTGAATTGAATTAGGTGTAACACCGGTGTTACACTATGCCGCAAAGGATTAAACTATACGCACGCAGTTCTGGTAACGCCATTTGTTGGAAAACAGCGAGAACTTATTCAACGTCCTTATAGTTTCCAAACATAGAGGGTAAGCCATAAAAACCGATTTTGTGATCTTAGTCTGTTCGTTGAGATGCCCCGGTCAGGTGAATCACAAGAGGCGAGCCTGGCCAAGGCCAACAAAAAGTAGGCAATGCCCGGTCACGTTCTTGTACGGGTAGAGTTCCTGCGCTCACCCTGATGCTCCTTTGACCCTCAGCTCTGATTACCAAACCTACCAAATCAACGAGCAATTACTTCGCGCAAGGTTTCCTTCCCCGAATTCACTGCCATCGGGAAAAAAAACAAATTATTATCGCAAGGAAAACAAGTGAATTAAATACGCGGATATTTCCGGCTATTTTGCGAAAGAGTGCGTCAATGACTCTTCATGTTTTCTCATTAACATGAGTATTTCTTTTTTGATGTATGAGCAACGCTGCGCGATACGACCGCAGGCGATCCTCTCGCGAGTTTTATGCTCTCGTAGAAAGTACTTCCGGTCAATGCACTACACGCCCCGAGTCACTCTCTAATTTTTTTTCTTGTGGTGCAGGAGAACCACGTTCTGCTTGGGCATACATTTGCCTCGGAGATCTCGCGGTGAAGGGAAAAATCTTACGATTTCGAGAAAACTCGCATACTGAGAAGCGTCGAAACGAAAAAAGAAATAAAAAACGTTTTTCGACACACTTTTAAGCTGACACCTAAGTGAAAGAAGTGATAAGGTGTACCGAGTGGCATAGAAGTGCGAGAGAGAAAGCTGAAAAATTCGATTTACACTCTTCTCCGAGACGACTGGCCTTGCGGTAAAAAGAAACGGCTTATTTTGTGCTCTTCCAAGGAGTAACGACACCATGGTACAATGACACTTACACGGAGACTTTGAAGTTTATTTTTTTTATAAGAATTAGCGATATTTACTGAATCCTAACAATCGGCTCGTTAGAATACAAAAAATTGAACGAAAATTTGTTCAATCCAAAATAGTCGCACTGTTCGTCCAAGGTTGTTTGGGTTTGTTTGGGTTTGATTCATCTTTCGCTAAAACGCTTCGCGGTGCAATTTTTTCTCATTTTTCGCTTTGGACCTAGAGGAAAATACCAAAGCGCTTAACTATTGCCGATAAAACCCTCGAGAAGTATTAAGGGGTTTTCTCATTCTAGACGCTAAAAAAGGCTATTATCATGAATTTATTGATAGGTTTATATTATAGATATTGACACAAAAGTTGTTGCACTTAATAAATATACTTTCGAAATACATACAAAACTGTTTTTCTATGTATCTATGTAACCCAAACAAACTTTAAACGCTTTTCTCTCGAAACAACGTTTATCGTCGGCTTGTTGATAAAACCTTCGAAACTACTGAACCGGTCCTTATGAAATTTTAACCACATATTCTTTACAACTATAGCTATAGCGCGTATAAAGGATTTTTTGAATTTTGATATTTACTTTTTATTTACAAAAAACGGTGACAAACACGTTTTTTTTGTTTTTTTTCGAAAAATGTCCGCCATTTTGTTATTTTTGCATATATAAAAAATCGTATGATATGCGCTGTAGCCATTAAAATACTGGATCTAAAACCGTTTGATTTTTTTGTTTCGGATGATCCACTTCGAGATTTCATCAACGGCACGGAAGTACAATTTTTTAGGACACTTTTTTAACTACTATTTTTTTCTCTAAATAGTGACTTAAATGAATAAAAACATTGTTTTTATGTATTGCAAAAGTGTATTTATTAAGTGTAACAACTTTTATATCAATATCTATAATATAAACCTACCAAAAGAATTCATCAAAGTGGCCTTTGTTAGTGTCTGAAGTGTGAAGACCCCTTAAAGGTCTCTAAAAGAATCGCTTTTCGATGACATTCACGCAAATTTGTAATTTTTCGGAATTTTTGTTTTTTTGAAAACCTTTATTGCAAACATGATTTACAACCCAGACATTTGTTGATGGTTCTGTACAAATCTAGCAAAGAAATTCTACAAATTTCAAGTTAATCGGATAAAAATTTTGTATTTTCGAATTTTTGTCTCACATAGTTTTAGAATCTAGCGTTGTAAATGTAGGCTACGGAACTATGCAATAAGAAAATCTCGATGGTGGAATTTTCGGATTATGCAAACCACTTGAGCAACATAAATCGATTGTAATGACCGATTAACGTGGTTAACCCGTCAAGGCAAAGCGAAAGACGTACCGTGCACGTGCAAGTACGATAGAGTTATCTGAATATCAGTAATACATCTTAAAAATTTAACTTTTGAATTTCGAAATTTTTTAATTTTTCAATTTTAAAGAATTTTTAGGTTTTTAAATTTTCAAATTTTCAAATTTTCAATTTTAAAGAATTTCTAAAATTTTAAAGAAATTTTAGAGATATTTTTATTTCCTCATTTTTATTATTATACCAAATCTTTTTGCAAATTTCAACTGCACATCTCCCAATTAGGATATCAAAAAAGGGTCGAGGGAGTTCGCCAGCGAAAAACTGCTGAAAAAAAATACGGGAAAGTGACCAAAATTAAATTCCCATCGCAGTCCGACGATGCAAACTTCAATCTAGAGCATGGGCTACCTATATTACTATATAATTTAGTACTATATTATATATAGGACTATATTAATAAGTTGACACTTCGGAAATATTGAATGTAGGTAATAATATTTTAAGCCTGTTAGTGGTGAAAAGAACGCAGTACAAAAAACAAGAAAAACAAACTTAAATAGTAATAATAACAATTAAAATGATATTTTAATGTTTCCAACTCTGATGTCCAAACATCGGTATTATTCGAGTCTAATATTGGTTTTTCAATATAGTATATTCCAGTTTTTTAAATATTATTGGAAAATCGGTATCCATGCTCTACCTCAATCTCATGGACGATCGGCATTTCGGAACAAAGAAAAGTCACATTTCGCCCACACCATTGCAAGGACAACAAAGCGAGACTTTTCTTTTTCCAAATGTCAATCTCCTGGCAAAAAAGTGCGCAACGAGGTTTTGCCGACTGAGTAGCTTTCACCTCGTCTTAAGGGGAGCAAAAATACACGATAATTTTCGTACGAAGGTATGCAGTGCACCGTGTTTAGAACTATCACTTTTTTGCCTCTCGGATAACGCCGCAACGAAACGCGTGAAAAGGCTCGCCGTGGCGAACGTCTTCGCGCAATCGAATCCTTTGGAGCATAAAGTGAAAGTAAAAGTTGCTAAACTCGAAGTCCCACATCTCGTGTTATCTAGGCCGTGGTGGATAAAAATACAAATAAATTTTATGATTGAGTGCCACCGAGAACCCCTGTAATCAATAATGTGGAAACAAGGCAAAAAGTGCAATGCACGATTGCGTCGAAATGATATCGCAATGGACCGACGGCAGCGTTGGCGCTGGCCAATACTCGGATGGGTGACCGCTTTTAGCTGAGGACTGGTTTTCCACAGTTTCCCTGTGACCTCGTGCAAATACGATACACAGGGCTGGTTTTGGGGGGGGGGGGTATTAGGGACTGAAGCCCCGAGCCCCACAAGAGAGGCTTTCACAATTTTTAGGTTAACTTACAAGGAACATCCCTCAGGTGACACCCTGCGATTTTGTTAAAATTTGGATATGTTATGAAGCACCGAAAACTGAGCGATACGTATTTTTTTTTATCGGCGGAAAAACGGTTTTAAGGGGTGAAACCACCCCTCGAAAAAAGGCATGTCTAAGGGTAATATAGCAATTTCACACGCAAGGAGTCCACCGATTTTAATGAAACAAAAACGAGCATTCTTCTAATCCGAAGCAATAAAAAACCCACTATAGTGACATTGCAAAAAAAAGTAAGGGGTGAACCATCCTAGAGATGCCTTTTTTCGAGGGGTGGTGTCACCCCTTAAAAACGCTTTTCCACCGATAAAAAAAAATACGTATCGCTTACTTTTCGGTGCTTTATAAGATATCCAAATTTCAACAAAATCGAAGGGTGTCACCTGAGGGATGGTCCTTGTTGGCAACACTTGCTCTGCGACACTGACAATTAGTAAAAAAAATACTCCGGAGACCTGACGGAGAAAAAAAAGTTGTCACGCATACACGAAGTACTTTTTTTTAACCCTTTAGCTGCCATCGTGGCAAATTTGCTACGTTCACTTTGACTCCGTCGGTAAAAACGTAAGGACGATATAGCGGACAGCCTATTTCACAGTTCCGTCGATCTATGCTGGATGCAGCTACAAATGCTGGGTTAGCTTGAAATTCAAACGTCAACATATGAATTATGTTAATATGGCAACATTGTTGTGAAAATTTACGACGCTGGCCTCTGCTGTCAGTTTTTTGTCGAAAAAAGTAAGTAAATGGACATTCTTGAAACATTTTGTGATAGAATTGCGTAAAGAAAGCTTGGCTGGATGAACTGGGCTTCGAAGATTTTTGATTGAATCAGAATAATAGTTCGAACCGACAGTGTGAAAATGTTAGTAGCAAATTTGCTACACTGGCCATTCGGGTATATAAAATGCTACATTTTTTAGTTCGCGTTTTTATTTTTAATATTTTATTTTTTAACGCATGGGTTCCGTACCGAAGAGAAACGGGCAAAAACGCAAGGAGCATGAGTCCAAAAGAACTCTGATATTCCATCGTGAACGGATTGATGAAGTGTGGTAAACAGAAACGTGGTCGTACTCCGAGTCTTGAAACGTTGATTACAAAAATCCACACTCCGCAAGGCGCTAGACCAAAAGAACTAATCCGAACTGATAGGGCGTTGGGC
Organism: Ophion costatus; assembly: GCA_951751655.1. Taxonomy (NCBI): domain Eukaryota; kingdom Metazoa; phylum Arthropoda; class Insecta; order Hymenoptera; family Ichneumonidae; genus Ophion; species Ophion costatus. The sequence goes on from OX632368.1 coordinate 2,755,792, forward strand.
TAACGCCTTAAATAAGGATTTTATCAAATTTCTAAACAACACTGCCTTAAGGCCTTATATACCTTTGGATGGTCAGAAAATAACGCCTTTTTGTTTTACTTAACACTAGTAGGCATTGAAAAATGGTCTGAAAGAAAAAACTACAAGACTACTAGTCAGTATGAAAAACTGCAGGGGCGTATGGAGGATGTGTTTTTCGATGAAAATTAACAAAATGATGGCCATTTCAAAATTGAGGTTCAAATTTGAATGTTTTTCGACAATTTTTCGCAAAAAAGTGAAATTGTCAATTTAAAAAAGCCAATTAGGAAATGAGTGTCTCTGGACAACATTCTCGAGGTTTTCCACGAAATTGAAAAGTGTGCAGTGTCAAGAGTGGGATAAGTTCTAAAGGGGCGGGATTGTAGAGCCGCGCACGACGAAACATTATAAATGAAAAATTTTGCAATCGCGTCTGCATTCCCATCGCTCGCAGGCGACTTATAATTTATTGTACTTTTTTTTTCTGCTCCGGGTATGCGAAACACCTCGAGGGATTTTTCATCCTACACCGGATCATGGCGTAACACCAGAGCTACACGCTCAATTAGATTCGCTGCTCCATATAGCACAGCGCGCGGCATGCACGATGCACACACTCACGCTTCCACTACTAAATATATCCACGGGAAAAGGAGCGCCCTGCGCTATCCCTGAATCTCGGCGACGCGTGGTACAAAATTGAGACTCTCTTACAAAGCTAATTGCGCTGAAAAAGGAGTATAGAAGAAGTAGAGCCGAACCGTCCCTAGCTGACTAGATTTTACCCCCAGAGGAAAGTTTTAGGTTATTATGAGGTTTAATTAGCCGTCGGGGGTGAAGTACGAGGGCAGGGCCTTTTGCTTATGCACGGTGGTGATTCACTGTTACCAACTGTCGACTATAAAATTATCATCATATTAAACTTACATTTCGAACGATTTTTTACTCCTTATAAAAATACGCATTTTTCAACATTTGATGATTACATATGAAATGTCTCCATTACTCTATCCAATTATTTTCCTTCATTTTGTCTCGCTGAATTAACGCAAGACGAATTGACAACGTCGTAAATCGTGGTGCGTGATGATGACTAGGTTGGCGGTAGTGTCGTGAATTAGAGACATACGCGACTCGTTCGTAACCTCAAAATCTACCCGAGGAGCCGTCAACAATGATGATGTTGAAGTTTGCATCGTTGGAACGCAACGAAAATATTTTTTTTCCAATCGCCAATTCCTTTTCGGCTGCGGCTAGCCGTCCGGTTATCGGACGAGTAAGCGTACGTTATTCGTCCGCATAACAGCTCACTTCACGCGGTTCACGCTGTACAACGCCCCGAACAATCAATCCCAAACACATAAACCCAAACAAATCAACCAAAAGAACAAACTCAAAATAACAAACCCAAACAATACAAACCCAAACAAATCAACCCAAAAAACAAACTCAAAATAACAAACGCAAACGAACCAACACAAAAAAAACCGAAACGCAAACGAACTCAAACAAACCAGCACACCCAAATACAAACAAAACAAACCCAAACCAAACAACCAACCCAAACAAGATTATAAAGATTTAATTCGGATGACTACGTGTAAGTTATGCTTCCGGATAGTTTGTTTAACAATCTAACACATTCTATCCGGACAATTATATATATGTTATTCGTCCGGCTACTAGCTTACACGAATCACAATAATATGTACGCCTACTGGAAATACGGCGGAATAGCGAATGCTTATTCGTCCGATAACCGGACGGGGAGACACTCCGTTCTTTTTCTGGCAAATCAAAGCTACTGTGAACTTTTCTAAGATCCTTATTAGAGACCTACAACCTCAATCTATCAAAAGTGATTTTGCATAACAATGAAAATGGATAAAAAGCAAAATGAAAAAGCATTTTCGTTGCATTCCACAGATGCAAACTTCAGCGACATACCATGTCGGTCCGAGGAATAAACTGTTTCGCTGGGACGGAAAAGTGTGAACTGAAGATATCTATAATCTGAAGGAAATCAACAACCTTCATAATTTTGCGATCTGACTCATGCTTGAAAGAAATTCGCTATATTTTGGCATTTCTAGAAATTTCTAGAAACTTATCTATTTAGTATTAAGTATTACCAGTTAAGAGAATGAGAACAAATAATATTCGTCGTTAATTATCCTGACCAAATGATATTGGAGTTTGCATCGTTGGAACGCAACAAATGTTCAGCAGCTCGATCTTTTTTCTGGCGAATTTGGGCTACGAAAATCACTCAAATGTTTTTTTAGGATCCTTATAAGAAATCGGAAGCCCAAATTTGCTGGATAAGATTTTGGATGACGAAGAAAATGAGGACATCAATTTCATTCAAATTCGTTGCATTCCAACGATGCAAACTTCAATGTTGTCTGAACAAGTAGTTTGAGCGTTATCACACTGGCGATTCGCGAGCGTGTTTCTAACGCGGCAATCCGTCAACGCGCTCGCCGCGTGCGCGCAACGTGTTCACTGCGTATGCGTAACGAGATCGTAACCTGCACGCAGCCTGCAATTCGTGTTTAGGGATTCTGGTTATAGAATAGATTCCGACGAGGAAACATTGCTGTTAGGTCTGTTACTTCGAAGACGTTTACGTAGGGAAAGAACGCGAAGACGACGGATTTGGGATCCATTATTAACCTGTCGACTGACAGAGAACGACTACTTTGTGCTTCTTTGCAAATGGGTAAAAAATAACCCTAAAAAATCTCGTTCTTATCTTCGAATGTCAAGTTCTACATTTTACGAATTGTTACGTCTGTTCAAAAGTGACCTACAACATGAAGCTACCCACCTAAGATTATCAGTGTCACCTGAAGAATGACTGGTCATTACTATAAGGTAAGTTAAACAAAATTAATGCGCCATGGTACAATTTTAAACGCTTTTTTTAACTTATTAATAATTCACTTCTTAATCATGATTTAATAGTTACACATAAGTGAGTAGGAAATCAACATGATTGAAAGAAATTAGTTATCGTAAAACAATCACCATAAATTGAGTCTTGGGTGTTCTCATCATCAACAGTTGGTGAAGACAAAATTGGTGGTAACGATACATTTCGAGGTGGTTCCGAAGTAGTGAAATATCCTGAATAGGATTGAGGCTAATTTTGTCACATCCAGAAGGGATGAGACCATAAACTTTCGTTTCTCTCTGTTGCCTAAGCCTAGCGCAATAGCACGGGATGAGGGTAAAAGGGAAGATGTGTGGAAGGGAGAAAATAAGTTTCAGGTGGACTCGTACAACCCTCGAGGTTGGTTAAGAGTTATGAGAGTGACTTCGGCAGGTACAACTACAGTTTACGGACTTTCCTTTATTGTAGAGTACCGTCCATCTCAGAGGTCGGAAATATGACAAAAATACATAGATGTTGGATCACGACTGACGTTGCGTTCGTCCTCTGGGCCTTCCTGCTTCAGATCCCATATTTCGGTAGAGTAGGGGAAAAGGAAGTTTACGATTTTTAATGTTCTTTTCGATTAATTTATTAATTTCCTATAGACCAATCGGAAGGAGGGACATAGAAGTCTTTCCCTGTGGGTTTTTTTTCGCAGGAAAAGCACGTGGTATCGGAATTGTTTATCTGGCGTCTAGGGCCTCGGCGCCGAGTGGTCTCGCGATAGCGCAGCGGCTATGCGCTACTCGGGCCTTCCACGTGCACTCGGTTTTCATCGCGGGCCGAGTGATGTTTTGATCTATCTTCGGCTCCCGTACGTGTTAAAAATCGAAACTTCGCTAGGGTTGTCGGGTGATCTTCAAGTCGTCCGCCTCGCAGTTACATATTTTTGTTTTACGACCTTTCGGAGAAATCGGACGTAGAACCGTATAGTCGTCAGAGTCGAGTAGATAAAAGAGGTCATAGGGAAAGTTCCGCGACTACGTTGCAGGATGTGACAGCTTATATTTTTTTATAACCGTCATGATCTCCATTTTAGCGTCCATCTTATAATCAGGGTGAATCGCTTTCAACTCGTCCACTAGGGACAATAAAAAGTTTTGATCGGGTTGACTTCCACCAACCATGTCTTTGGTTTGATATCTATTGTCCATGCTTTGAATCAAAACTTGAATTAATTTCTCCTCCTCATCGTAATTAGATTTTTTCGCCTTTTTTGTGGTCATAGTCGCACTATTGTCTGTGTCTGTTGAGTTATCGTCATCCGATTGTCGTGGTGGTAGTGCTTTCGATGGACGGGCCCGCATCGTAGGGTTCAAAAAAGACAGTAAATGCGAATACAGATATTCTTTGGAAATGGTTCCAGCTGAACCACCTTTGATCTTTTTATTCTTATCTTTTGTATAGGAATCGCGAATTCCCTTCCATCTCTTTTGCAATGTCACAGCTGGAACATAACAAAAAATACTCGCTTCAGGGATCTGGCAACTGGATGCTCTTTGATGGACCTACATTTTTAATTTAGAAGAGGATTTTCCACAACACAGAAAGTAGTACGGAAGACATGTCAAGCTATTATTAAAAACTTATTTGATATTTGCGTACCACCCAAACCGACAATAGACTGGGAAGACTCGGGGTTGTCTAGAAAACATTGATTTTTCTAATTGTATAGCTGCAGTTGATGGAAAATATTTGAATGACAAAACCATGTAACGACTCACTTTATTCGAACTATAAACAAATATTTTTCGATGACTTTGCTAGCCGTATGTGGTTCCAATTACAAGTTTATGTTTGTCGATGTCGGGTTCTACGGAAAAAGCTCCGACCCAACTATTCTTAACAAAAGCCAATTGAAAAATGGAATAGAAGAAATTCTTTTAAGGAGCTATGTGTGACACTTCGAAAAAATCGATTTTTTTGCCTTTTTCGACGGTTTGATCCATAATTGTACTCGTCGCAACGCAATTTCTAATTTTGAACTTTGAGGTTATGCACTCGAGGCTATACAATCGAGAGCCAAGCGATTTGAGTTAGTTTCCAATATAGCCGAGTGGCGCAACAATCAGCGGTTTTATCATCATAAGCAATCACATATCCCTAAATATGTCTTCCTTCTGGAAGGGAGAGTCGAGTTGCGACTATGAAACAAGGACGCCTCTGAGATTCAAGGAAGCCTTCATCAAGGCGTCCTTTATCCTCGAGATAAGGAGAGACTATGAATACGCCCATAAGTAATACATATAAATAATATTTTTAACTTACCTGCTTCATTTTTCTTTTTCACTGTTTTTTCCGAAAAGCCTTGAACGAATAAACTGCAAACTTCTTCCCATGCTTTTTTTTTTGTATTGCGGTCACTATATTCCCTCTTTCTTTGATCCCACAGAATGGGACGATTTTTAATCTCAATGATAAATGACTCCGTATCAAAATTCGACAAGGCCGAACCTGCCGACGCCATTGTTGAAGCAGCACGCACGTGTAAACGCTGTTGTTCCTCCCTGCAGACTAACTGAGTCGGTGCGGGGCGGGTAGAACGCACGCCACTGTACAATGTTGTGAGACGCGGCGCGCTCGCTGCGCTCCCGCGGTGAGTCTGGAAACACGCTCGCAGATCGCCAGGGTGATATCCGCCGTGTGCGCAAAACCAAGTGGCGCTGCGTGTCGGTGTAATGTGAAAATTCTCTACTGACGAAATATTGTACACGCAAACGCACGAACATTAAAATTCTTTATTTACGTTCAATAATTTGAATATTTATAATTAAATAGTTTTTTTTTCAGGTAAGTAGAACCACAGCAGTGCAATATATAAAATTTGTGTTAAAGTACCAAACATACGTTTTTCGAAAATACGTTTTTCGCTACTATTCATTCTGTTTTGCGGTTAGGTGACAACTGTCAAACTTGTGCACTGCATATTCGTGCGTGTTTTGCTGCTTCCCAATTATGTGAAGTACTAACAAATCATAGAAAAAAAACTCTCGTTTGACAAAATTACTGGCATGCGTATCTTTCAAAAGACGAAACAACATAACCTCAAAAAATATACTTCGTTTTATTAACCGAACTTATCCATAGTTTCTTTGCGCGGTTTTATAACTTGCTGCCGGGAACGAATAAAATTTGATTTTTCTACTCGACGATCTCAACATATTTTTGCACGATTTTACACAACAACTAACGTTTCCTTTTCGTGGCTATTCCATTGCTAAGCTCTATTAGACAACGATCGGCTGTCCGGTAGAATGTGCGAATTCCGGCCACCATGAGCGCCCTTAGTCCTAGCCAGACACTATAGTAGGGCATTGAACATAGCGAATAGGGATGTCCGACGTACCAACTTCTTAGTAAACATACTAATTTTTAGGATCACGTACCATCAGCCCCATGACACTGGGTACTATTCCTATGGCAATAAATTATTCGCGGGTTGTCCGGGATGTTTAACAGCGCTAGAGTCCACTTCGTGGCGCTAGTAGTCCACGGCTCGGCTTCTTTTACGCATGCGCGTTTTATACTCGATATAATAATAACATTCTCGGACTGTTTGGAGAGCTTTACGAGTTTTATGGTTGTGAGAAATAGGATAATAAGGGTAAAAATGAAGAAACGAGTTTTATGGTTGTGAGAAATAGGAGAATAAGGATAAAAATGAAGAAACAAAAGAAAATAGAAAAGAACTTTCGTTGTATTCCAACGATGCAAGCTTCACCGCCATGTTTCTCTGTGGGGCGGTTCGCTGTAGCACAATGGGCGAGCCGAACCTTTACAAAAATCGTAAATATTTAGAATGTTTACAAATTCAAGTCAAAACCCTAGGCTTAGGGCGTTAACTGTAATTTGCAACAAAGATTTGTCATTTTGTTTGTCAATGAAATTATTAGTTTGCAACAGATACGTGTTATCATATTCGTTTACAAAACAATGCAATAAATAATCGCATATTTTAGATCTCAAGCTTACCCCCAAGAGTTACTTACTCCACCGACCTAACGAATACGCGAAATAATCAAATATACAAGTTCGATCCCAATATTTCGTTGGCTATGAACGAACAATTTTGTTCACCCAAGTGATCACTAATTTCGGAACTAAGAAACACATAATTTTACATTCGTTTATTTTTCTCACTATCCATATCTTGTTTGGCACCCTTCGGTTATACATTTTTAATAAGCTTTCGCAAAAATGTTTTAGTGACTTTTGTAGTGTAAGTGTGTTTAAAAAAAAGCGGGAATACGAGGAAAAAAACACATACACACATTACGTCGCATTCCAACGATGCAAACTTCAATAGCATTGAATTCGTCGAAATCGACATGCGGCCTTTTTCCTTCGTCTCAAAGGAATTTACGAAAAAAAAAAGATATCACGTTGTGGACGCAGAAAGCGTCGTAGTTGGAAGAGAAGAAACTAGGCTAACGAGCGTAGGCTCGTGAGACCTGAAACCTCGGCGTTTCCAGCTAATTTGTAGTTAATTTGGTGCTCGCGCGTTCCACCGCGACGATCGAAATGTATTATATATCACGGGAGTGACTGGAATTATTAACGAGAGATACGCAAGTAAAACTACGCATTTATCACGTTGCCTGGCATGCGTTATTATATTTGCGGGGATTTCATGGCTGGAGATGGACTCGGGGGAGATGGATTGCGACATCCGGCCTCTCCCTACTCTCCGTACTCTCTCTCTCTCTCTCCCTCTCTCGGCATCCTGTATCGTTCACACCGTGTATCCACGGATAATATTCAACACGTGTATACGTACTCGTAGCCTCGAGCGCCGGACTGTCACGGTCCCTGGCTCTCTCTCTCTTTTTGTTTTGTTTATTATTTCTATCACCGCGTGCTCACCGTCTCGTGGCGTAGCTCGACATTGCACAGAGACAAAACTTGTATCGTTACTGCACTCCCAGACAGAAGGACTCGTAATTTGCTGCCGAGCAGGCAAAAAAAAAAAGAGTGATAAAGTGCTACATTTACCTGGAGGTCCGAAAAAATAGCCAAGTTCCGAATTAGTTTTCCGGGTAACGTTTGGTGAAGAAGAAACGTATTTTTTTAACACCAAGGTACATACCAGGTGTAGAAGTATGAAATCGGATTTTTTTTCGTAAAAATTACACCTTTGTTTGAAAATAACAAAAAAACGGAGACGGCTTTCTGAATTAAAAAAAAATTTGTTGAACCACTCGAAACACTGTTTTACCAAGAGCATGCTCACCGTAAGCTTCGACGAGCATTCGATGCGATTCTGCAAATCGTAGTTCGTAGGCACAAAACTCGACATGTTTAAGGTTATGGAAAAATATATCGGTGTAGGGAACTTGGGTTGTTGTGTGTTGAAAATCTTCGTCAGCTGTTAGAGGGAGGTGATGGCGCTGCAGAAGCGGTCTTACGCTCCTTAAACTGATGGCTGGCGCCATCTATAGGGAAATTGCGGTTTCATACTTCTACACCTGGTATATTGAGAGCCAATGGAAAAAATCACCGAGAAATACAGAAGAATTTTTGTTCTTTTTACGAGCCATTAAAACACACTAGCATTGCATTTTTTACCACACATTGATTTACATTTTTTACCACACATTGATTTACATTTTTACAGTCGATTTTTACGTCGACTTTACCCCGCTCGGAAGACACTCGTGTGTAAAAACATTTGGTTGACGGCTATCGTGATTCCGGAGGTTTAGCTCATGGGAAATTAAAAAAATCAAAAGGCATTTTAATTTGTAGATCTCCGGCTCTTGCCGGAACTAGAGTAAAGTAAAGAATATCGAAAACTGCATTTTGCAGTTGCACTGCATACGGTGATACCATCGAATAAAAATATTTTTGGAATCTGCAATTCCTCGATCCACCTGGGTAGGCGTAGTCCGATAAAATTAGCAACCTCATGGCTCGTTCGCTTCCGCCGACAATCCAGATATTCGAATAATTCTTGTGCAACAATCGCCAGGTCATGGCGTACGCGTAACCGAATAAGACACTATTCGCGGAGGTCTACAAACGCGAAACACGTGAATGTGTCGCGCTCTGAAACGTTAATTAAACGTTAAGTGGTCGGATCGGCTAATGAACAACTTCCTCGCTAGGACACGCGGCGGTAACCACCGCCGAACGACTTCATACAAGCATTTTAATTGGTTGTGTATGTATGTCAATTAAACCGAACGCAAAGTTATTTTTAATCATTGCTTGGTACGTATATCGCGCTCGGGATCTCTCACTCCGTGTAGGAACATTTTAATTGTTTCGTTATATTATTTTTAAAATAAAATCCACAGTGTCGTATTCGCTTGAGGGTCTGCGAAGAAGAGGAATGTTTATTTGGGGGCTGACATAGGTCTTCAGCATAGGTGAAACTTGGGGAATATTTTGTTGTTAAAGAACTTCATTCTACGTAGCTTAAGGGCCAATTATAAAGGTACAGGTTTCAATCTATAAATGTAGGCAATAAAAAAATGCATTTTTTGCGGAGCCCCCTTAAAGGAGGAGACGTTTTCTCACATCAGCTAAATTCGATTACAATTATAATAGCTTTTCATTGTTTTCACGTGAATGAATACGTTTTTTAACGTGTAATTATATACTTGACAATTCAATATAGTGTCCTCATATACTATACACTACGATTGGACTTAGGAAACTAAAAGTTCTTTCTCCTTTTATTCGTATGTTTTTATAATCAACTATTCGTAGACAAAGCGTTACAAATATTCAGTAAGCGTTTTTCAGCCGTAAAAAACAAATATTTATTTTTCCGGACACACCGCCAGATTTTAAGAAAAAAAAATACTTCAACCCACGTAACTTTTATAAATGTGTTCAAAAAGTGCATTTCCTTCACCAACCGTTCCCAGAAAAAAAACTAGGAATTTGGTCAATTTTTGAGGGCGTCTAGATGTAGCCCCTTTAAATCGGAATGGTGTAAGACTCTATAACAAAAATCATCTCAGTGACTCTCCTCACCAACGATCTGTGCCATGACGTAATCGGCCGTACAAACGAGCGGATTAGCACAAGAATCGAGGAAACGTTCGGCAAATATATTCCGCGTCGAGGAAACTTGGTTCGAGGAGCAACGGCGTCGAGTTGTCCGCCGCCCGTATAGGCTTACGCGTAATTTACTAAGAAGTGTCTGTGTCAATTCTGGCCTCATCGTCCTCGTCTTTCAGTACCGTTGCGACTCGCCAAGGTGTATAACAGTACTTTAAGGATTGACTGGACGTACAGTCACTGCGAAAAAGCTAGCCCAAGCTCGAGTAGTGATGACTATGCAGCAGTGCCTTCGGTCATTCTATTCGTGTAATTTTCTCACAATTTAGTGCACCTAGAGCTGTGATAATTCGCGATTCTCTTTTGAGACTTTTGTCTTGGCGCCTCTCGCGGCCTAAGGCAGAAGCTCTACTAGTATAGTAAACTTTGTTAAAATATATCGATAACAATGGACAAAATTTAAACGCTGAGGCTAGCGTCTGGTTATCGGACAAATAAGCGTATGTTATTCGTTCGGAAAGCGGCTAATTTCACGCGGTTTACGCTGTACAACGTCCCAAACCGGACGGGGAGACAGTCCGAGATTTAAAAAAAACGAAAAATTACTCGAGATTCTGTTGTGTTTCGGGGTCAAAGACGGATATTAATAACGAATTTTTATTACCTAAGCCACCTAAAAATAAAGTCTTTTTAATAAAGGTATATCGCATTTTTCTCAAAACACTATTTTTGAAGTCGGTGGACCCGATTTTTCAAAAACTAATGCACCGATATTTTTGACATTTTGCACACTTCAAAATAGCATTGACTAGTGATTGAACGAAGGTTTTTTTTCGCTTGCAACTAATTTTACAAGGCCATACGTAGTGTAAATTGTACCAAAAATTGAACTATTTTGCATATAAGTCTGGCAAAAATTCAAATTTCAATTTTTTCAAAAATCCTTCGTTCAATCACGAGCTATACTTATCTACTAACGGAAAAAAAAATTTCTCCAATTTTAGATAAAGCTATCATGCGTTATCCCGACCACCACGAGGACACTTTTTTTAGGAGTCTGCGCAAACCCGCTACCACCAGCTGAATTTCTCAAATATTGGATGATTAAAAAAAAAATATTGTTGAAATGTTGCTCTTTTATCTGCTTTGCAATTTGAATAAAATAATGTATGTACTATTGTTTTTAAATATAGAACATACGCTTTTTTGGCTTCGAAACCCACGTAACTCCTTAAAAATGGAGCGCTACACAAAAGAACAACGCGTTTTCATTGCTGAGCAATATTTTAAAAGTAATGAAGGTTTGGCAGCTACAGCTCGCAATTTTCGTCAAAATATGGCGGGTGATTTAACTCCATCAACTGTGAACAGATTAATTTAAAAATGCGGAGAGACTGGATGAATTAGTGATCTTATATACTCTGGCGGTCTTTCAACAAGTCGTTGAACACCAAACATCGAAGCAGTTCGTGAGCGTGTTGCTGGAAATGCTATTCCATACATAACCCTACACTGTATACTTTATGGATAAAAATAAATACAATTTTCAACTAAAAACCTGTGTTTTCTATCAAAATTACTTCTTACGTGAATTTTGGGACAGCCTTTGACTGGCCACATTGAAATACCGCTGCGCCACCTCTAGTGAAAATCGCGAACAGTTTTCGTAAATTCCTCCCGAGCCTCCTATATTCGCGGCCAGGGGGCTGGCACCTCCTATTCCTTATCGTATGTAAAAATGCTACGCTCTTTGTCCGCTTTATTTAGTTCTCCCTCTCCTCGTGGCGCTAGTAGATAATTTACAATATTCTTATTGCGCAGGCGCAAGGCCCGCACGGCGTACTCAACCACCCCGCGTCGAATACGATTATTTTGACGTTCGGAGTTTAAGACGCAGTGTGGAATTGATGAAATTACCGAAATTACTTATACTCGTGCGCTAATGCCGTGTGTTGTGCACAGTTGAACCTCAGGCTACCCGCCTAATCCTGAAAAGGTGCATTTTTCACCATACCAGTTGATCCTCGCATTCGAAGCTACGTAGCGTATTTCAGTTATATGTGTGCGTGTGTGCATATATACATAGCCCCTACGCTCGCGTCAAGATTGTCGAGACAGCCAGCGCTGCGAGTGGCAGATTTGGACACTACAAACAGCGGACAATTAGCGTAGCAAAAATTCCAAAAGATGCCAGCCTCCTGTTCGCAGCACGGTCTAATATACAGGTCTGGAAACGACCACGATGTGGTAGGTACGCTTGGCCGATCCACGTTTCTTTACATTTTTCGCCACCACGTGGCATTGCTGTTTAGGAGAACGGTGCGATAAGGAGAGAGAATAGCTTCTGTCTGTCTCTCTCTCTCTCTCTCTCTCTCCTGATGGAGGGGCATGCGTCGTCGACCGTAACCCTAACCTAACTAGCTAACCTAAAAGCTCATTGAAGACCAAAATGATTGATATACACCATCATAATTGAGGTCATTTGGATATCATATAACAATTTCGCGAAAATTTAGTAGATTTAAACATTTTTTTCATTTTCTCTGAAGAGTCGCGGCTCCAAAACTTCCTCTATGTTTAATGATGAATATTTTCTGTAAACATTCGGTGACCCACTGTTTCTATTGTCGTTGCGGAATCTTTAGAATTTTTTTCACGCGCCGTATAAACGTGACATTTTTTATAGTCGTATATTTTCGTTAAAAGTTCGGTAGCTTAGCTTGAAATTATGCCAGTATACGGCGATGTATTTTACTCGAATATAGACGAAAATCAATTAATCGTTAACTATGCGAGTTCGTCAAAGGAATACTTCGAGAGCATGAGATGACACACGGAAGGAGGTTATGGTTCACTTGACAATACGAGAAACAATAAGCGGCAAGGGGGGAAGGGTGAGATCAAAGAAGACCGTGGGTGGGGAGTACAGCAGTATAGCAGCGACGCATGTGGCGGCTAGCGGAGTAAGACTCCTTCGTTTCCAGACCTGTATGTAAGACCGTATTTCGCAGCCTACCGATTGTCGGAAGTTTGCAGCCGCGAGGATAAACAGACTAGGCTGTTTCTCCCGAAACCATACGACCCAATGGCAAGAGGCAACGGAGATTATTACTATTATTTTCCTTTCGCCGTGGAGGAGAAGCGAACACTGGAGATTGTTGCGCAACACGGTGGCATACCTGTCGAACGATTGGCGCTAATCGCCATTCGTTTGGCGAGTCTGCGCGAGAAGCCGCACAGCTTGTTAACGCGTACACATGTGCGTATCCGCATACGGTGGTGGCGTTGTGACGTCGCGAAGAGATAAGACGGCTAGAACTTATGATGAATATCTCTGATAAGCCGCGACAGCGTGGGTCGATGTGTCGTTATCTTTTTTTACTTTTGGTAGGACAGAGCAGCCCGCGCGCGGTTTGCGCGAAAAACCGCAGTCTCGGGATCGCCATGAAACTGAGTCAAGGATCGTCGCGAGAGACGACGATTTTTCTGCTTGTTTGAACTTCGTCGTAGCTCCTTCTGCTTCGGCTACCGCGACCTTGCCTGTCAATCTCTCGTCCGAGCCCTGTAATCGAATTTACCGTCCTTCTTTGCAGACCGTGAGCTTACGGATGACGTGATGACGCTTCACTGGTGGATGCACTGGTTCTGGGTTACCGCGCAACTCGCCGGTGAGTCATTCCCTCCAAATCGTCACACACGCGAGAGAACCTGCGCACTCGCGTGGATGCCTCCGGGGCTCTGCGTCATTGGGAGTTGGGGAACCATTCCAGTGTGACTGGCTTGAAAATTGCTCGTTTTCATGTATTTTTTTTTTGTTTTTTTCAAATTATGTTTTACATATTAGGACGGCGAATAAGTTCTCGCTTTTCCGACAGATGGCGTTGCTGCAACTGCGCGTATAGTACTATAAACAAGCTTGACATTCAGCGCATGCCATTTCGCCGAAGTGTAAATAACTTTCTCTTTCATTGTGTTAATTAAACATGTCAAATTTCGTGGCAAAAAGTTTCGATGCTTCGAAAATAATTATTCGATGTGTCGAATCGGAGGCATTACTTCGCGAAGACTCGTGGCAGATGCTAGCTGAACTTGCCGAATCATTAGGAGTTGTTCACACATCTTCGAAACGTTTTGAAGCATTAGGAATTATTCTTTTTCAATAACGGATTAACTTTCACCAAAAAAACAGCCCCGAGTCGTAGAAATTATAATCTATACATTATTAGCTATGAAACTACGTAGGGATTTTTTTCATCACACTTTGAAAAAAAACGGCTCACTTTGAAAGGAATAAAACGATTTTTTGCCCAAAAAATAAGCAGTAAATTGTTTATAAAAAAAAGTTTACATTTAACCAAAAAACGGCTACGTACTCCCATAGAGAATGTAGTTGTGAAGCTACTACCAAAATTTCACATCGATCCATGCAAAGGTTTCCGAGTAACCCGTCCTCCCAGTTTGAAAAAAGTGGTTTCGAGAAAAACTCGTTTGAAGTCGTACAAGCACTTAAATCCTGAAAATTTTTGTTCACCCTTAATCTGTAATACCTGTACCATACATTTGTCCAATTGCATATTGTTTATACGAGCCCAAAGTATTTTTAAGCAAAAAAATCCCAAACAAACCCAAACAACGTGCTGACGTTTGGGTTTGTTTGGGTTTGTTTGGGTTTGATTGGGCGCGGCTGCACGTGACCTATGTTTGGGTTTGTTTGGGTCCGGCTGCACGTGACCTATGTTTGGGTTTACTTGGGTCCGGCTGCACGTGACCTATGTTTGGGTTTGTTTGGGTCCGGCTGCACGCGATCGATTTTTCCAAAATCCTAGAGTGGTCTTACCCCTTAACGGCATGTTTATAAAAGGCCAATTTTCGGATGACGCAAGAAAAGATATTTCGAAAAATGTCACACTGTAATGGTTCCATGACTAGTTCGCGACGATGGTACTCGTTAAAGAAGGCACAGTTGGATGATTTGCAGTGGCTCGTTTGCAGGATTACTGGCGAGCCCTATGCCATCGACGACCCAGGATCCCCGAAGACAGGGAAGCCTCGTCGACGAGGCCTCGGCAGAAGTCTCCAAGGTCGTTGGAGACCCGGGCACGATGGATCCCCGAATCGTGTACAACGGGAGCGTTCGGGGTGCTGCTCCATCTAGCGGGCCTCCAGACTACGACGATCACGAGAAAGCCAACGCTCGTGTTCAATCAGCCGCCGGCTCGAGTTTTCGCGTTGCCAAGGCTATAAGCACCCACGACACAACGTCGAAGACCAACAGCGCATTGGCAAACAACAATCCTCGGGTCAACGAGGAACCTTCCACGGAGTCGACGACGCGACCAGTGCCCACGGATAACCTCACGCGCAACAATCCCATTCGGAGCAATCCATCCAGGACACGCGCCGGACCGAGCAACATGATCAAACGGGACGACCCGAGCCTCGACGATTCCGCTGCACGCTCGATCGAGCCCGACAGTCGCGTCACGTGGCTACTAACGACCAGCAAAACTCCCGAGAGAAGAAAGAAGAAGATCGATCATTCGAACGGCAGGTCCGACGAGGCGGTGAAAAATTTTAGCAAGAGCCACCAAGACGACAAAGATTTGACCGTGCTGCCCTTGCGTATCGAGGGCGCCAGGTTCAAACTAGTCGTCAACAGCACGAGAACTATCACCGCCGGTAACGGCGGTACTTTCAGCACCAGGACCTTCAACGGCTCGGAGGACATTGAGATCGATCAGGAACTCGCCGAGCCCAGGCTCTCGGCAACCGCCGCTTCGATACTTCAAGGTACCGGCGTGGAAAGAGCGACAATACTTTGGGTGGGGGTGAAATTGTCGAATGACCAAACGCAGAACGACAAAGATTTCGACACGACAGAATTACGAACTCTCGAAATCACGAAGGTTAAATGATTCGACATTTTATCCGTTGACCGATGACGAAATCGAATAATTATTAGACCAAAGGATTATTCGTTAGCGAGCTCATTTATTCGAGAACATATATTCAGATAGTCTGCAGTTTGATTCATACAAATACAGATTCGAACGATCTACAACATTCATATCTCCGAAATAGAAAAAAATATCTCCGAAATCTTTTTTGCATACGTTAAAAATATAAATTGTACAGGTCTCAAGTATGATCAGTGGTATGACTAGTGTGAAGCGGTAGGACTACCGTAACGAATTCGAAATTGCAAACTGTCGTAATATTTACAATTCGACGATTGGACGTCTCGAATTGTTTGGCGTATACGAGTTGTAGAAGTATGAAACCGGAATTTTCCTGTAGATGTCGCTAGCCATTAATTTAGGGACCGTAGACTTCTGCAGCGCCATCGTCTCCCTCTAATGGCGTCTGCACACTGCGCGCAATGAGCGACGAGCGATTAGCGATATCCAATGGGAGCTTCACTCTCCCAGAGGGTTTCCGGAATGCCTGAGCTCCTATTGGATATCGCTCATCGCTCGTCGCTCATCGCGCGCAATGTGCAGAGGCCATAACAGCTGACGAAGATTTTCAACACACAACAACCCAAGTTCCCTACACCGGTATATTTGTCTATAACCTCAAACATGTTGACTTTTGTGCCTACAAACTACGATTTGCGGACAGCATTCGTTTTCTGTTATCATTTGAAGAAAACTGCTGCAGAATCGCATCGAACACGCTCTTCGTAAAACACAGTGTTGCGAGTGGTTCAAAAAACTCAAAAGTGGCGATTTTGACGTAAGAAACGAGGAGCGAGAGAAACTACCGAAAAAGATCGCAGACAACGAATTGCAAGCCTTATTGGATGAAGATGATACTCAAAGTCAACAAGAACCCGCGGATCAGTTAAATGTGACGCACAAAGCTGTCTCCATTCGTTTTTATCATTTTCAAACAAAAGACGTGTAATTTTCACAAAAAATTCCGGTTTCATACTTCTACACCTGCTTAGTATGAATATCAAGGTAGAATTTCTTTTCCGACTTACAAAATGGCCGACTACTCAAAACTTCTCGAAACAGCTTTTTTCCAATTGGCGTGACAAATAACTTCAACAATTTTCACTCGATTCACTTCAAATTTAAAAGTTATCTTCCTAATTGCATCCCGTAGAGAAGTATGTTAGGAATTTCTGATTAATCGAAAACTTTTCATTTCATGAGCAGTTTTATACGAAAGTTTTCACTGAAAATTCATTTCTTAAGTTCAAATACCTACAACTTTTGAATAAAACAGTATTCTTTTAATTCCGTACGTACTTCTCTAGGTATTCCAATGTAGATTGACGAGAACTTTTGTTTTTTGTCCTAGGTAAAAAATTGTGGATGCTAAATGTCACGCCGCGGAGCGCCTAAAAAACAGATGAAAGAAAATATTAGTAGTCGGCCATTTTGTACATCGAAAAAAATATATATTTATTTTCAGCTTGATATACTAAATTGATCAGCTTATATATATATATATTTTTTTTCTCAGCTTGATATTCATACTTAATAGTTCAGCTTGCTATTGATACTAAATAGATGTGTAATTAATTTTATGAGTGACTAACTTTTTCATACGAAAAAAATTGTTAAATTCGCACATGATTTTATACTCGTTACTGTGGCCTAAGGCCTTAAGTTTAATTTTCCTGAAGCAACGAATGAGTTTTTCTGATCATTCACAGTAGCCTAACCCCTTAACGCAGTTTCTTGTGGAGGATCGCGAGTTGAACTCGCATTTGATTATCATTAAGCGCGGTGAATTTTCTACATTCGAATTTGATCACAGATTCAAAATGAATTGCCCTATAATCAATTATTAATGAAAATGACAATGAATAATGTTATTTATATTACAATATTATTGTCCAAATTTTGTTTGCTCCAATTCCTAACAAAACGCGTATGCGTTGGAGATTTTCTTACAGCCGGGATAAGCGAATCGACGCGGCTGAGTCGAGCGAGAAACGCCTTCACGAGCGACTTTCAAAGGGACAATCGAGAGGAGGATCGTTCTTCCGATATCGACGTTAATCAACTACTCGTAAAGACCGACGAGAGCGTTAATCGAGAAATCGAGGCGCCTTCCTCGCCCTCGGTGGTCGACATTGCAGCCATAACCGGAAGTTGTCTAGCCACGATCGTTCTACTCAGTACGATGGGCAGCCTCGGTTTTATCATGTACAGGTACGAGATTCACGACGTTGAAGCTTACATCGTTGAAATCCAACACCATATGTTTATTTTATTTCTATATTTTTATGATTATCCTTATCATTTATATTTTCGTCGTTATAAAATCGTGTGGAATGACTACAAACTCGCCTTGATGCCACAAGGGAGTCATTTCAGAGCCAACAGCCACTTTTTTTCGAAAGACTTCATCTTCAGGTGGCTTATGGAACGACAATTCACTTTCATCAGCAGAATCTCGAGCAATTTTTCGTTTTTCATATTTTCTCCAGTGTTATAAACGTATTTCGACCGGGTTTACTATACTGGTAGAGCTTCTGCTTTAGGCCGCGAGAGGCGCCAAGACTTTTGGGAATCGCGAATAGGATTATTCTAGGGGTACGTTTTTTTAGTGATTTTCATTATTTTTCTTGACAAGGAATGAATTAATAGAATTTTTTAACTTTGGGAATATTTTATACGTATTTTCAAACAAATATTTTCAATTTTTCGAAGCATTTCCTCTGAAAATATGGACCGCAAAACCTGCCGCCCTTCGAAGATTGCAAATCAATACGGTTTGAAGATTACTTTAAGAACATGGTTTTCTTCTATATGAACCGCATGAATTGAAAATCGCATTTTTTTAGAGGTGTTTAAACAAAAGGGTACAATTTTTTCCATTATTTTTTTAACCTTTTTTGATACAAGAAATATACTTTGAACAATGATATTACCCCGAATTGAGATTCACGCAGAGCGTAACAATATAAAGAAACGATCACTTCATAAAATTATAGGTTAGAAACGTTTCGAGCTAGAGTGTACACAAATTGAAAAAAGACGTTTCGAGAAAGACGCATTTGAAAAAAACATTACCGAAAACAAAAATTTCGAGGGCGTAATGAATTATTTGTACTACTTTGTGAACATATTCTTGAATAGGTTTACCAACAATTAATAGAATAAAAAAGTATTCCATTTTTCGAGTCACCCAAACTGGTTTCCCGCCTTAAACTACGCGCACGTAGTTCCGATAACGCCATCTGGTGGAAAACAGCGAGAACTTATTCGCCCTCCTAATAATAAGAATACGTAGAAAAGTTTCAGCGATTTCCACAGACTAAACGGAGAAAAAAAAATTAGACAACTACAAAAAATTAATTTTCGTTGCATTCCAACGATGCAAACTTCAACAACATCGAGATTCGCTCATTCTCCTGTACCCGTGTACGTCCCCGTCCCACGTTTTCACACAGACGTAAATATTGTCCAGGCGAAAGTATCTCAATCCACCGCAGACTCTGAACAGCGACAAGTGCAGCAATCCCGACAGTTCCGGTTACATCGACGACTCCACTATACGAGTGAGTAACAAATTCGTTTTCGTCTCGACCACGGTCTTGCATACAGGTCTTGAAACGACGGTTCTATTTAACATGCAAACTCATGATAGCAACTAATAATCAATGAAATTAAGCGGTGAACCAACTAAGAAAATGAAAACAGAGCACAAATGTAGCCTTGACTGCCGTGGATTGGAAATATGTTTCCGAAAAGGGTATTCGGTTGATTTATTTTTTTCACCGATGCGAATGAAAGTTTGAACAAAAATTGCCCTATGCAAACAATATTACTCTTTATGTGGCTTGTAAATGCAACTGCACTGGAGAAAAAAAGGAACTTGTCAAAATATTGCAGTTGTATTTGCACGAAAAAAAACTTATAAATTATGCTTCATTTTATGCTTATTACTGCAGGGAGAATGAAGCGTAAAGGTTATGTTTCTCATGAACTGAACTACATGCACGAAAAAAGAAACTGACGGCTAACCCTAATGACGATTGATTGGGAGCAATATTGAGAATAATTATACCTTGGGCTTTGAAGAAAACAATTTCGTGAAGATTTTCTCACTATTACAAAACACAATAATATTAAAAATGAGCCTCAAAGCGAAGCACAAAACATCGAAATCAAATTCTTTTATTATTTGTGCGCATGCGTTAGGTTTGGACTATTATAATTATTTGAGACGTTATCGTCAGGAGAGCTGCCAGTGGCACGATCTGGAACTATTTGCAAGTCGGATTTTTTAGATGTTGGAACTACGTATTGGCCTATGCTGTGTCCACTCATTCTCTCTCTAGTCTCCCTGGCCCGTATGTAACACCGTGGTCTCGACATAACCCACAAACTCACGATTGACGCTTTCGTTCCCTGTCCCCCGGCAGGATAACTCGGAAGAAATGTACAGCCTGGACAATGACTCGTTCCTAAACTCGCTCGAGGCGATGACAATACAGAATTATTGGACGGACAGTGTGAAGCACACGAAGCTGTGACAGCACGCGGAGAAGCGTCGAGCTATGGAAATAGCTCGCGCGCGTGACTACAATTTATCCAACAAGAGGTGGACCTTTCCGAGATGCGGGCCGTACGCGGAGAAGGTGGAAATTAACGACGAGGAGCAGCAGGAGGAGGAGGATGAAGACGAGTATTATGACGAGGAAAGGAGAATAAGAGTTCACGATTGCGAATACGAAATGGAAGCGATAACGCGACTCGTCGCGTGAACTCCGAGTGAAAAAGCACTACACGAGTATTAGCGATAAAACAAGAGGCGGAGAAAAAAAAACATACACAGATAGTGCAATAATTTCATGTACTTAAATGCAATGTTATAGCAAGCGCGTTAAGGGACCATTCCAGTTGGCTTGAAAATTGCTGTTTTTCGTAGCTTTTTTTCGCGTTTATTCCAATGATTTATGTTGTACATAAAAATATTCTTTAAACCTTTAGTTTTATTTTTTATATAATTTTTTCCGTCGCAGCAAAATGATGCGTAAAAAAAAGCGCCTGGCGGTGGAGAGTCCCACTTCAAAAATTCTCTGAATGCAAAAGGAAGATTATTAATCAGTACGTAAAACTAGAGGCGTTCGGAGGGTTTTTTTTTTTTTATTGAAATTAACAAAATGCTAGCCATTTCAAAATTAATTGTTAAATTAGGCCTTTTTCGACAATTTTTCGTTTAAAAAAAGTGAAATTCTCAAATAAAAATAAACGGTGGCAACATTAAGGGGGGAAACCCTTTTAGACGGTAGAATATGCGTTATTTCTCATTAATTCTTTTTGAAGGTGATAAAATAATCGCATCATTTGTAAATTTTGACATTATCTTATTACAGCTGTCAAGTGTTTAAAAGGGAAAAAATAATTTAATACTTGAAGGTAGTAATAAGTTGTCAAGATTTAAAAAATGAAGCGATTATCTTATCACCTTTAGAAAAACTCATTTTCGGGCGTCTAAAGGCATCTATTCGTGCGTCGAAAGGGGATCTAAAGGATCCCCTTAAGGAAAAGCGTAAAGTTGGTAATGAAGTAAGGAATGTTGAAAAACTTGAGACGGATAGCTTGAAAACTCTTCGTTCAAAATCTTCCGCCGCCTAGAAAAACGAAAAAGTCCATATTTTTTTTATAAACCAAAAGAAAAACGTTTTTCAGAAAATGTTACAGGGAATGGTTGCTTAACGCGCGGTCAAGGAGAGAGCCAACTAAGAGACGTAGGTTTTAAGTACAAAAAAAAACAATGAGAGACTTTTTAGTCGGCGATTTCAAAAGACAGAGAGAGAGAGAGATAAAGGATGTTTTTATCGCGAAACGAGCTGAGGGAAAAAATTATCTATATACATATATAACAAGATATCAAAGTATGGTCACGTTATACTTTTACGTCACCCTCCCCTCCCCCGCCCGCTCTCCGCCCTCGTTTTAACGAAGCGATGTTTGCAAAATATCTTCCGTTCTGTTTCTGCATAATCGATTGCGCGATTCCTCCACTCGCAGTCGACGTGGTTGGATTATCTCGTGAGGCGCGTTGCAAAGGAAACATAAGAAAAACTATTCGCGATAGTTTCGACCGATCCAGCCTAACTAGTATTATAAATTATAGCAATGGTGTGGTTAGAAACGTTCAACGGAGACAAAAAAACGGCTGCGGAGAATTTGAAAAAAAGTAAGGTGTGCGCGTTGTGAGGAAAATCGGACCAAAACTTAACGTAGATCTAGCTCATCGCCTTTACGACATATCCAGCAGTTTTTAGCCCATAATTTATTCGAGGATACACGATATCCCAAAAAAGCTGAAGGGGGGAGGGCGGTAGGGAGAGAGAGAGAAAGAGGGAGCGCTGTATCGTGTGCGATTACGTATTTTTTGGTATTATAAAAAACAAATTTGATTATACGGAAATATTCTTTCATTCCTGGGAAAGAAGGTGTGATGTGTCCGAAGAAAACTAATCGACGACACGCATAGTTCATTATTCAATAAAATAATAGTACTAGAATTATTTCAGATTATATTTCTATACAAATACCTGCGAGCCCTGATATACACGGGGCGCCCTGCTGCGAATCGATAATTCTGCAACTGTCGATAGGTCCGACCATGTTCCACTATATGCTGAAATTTCACTTTGGCAAAAGACAAAAATAGCCTGCTTTTGGCTTTTCGCACGCCATTTCTGCAAAAGATACGTTTTTTTACCCAGCTTACAAAAAAATACTCTTGGTTATTCGTTTTGTCTAGAAAAGTCTTCTTTTTAACCTCAAACGTTAAGGAAACTTTACGGAGAAAAGATCCTACGCAGAATTTTCATGCAAACCAATTCGAACATCCGCTTCGAACAATTGCTTTGAAAAGTTGCTCAGTTATTGTCGATTCAAATCATTTGTAGAGGTGGCGTGCGAAAGACTAAATGCAGACGATTTCTTTTAAAAAATATAAACCCCGAAAACTGTGAGACTTTTACTAAACTGAAATTCCAGCATGTAGTAGGACGTGGTGTGACACATCGACAGTTGCCGAATTATCCATTCGTAACATGACAGCCTGTGTATATATATAAATATATATATATATGTATACACGATGGTAAAAGCACCACGCGCTACTACCGCTACATGAGAGACGACGACAACTAATAAGTAATTTACGAGATTATAGAATAAAAAGTGTGGAAGAAGGATGTATAATTGTTTAAATCGTTTTACTCGAATAAAAACTTCGTTCGCTGACATTGACGTAGCCAGAATTTTTTCTTGCGGGGGCTAGCGAAGTCGGCCTGGCATAAAAGTGGTTTTGTTCACAATCATCGTTTTTTTTCTAATGCAATTCGCATAATAGTCGATAGTCACGTAACGCTCTTAAAATATGCAGCTTCGAAGCCTTATTCACCTTTGGCTGGTTGGACAACAAGGCTTTTTTCGAGATTTTCCTTTTTGAAAATAATAATAAAGCAATTAAAATGAGTTTTTGAGGGTTTATTTTACATACCTGCAAAAACTTGAATCAATTTTTTGTTCAACCGTTCCTTGGCACACTCATATTTGGCCACGACTTTGACACGTTGGGTCAATTTGATCCGGACTTCATCCACTTGCCCTTTACAACCCTAGGGTCGGGTTTATTGAGAAAAAATCCAGGATAAAATTTAAACATTTCGTAATATGTGTGCATAATTAAAATTTCAAAAGTATAAAATAGAAATGTGAAGAATTATTTAAAACTTCCAATTATAGAGAAGCGAGTATTTTATTTCAGATTCGTCCGGGTCAAAATGACCAAGTGTGTCAAGGAAGGGTTCCAAAAATACAAAATAGCGGCTCAGTGGTCGGTAGAGAGAAAGCGCCTTTTTTGAGGCCCTCCACAGACGCACTCGATGGGAAGGACATGAGCTCGAAGAGAAAAAAGTTTTTTTTTCGTAATCTACCCTAATTTTGCTAGCGAAGTACGCACGATTATGACAAAATATTGATTTTTGCAAATGTGGGACCATTTTGAAAAAAAAAATCGCATTTTCGCCTAAAAAAATTCGATTTTTGGATTCGAAAAAAGCGCGATAACAGTTTAAAACCAATTTTTCTTCGGACCATATCATTCTTGGGATGATCATACATAATTTAAGACGATGAAAAAAAAACGAGTTATTTTTCGTTTTCAAAGGTATATAAAGCCTTAATTATATTAATATTGATTCATAGTAATATTAATATAGAACTCCCGTAATACCTTAAGGGGTTCATCCCACGTGACAGCTATTTTCTTTCGCTTTTTTTGGATTTTTTTTCGGTGAACCATTAGAACGCACTGCCTTTGAATTTTTACCACGAATTTATTAACATTTCTACTGCCCCTCAAAATTTTAATAAACAAAAATAACGAGTTGAATTGACTTTATAGCGTTCGGAAGACATACATGTGTAAAAACAAGTTCGTTGACGGCTGCCATGAATCCGGAGGTTTTGCTCATCTGAAAAAAACGGCACTTCAATTTGTAGACCTGAGGCTATCGCCGGAGCTACAGTAAAGTAAAAGTATCAAACGTTGAATTTTTGGCACGATTTTTTTAAGTTGCGTTTCAAGTTTCATCGACGTTATTCGACTCTTTCAGCCTAAAAGATGTATGGCAGATATCAGAAATATTCTAGTTCGGGTGAGTACCACAGATATACTGCCTATACCATAAAAATTTGCTCGAAATCCGTTCATTAGTTTTTGAGATATCATATAAGTCCGACGTCGATTATTGTTGCACAGCAGCTGGCCTAGCGCCTATTCGCATTATCCATCGATCCTGCCATTTGAATTTACGCGCCAGTTTCGCGCCGCCGTTTTACCTTATGAAACGTCCGCACTGGCCACGAGGCGCGCGCATCGCCGTTGCCCCGATCTCGTTGAACATTCCGGATCATTCCGAAACACCTACGCACTTTTCGATTACGTGTACATCGTTTGCGATTTCGCGATTCCAAAGCTACGATAAAAACGTCGCACGTAATTCCGCCGAAGCGAGTAAAACCTGTTAGACAACGCTGGACATTTTCACGAACCGGGTGAGCGACGCAATAATAAAACTGAAGTTGGTTCGTCGGCGCGTCGGGATTAGAGAGGAATTTTTTCTTCGCGGCCATGTCGCCGAAACGTCGCACAAACGTCGCGACCCTGGAGTACGGTTTGTCCGAGGACGACGAGAGCAACATTGACCCGAGCGACGTGGACTCCGAGGTGTTTTCGAGCGCTCGTTCCTCGCGACGTGAGAGCACCACTTCCGGTAAGGAAACTCGCGATCGCCGGGGTACACGTGCCGGTTCCTCCTCGAAACGTCCTTGTCTCAACAGGAACGCCCTGTTGGCCCGCGAGAATCGTCGCCGCAAGAAGGAATACATGGAAAAGATCGAGAACAAGCTCTCGTACTACAAGCGAGAGAACGAAACTTTGTCGAGCACGATACAGCGACAGGGCGTCGATTTGAAACGTTTGCAGGTCGAGGTCTCTTACCTTCGCAACGTCATCAACAACAACAGCAGCATAACGAATCTCCTCAGATCCATGAACGAGACGCTGTCAACAGGAAGAAGCAGAAACGGCTTCACCGCCGGGAGAAACAAGCACGTCTCGCACGACCCGAATTTTGCTGACGACGAGAGCGTCTCGTCACCTCGCGATCGGCGGAGCGAGAAGCGAACGAGACGTGACGGCGGCGCCAAGCGGTCCGAATCGGATCACACGTACACATCGACCGGAGGCTCTGTCTTTGACGGTACCTTGACGGGTTACCCCATTGACGATGATGACAGGCCGTACACGAGTAAGAATTTATTCGCAGTGCGAGATTCTCTCGATCTTGACATTGACGGACCGCTCGACCGGTTGCCTCAGTACGACGAAAATCTCTTCGGCTCGCTTGACGACACTTTCAACTGCGATCCTCGCAGCTTTGACGACCTCGAGCCTGACGGCTCTACCAAACTCTTCGACAACCTAGAGAACAGCGGTGTGTGCCTGCACGTCAATTCCGGCAGGATATCGCTGGAATTCTGCTCGATTTGTCATCTGAACAGCGTCAACGCTTCTGAGTAGAAGGATCGCGTCGCAAAGTGAAACTTGCCACCAGCTGTGGATGAGCCACACATTCTACGTATCGACTCGACGGTCGGTATCGCAAGGTCCTCAACGGTCCCTCTGGCAAATATTTCTACCAAAACGTGCCGATTGCTCGCCTTTTAATCGCAATGGAAATATTCCCGCGGACGCCGATGGTCCTACTCTTCGTTGTTTTCGTTAATTTTAAGGTTATTATTGTCATAATTATCGCGAGGAACCGCGTCAACGAAATGTACACAACGATCGTTAACTTTTCTACGTCTCAACCGACACGCCGTGTAACATTTCTTCCTCCGAGACTGTAAAGACTGTTTAATTTTTGCAGGGTGGCAGTACGCGGTGGGAGTGAGGTGCCACTCGGAAGAATTTGCAAAAGGTGGGCGTCAACTTTGTACCATAGACCGGACCTTCGTTCTCCGAGCGTGTCGAAAGAGCGGAAAAGTGCTTTCCGAATTTTCGTTCGACTTGCAACACTCGTAGCCGAAAAGCTCGTAAAATATCTTTCGAATCTTAACACCCCGTTTGTAAACGTTTTTCCGACGAATGTCGTTGAATTTAATATATCAATCATAAAGTTATAGGGTAGTAATTTGCATATATTTTCTGTTGAATAAACGAAGCAACGCGGTAGGAGTGTACTTTTGACTCGGAATAGCCACGATTACAGACGAAGTGTTGACAACGCTATTGAACGGAGGTCCGGTTAACTTGACGCATCTTCATTATTGCCACTGTCATTCATTTTTGTTTCGAAATGGTTACAGTCGACGCGCATTGAAAATTGGAAGTTGTCACGGGAGCTGCTATCGCCTCGCTTTTGCATTTGTCAATAAATTGCAGCGTTTACAAAAACAGGTTGAGTATGAAAAAAAAAGTATCGTTCCATTGTTGGGTTTGGTTATTTGTTTTTATTCGTCGGTAACTGTAGCGTCCATTGGGGAAGGATAATTGGAGATTTGTACAAGAGGGTCAAAGCCTCGATCAAGTTTTCCGCAGTTCTTTTCTTTTTCCAGAATAGCAAATCTTTATATTTTTTTTTGGACATATTTTTCGTCATTTCAGGCTCGTAAGAGCCAGTGAAAAAATATTTTTGATAAACGGGCGAGACAAGACACTGTAAGCGTTGTGAATCGTTATACAGTTTATTTCTCATTCGCACGGCCATTTAAGTTTCAGCTTACACGACCGAAGGGCAACGAGGCCGTGGACCGACTTTCAACAATAAACCTCAATCGCCGACGAAGGTTATTGGTAATATCTGTCGCTCTCAAAACCCACAGGTCGAGTCTCTCGATCGTCCAGTTCACGTTCGTATGCACGATTTTTCTTGCGGACTCGAAATAAGTGGTAAACGGTAAAAACCTCTGATAACGTTGGCATGAGAACGCGCGAGACTGGCCTGTGGTGTTGAGAATGCAAAACAGCCGACGCAGAAAAGAGTCTTTACAAATCTCGGAGGAAAAAGTGAATATTTTTTTACGCGTTGTCTTAACCATGGCAAAATTGTTAATTTTAAGGCTTATAGGAAAGTACGTGTACGTATGTTTGTACGAAATATACATTAAAGAATCGGAGCATAGACTCTTATAAAAAAAATTGTCTCATGACCTTCCGTGATAAACTCCCTTGCCCGAGGCTCGCGACGAAACTTATCGAAGGATTATAAACCTGTTGGAGGGGGGAGGGCAACCAATGAAATTGACAAGGGGGATGATGCACTTGAATGATTGGAAACGTCATTTGGCGTACCCAAACAGTTTCATCGGCTATGTACAATGAGATGAAAAGAAGAAAACAATCGAACGAGGGGTGAACATTTTTTTGACTAAACAAAATACTCGTCGATTCGTAGTTTCGTTTAAAAACCGAGGCGACTGAATACCCCGGGTTTCTCGAAGGAGGTGACCTTTGCGAATCGATCGAACGTCACTTGCTTCGTGGCTAAACTTCCGCCCAGTCCAAGACGAGCTTTTGCTGGTACGATTCCAACCCTCTCGGAAGCTGCAACAAGACAAAAATCTCTGTATCCGTATGCATGTATATTTATTATTTCCGAAGCGTGATCGTATGCCTTTGCAAATCTGCCAGAAAACATAGGAAGTTAAACAAGTCACGTTCCTTGCATCCCAAAGATACAAACTTCCGCATCATTTTCATACATTTTCAGATATCATTTCAGAAACATCATTTTCATTTGCATATAGACGCACTCACCCAATTTGCCGGTCGTGTTAACTTTAGTGGCAACTTTGGTGCTCAATTTAACAATCTTGGGCTGATCGCTGAGGCGAATTTTCTTGGCGGTCCTTACGAGTTGTCTAACGCCGTTGGAGGTAGTTTTTTGGCTTTTTTCGTAATCGGCGTGCATCGTACCGACGGACTTAGTCGAGACGATGCTCTGTTCGGGTTTGACGGAGAGTGTGGTCGATCCGATCGCGGAGGGCCTCGTACTTTTGAGAATTCCCGGCCTCGTTGTATCGCTCGTGTCCTTGGGGGCGCCACTGACGGGCGTTTTCCGAACCTTCTCCATCGCGTCCTTGTCGCCGAGGCGCGTAAAAACGCTGAAGTTCCTCTTGAGGGCGTCGTTGCCAAGGCCGGTGATGTTGAACGTGGGCGTTGTGACGGCGGTGGCGGTTTCCGCGAGGTTGGTAGTGCTCGTCACCGAGCTGTCGCCCAAACGATCGAAGACCGTGCGCTTTTGGTCGCTTATCTTCATAAGAATTTGCTGGCTCCTTATCGTCCTGCCCTTGGGCATTATGACCGTATAGCCGACTTTTTCCACCTCCGCCGCCATTTTTGTTCTCTTCCCACTGTTCTTCGCACGCCGTTCATCCCGCTCCGGGTCCAATTCGGGAACTTCGTCGCTCTCGCTCTCCGAGACCTCCCGTACCAACTTCCTTTTCGCTATCGAAGGTTTCGTCTCCTTCGGAACTTGCGCGACAACCCTGGGAGCTACGACTTTCTTCTTGATCAACGTCGCCCTGGCCGCGCCGCTCGGGACGGCAAGTTTCGTCGGCGCTTTGGGGACGCTCTCCTGAACGATTTTCTGCTTGGTCACCGCGGCTGCCTTGCTCGGCGTTTTCACAAGCGCCGTCTTGACTTCTCGGCTCGCCATTGGCGGTTTCGCCTTCTTGCGAGGCTTCTCGTCCTCCGTGTCTACGAGAAAATTCTCGCAGGTCACCGCTTCGACGACTTTCTTGGCGTAGCGAAGTATCGCAATCATATCGCCTATCAGGGTTATCCCCATGTCCTTCAGACTCGCCTTGTCCAGGTCCGGCAACATGTCCGGCTTTATGCGGTTGTTGGAAAAGACAACGGCGTGTCTGGTCGCCACGTCCAGCGGGAAACCCGCCCCTTGGAAGAACTTCACCCAGTAAGCTGCGGCAAAGCGATAAAGCGTGGTAAAGCGTTGAATTTTGATCTATGATTAAAATTCTAGCGATCTTTCGTTCCTGTTACCGGGGCAGCCGAGGAAATATTTGAAGATCTTACCTGACAAGGAAGCGGCCATTGTTTTTAGGTTATGTAAGAGTCTCGAGTAGTGTTCGAGAGGCGTCGCGTTACCCGGAGCTTTGTTCTCGAGGTAGAACGATCCAGGAGATTCTGTGACAGGATGTAAATATGAGAAGTATCTCGCGAAGAAGGACGGCTGAAAATTCTTCTGCAGTTCGGAAATTCGAGCGTTGCTCTTCCTCGAACGGCGTACCTCGGACTATTGGGTATTTTCATAACTCGTAACACATCGCGTACGTTTTGTGAGTCGCGCTAAGTGCAGATAAACAGAACGGTCGTCCGCGCCCGAGAAGGAACCGCCATTTTTCGGGAGCACGGTTGAGAGGTGAACAGTTGGGTCTTTTCGAGCCTCGACCCTCGTGCGCTACCAAAAATGGATTATACGAAGAAAACAACGCGTTTGGTGGAAAGGGAACGGTCAAATAACCGAGAAAGCAGCACACGCTTCACGAGTCGAGAACTTTGCCGCGCGACTCTGGCGGCGTTAATCGCTACTAACGAACGTGGAACATGGCCGCGGTAGAGCAAAAAAAAGAGCAAACCGTACCTGCCGAACAGAGAGAGGTAAGGAATGGACACAGTGCTTATGAAACGTCCGCAAAAACGCAGCAAATAAGGAGGCGCTGCGATCGTATGTGTCCGATCGAATAGCTCCGCCTACTAGCCTCGTGCTCTCGGCGTGCGCTCGGTTGCTGTTGACAGCACATTCGTGGTGGGGAACCTAAGGGTGCGGCCTCATGTAGTCGCTTGACGCTCGTTTGCAGCAATAAATCTGGTCATGTGAACCTATTTTGAATTTCCCGCGACTCAAATGAGTAGCTCATTTGTCGCTACATATCACGTGACCAGATTTGTCGCTGTAAACGAGCGACGAGCGACTGCGCGAGGCCGCACCTTAATGGCCTATGCACACTGCGCGCGATGAGCGACGAGCGATGAGCGATATCCAATGGGAGCTTCACTCAGGGGTTTTCCGGAATACCTGAGCTCATCGCGCGCAGTGTGCAGAGGCCATAACTGCTGCGTCTACCTCTCCTATTTCGCTGTATTTCTCATTGTTGCAAAATCATAATAGCAACTAATAATTAATGAAAATAAGCGTCGAACCAACTAAGAAAATAAAAACAGAAGACAAATGTTAGCCTTGACTGTCGCGGATTGGAAATATGTTTCAGAAAAGAGTATTCAGGTGATTAATTTTTTTCACCGATGCGAATGAACGTTTGAAAAAAATTGCCCTATGCAAACAATATTACTCTTTACGTGGCTTGTAAATGCAACTGCACGGCAGAAAAAAAGGAACTTGTCAAAAAATTGCAGTTGTGTTTGAAAGAAAAATAACTTATAAATTATGCTCCATTTTCTGCTTATTACTCCAGGGAGAATGAGGCGTAAAGGTTACGTTTCTCATGAACTGAACTACATGCATGAAAAAAGAAACTGAAGGCTAACCCCAATGACGATTGATTGGGAGCAATATTGAAAATAATTCTACCTTGGGCTTTGAAGAAAACAATTTCGTGAAGATTTTCTCAATATTACAAAACACAATAATATTAAAAATGAACCTCAAAGCGGAGCCTAAAGACACATCGAAATCAAATTCTTTGATTATTTGTGCACATGCCTTAGGTTTGGACTATTATAATTATTTGAGACGTTATCGTCAGGAGAGCTGCTAGTGGCGCGATCTGGAACTATTCCAAGCCGGATATTTTAAGACGCTGGAACTACGTCTTGGCCTATGCTGTGTCCACTCCTCTCTAGTCACCCTGCTGCCGACCATGCTTTTTTTCACCCCACTTTTCTCCTCGAACGCAACGCCGACGCGTACTCGTCCACGTCAGAGAATTTGCGGCGCGCTTAGCTTTTTACGCTTTTTAGCGAAAGGGCCCTAAGGGTGGGGGGTTCGAGGCAACATAACCTCGCGAAATATCTACGAGGCGCATAAACCTCGTACGTCGAAATTAAAATACGCTCGTTAAACACGAACGTATGACAGATCAAAGCAGCGATTCTTGACACGAAAGAGGTAGATTTGAACAAATTCACCACACACTCGGCCGAAACGTTTCGTTGTTTTATTCCACTGTCGAAATTACTGCGCGTGAGCTCAGGCCCGCGTCGAAGAATATCGGCGGCGTGTGTATCACGAAATAAGCATTAAAATCGTGACGTTTTGCCAGTTTTACGCAGCGCCAGGATGTTCCTAATTTTCTGGCTCTCGGTTTGCGCCTTGGGACATCGATACGTCGATGCCCAGGGACAGAGGGTAGCTCCGGGCGTTCCACCTCAGCATTATCAACAGGTTCGTTAGTCCGCATATTGAACGCTTTCAACCTGGAACCAAAAATGAACAAGTCCCAAATTCACCTCGGGCTGCATTAATCTCACCTGCCTCGTTTAGTACCTAAATAAGCTTCATCCGAGATCACCCGAGACCACCCGCTTTGTAACATATGGTGCCATTTTTACATACCAACTTGTTGAGCAATCGACGCATCGCTCTATCTCAAAGACGGGTCACCGCTCATTTGTTTTATATAAAATTGCCATAGTTCATGCATTTTTTGTTCCTCAATGGTAAGCAGTCCTGAATATTTCATGTAATTCCATGAATTTTGTAAAACGGCATGGACCTCGTGACTTTCGTGCCTATTACGATTATCATTGTTTTTATAAATCAGCACAACACAGGGCAACAGGCCTACCAGCAGGTGCCCCAACAGCAGATGCCCCAACAGCAGGTACCCCAACAGCAAATGCACCAACAGCAGGCCCACAATCCGCAGCATCAGCAACAATTCCAGCAGCAAGTGCCCGTGCAACATGTTCAGCAACAAGCGCCGGTCCAGCAACACGTTCCCGCGCAGCAGCACCAACAAGCCGCCCCGAATCACGATCACGGCCATGCGAGACATCCTCAACAATTGCTCAACACTGCCAATATGGAGCACGAGAGAGCTCACATCGCGGATCACATCTCCGTACCCGTCGACACTTCCAAGATGACCGACCAAGAATTGCAGTTTCATTATTTCAAGATGCACGACGCGGACAATAACAACAAGTTGGACGGATGCGAGCTCATAAAGTCTCTCATGCACTGGCACGGTGAGGGCAAAAGAAGATTCAACATTTAGAGACCATTATTGGGACCGGCTTGAAAATTGCTGTTCATTATTTTATTTTTCTCGTTATTCTTTAAATAAGTGACTTCCCACTGGCCTAAAATTATGTTTTCGTCACTTTCACGAGGCGCTCTCAACCCAAGTATGTTATTTCACCCTCGCAGCGGAACAAGGCCACAACGATGCCAACGCAGAAAACTCGAGCAACAAAATATTCAACGACGAGGAGCTCGTCTCTCTGATCGACCCTATACTCAACATGGACGACATGAACAAGGACGGCTTCATCGACTACCCCGAATTCATTCGGGCTCAACAGAAAGCAGCGGCTACCCGTCAATAACCGTGACAGTGAATACGTCGGAATAATGGGCGAGACTATTGACAGTGTGATGTTCATGTCGCGCGCTTTACCCGGGAAAAAAAAACGAAGACAAAAACGAGGTTATCGTAGTCAAGGCAGCGTTTATTTTGCTGATAACGCAAAACTATCAATCCCGTTTCCATCACTCGGTTAACATCAATGTATACACATAGGAATATTTATGTATGCTCGAGTTTTTTATGACATATTTTGTTAAATAAATTGTACAATATACACAAATATATATATATATATATATATCAATAATCTCTGTACAATTTCAGGGTTGGTTATCGACCTAATTACAGAGAAAAACAAGATTAAAACTGCGTATTTCTATGAAGGAATTTCGAGACATGAAAAACCGAATTTCCGGTCGCTACAAAAGTGTATATAATAGTGCACAGAGAAAAATGTATAGTAAGCTCAACCATATTTCAACCATATTTTATATTACCCTGAGGGAATAATAATATTTTATAGTCATGGTTACTGCCGAAAATATACTACTGCTTATGATATTTTAGCAGTTGTGTTAATTATGATCATATGTTAACCGCAACCAACAATCTTTCAAGCATACGTTGTTTATCAATCCTATATAATATAGAAGGTTTTCGTAAAATAGATGATACCTTACACTATCAAACAATAGTGGTTTTTACCATACTGAATGGTACATCTACTAAATGTGTATGATATTTCATATACATTTCATAACCATATAAATAGTACAAACATGCATCGAGAAAAATGTCCATAGTATTTATAATATAAAAAAAAACGCCCATCGTAAAAGTGGGCATAGAAAAATTCATCTAGCTTATTGCTACCGCAATCATAATATGGTTAAGGCGTTACCCCCACTTGTAGCGCAAAAAAAGGCCTTTTTCATGAATTCTTTTAAAGAAAACTACAAAACTTTTTTAATCGATCAATATACCATCTTAAAGAACACATCTTGAAGAACTTTTAGTAATGTTTTTATTGAAAAATATTACATTGTTTAGTGGCAAATGGCCGTCAATGAAATAATGTTTTTATATACACGGTTTGCGGTGACCAACATTGCGGCGAAGTGGATCATCTGAAAAAAAAAATGCGGATGGATTTAGTCAAATATAAGTATAAACTAGTCTTTAATCGAAGGATTTTAAAAAATATTCATTTTTCACAAAATGGCGGACAGTCAAAGTTAATGGTTCGATTTTAACGAAAAAAACGGCCGTTTTTTGGCTATAAAACGGCCATTTTTTTTTTAATCGAAAAAAAAAATCGAACGATTAAAGACTACATTTTTGTGTATTAAATAAGCCTGCAAAATTTCAAGAAGATCGGTTCATTAGTGTTCGAGTAATCTTGGTCACCGACTTCAGAAATGCCATTTTGAGAAAAACGCGTTTAAAGTTTCAATTTCAGTTCTTCAATTCACGGATTCTTCTCTTTCAACGCTCATATCTCAGTCAATTTTGTTCGGATCGACTTGAAATTTTCAGGACATATCCTCAGATACTTATACTTCCAAAAAATGCAATAAAAAAAATCGATTTTTGAAAGTCGCAAGTGGGGGTAACCCCTTAACACAACTATAAGCGTCGATCTAATCATGCCGTTTTGGTAGTGTGT
Organism: Ophion costatus; assembly: GCA_951751655.1. Taxonomy (NCBI): domain Eukaryota; kingdom Metazoa; phylum Arthropoda; class Insecta; order Hymenoptera; family Ichneumonidae; genus Ophion; species Ophion costatus. The sequence continues at coordinate 2,790,491 of OX632368.1, forward strand.
GTTTTTTTTTATCTAGTATCCCTGAAATGACTATTAACCGAACAGTTTACGCATGGAAAATTTCAGTTATTACAAATTATTTTTATTACAACTGTTAAAAATATAAATTGTACAAGTCTCTAGTGTGATCAGTGGTATGACTAGTGTGAAGCGATAGGATTACCTTAACTCAAGTATCTACACAAAGATCTCAGAACTTCTGGCCTTCCGCTCGCTGGTTGATGCGTCAGACGGTGCACGGCTCATCGCTTCGACCATTAGTCTTTTCTTTTTATTATCAGTAGGTATTTTATTTTCATTAAATTATTATTTAATAGTATCAGTTTATTTAACCCTTCGAATGCACACTGGGTCATTTTGAACCCATTTTTTTTTCAACTGCCTGTATCGCAAAACGGAATAATCTATTCGGCCGCAGTGCGGCGCTCGAATGTTCCCCCACTCCTACTCTATAGGTGGACACTCGGCCCCCATCCTACATTCTGCCCGTGTACTGAGTACAACTGTCGAAAAAGGGCCTGGAGTCGAATCGACCCCGGTTATGCAGTAGTGCGTTGAAAGAGGTTTTTTTTTTTTTCGTGAAATTCGGTTATGTAAGTGAGTTACGATAGAAAATGCTCAAAGATATTTTTTAGTTTGCGCTACTACACTAAATTATGTATTTAGAATGCTGATCATAAAATGAAGTGTGGGAGTGTGGGGAAAGAGGCAGAAAAAGGGTTCAGGGAGACAAGTTGCAGAGTATGCAGGAAAGTGTTGGAAACGCTGTCACATATCTGGGTTTGCGAGGAGGCTAGAAGGCAGATGGATGAGCAGGCCCCAAGAACTTTTGTGGTCCGGGTAAAAAACAAAGAACGACAGAAGATGGAGGGTGGAGTAAGGCACTAGAAGGAAAGGAGCACATCTCTTCTACTTCTAGTAGAAGCGATGTGCGAAATAGTGAGGCAATTTGAAAGAATCGCGAGAAAGAAGAGTTTGGCTGGAGATTAGAAACAGTTAAGTGGAAGGCGAAGGAATAAGTGCGAAATTATGTTATATTATATTTATTTATTTATTTATTTATTTTTTAGCGCGCGCAGAGCGCTAAAGATAAAGATTGAGAGTAGATGCAAGAAGTGGAAGCCTAGGAATAAGACAACGTGTAAAGATAAAAAGGAGATGTGAAAAACCCGCAAGGGTGTACGCGAAAATAAAGAGAATTACTACATCCTGTTTTGTCTATTGTGATTAAAATAGATCAATACTAAAATGTGACTATTATTTTATGCCACTTTCACTTTGTTTCATTTATATTTGCTCAAATATATTCCACTGATTTGTTGGTCAGGTTTGATGAAAATGTCAAGTGGCGCAAAAGGGCAAAGCGAGCACGTGCCCGCTTTGCCCAGTATGAAAGATGGCGATGCGGAATGAAGTTGATACTTTATTTTAATCATTTCCCTCTTTATCTTTGTTGTAGGAAATCGAGCACGTGTCCGCTATGCTCCAATGACAAATGACTATGTGAAATTAAGATGATAATAAAATATGACTATGTGACTTTGTTTTAACAAATTTCCCATTTATTTATCTATGCAGGAACTCACCAAAATGCTATTAATTATTGCAACTATGTTTTTTACATGTTTAAAAGTGGTATTGTTGTCACCTTATGTCGATATCCACTATTATTTTCAGATGGTAAATAAATATAAAAGAATGACACAACAAGATTCTTGGGATGAGAGCCAAAAGAAGGATTTGAAAACTAAGGAAAAGGAAAAGTAGAGTGGAACAAATCGCCGGATGTCGCCCGCTAAACCAAAAATTTGTACAAGGCGAACAGACATTTTTATGCTATAATAATAGGAGCTTATAGTTAGAGGCTGGAAAGGATGATAAAAAAACATCAAAGCACTCATGAAGAACAGAAAATAAGTGGTTAAACGTTTATTTTTATATATTTATTTCAATGGTTGGAAATGTGTTACAAAAACGAGTCCTCACAGTATACAAGGTTGTAGCCGTAAATATGATCTGAAACAAAATTTGAAAAAAGATTATTAATTAGTATTGTTACGGTCACAATCGAAATGCCCGCGCCAGAGAGGCAGCGCCACTGGCTGTAGCGGTGGTGGGCCGAAGTCCGCCGATAGCAACCGCGCGACACGCCGGGTCGGCGCCAAGCGGTCTGGCGAAAATCGTAGGAGTCGGAGCGCAACGTCGGAGCAGTCTAGTCGAGTAGGAAATAGATCGTCGAGTCACATTAAGTTAAATAGTCGAGTCAAGGTTAGGGAAAACCGTTACGTCAAGCCTGTATAGTCGAGAGGAGTAGCGTCGGTGCCGGAGAGTTGTACCACGGCGGTAGCGTGGAGGCGAGAAAGCGGAGTACGCGCGGAAGAGCGAGCGAGCGAGTTCGACGCGAGAAGGGACGCGTGAGAGAGTGTGAGAGAGAGAGAGGGAGTCGAGCGAGCGAACGCGTGGGTACGTGGCCCATGGAGTCGGGACCCTTCCGGTCGCGCATGCTGTGCAACCTGTTGCATGCCGTGTGAACCCCGTAGCCTAGTAGCATGGTTTTCGCCCTCGTGTGCACTCCGAATATATTGTTAAGTGTTCAGTAGGATAAGTACATGTGTATGGTACGCCGGACCTTCCTGCCGCTCAAAGTGGGGGTCGGCCGACGCCGTCCGCGGCGGCTGTCGGAGCGAGGCCTGCGAGCAGTAAAAGACGCAAACCCCAAAAAAAGAGAAGACGAGACTAGCCTTATTTATTCCCCCCCCCCCGAAAGAAAAAGAGAAGCGAAGGGTAGGGCGTGGTTCTAAGTGTATAACAGTATGAAGGCCGCTATCTTGCTATGGAGTTTTTTTTTAAATCAACATTAACAAAATAGCGGCGGTTTGAAAAAACAGTATCGAATTGAGCCTACCCAGGTAGCAAAATGTTGTCCATATGTCATCCGAAAGATATGCGAAACGGATACGGATAGTTTTTTGGTTGTCCAAAAATACGCCGTTTTGTATTACGAAACGTATCACTTATGTCCGCTCGGCAGATAACTTATTCGTGTCCGATAGTTAACTCTACGGCAACGTTTAACGGTTAACAATGTGTCAACAAAAGGTTAACTTTTATTGGTTGTCGGTAAGTTAGCATAAAGTCACCAAATCGATATATCGAGAAGATATCCTCTTAAAGCCACGAAAATGCCAAGACACCACTGCCATCTGAAAGTCGTCCGATAGGCATCCGAATAAAGTTGAAACGATATCTAAACGGCATCGAAGAGTACCATCGAAAAGATATCTATTTATTGGCGATATATATATATATAATGTCGTATCCTTTTATTTATAAAAATTAACCTATTAATAGTCGAGAATAACAAATATAGCTCAATATTCTAGACAGTTGGTAAGTTAATTTTTATAATAAAGGAGTTGATAAGATATTGTTATGTCGATTTCGAAGTAGGCTAGTTCATAAAACATCAATTAATTCATTACAAGTGAAATATAATTGAATATTATAAAAACGGTACAGTCATTATTGGACTTCTCTTCCGTTACGGTCACGTCTTCTGGTGGTTGCCATGCTCCAAATGATCCCTTGGATAACCTCAAAAGCAGACGTACGCTTTTAGAATGAAAAGGCAGTACATTAAATGCAAATATATGCACTCACAGAGGCGATAAGACTAGTAGGATAAAAGGCACTCACGTATTTCACACCTTTCAACACCTTTATTTTTTCAACTACTTGTTAGACCCAATTTTTTACCGGTGAACTGAAGTATGACACGCTACATTCGCACTATGATAAAAGTGATCCGTTGGATGTCATCTTTATGACAACATTTGGATGACTTTTTACTATTTCCCGCCAATGCCGAATATCTTAAAAGACAGCATATTACCGATATCTTAAAGATGTCATGAAAAAGACGTCTTGTGTAATTCGTCTTTATGACGTCCTTTGGACAACGTTGAATTAGATATAATAGATGACTTTTTGATCACTTAAAAAAGTCATCAATTGGATAATATTTTGGGATACCTTTAAGACATCTGTTTTCATCGCCGAAAGATATAATAATATATATATAACTTTACGGCAGCATTATACGGGATGTCATTTGAAAGATGTCGAATAGTTATCTTACGGTCATGTCTTAAAGTTAACCTGTCAACGGCAATTTATCGACGTCAATTGGACATTTATGCTGCCTGGGTATTTTTTCGAGTTTTTTGTTAAAAAATATCAACGTTTGAAGAAAAGAAGCTTTCATAGCAAGATAAAGGATGTGAATAATGTTGTGTCAACATTTGAAACTTACTTACGATCGATTGACGAGATTCATGTTTATAACCGTCTATACTATCGGATAATGAAGAAAAAAACGATATTTTGGCAATTTTACACCTCCATGATCCCCTAAAGTAGTGTAGGGGAAAAGGAAGTGAAAAAAAACGATCATGTTCTCACTTTATTCTTTTGTCGGTGTTTTTTTTCGTTTCACTTTATTCACGGTAATTACTTCATCGGTATATGACAATACAAATGTGGTACGAATATTTAAAAAAGTACAATAGCCCGTTATATAAAATATCATATTCTTACAAAAGTATATCAACCGCATGTTCTTTTTTCGTACGTGCTTCGTTTTTTTTTCATAATTTTTTTTTCGCGTGTGTTCGTGTATGTGTCGATGAACGTTTGTTTGCATACCTCTACCGATATTGAGTGAAGGGGAGCGGGCACTGCGTTTCCGGTTTGCCGACTCGAGGCCCTCGACGAATTTTTTAAAACAGAACGGAGGAAAGAACGTAGAGAGAAAATTCGATATTCGCCCGCGAGCACATTTGATTCTCTCTCTCTCTCTCTCTCTCTCTCTCTCTCTCTCTCACTCTCTCTTTCTTCCTCTCTCTCCTGAGCAAGCTTCAAAAAAAGGAATTCTTGTTCAGTTTTCTTTTTTTTCGCACAAATTTTCTCCTTTGCGAGAATTTTTTCTCCTCGCGACGATTCTCGGGGACCGGAAGCCGAAGGCTGTTTGACATACCGGATGCGCAACGCAGGGGGGGGGATTGACAAAAAGTCTCTTTCGTCGCAGGGAGGGACGGGTAAAAGGGTTTGGTGATTGGAGGTTTGAAAATACAAGGTCCAAAAAAGTTGCACCAATTCTCGTAGGAATAATTGTAGATACTGGCCGAACGGGGGGCAACGCGCTCTCGCCACCAGCCTCAAGGAGATATTGTTGTTGTTTGTTTCTTGTTTGTTCTTACCTCGAATTTGCGCCCATTTTTTTCGTTATTTCATTTTTGCTTGTTTCTATCAATCTAGAATAGAGAATTTCGTATAGACTCGAAGCAATTGTAGCAAAACTTGATTCCGTTAGTTTACGTCGTTTTCTCTTGCCCATTTCTATTTTCCTTCATTTTTTTTCCCTCTTCGTAAAACTTGCTCTTCCGCGATATCATTTTTCTCAGTCTCCCCGTTGAAGATCCATTCGATTAAATGCTCAAGGCGAAAATACAAACGAAATAGAAAGAAGCGCGTAAAGGGAAGAAAATAACGAGGAGACAAAGAAGAGAAATTCGCGGCTCTTTATCTCCCGTTGATGAAAAAAAATCGCATATTGCGGGTCATCGTGAAAGCTTACGCACATGGACAAATAAATGCATATATATGTGTGTGTCTTTTTGGTGTGTGTGTGTGTGTGTATGTATGCGGAGACTGGAAAAAATTAGAGACGGTTCCTCCGATCGTTGAGATGATTTCAGTTTTTTTTTCTCTCCCGAATCTCTCTATCTGACGCCCTCGTTTTTCTCGTATTCCCTTCTTCCTCTTCTCGATATTGCTTTCTACCAGTCTCTCTTCAAGCAGCTACTTTCTCAGCGTCGATAGCTGAAAAGACAGAAATTCCTGGACGGTTAGTGGACTTGTATCATTGAAATTTCTTGTGGGGATCGATTATTAGCGAGTGGATGATTTTAGTGGGAGAGAAGTTGAAGAATACTGTATGGTTGGGTATAAAACCGCACATGTCTGAGCGAAAAATGATAGCGACGAGGTCGATAGTGAAAGCAGGAGCAATGTCTGGGGTGGAGATATGGGGAATTGGAGAAATAAGCGTTTGTGAAAGAATACGGAGTAGGTAGTGGACGACGGCATTAGGATTGGACAAAACAACTCCAAACCATGTTTGAAGAGAGCTGGGGGTGCCTACCGTGGAATATATGACAAGGAAAAGAGCGTTAAGGTATGTAAGAGAGATGCTTAGGATGGAGGAGTCAGAATGACCAAAAATCTGCGTATCTGAGGAGATAAGAGCAATTACAAAAGGAATCCCGTCAAAGTGGGGAAAAGATTTAGAGAACGTTGTAAGGGATATGGAAATAGAAGAGACAATTACAATGATAAGGGAAATAAGAGAAGTGGAAAGAATAGACGGAAGAATAGAAGAAGGATTAGAAAACTTAAAGAAATTTTAAAGAAGGAAGAGTAGTAAATGAGAATATCAACGTATAATGAAAGAATTACGTATAATGAATAAAGAACCATGCACGGAGAAAACAGGGGCCTCGAAGTTTAAAATTAATACTATGCTTCTAAAAAAATTATCATTAAATATCGAAAAGTATTGAATGGAAGATAAAAATTGTAATTGTGGTACAGTAATAATGAAGAAATTAAAATTTTAACCTACGATATGGCACGAAACAAATAATACATTTTATTCGGCATATTGTGATCTTTTTATAGTATTCAAAAAATATTCTGCCCACGTGTTCGGAACAATTAGTTTCCAGTATTCTACAAAAAGCACGTATAAAGAGTCACATTTTACTAATAACTTCGTAATATTTTTCGCTATACGCCGAAGATTTATCCTATGCGTATAGTGAAATCTATACATACACGAAGATTCATGCTATACGTATAGTAAAATCCATATGAAAATATAGCGTGCAATAAAGGTTGGTATTTGACAAAGCACGCATTATTTTTACTATACAGCATATAGGACTCGCGCCTATGCGAGAATAGTTTCAAATGTAATATGCACGCATCATTTTTACTATACGGCGTGAGAATCGTTTTTACACTTCTATAACAAGTCTTAGAATTCCGAACTGGCAGTAAACTGCTATACTTTTCTAGCACTGAATATTAGAATTCTGGCGACCAGTGTTAGAATTTGAGGCCGTATTTTTCTTTGTGTGGAAATACTGGTCGGAGGAGGGAGTAAGGAAAGGGATAAGGAAATGTGGACGAGATTAATGGCCGTATCCATAGTCTCTCCTTATCTCAAGGACAAAGGACGCCTTGATGAAGGCTTCCTTGAATCTCAGAGGCGTCCTTGTTTCGTAGTCGCAACTCGACTCTCCCTTCCAGAAGGAAGACATTCATAGACCTGTTTGCCCCTTTCTTGAACTACCTGGATGATTGTTCATCATGATTTGTTATTCCCTGACCTCCTGAAATGATTTCTATCGAAGAAAATATTTCACCTACATGGAGATTCGAACCTATGACCTACCTATTTTCAGGCACGCTGCCACTAGGCTACCGGGTACTTATGGTATTTCGATCGTAGATGTGGCATAACGGATAAAAGTAATTCCAGCTGCATTTCCGAATAGCTGCTGCCTCTGATATAGGTGGAATTTTGCACAGATTGCTGTTTTGATAATATATGTCACTGCTTAAATGGATTGTTGACGCGGCCCAATAGTTTTCGAAATATCAGATTCTTAAAACTGATAAACGAATGCGTTAATCTATCTATATCGATCATAGCGTGCCGCCGCTGTCTCTACTTTATTGACGAATGATTTACGTCCTCACTATACGATTACCATAATGTTGTTCGTATGGTCACTTTTCGTAAGATCTTGTAACAGTTTATACTCAACAAGTGTTAATGTCAACCATATAAATATTACAAACTTGCACTGAGAAAAAAGGCCATAGTATTTATAAAATAAAAAAAAAACGACCATGGTAAAAGTGGGCATAGTAAAATTCGTATAGCTTATTGCTAGCGCATAATATGGTTAACACAACTATAAGCGTCTATCTAATCATGCCGTTTTGGTAGGGTTATTTTTTATCTAGTATCCCTGAAATAACTATTAACTACTGAGAGAGACTTTACCATATCGATATAGTTAATTCAGTTAATATTTTTACAATACTTACGTCGTCCAGAGTTTGCAATATTTATTTCCTCCAGAGCCCTATTGAACTTATTCCTATTCAAAACCGAATCTACACGGAAACACGTTTTTCGTGTTTAAACCTTTGCTGCCGTCATATAGAAAGGAGGCATGCGCAAAAAAGATCGAAAATGCGTTTTACTATACAGAACGATGCAAAATTTTGTACTGATTCGAATGGTATTAAAAACGCATTTTCGATTGTTTTTTTTTTTTGTAGATGCCGCCTTCTTCGATAGAACGGCAGTATGGGCCTATCGTGTGCCCTTTCAACTTTTAATTCGAGAAAGTAGTGTTCTCAACGTCATCTATTGCCAGCGGTTTCCCATGCGACGACCTAATATATACAGCGTATCCGATTTATCCGCCAACTCGTCGATGTCGGTTTGTGCTTGTGCGTGTTACCTTCTTTGGTTGGCAGAGGATTCTTCTCCAGGGTTTGAGCATGCTTCAGCTTGGCCGGATCGAAGTTCTCGATACCGGAAATGAACTCCTGTTTGCCCTTTTCTTGCTCGATTGCTGCGATAAAAGATTATATCATTAAAGGCCGTCGCATCTCGTTTGTTCTGTTTTTCATCGATGCCTCCCAAATTCTCGATCGCTCGTTATTGGAGGAAGGTCTTCGGAAATCTCGCGCCGGGTATAAATAATAGCTATATATTTGTCCACTCGGAGCTAACAGGAAATCGCCGAATGATCTCGTTCCAAAAGTTCGTTCCCGACGTTCCCGCTTCTTCGAATGTTCTTATAATCACCATTTTTGTCCGGAAGTGGATTCTTCTCGTGAGTTTCCGTGTGTTTGAGTTTGGCCGTATCGAAAGTCTCGATCCCGGCGATGAGGGTCTTCTGATTCTTTTCCGCAGCGACGTCTATACGCAGAAAAAAATGAAAACACTTTACAGTAACATAACTAAATTCGAGAAAAAATGAGGGACCGACAGAAAAGCAGAACGAAACGATTTTTCCCTGAAAGCGTTGGACGATTAGTGAAACTCGAATTATCGATGAACGATTACTCCAGAACAATGTACACAGCTCAGCTTTGTTTCCTCCACGACCTCAATGAGAATTCCAAGCGTTCCGATCGCACTACCAAGCACTTTCGACAAATTCGCTTCGACGAACGAACGCTAGCGAGGCAATTACCAAATGAATTCTCGCCCACCAAGCGCGGGACGTGTACGATGAAAAAAAAAAGCAATGAAATGAGTCTTCGATGCGAATTTTTGTTAGTAGCGTATGCCCCTGACACCAGACCCCGTGAACCCGTCAGTCCCAATGATCTTTCTTTCTCGTTTCTTCTCAATACCTGTAGCATTGGGCAATACAATTTTTTCTTTCGTATCGGCGTGCTTCAATTGGCCTGTCTTAAAGGACTCGACGTCGTGGATCAAATCCGAGTGTTGTCGCTCCTGTCGGACATCTACATTGCCATTTGTTGTTGTGGTCGTCGTCGTTTTTGTTTAAGAGGATCATAATAATGATAATAATAACAATAATAATGACAAATAACGTTATAATTGTCGATAATTTGTTTTTTTATTGTCATTACTGTTTAGATTTGATGTTCTCGTCGTATAACAACAACAACAACAATAACATTAATAATAATAATAATAATAATAAAATAAGGACCATTAAAACTAATATAAATATTAATAATAAAATGAATGACAGTACCAAATATTATCATTATTATAGTTATTGTTGTATTATGAGAATGACAACAATGGTAACAATCAAGAATATTACGATAAATATTAATAATAAAATGAATAATAATAACAAATTCTGTCATGATCTACTTTTTTACCGTTGATCGGGATTATTATTTTTTACTATACTTGTTGTATTATGACAACAATAATGATAAGCAATAATCATAATAAAAAATGTTACTCAATAAAATAGGTTAAATAACCGATTAATTCGTCCGAAATACCAAACGAGGTTCGTTCTTTTTCCATTGGTTTTCGTGTTATCTCGCGTCAACGTGAAGAAGAAGAAAATAAATTACGATTATGAAGGATATGGTTACCTTCGGCCGAGGGTAAAACGTTTTTAATGGCGGTCGCTGCTTTCTTCATGCACTCGTGATTGAAGCCCTCGAGTTCGCTCTTGAGATCCAAGGAGACCTTCGGCAGATCCTTCAACATGGGGGTCTCGGGGTTCGACATGTTGATTCAACGTTTTTTTTTTATTCTGAAAGAAAGGGACAGAAAAAAACGCTACTAGAACGTCAAAGAACAAGGTAGGGCAATTATGGGTCCATTTCTCAGTATCGACGCTTCAGTCTTTCTCGTCGCTGTTGATTTAGGTTTTTTTTTGGTTTTGCACCAGGCAATTTTTTGCAACAGGTTATGTGAGTTGACTATGAAAACAAATGAAAAAAGTGCAGAAAAAAGGAGCGCGTAACAAAAGCTCGAGGATTGATTATTTTTGGCCAAAGGGAGCGAAAAGAAACTTCGCTCGCGTTCTCGTGCGCCGAGGAAATGAATAAATACGTCTGTACCGAGCTCGAAGGAAGTCGTCGACACCGCAAAAAAAAAACAGGAGTAAAAGCATTCCGGACGAATAACGGATCACACACGCACGTTTGTGTAACAACGCCCTACCACCGTTTTTTTCCTCTTCGCACTTCCTCGCGTTCGCATTGTCTGCGTCCGTTATTAATCTAAATGAGAATTAAGAAATGTACGTTCTCGGCATTTCCGTTCTTCACGGCATACGGAACATCGAAACAAGAACTCCTATTATCGTACTGATGTTATTATCAATTAAAATTATTAATTAAATTGATAATATGATGATCAATTACGATAAATATGAAGAATTGTAATTATTTTATTTTAATTTATGAATTTAATTTTTTTTATTAATTATTTTAATATTTAATAGTATATATTTAATAATAATTAATAATAATATTTAATAATGATTTAATATAATTTAATAATAATATTTAATATTTGATAATATTTATTTATCAAAACAAATATTTGAAACAATATTATTGATAGTAGTAGTGTTTTTATTTCTTGTATGGCCTTTTTAAGGGTGTTTATGTAAATGCCACTCTCTTCTCATTTACATCAATTATTTTACATTGATTTTCTTCTCCTTCTTATGTCTGTCCTAACTGCTAGTTTTTTAAATAATCCGATGGAAGCGTATAGTTCCTTTGCTGGTCGAATTTTTAGTGACATGTTATTTATTAATAAAATGTATTACTTTCTTGGAGAATACGAATAGTTTCATTTTAATATAAGGTACAAACATGGAGTTTATGTGCGGAACATAATACTCGGCCGCTTCGTCCCTCTTTGCAAACGTTCACCCTTTGGACGAAATTTTCAATAACATTTTGGCATAACTGCGGACTGGTTTCGGATGTAGTTCCGAAAAGCCCATGACTCTGATTAATTTGGAATTTCGTGTACCTGTGTATTTTGACTTGCTGATCACGAATATCATATTGGAAATATCCGCAAATTTGATTTTCAAAGTCAACACTCACGAAAACTGATTTTTTAAACAGTTTTTCTGTTTTATTTTAGTAAATATTCATTTTAGAGAAAAATGTTTCCTACAAAAGCTGTAGCGTATGGGAATATTGATCTTTTATGTCCTATACAATTGTTGTCTAAAACTATTCCATTTCGAGAAAAATCGGATTATGGTCCAATAAGTGAAAAATGCTTAGCTTCATTAGGTTCGATATTATCTACTTATCTATAGTAACAGATCGATAACATCAAGAATATAGATAAAGTTCATTGGCCGACACAAGCCCAAAGAAGAAAACCAAATTCAAACTGAAACAAAACCAAGAAAAAAATTCAAACACAAATCTAAACAAAATAAGCCCAAACAACTCAACGTAAAAAAAAAACAGAATTAAATAAAGACCCCAGCAAGCCCAACAAAAAATCAAACCCAAACAAAAAATGCAAAAATAGTATATAATACAAAAAGAATCTAAAATAAAAGAAAACATTTTTTTTTTTTTCAAAAAGCTAAAAAAACGCCCTTTAAACACTAAACTCCAACCTTCCCGCGGTAAAATGCGCAAGTAGATAATATCGAAACTAATGGAGTTAAGCAATTTTCACTTATTGGACCTTTATCCCATTTTTCTCGAAACGAAATGGTTTTAGATAAAAACTGTATAGAACATAAAAGATCAATTTTTTCATAGGCTATAACTTTTATGAGGAACATTTTTCTCTAAAATGAATATTTACTAAAATAAAACAGAAAAACTGTTAAATAATCAGTTTTGGTGAGTGTTGACCCTGAAAATCAAACTTGCGGGTATTCTCACTATGATATTCGTAATCAGCGAGTGAAAATACATGGGTACACGAAATTCCCAATTAATCAGAGATATGGGCTTTTCGGAACTACACTCCTGGTTTCATATGATCTTGAAGTTTACATCGTTGTAACGAAACTAAAGTTAATTCTTTTCAATTGAATTTGTTTTCTACCTTTTCAGCCTTCGAAAATCACTACAATGCTTTTACGTATTCTCATTAGAAATGTACGACCACAATTTGCAAACAGAATCACTTTGACGATAATGAAAATAAATAGATACAAAAAAAGAATCTTTGCATCCCATCGTTGCAAATCTCAACGTTCTATTTTTATTATTGGTGCGTCGAATTGCTTCCTTGAGCTCCGGTATGGGCTCCGGATCATTCGCATACACTTTTCCTTTCAGAAAACGCCAAAGAAAGAAGTTCAATGGCGTAAAATCGCACGATCTTGGTGGCCAATTCACATCGTCGCGACGCGAGATAAGAGGACCGTGAAACTTCGTCTGCAATAACTGCATTGTTTCGCCCGAAGTGTGGCAAGTTGCGCCATCTTGTTGAAACATTATATCTTTCAAGTCCATGCCGTTTATGCCATTTATCGGATATTGTGTTCCTTTTTACTATTGCGTTCCTTGTTACTTTTCAAACAAATATTACGTTTTATTAATAAATAAAAATGTCAGGTCATTTTGAGACACCCTTTGTTTTCCGGTCAATTTCTAACCCCCTGTTATTTTCCAGCCATTGCTCCACTTTGTTTACTGTTTCTCGGCTTAGTTTTCGCTTAACTTCCTTAACTTCTAATTCTCCGCTAATCATCGTGTCCTCCCAATATTTTTTTTCCAATGCTTATGTTCCTTGCAGTATGTTAAGGCATCGATTTTGCTCGAGTCGTATTCAATTTCTTGTTCAATTCGAATTTTGATGCCCCATTCTATTTTTCTTTCCAGCTCCCTTGCGTTTCCATTCTGTACGGCTTTCCAGATTGCCAGGATTATCAATATAATTGTTATGAATATAAATCATAATTGTTATGATTATTATTATTGTTATCGGCAAACATTATTCTTTTTATTCCTTTGGAAAATGAGCCCTTTACCATTGTTATTTATTAATGTTTTTATTATTATTACTATGGTATTTCATTATCACTATTATTAATTTCTACATATACGCAAGAAGGAGAACTATTAAAAATCTTTGGACAATTAGAGAAATAATTCACTGGAAAAACTATTCATCGGTAAAACAGTAGATCATTGAAGAGTAATCTATCGAAATTCAACATGACCGCGAATGTTAAATTGTTCTCGCGCGTTTCTCTAATTGGCTCGCGGCAATTAAATTCTTTATTTCTACGACGACGAGTGAAGCGCCGCGTAAGATCGCGCGGTGAGGAATTGTACTGGCTGGTTGATAAGTTCCTTTTTTGTTTCGCTCTTCAAGGGCAGGAAGTGACGACCGACTGATTTCCGGTTCGTGATTCTTTGGCTTTGTTAAAACTCTCCCTCTCTCTCTTTTTCTCTCTGTCGTTCTCCCTCTCTCGCGTGCGCACGGTTCGTTGATACTTCACGATTGTATTTTCCAACCGAGAGACCGAAGGAGAAAGAGAGGAAGAGGGAGAGAGCGAGCGAGATAGAATAAATACGACGATTCGTCGATAAAAATCGTAAGTTCCTCTGGTACGTTTGCACGCATTAAGAATATCAATAAAAAAAGCCACAGTAGCACGAAGAAAAAGATTCGTATTCAATGCAGCATACGTACGGCAAAGAAGACGAACGAAACGAGGAGGAAGAAAAAATCGTTGATACATCACAACAGAGAATTTCAATGGATCGATTTCTCGTTTGGCTCCATTGTATTCCATCGTGAAATAATCGTTCGTTTATGTTTCCCCTTTGTCTGCCCCCTCCATCCTTCCCAACCCGACGAACAACTCGTGTGTCTGATAAGCACATTCGTTCCTCTCTCGACAATCATTCTCCAACATTGACCATACGGTATTTATCCGAGTTACAACGCTTCAACCCTTGCGTGGCTGTTTTACGCACTACCGTTCCCAATTGGAGCCTCTCCTATCGCCAGCCACTCGTAGCCGATACCCGCAGGCCCATCCCCACCAGTGCCGATAAAATACAAGCATTTTGAAACGGGGGAGAAAAAGGAGAATATCAATGTTTTCGTAACTCGTGCAGGAATTTGACCAGGCAATCCTTACTTTGTGTCGGGCCCTGACCAGGCTTGAACTTAGTTCCTAATCCATCCACTAGGAGCGCAGTCACGTCCCGTAGATCTAGATATACAGCGATAGATGACTTCCTCAAAGTCTTTCAATCGTCTTTCCGTGTTTCGTTGTGGTGTCGAAAGAAAATAAACGCTCTGTTCAATTCGGAAAATGCTTAAAACGTGCATCGTACCGAACTGTCGAAAAAGTTATAAAAACGATAGCGAAAAGTGTTTAGTGCTCAAAGTTCCGCGGGACGACGAAGTGCATCGAAAATGGGAAGTCGAGCGAGTCACCCCTCGAGTGCAAAGGGATAATAAGTATCAGTATGCCACCGAATACTATTTATTTTACTCGGGTTGATCGCCAAAAAGCCCTTCCAGTACTTGATCGTTGTCCTGTTCAGTTCCTTAACAATTCCCGGAAAAGGGAACGGCGCATCGCGGCCTGGTCTAATACCTGTTACATGGCGAACCTAATTCACGCTGGACGGCCCGACCATGGCCTGATACTATTTAGGGAAGGCAGAGCAGGTGTAGGACTTTTTCCCGACTCAAATTTCTACACGGGTGAATTTAGCAAAGCTTCTCTATTGGTACAACGCATTTTCTACAAAAAACTTGACTACAGAAAAAAAATCCCTTCGTAATCCTCGTTCTGTCCTTAAGGGAGCTTTCCAGTGTGAAATTTTCAAAAAATCGATTTTTTTTTTTTTGCTTTATCGAATAGTATACACTCTTCCGAATATTCCCTGAAATTTTCATGCCGAAATTCAGATTATTTCGGTTACTGTACAGCATTTCTTGGAAGAAGGCAACGGAGCGCTACAGCTACAGCGAAACTTTGAACGCGTTTTTCTCGAAACAGCATTTTTCAAAACGGTGTCCAACTTGGAGGGCAGAGTTTTAAAGCTATCGCGTTGAATTTTTTACACAATATTCTTAACGTCATTGTTTATCGTGCTATGGAAGCTTTTTTTTTTTTTGACATCTTCCTATTTTTTTGTAAAAAAAACTGCCAAAAAAAATGCTAAAATCGATACTTTTTGTTCGAACCGGCGCCATTTTTGCAAAAAAAAAAAAAAAAGCCTCCATAGCACGAAAGCCAATTATATACCGATCAATAATCTTTTTGTGTTTTTTGTTTCAGATCAAAATTGTGACCCCCAACGTGGACACCACATCCAAGTGCATTTTCTGCAACAATTGTTTCATCATTTTTATAGATATTAATTAATAAATAAATCGATCTTTAAAAAATTGTTTTGTATTCTTCAATACCCAATTAATATACAAAAAAAAAACCAGACCGATTAGATTATTTTTTCTTTAAAAAAAAAAATCGCGAAAAACAGCGATTTTTCGGGCTGTCACACTGGAAAGCTCCCTTAAACCGTATTAATTAAGTTAATCGAGATGGCTTTTTTCCCTTCTCTGTCCTCTCGCGTTTTGCTTTCGAGCGCGTTACATCAGTTGCGATGGTGACTCGGCTGTAATAATCTCGAGGGACTTTTCGAGAGTCGTGAGATCGCTTGCACACGGAGAGAAAAGAGCAGCAGGCACGACGGAGCGAGTGAACCGCCAGCCTCGCGGGGCTCTGAGGTCCTTATAAGGCAACCAACAGTACCACGACTCTATATAGCGTGTATATAGAAGTACGAAACTAAAGAGGTCGCGCCATGTACATACACACACACACACACACACCAACGTTTATAAAACGTATAAATGATGCAGGATTCATCGCTTGCTTTTTTCTTCTACAAAAGAAAAAAAAACGAAAAATCATGCTCGGACCCACAGACACGAATAACTCGTGTGCGTAGTTGTGAGCCACCGTGAGTTTATCGACTGGGGGGAGGGGGGCAGTACAGTTGCGTGAAAATGCGAAATATTTTTTTGTAAATATTTACGGACCATAGTCAGTGCGGTGTCATGCACCTGCTTTGACAGATCTTGGCTCTCGTAATATTTTTTTTTAACTAATAATAGCCTTAATCATAATTCCGTCAGACAATATTATGTAAAAAAAAGTGCATAAATTCTTTCGAAAAGGTGAATCATATAATAATAATGATAATGATAATAATACACCAAAAAATAAGTCAAGCAAACTATAAACGCATTTTTATCTTCTGACAACGACACGTCGAACCCTCTTAAATCAAATATTCGAATAATGAATAATAAAAAATCGACAATAGACAACAATTCCTCGCTCGCGAGAGAGAGAGAGAGAGAGAGAGAGAGAGAGAGAGAGAGAGCGCGACGTCGCGAATCGGAGTCGAAAAATCGAAGGGGGAAAAAGCGACGTTGTAAAATAAGGTAACTGGGTCGTTTTTGCGATTCGAGTGGAGAGAAGAAACGAGTCGTCGATCTCGTTCACGATCTTCGTGCGCGCAGTGCCACGGATCATTCGGTCGTGACGATTTATACATACACACATACATACATACATACATGTGTGTGTGTATTCGCACAAAATAGGAATTCTTTTTGCAGTTATTAGGATGTTCCCTTTTGGTCCCCGATTTGCCATTTGTGTTTCACGAATGGCGTACGTGGTCGCTTCCTTATTTCGTTAACGACGATTATCCATGGTTATAAACAGTTGCGTGCAAACATTTCGGGCCTTCCTATTTTTCAGGCATATTGCATTGAAATACGACGGCGGGGAAACAATAAACGAGTTATGACAACGTGTATTCACTTATATTTGAAAACAATTACTTATATACGTATATGTTGTTCTTAAATATTTGATGGCCCTTCGCTTTTTATTTAACGAGTGTTCAAAAGTACTGGGCCACATAGTATTGCGTATGAAAAACGTAACATTTTTTGGAAATTTGACGCAGTACTTTTTGCCATACCCTTAGCAGCGATAACCATAACACATCCACGAAGCATGGCCGCTATTAATTGTGATATCCGTTCTTGTGGCAAGTTTTTCAACTCATGGCGCAAATGATTTCACAATTCCGCCTTGTTACAGTGATTTTTGTTCCAACACGATCTTTCAAGTCTTGCTACAAATGCTCAATCGAATTTAAGGGGCTATACCAGTGTGACACTAAAAAAAAACGATTTTTTTTGCCTTTCTCGACAATTTATATTTCGAAGAATACGGCCGTATCTCTAATACTCCCCAAGTAGCAGCATTCTAAAGAACAACCGCTCGTAGGTATAAAATCGATAGTTAAATCTTTAAACCCGTTTTTCTCAAAATGAGATTGTTCAAATTTGCTGACATTGTAACTCAAAGAGCAATTATCCGATTCACTTGAAATTTGAACTGAGTAATCTTGAATATATTTACTCTACAATGACGTAAGATATTTTTGATTGGATGACAAAGGACGACTTGGCATTGAAAAAAAACGACCATTTTATAGGCAAGAAACCAGACTTTTTTTCATAACTACACCATTTTGTTAGATTTCGTTATTTTTCGAAAATCCTACGTCGTTGTACAGGAAATACCTTCCAGTTTAACGACATTTTTTCCTTTTTCGGTTTCGGCTACTCGATCGGCCGGAATCACGTCAGCAGTGCAGGAACTTTTTTTTAGTGCCTCCAAAAGCAAAATTATGTAATATAGGTCAAATATAGCCAAATATATTCTTAATTTTCCGAAACATTTAAGCGAGTACTTTTTTCCAAAAAATTCCCGAAAATCACCCAAATTTTCAGCGTTCACACTGGTATAGCCCTTTAAATCCGGTGATTGCGATGACCAGGCGAGTAGGCGTACTTTTCGTCTTTGAAGAAAATCTTTTACACGACGCAAAGTATGCGTGGGGTCGTTATCGTGCTGAAAAACCCAACTACGCGGCATTTTTTTCATTGCAAATGGAAGCATAGGGTCTTACGATATATTTCTGTAGATTGTAGGGTCCATATTGCGTGAATTTCTACCAGCGGACCAACGCCGTCGTCAGACAATGCTCTCCCAACTTTAATGTTCCCGCCATCGTGTTTTACGGTAGGAATTTGATACCATACGTTGAATCTGGTACCTGTTGGACGTCTTACGTACTTCTGACCATCACTTCCGAATAATTGAAACTTGTATTCATGGGAAACAAGCAGTTTCCGCCAATCTGATGCTGTCCAATACTGATATTTGTTTGCAAAATTTAATCTGGCCTATGATTCTTTCTACCGATGAGTGGCCTGTTTACACCAATACGTCCAATCAGTCATACAGCCATCAGACATCGGGGTACTGTACTTCGACTAATGTCCGCACGACATTCACTACGTAATTCTCTCGAAATGCCTGCTGCAGTTCTTCGTGGATCTATAACGCGCTTCCTTTTTTATAATTTGGTCAACGTATTCCGTGGTTTTTCGGGGTCCACCCCCACGACTTTTGTCACACAACGAATTTGTCAATTGAAATTTACGAATAATACGATTGGCCGTACTTTTTCCAATGGATAAAGTAGTCGCAACGTCGCGAGAACTCTTCCCCTTTAAAGAAAGTTTTGACACGATTTTACGGACCTTAATATCCGTGTTTCCCTATCGGGGCAGGAATAATTCTGATTTTTCACTGTCATGCATGTTTTGAAACTAGTACAAAAGGAAATGCAAACAAAGTGTGCATACGAAGCCGGGCGAGGGCGGCCCGATACTTTTGTACACCGACGAAACTCGTTCGACGATGGACACAAATAATACGCTATTTAAAAAAAAATATATCACACTATTATTCATACCAGAGCTGTCTTCAAAATTTGAAACAATTAACAAGTTCAGGAATTAAATATTTTATCACTTTACTGACAAAAATTGGGTTCCCCGAAACTTTTGCACGCCAATGTGTACCCATGAGTATATACATGAAAAAAAGCCTAAACTAATAGACGAGAAACCGCGCGACGCGAACCGTATATCAATTTGCATGAAAAATTTTTTATGATCGGTCGAATGAAATTCGGTGGCAAATTTAATTGGGAGATACGAGAGGTATAAATTGAAATTCGAACGAGATCTCGCGCGGTGAAACTCATCTGTTCTGAATCCGTGGCAAAGCACGAAGCAATTTGTCGGTAACGGGAGAGCGAAACAGAGAAAAAATAGCGGGAGAGAGCGGAAGAGGGGAGGGGGGAGGGGATAAAAACGAAGGAAGCAATAACGCGAGGAGCAAGAATATTCTATCGTCCGAGACTAACGAGTTCCGAGGGGCGGGCAATGATTTTCCGTGTGCCGAGACGGGGACGAGCTCTCTTCGGCTCTGCACGTTACGAACAACCGTCAATTAAAGCTGGATAATCGCTGTTAATGGAATAAGGAAGCGAGCTTCGCGCTAGAGTTGCAGAGAGAGCGGGAGAGAGAGAGAAAGGGAGAGAGAAAATTGAATTTCAGACTTTGCATTTACGCCATTCGTGGAGCACACAAATGGCGAATAAATCACCAAAAGGGAACATCTTAATAAGTGCAAAAAGAATTGCGTCATTCTGTGCCTTCCGAAAGTCCAGCTTATGATGTTAGGCTACTGTGAAAATGTCAAAAAATCATTCATCACTTGCGGCAACTCAAATTGAAGAGGAAGGTTCAACATACGGTGCATGAATCGCAAATTGAACTGCTATTGTAACTGAACGCATGTTTCTTGATACTATGTCCTTTTAAAACGGTGTACACGATTTCTCAACATCTAATGAACGGATTGATTTGAAATTCGGTACACTTATTCAGTGTAATAGTAGTCTTGAACGACGTTTTTCTTGCTAACATTTTTTTAGTTATTAACAACAGCGACGTCATTTTTCCGCGAAGAGTCGAGAAATTTTTTAAAAAATGTATTGACTGTAAAACAATAACGAAAGAAGCTCCGCCAAGTTAAGACAAAGGCCTTGAAAGATATAATATTGGCTAAGGCAAATATTATATCATTTAAGTAAAAACTCGTTTTGTTTTTGCTTCAGGTCAACCAAGCGACCAAAATCAAGTACACCATTGACTCCTCCACGTTGAAACGTCCTTCACGAGATTGTTTACAACTTCTTTAATTATTAATATTTTCCAAGAAAATTTGGACCACACCTTTGTTAGCCCGATCAGTGTAGAGCTCGAGGTAATCAAGTTGGGGGAGAAGGGGTAAATTGACCCCTCCTACCCTCATCCGATTAATGGACACACAAATAAATGTCAAAACGGTTTTTCAATCATCTCGCTTTTTCCGTCAAAATTAATTTTTGTTTAAACGACCCTGGATTTCGGATCGTCGGAGTATATCCTAATCTCTTAATTTGTCATTTTTTTCGTCGATGGCAAAAATAAATGGAGATTGGTGTACGTATGTGGTTGGGTAGGGGCTGCGTGTGGGCAATACGCTAGGGATACAAATTACGTGTCTCGACCCACACACGCGCTTCTATTTGCCGTGGCATCATATAGGTATAGCCGTAGTGTATGACCGTGACGGGTAACGAACCCTGTGTCAGCATATATACAGGGTGGACCATTTAACGTGACCACCCCAAATATCTCCGTTACCTTTAGAGTGACGAAAAAAATGTCAGGAGGTCATTAGATATTACAAAGATTACTGCTGAGTCGTTGACAATCTAATTTTTCACTTTTTATTTGTTCACGTGCAATAAATTCATGATTTACCACAACCTGTTGTTTCTTTCCGGAGCCACCATTGTCAAAAATAAAAATTTCGACTTTTCCTCCGATCAATACCTGGATTCATCTATCCCCTAAAAGAATCTTTTTGGTTTTTTCATTTTAGATAATCCAAACCGGAGATACTTTGCTGACCGCCGGACACTTTTTTTCGGGGACCTCCAGAAGACTTCCTACAGAAGCAATGTTTATGAATATTTTCGAAAATAAAAAATGCCATTCTAAAGCTAAAAGATGCCTGATACTTTTCGTTTTGCCCAAATGAGATACTTTTCCAGAAAAAAATCGTGAAAAAACGACTTTTTTTGGCCTTGCAACTGCGTATGACGCCTTAAGGATGTTGAGTCCCAAATCGCAAATGATGATAAAATTCGGAAAATTTGGTATGTTTTTGTATGAAGTATTTCAGAGGTTGTGTAAAAATTTCACGACAATTAGGAAGCTCGTTATTGAACAATTAACATTCACAAATTAAATGTTGTTTTATGGAAACTGATGTAACTTTGCAATAAGTTTTTTTTTTTGACCTCTCAATTTTATAATATCTACAATATACTGAAAGCAACGGAAACAAAACGAAGTTTATTGATAAATTTTTTTTTTATTTCTTTTAAAAATTGTTCTTAACAAAATGTTAATTTTTTAATAACGAGCTTCCTAATCGTCGTGAAATTTTAACACGACCTCTTAAATACTTCATACAAAAACATACCAAATTTTCAGAATTTTCTTATCATTTTTTATTTCAACCCTTAAGGAGGTTGAAGTAATGATGATAGACTTCTGAAAATTTGGTATGTTTTTACATGAAGTATTCAGGAGGTCGTGTAAAAATTTCATGACGATTAAGAAGCTATTTATGGAACAATTAACATTAACATGTTTCATGGGGACTCAACATCCTTAAATGGAATGATAACAGTTTTTTCCAACCATCTTGTGAAAACGTTTTCAGCGTCCTAATATATATATATATACAGGGTGTCCTGTTGTAAATGGATAGTCCTGCAACTGTCTCGCAAACGGTGGGACTACTATTTACTAAACTGAAATTCCAGCATATAGTAAGAAATGATCTGACTTGTCAGACTGTTGCAGGATTATCAATTCATAACAGGACACCCTATATATGTAATGTCCTTAGTTCCAATGTATACCCGAGCGGGTGTTTTACGTATTTTTCCCATTCCCCAATTGAACCCTTTTCCCATCACTTCCTACCCGCACTCTGCCTAAGGAAACCTAACTTCCGTTGCGTCCACAGCCGTCTCTCAAAGCTACGCTATACTGCATTTGTGGAGGGTATGGGGGAAACGGTAGAAAAACCCGTACCGGCATAGACGGCTCCATATTATTCAGATTCTTTAATGCAGAGACGTTTCACTCAAGTCTCTAAACACCAGGTCTCAGAAGTATTTGGCCTTCCGCTCACTGGTTGATGCGCCAGCCCAGTGCACGGCTAAGCGGTCACCGCTCCGAGTATCGGCCATGCGCAACGCAGCTTAACTCGAAGTACCGCCGGAGCCGAACCCCAACCGCCCATCCCACCAGTGCTGATGAATATCATATATTGTAACGTTGCGGAGATCGATGCGGGGACACGGTCTTACATACAGGTCTTGAAACTCGTTCAAAATTTCAGTGGTGGGGGATGGCCTCTTATTGAAGCACCGACTGTTTCAACTCGTGACCACGAGGATCGCTGCTATAGAGTGATGCAGGCTGTGTGAGAGAGACGGAAATATATTTCAAAAGTAAACAAAACCCAAACATAACCGCTCATTCACGCGACCACACGCGACGTGCTCTACTTGTAAACTTGTAAAAACGAACCCCTCGACCAACACGAGCTCACATTGACACCTACATAAAAAAACATTCATATTCATTGTACCCACTTGGATAACTAGTCTTTTGGTTTTTTTCAGGTTTGCGATAAAGTTACTTTTAATTGTATTTCGGTCGATCGTGCATTTTCGACATTGAATATCATAATTTGCCTACGCCAGCCAATTGTACAGCTAGGTTAGGTTCCCATGAGTCAACAATCGATTTCCATCTCTCTCGCACAGCCTGCATCACTCTATCGCAGCGACACTCGTGGTCACTAGGCGAAACGGCCGGTGCTTCAATCCGAGGACATACCCCCCACCACCAGAGTTTCAAGACCTGTATGTAGGACCGTGGTCGGGGATCCACCGGGTTCGTATCCCGGCTCAGAAGCAGCACGCCTTTTTTCATATGTAATATTATGTAATATTATATTTTTTCATTTAACATATGTAATATTATATTTTTTCATTGTAGCTTCCATTTTTACAGGATCCTTCGCTTTATTACATTCCCCACCATATTCCACTTTACATCCCTGTATAAACCTATAATATTTTATCATATTTTATTTTCTAATATATAAATATACATATACAATATAATTTATTAATAAATACACATACATTAAAAAAAAGGGGAAAACAAATCGTTCAAATTAAATTCTCTCTTACGAGACGTTATTTTTTTTTGTCCTTTTTTTATTTTATTATTAGTTTTACTCCCAATGTCGATTTGCATGAAGATTATATTTTATTCGTCGGATTATTTTTGGTTTGGTTTTGCAATATGGGAATGTGCGAGTGTGTGTTCGATATCCTATATCTCTCTCGCTTTTTCCCCCTCTCTCTCTCTCTCTCTCTCTCTCCCTATCTCTCTCTGTCTCTGTTGTTAGGGGATACGGACGAAGCACTGTTCGATGTTCGGACCGAACATTCGCGGTGAGAGAACGTATAGGAGTACTCACTGCGAAAATCGATCCTGCTGCAAACAGCAGCTGGGGGAGAAAAGGAGACGGGAGTACGAGCGAAAATACACGTATAGACACACATGCACAGAGTACCGTTACCAGGTGCGGAAATCGGAAATATATATATATTCGTTGTTGCATGGTAACATATTTGCAAATGATACTCTACTCTCAAAATACAATATTTTTGAGTCACGCACGTAATGTCAAAATTGCAACAGCAATCAATTGAAATAGTCGTAAATAAAAAATCGAATATTGTACTCTTTACGCTAGAAACAAATGTGCGATTTTTATTCCTTCATTTGCCATAAAATTTTGCTACTATTATTATTATCATTGTTATTATTGTTGTTGTTGCTGTTGTGGCGTTTCCTATTTTTTTAGAACTACTTCGTTGCTTGTGAGACCGAACGAAATTTTGTTTTTTTTGAATATTCAATTTTCTTAACGTAAAAATATAGATTCATTTTTTTAGAAAATCTTTCTGTCCATTGCGAGAACGTAATTTTCTATTTTTGGAAATATAAAAAATAGAATAATTCATTTTTCTATCATAGAAATGTAGAATACATTTTTTAATGGATTTTTCAAAGAATCTTCCATTTGATTGCGAGTGACAATTTTTCGAAAAAGCCAATAGAACCATCGAGGAAGAATATTCAATTTGTCTAATATTCAAGTACAGAATAAAAATATGTAAGAGATCATTACAGCGCAAAATTTTCAAAAATTCGATTTTGCTTTATCCGCTAGTACAGACGGTTATAAACATGCTGTTTAATTTTTGGGGCGAAATTCGAATTACTCCGGTTGCTACCGCCACAAAATTCTTCACACCATTCTTTATCTTACTATGGAAGATCTTGTTTTATCTTCATATTTTTTTTAACCCAAAACTCGAAAAAATAGGCTAAATTCGATACCTTTTTTTCCAAACCGCTATTTTGTCACATTTTTTTTTTTTCAACCTCCATAGCAAGATAGCGGCTTTCATATTGATTAATAATCTTTCTACAAATCTTACTGCAGATAATATTTACGGCCACAATCGTGTACACCGCGAGGACTTTTTTCGAAGACATTTTCAACCGTTAAAAAAAAACTTAAAAAAAGGTATGTTCCGTTCTTCATGAATGCTTTGATACGACATGAAAAAATCAGACTGATTAGCGTACTTTAACAATCGAAAAAAAAATCCCGAACATCAGCTATTTTCCGAACCCACTGGGATGATGCCTTAAAAAAATAATATTTTAATTTTTATTATTTCATTCGAATTTTATCATTTTCGGTGTCGCAAATGGAATTGCAAAATAGCCGAGAGTGTGAAAATAGCGTGCGATTTAAACGAGGCATTTTTCTCTCTCCCTCCCTCTCTCGCGCACGCGTTGTCGAGTAGGGGATTCCCCGTTGTGCATGCCGGACTCGCGGGGCAGACGCTTACATCGATTGGAGTCTCGAGAGCTCTTTCCAGCGTCACGGCCAAGGGTCGGGAACGGCGGCAAGGGCGACGAGAACGGTGCGAGGGGGGGGGGGGGGGTGGCTCCTAGGGGTTGCGGGGGCGAAGGGTGAAATAGGAGAGGGAGGGGCATCCGGTCAGGAGTGTACGGGAGAGGAAGGGGGGGGGGGGGGTGGGCTCGTGGTTACCCCGGGCCCTGGCCAATAACCCACCACCTCTTTTCTGTCGCTTTTTTTTCTCAAGCACTTTACCCTCGGAACCCTCGACTGCGTCACTATCACAGATGTAGACAAAAGCGAGAAAGAGATAGAGAGAGTCAAGTATCCTTTCTTTTTCTCCTTTCGTATATCTTTATCGTTTTTTCTTTGTGCTTTCTTTATTTCCTTTCCCTTTTCTCTTTTTCGTCATTCGTTCATGGTCACGGATCTGTTAGGAACGGGCGCTTCTTTTCTCGCCAATTTTGCTTCTCTCGAAAATTAAAAGGAAGTTTTTCGCATAAAAAATTTAAATAGATCGATATTATTGTTATTATTATTTTTTTAAATTAGTCACGATCGTAATAATACTGATGATAGCAACCGCAACGATAGCCATTGAAAATACTTATCAGTGAGTATCGCGTTTGTTTGCACAACTTTTTGCAAAGCTTTTTACAAACGAAGTGTCTCCCCGTCCGGTTATCGGTCGAATAAACGTGTGTTATTCGTCCGGATAGTAGCTCAGTTCACGCCGTATAACCAGTAGGCGTACGTATTACTGTGATTCGTATAAGCTAGTATCCGGACGAATAACATATGCATAATTGTCCTGATAGAATGTGTTGAATTGTATTATCCGGAAGAATAACTTACACGTAGTCATCCGAATAGAATCTTTGTAATTTTGTATGGGTTTTTTTTATTTGGGTTCGTTCGTTGAGTTTGGGTTTATTGGTTGTGTTTGGGTTTGTTTGGTTTCGGTTGGTTGGTTTTTTGGGTGTGCGTTTGGGTTTGGTTCGTTTGCGTTTTTATGTTTTGTTTTGTTTGGTTTGGGTCGGTTGGTTTAGTTTGTTTGGGTTCATTTTCTTTTGGTGTGCTTGCTTGCGCTTATTTGCGTTTGGGTTTGTGTTGTTTGCGTTTGAGTTTGTGTTGTTTGGTTTGGATTTGTTGGTTGTGTTTGGGTTTGTTTGTTGGGTTTGTATTGTTTGGGTGTGTTCATTTGCGTTTGCGTTTGGTCTATTTGGGTTCGTTTGCGTTTGTTTGGGTTTGGGTCGGTAGGTTTGTTTGGGTTGTTTGTGTTTGTGTTGTTTGCGTTTGTTTTTGGGTTGATTTGTTTAGGTGTGTTTGTTTGAGATTGCTTGTTCGGGGCGTTGGACAGCGTGAACCGCGTGAACTGAGCTGCTATGCGGACGAATAACATACGCTTATTCGTCCAATCGCCGGACGGATAGACGCAGCGTTTTACAGAACATCAATATTTCACATACGAGGTTTGTTAAAAAATAAGTTGACTTTTCAAATTTCGCGGGCTACGTACATTCGAATTTCGTTTTGTTTTTGTCATGTCGGTACACATGTCGCCAACATATGTTGTCATTATCAGCCATTTTCCATGTTTAGTTTGTTTTTGACAAATATAAAGGTTAGACGTGTTTTGGTGTGCTTGGCGATTTTTCGCAATCGATTTGTGGCAAAACAATTCATGGTTTTTCCATCACGATAAACGTAGGAAAACAGGTACACATACACATGGAAAAATATTATCGTGTTGAAGTTTGCATCCTTGAAATGCAACGAAATGTTTTGTTTTTCTTATTGCAATTTTATCTGGCGCATCAAGGCTACGTCAATTTTTTTTTAACATCCTCATTAGAGACCTACAACCAAACGCTAACGGGAAATGTTTGAGACGACGGTAAAAATGGAGAATAAATAAATAATAAACAACTTCCGTTGCATTCCAACGACCCAAACTTCACCGTCATAAAAATATTGGGAGGACAGCGGAGAATTAAAAGAAACGTGGGCGAGGATAAGATGTGATAATGTCGCGAAGGATGGGAAAGAAGGCTATGCAGACGCAAAATGTAGAATATGCAAGCAGGCAATTGCAAATGTAAAACTATTGAGAAATTCGAGTGTACTTCGAGTGTACGGAAGTCGAGGGAAAACTAAACCACGAAATAGTAAATGAACTGAAGTAATGCTCAAAATGGTAGCAACTGGAAATGCCACCGGCAAAGCAACTATGCTATTGCATTAGACAATTTGAGAAAGTTGCAACTAGGATAGATACAAGGAAACCAATATAAAATAATTGATGTAAAAGAGAAGAGAGTGCCATTTATGCGAATACCCTTAAGGGGCTATACCAGTGTGACACTTTCAAAAAAGCGATTTTTATGCCTTTTTCGACGATTTATATTTTGAAGAACATCCTGTAAAAATGTCAAGGCCGTATCTCTAATACTCCCCGAATGGCAGCATTCTAAAGAACAGCCGCTCGTAGATATAAAACCGATAGTTAAATCTTTAAACGCGTTTTTCTCAAAATGGCATTTCTGAAGTCGGTGACCAAGATTACTCGAACACTAATGAACCGATCTTCTTGAAATTTTGCAGGCTTATTTAATACATAAAAATGTAGTCTTTAATCGTTCGATTTTTTTTTTCGAAAGAAAAGTGGCCGTTTTATAGCCAAAAAACGGCCGTTTTTTTCGTTAAAATCGAACCATTAACTTTGACTGTCCGCCATTTTGTGAAAAATGAATATTTTTTAAAATCCTTCGATTAAAGACTAGTTTATACTTATATTTGACTAAATCCATCCGCATTTTTTTTTTCAGATGATCCACTTCGCCGCAATGTTGGTCACCGCAAACCGTGTATATAAAAACATTATTTCATTGACGGCCATTTGCCACTAAACAATGTAATATTTTTCAATAAAAAAATTACTAAAAGTTCTTCAAGATGTGTTCTTTAAGATGGTATATTGATCGATTAAAAAAGTTTTGTAGTTTTCTTTAAAAAAATTCATGAAAAAGGCCTTTTTTTGCGCTACAAGTGGGGGTAACGCGTTAATTGGCCACCAAGATCGTGCGATTTGACCCCGCTAGACTTTTTCTTGTGGGGTTTCTTGAGGTCGCAGGTCTATGCCAATAAACCGCACTCGACCTATGCTCTTAAAGTCAACATAACCCAGGCCATCGATTCAAATTCAGCCGGATCTATGCGGCAGAGTCATTGAAAATTGGACCACTCGGATCCGTGCCACCGTGAGAAGCCGCAGCGGACATTTGAACGATGTTATATTCCACACATAATGGCATACATACGCCTTTCAAATAAATAAATAAAATCGTGAATACCTCACACACAGCTTGTTTTATTCCATTTCAACATCTACCCGCCTTTATTGAAAAACCCTTTATGAAAAAATTCTGTCATATAGGTCAAATATACGCAAATGTATTCTTCATTTTCCGAAACATTTAATTGAGTACTTTTCTGCCAAAAAACTCCCGAAAATCACCCAAATTTTCAGCGTTCACACTGGTATAGCCCCTTAAAAGAGTATACGAGGAATAAAAATACTACTAATAACAATAATATCATTAATGAAAAAAAAACAAATCACAACAATAAGAATAATATAATTATTATTCTTGACGGCAATTGTTGGTATTTTTGTTATAATAATAATGTTGATAATATTAAGAATAAACGAGAATTATTTTGTCATAAAAAGTAATAGTAATAGTAGTAGTATTTATTCCGAGTATGCCCTTTTGAGGGTGCTTACATAAGTGCACTTACCTTTTCCGTTACAACAGTATTTTTACATCAGTTTCCTTAACCCGAACAAATTTACACACTACTTTTTTACGCACGATTTTACATTTTTCGAAACTTGAACCTATAAGTCTAGCTTTGTGATGAATTTTTACCTAAAATTGTACCTTTCTGTGAAAAACTCGTAAAGCATGTTATGCAAATAAAACTCGATTGTTATTATTACCGACAATTTTACTTTATATGAAATCTTTTACGAAAATTATACCTTTGAACTTTTTCTTTCAACTCGTAGCTAAAATATTACCTTTTTTAAAAATCTGTACCAACAATTTTAGTTTTTTACCTGAAATTTTACCTTTTTTAAAAAATGTCAATAAAATTTTACCTTATTTCAAGTTTTTATCTAAAGATTTACCTTTTTCAAAATCTTCACCTAAAATTTTACCTTTTTCCATTACATTTTTGTATTTTTTCATCAGTTTTCTTGTCTAGTCTAAGTTCCTCGTTTTTCAAATTGTTGTTTATGATTGCATAGATCCTTTGCGGGTTGTTTTTGTAGTTGTGCTTCAATTTTGCGATCTGATTCCTCCCTCCACTGCTCCACTTTATCCACTGAGTAATAGTATTAATTTTTGTTTACTGCGACAATCATAATATAATATAACCAATGTAAAAGCACAATGATAATATAATTATTATTCTTGACGCGCGATTGTTGTTATTTTTGTTGAAATAATAATGTCGAGAATGTTAATAATTCAGAATAATGATTATCATTATTATCACCGATACTTATAATCATACTCAATAATAAGTAACAACGACGAAGACGATAGTAATATCAACAATAATCACTATTTCGATATCGTTATCATGAGTATTCTAGTCATTATTATTGTCAATGCTCTAATTATCACTATTATTATTACCAACAGCCAATTTTTTTCAAATAAACAAAAAAATCAATGAATAGAACAACAAAAATCGAACGTCGAATCCTCGACCAACTTTGCGTGTCTATTCTTAAAGGATGCCCCCCCCCCCCCCTACGCCTACGCCCTCCTCGCCCCTTAACTCAACGCGTATCCTCGAATTTCGTGTTCCAGGAAAATGCAAATTTAGACCCTTGGTATATTTAGATACGAGCGAAATAGTCCCGGAGGGTGGAAGACCGAGCGAGACCAGGGAACATAATAATAAAAGCATTTGAAAAAAAAAAAAAAAAAACAAAATGGAAAAACTTTGCATTCCTGAGGGGACGACGACGCTTCGGCGCTGGCATTTTTACGGTGCGCTGCGAAACGAAGAAAAAAAAAAGCGGGATGCGCGAAATAACCACGCCCTGTCTTTCTCTCTCGTATACTTGGAAATTAACAGCCACAAAAAAGACGGATGATAGGCTCGTCACGATACATATTTTTGCACGCGAAAAAGAAATTCCAACATACGTGTCGGGGAACAAAAAGAAATGAAATATCTCGTCGCGTTCGGATTGTTTTGTTCTCTCTTTGGTTCTTTCTTTTGCATCTGCATGCGCGCAAGGCCGAGTGACAAATCGAATGAAAGACGTTGCGCGATTCGTGTGTACGTGCGTGCGGGTAACTCGATATGCGCGGTCCACGCGCGTGCGTGCTTTTTATACCCGTTCGAAATGAGGAAAAAAATATACGTGCAAGTTTAATCGTCTTGTCGCGCGGGTGCGATGACAGCGACGTACGTGACAGCTCCGAGACGCAATAAAAAATCAACTGCGCCGTTTATATATACATAGATATATAGAACAGACGTAAAATCTTCAGTTAATTCGAGCAAATGGATCGTTGTCTCGCGAAAAATGACGTGCCCAAGAACGAGACTGCGGATCGACCGTTCGTCGAACCGGGCGAACGTGAAAAGATAAGAAAAATCGAGGCCGCGACTTTTCGTGCATAATCTTTTTTTAGCGTAAGAGCAACAGATTTCGGGGAAAAATCCAACAAAGCCAAACACTAATTCCTTACATTCGTGATTTTAGGGGAACATTTTTTTGAAAACGTAACATTTTAGGCAAAGCCTTGGAAATAAGTGAAATTTTAGGTAAAGATTTTGATGGTAAAATTTTAGGTGCAGATTTCGAAAAAGGATAATTTTTCGATGACATTTTGAAAAACCGTAAAATTTTAGGTAGATTCAGAAAAAGGTAAAATATTTCGTGGAGATTTTGATAAAGGTAAAATGTTAGGTAAAAATCCCGAAAAAGGTAAAATTTTGGTAAAGATAAGAAAAAAGGTAAAAGCTGAGGTAAAAATTTAAAATAATGCAAAATTTTATTTATTTTTTTAAAGTAAAAATTTCAGGATAATAGAAAAAAAGTAAAATTTTGGGTACAAATTTTTAAGAGGTAAAATTTTGGGAATTTTTTTTCAAAGGGTCAAATTTTAGCTAGAGCTTTAAAGAAACGTAAAAAAATGTTGAAAAGTAAAATTTTCGTTGAAGATTTTACATAAGGTAAAATTGTAGATAAAAATGTTCAAAAAGGTACAAATTTAGGTCAAATTAAAAAAAAAAGTACTATTTCAGGTAAAAATGCAATAAAAACTATAATTTCATGTTCACATTTCAAAAAAAGGTAAAATTTGACGTAAAAAAGTAGTATCTAGATTTGTTCGGGTTAATATCCCATTTTAACCTAAAACCACGAATTGAAAAAAGCTCGGGTTTTTCCCGGTAGTTATAGACTCGTGCATTTACAAATTCACTGCTTTTTTATAAATCCACTTTTCATCAAATGTTTGGGAACTTGCAAAATAATTCACAATTTTCTCGGCAAATAATTCGAAAAATTCGCGTATAGCGATTTTTTCCCGTACGCACAAGATATTTATTTATTTGTATTTTTGTCACTTTGTCGATCTTGTTAATTTGACCTAAGATGACCCCTCCTCCCTATATATCATATATATATATATATATGAAAAGGGAGCGTCATTTGTAGGATATTAGCTCAGAGAGCGAGAGACAAGATTAACAATGGGGGTCCAGTCGACGAGATGAAACGGGTTGGAACGGAACAGGGTCCAACTTCACTATCGGCCGCACCCTTCTCACCCAATTCGAACGTAATCTCCTCCGATCGGGAACTCTCAGTTACTTTTTCAACCGAGACTTTTCATTATAACCGCGTTTATCCCGTAACCTCGTGCTGATTATCCATCGAAAAGCGAAAAACGTTTTTTCTTCGGCGATCAGAACTAATTTTAGGGGACTTAACGTTTGATATTTCATTGATGAGGATTGCCGGTTCAATCGTGCGATGCACGGGACGTTTTTGCCGGGCTCAAACGCACGAATTTTCAGATTCGTTATCTACATTATTATCACTATTATTTTACACTAATTATTATGATCATTGTTGTTACTTTACATTAGTTATTATCATTATCATTATTTTACATTTATGGCGTTACAAATGGGTGTGAAAATTCGTTTTCGACAGTTTCTTCGTACCGTTCGATCTTATATTATGATTATCGGGCGCAAGTATACCGGTCGGTCCGGTATCGAACTGGCGAGAGTAGACCGTAAATTGCGATCTTCTCCTTTTAGAAAAACTGCCGGCCGCGAGAAGGCGAAGAAAATTCACGTTATAGGGGAGTGTGTGTGCGTAAGGAGAAACCGGAGGATCCTTTCTCCTACAGAGACAGCAGTCGCCGGCGGAGAAAAGATCGAAACGGGTATGACGGCTAAAGTTCGCGTCTCGATCGTTGATTCATGGCGATTGAGGGAAAAAGTTTGGTTCAAAGACAAATTACGCTGGATATGCGCAAATGATGTACGGCTGGCCGAAGGGGAGGGGGGAAAACCGGTTGAGGGCGAAAAAGGGACATGGCCGATAGAATTTAGGAGAAACGCCCACGAATTCGAGCGACAATTCGCACATTGTGGTACGTATTGTTTTTTTTGTTTCACTGACCTGTCAAACGGTGAAAAAGTCTTTAACTCTGTCTCTCCCTCGCGAGGATATTGAATTTTGTTTTACGGAAGGATTTTTTCCGGCGGCCGCACACAAAACGTTCGGCGACGATGGAGAGAAGTATACTGAAGCGACCGGTTCCTGTGTCTGTGGCACGAGAGCCTCGCGAGACTGCCGCTAGAGGCGCGCCCGCCCGCGACTCGCGCTCGCTCCCCCCACACTATTGCATGGAAGCCGTTATTCCCCCACTACGTGCACAGGGATCTTATCCCCACTTAAACGATTCGCCAATTTATCGGCTTCCGAAACTCTCCGCCCCCACCCCTCTTGTTATTCGGCGCTCCGCAACGCTACGATCTGTGCGTATTTCTTTCTAGACATCGGCCATCCTGAGGCGCTTTTTTCGGTCATAAGAACTAGTACAGGGGGAAAGAAAGTTCGCGCTGCCGCTTCGGGGCGATGCCGTCTGTTTTATGCGAAATTATGCGGGGAAATGCGCCGTCGTTGGGGGCACGATTGAACGGTGGCGCCACTGCTGCCACGCACTCCCATCGCTCCACCGATCCTTGTTACTCTTCGTGTACTCGGCGGTTTTATGGTGTAGCGATGAAAGTGTGCGTTCGACATTCGAAAAGCAATTGCCGAGCTATGGGAGTCTCTCGAGGCTGCCCAAAATAAGAGAATTTTACAAGATTTCTTGTGTCGGAACTTTTTATTCTACGAAATCCAAATTTTACGTACATATTATTACTTTTCATTTTCAAAAAATTTTTTAAATTATTTTATAAAATAATTTTTCCCAAAAATCATTTTTGAAAGTAGTCTTCCTAAAAAAAAATAATTTGCCCAAAAAAACGTGTTTTAAAATTAACTTTCCAAAAAAAAAATTGTTCTAAATAATTTTAAAAAAAAAATCGTTTTTGAAAATAATTTTTCCGAAATCGTTTCAAAAATAATTTTTCCAAATAATAGCTTTTAACATTTTTTCAAAAAAGTCGTTTTTCTAAATAATTGTTCCAAACAAAATCGTTTTTAAAATAATTTTTCCAAAAATAAATCTTTTATAACAATTTTTAAGAAAAGCGTATGTAAAATATTTCTCAAGAAACGTTAGGTTCACATAGACGGTAATTATGTTATCTAAAAGTGTGCGGAATTTCAGAATGAGCGATCGGATAGTTTTTGAGCTATCTTTTACGATGTTTGCGAAAAAGTGATTTTCAGGAAAACGGGTTCGAAGTTTCAAGTCTCCAAAATTTCGTGCCTAAATAACCGACCGATTAATCCGCGATTCCGGGGGCCAAAATTAGTTCGTCAGCGACCTCGTGAACGTCATTTTCTGCCATAAGCTCTTTAACTTGTAAAGGGATCTGCCCCCCTTAATTTTCCGTCATTAGCAATATCGAGATCGATAGTTCGCCGTCAGTTGAGACGGAATCGGGTGGAAAAGCGCATTCCTCCGTATAAAGGTATACGCGTATGTCGACTCCGAGTTCTCGTTGGTCGCGTCAGCTCATCGTGCGGCAGGACGCCGCACTGGCGCTGACTCACCTTGCTCGACTGACGCCATGCTCGTTTTTGCTCGTGCTCGAGAATGAGCAAGCCCCCCTATACGGCCTCGTAATACCGAAAAAATGAAAAAGAAAACTCGAATTACAGTACACTCAAGAATCTGATCAAAAAAATACATTTCAAGTACTCCAAAAATCCGTTTTTTCAAAATCCAAAATGTCTCCGGCTCACAGCGAAATTTTGAAAATTCGCCATAGCTTTTACGAACGAACGTTCGATTTTAAACAAAATTCAAGACAGCGGTCCGGTTCTGCCGAAAATGAGTTATTTTTTTTTTTGGAAACAACGCAGCGCGGGGTCTCGAAAATTACACAAGTCGCGCATTATCAACTTCCGGAATGACCAACGGATAACCGGAAGTCATTATTCTCCTATTGGAAATCTACACATACGTAATTAACGCATCATATGCGCGGAAGCAAAACGTCAAGATTGCCCGAAAAGCAAAAGCTAAAACCACAAAATAAAAAAACAACGCGTTCATCGCGAGATTCGAGTCGCGCGTGTAGCTTTCGCTTTGCGAATCTCTACGCCGTCGCTCGTTTACTCAATTGGCCGTGCACGACGAGTTGACTTTGGTCCTATTCGTCAAACGGTAAACAAGGTTAGACAGCGGTGCACAGCGGCACACGAGTATGCGTGCCGTGCGTTTCTCTCTCTCTCCCTCTCTCTTTATCCCCGAGAGCAATCGTTACTCACAATCGCTGAGGGGCACGCACCGCCGACGCCTCACTCGGTTTCGTGGCCGATGACTCACACGGCGGATCCCAGCTGCGCGACATGTGGCCTCACAGCAGAGATATAACCACGTACAACCGATGTTAATATCCTCGAAGAACCTTATCGTCTTCCAAAATTGTCCAAAACGCCCAACGCGTAAACCAAAGAAAATTCGACGAAAGAAAAAAAGTTACAGTAAAACTGAACCCTTTCAACCTCAAATTTCACTTTTTTTGTGGCTCTCTCTTTTTTTTCTCCATCGCTCTTTCGGGTAGCGGAGCTTCGAATGGAAATTCAACGGATCGAGAAAATGAATGTGCATCCCCCGGCATTCGAG
Organism: Ophion costatus; assembly: GCA_951751655.1. Lineage (NCBI taxonomy): Eukaryota > Metazoa > Arthropoda > Insecta > Hymenoptera > Ichneumonidae > Ophion > Ophion costatus. Next base: position 2,826,495 of record OX632368.1, read on the forward strand.
ATAACGTTATCAATGATTTTCTAACGCGGAGATTGTGCTAATGGATAGTTACAGAAATTGTACACTTTTGGCAAAAAGAGAGGAATATTTTTTACAGCTACTACATTATATGTAATAACAATCCATAGGTAATGAAAATAACAATCACAAGTTAATTTATTACTTACTTATTATCAATTATGGTCAATGATTAATATTATTAATTATTAATGTATTTAAATAAACGTATAAAGCATGAAGCAATAAAAAAAACAAGATTCCGTTTAATTTTTATCATGATTGTGTAATAAATAAATCTAGTTATTTTTTATTGCAATTTTTTTTACTCCTTTACTTACTCAAAGTCTCAAAATAACAAGAGATTTTGATTTAATAATAAAACGTATTATTTATTTTGAAAGTACGAATATTTTCATTTTAATATAAGGTACAAGCATGGAGGTTATGTGCGGAACACAACATCCAACAAATGGCCGCCTCGTCCCTGTTTGCAAACGTTCGCTCTTTTGATGAAACTTTCAATAACGTTTTGGCATAATTGCAGACGAATTTCATTAATGGTGCGTCCAATTGCTTCCTCGACCTCCGGACGGGTCTGCGGATCATTGGTACACACTTTTCCTTTCAGAAAACGCGAAAGAAAGAAGTCCAATGGCGTTAAATCACGAGACAACACGATCATGAAACTTCGACTGCAATAACTATGCAGTAACAATGCAGCAAATAATAATTTCTATGCACTGCTCGATCGTATAATTTTCCATGACTGAACCTAAATACTTCCTGATGCCAGTTGGCAAAGATTGGTACTCTATGTTTGTCACAGAAAGAAAGGCGCGCAATTTAAAACGTCAGGTCATTTTGAGACATCCTTTAGTTTCCTTTCGCGTTGACTCACGTAGGGAATACAATGTTCCATACGAATTTTCACGCCCCATTCCACCCCCATGGGAGTGGATTTTCGAAAAATCCTTCCTTAGTGCACCTCCACGCCTTTTAAGGAGCATACCTTTCAAATTTCATATTTCTATCTTCAGCGGTTCAGAATGTGGGTTGTATGTCAGCCACTCATATAGTCAGTGAGTCACGGAACTGTATTATATGTATACAAATTGCTTCGAAAGTGACATTTTAAATTATATACAGGGCTTATTGGTCACGATCCCGCGAAAGCGATCCAGGACATGTTTGCCGCTATCAAATAACCCAGTAATGATTTATGCAAAAGTGAATCATTATCGAGATGTTATTATTTTCATAATTTTATCAATGAGGGGTAGGCAGCGTTAAAAATTAATTTAAAAAAACTACCGTATGGAATCAAAGTTTTATTATTATTTGTAGTTTAAGAACACAGGAGGAAAGAATTACCAACAATAAAACAAGGATAATTATTTAGACTTACAGTCTTGGATCCCTAATTCAAAAAGGTTTGCAGATGATTATTTTATTATTGACAATTCTTCGTTACTGTGTCCTTAAACTGTGAATAATGAAAAAGTTTCATTCCATACAACGGATTTTTAAAATTAATTGCTGAACTTGTCTCCCCCTCACTTAAAAAAATAATATCTCACAAATGGTTCACTTTTGCATAAAGCATTACTGGGTTGTTTGATAGCGGAAAACATGTTCTACAATCCTTTCACGGGATCGTGACCGATAACCAGAAGCCCTGTATGTGTGGTTATAACATTCCAACGCTGATTGAGCTACGATATATATTCTGGTATGACAAACAAAAGGATTTCTAATAGGAACTTTGACCAGCAGGCATCAGGCTTCCGTTACGATTGTTTCTTGTCTTGGAGACTCTCGTGTCCCCTCGGTAGCCCTCTGTAATTCTCGATTATATTATGTTCCCACATATATACAGGATGTCCTGTCACGAATGGATAATCCTGCAACCGTCGATAGGTCAGATCATGTCCTACTATATGCCGGATTTTCAGTTTAGCAAAAGTCCCACGGTTTCCGCGATTTTGGGCTTTATGTTATTTTTTTTTAATCATCTGCTTTTGGTTTTTCGCATGCCATTTCTACGAATGATATGAGTCGACAAATACGACTGGTTATTGTTTCTTCTTGAAACAAATATCCATTACACGGAAAGTAAGACGAAAAAAGTATGTATTTGCATGCTAAAATGAACAAATTGATACATACATGCTTAAAAAATATAACCACACCTATATTAACCGCGTGCAAAACTCAAGCGACTTTGGTAAAAATGGTTGATATTTTCTTCTTTGCATTGCCATGGTAGTCGAGCTGAATTGTTACGCTGCGCACTCGGAACCCGAAAGTTCTGGATATTCATTGAATTACATTGCCAATAACAGTTATTTAGGCATATCCAATTTTTTTTTATACGCATAACGATTTTCAATCGCACGTACTACGAAACATTTTATGATCGGCTTAGGTTAGTCTCATGACACCCCCTGATCACAACGACACACGGTGGCGACGATAAGAAACAAAAGCTTGGACACTAAGCGGCCCACTCAGTGCCTATCAAATACGACCGTCGTTTCAAGACTGTAGGGTGGGGAATGACTCAGATAGTGAGGATAAGTCATAGTTCTTGCGTCTGCCACCTGGTGCGCCGCTATGTTGGGGTGAGTCAATCAAAAGGGGGTCTGAACAGCTATGCAATGGTGCAGATTTCTCGGGATGGAGCACATCTTCGAGAGCAATATAAGTAGAAACGGATTCGGTTTTTTTTACTGCTAATCCCATAGCGGGAATGACAATTATTTGATTAAAAAAATTCTCAAGTCTGTTTATTAACCTTCCGTTGTATTTCCGGGCTCGTCCAGGTCATTATTTCAATTGTTATAGCAAGATGATAGTTTGTACAATATGGTCATCATCGAATCAGCCGCACTTACCCGAACTTTTTCGAGTCAAAGGTGAACAGCCACGATAGTGAAAAAATAGAGAATTTATATTGAAAATTAGGATTATGTTGACGTGATAAACAGGCTATTACTAAATTCTAACCCACTGATCAGTAGCATGAGACCAGCCCCTCAAAAAATCAATGCTATTTACGAAGGATGCAGTCTAATTGATGATTCCCGCTGACCTGACTCTGAAGATGACTCATTCAGATTCGGAGGATGTTCCTGAAGACACAGAGTGCGCAGGACGAAGAAGAGTCATGGTAGTCATCATCATCTTAGTTATATAAATTACATTAAGTTTAGCTTACGAAGAATAAAAATTTAATTTCAAACATATATAGTTTTCCCGATAAAATCCAATATTTTGAGACACATTATTCATCGCAAAACACTTCCTATAGCTTAAAGTTACTTAGAGAGTCATTAGACGTTAAAAAATGGTATGAAATAATTTTGACCGTCTACATTGACAAAATACCCCTATGTGCGAAGTGATTTTTGCATAGAGATAGTTCAAGGGCCTAAGAATGACACAGGCTACTTTTATCCCGAAAAAATGCACGATTGCTGCGGGGTAGATCTGGAGCGTAATTCTCAAATTGTCTCTCCATGCTAAAACGGCTCAACGGCTTTTGATGAAATTTCGTACGAAGGTATTTTAGGTCTCGAAATAATACACAGGATATTTCGAAAACCTTCAGCGACCACTAAATATCCATTGACCGGCTAGAGCTTTCGCGAGGTTAACTTCAAAATTATAAAGCGTAAAGTTCATGGGTGAGAAGAGGACGGAAAAAAATATCGATTTTTTATATGAATATTGGAATTTTTGGGAGGCTTGAGCGACCCCTCAATATTTTTTTGACCGCTCACAGCTTGCACGGCAATTTCTTTTTCTTCAAAGAAAATAATTGGATGGTGAGGAAAAGGGAAAAAAAGAGCTCAAAATTGTGCCCCATTAATATGTATATACACTACTGGTCAAAAGTTTTCGGACACTTCAGATAATTGCAAAATTATATTACAATAATACAATTAATTATATAGACGAAAAAAAAAAATGGATTTTTTAAATGAAAATTGGAATTTTTGGGAGACTTGAGCGATCTCTAAATATTTTTTGGCCGCTCGCAGCTTGCACGGCAATTTTTTTTTTAATAAGATACTGGATGTTGAGAAAAAAGGGAAAAAAGCTCAATATTGTGCCACCCTAATGCTACATAGTACGTAGAACAACTGAACGAGTCGGAAATCAAAGGGATTAAGAACTTACATCGTATATAATAGCATCCTAATATAATGCTCTGCACCGTGCCCAGGATTGGTGCTCTATTGACAAAAACTCCGTTATTTTCCCTCAGAACCACGGGGAGCGAAGCCGCGGGTAAAAGCTAGTAATCAAATTTCAAACATTCTTTCGGATCGCTCTTCCCCAGCACTGAAAACAAGATTAAGGGGCTATACCAGTGTGACACTTAAAAAAAATCGATTTTATGCCTCTTTCGACAGTTTATACTTTCAAGAATATTCTGTAAAAATGTCAAGCGCCCCTTAAGAAAAAAAAACGACCTGCCGTACGCGTTCTGGAATGGCAAAAAATGAAAGACGATTCTTCGTATACTTGACCCTTCAAACGTCTTTATTGTAATAAGACTTTTGTTTATTATTATTTCGTTTCTTTCCATACACATCACATTATTTCTTACGATAGTGTGTAATCATTGTGAATATATACAAAAAGCCATGAGACGTCGAGAGGGTTCGGAGAGGCTTCAATTTTCTCTGTTTTCTTCTCCTTTTTTTTCTTCAACGGGTCAGTAAACGCCCATTTTCTCAAAAGGCTGTTTTAGAATGTAAAAAAAGGGAAAAAGGAAAACAGAAAAAAGCGGTAAACTTGTCCCTGGTCGAGATACGAAATGGGAGGGGAGGGGGACCTCAAAATGATAAGTAATTTATTTCCGCGAACCGCGCTCGTTCTATCATCGCTTCTCATCGTTTCCCGTGTAATTTCTCCATTCTCTCCTCGGAAAGAAATGAAGACAAGAAAAAGAAGAAAAAAAACGTCACTTTTCAACGTTAATGCGCAAAGAGAGAAACGAATTGAAACCAACGTTTTTGTGTCTCTCAATTGGTTGAAGTAATCGCTGTCAGTCCCTCGGTACGGGGGTGGAATTTTGTTTCAATTGTTTTTTCCCCCGTAAGATCGTCTCTCGATTCGCGCGTTCTTATCGTTTTATCATCCTTATCATTAGCATCGTCGCGAATTCGCTCAGCGAACTGATCTCTCGTATTTCCATTAAAAAAAAAAGAAACGGAAAAAATTCGAGGTAAGAAAAATAAGAATTCGCGATCGACGTTTTTTTAATATAGATATTTCAAGGGTAATAAATCGTGAACGTGTTCGAGACGTTCAAATTTTCAGTTTTCAAATGTTTAGGCGCAGAAAAATAGTTGCGTGGGTCACAGGGGCAGGGGGGCGGGGTCAACGCGAAGATCAACGGTTCTTGTTTTCTCTCTTTCGTTTGTCTCTCCCGTTAACGTGTTCCGTTGATTTTACTTGTTTGTCGGTTGTCTTAATCGACGCGTCTCGTTAGGTTTGTTTGTTTCTTCTTCTCTCCTCGTTTCTTTGTTGTTGGCTTCTTGCGCCGTTCTCGCCGCACGGCCGTCTCAGTCGTCTTTGAGCTTGTTGTTGTCCGGCGACTTGTCGCCGTTCATCGGTGAACGGGAACGACTGCGACTTTTGCTGTGTTTGCTGTTCGATCGGGATCTCGATCTGTCGCCCCGTGAACGCTCGCGGCTCGATCTGTCCCTTCGGAAACGAAAGAATCGACGATATTTGTCCAGTTGTTCGGTTACCCTCGACTCTCGACAATGTTACGGGAATACGAATGCAATGACGATATTAATAACGGGGAAATCTTTGGATATTCTTTACTCGGAAAGCAAACGATTTTTAATAATTCTTCATCATCGTTCGTGAATTATTTTACTTTTCGAATTTTTCTTCATTCACCCGATTTCCTTTTCACTGCGTAGGAAAAACTCGCGAGCTGGACAATGCTCATAGTTTCATTTTTTCAATAAGTCTCAGGCCTGGAACGGTCAATTTCACTTTTTTTTTATTGGGGGTATTGCACGGCGATACTCACTTGGAGGGTGACTTGGCTTTGGACTTGGACTGCGACCTTGACTTTGACCTCTCAGCCTTGGACCTAGAACGAGATCTCGATTTGGACTTTGACTTAGAGCGGTCTCTTGATCTGGAAAATCATATGTAATTGTAACGTTGAAATAATTGGCTGCAACAAAGGCGATTATGTAACGAGATAAAGATAACGGGAGACACATTGGTATTTTTTTTATTGTACGTTTGGCAGTCCACGCTTGCGTGTTCGAATTATTTTTCGATCCTAGCAACGAACGAAACTCAGAGTTTCGAGGCCTTAATGTATATTTCATTTTCGAGTTGATTTCTTTTCGAGTGACGAAGAATCAGTGCGAGGTAAAAAAAGAAAAGAAAAAGCCACGTGTAGCGAGGAAGGAGTACAAAGCAAAAGAAATCAACGAAAAAGCAAGTGTTAAGTAGGAGCGCAGAGTTATATAAAAAAAAAAAACAAGAACAACAACAATAATAATAATATAGCGAGAGCAGAGAACGCAAATTTAGAACTGGGAACGAGGTACTCACTTGGACTTGGAACGAGAGCGGCCGCGCTCAGGAGACTTGGATTTGGACTTTGATTTGGATATCGTGGGTGCCCTTGACTTCGAACGGCTGCTGCGGCGACTACGGCTACGAGAGCTGCGGCGGCTCCTGGGTAGATAGACAAAAATACTCGTCAAAAAATTTGAAAAAAAAAAAACCTAATTCTCTCTTTTCTTCCTCGAAAGTAATCGTAAAAATTGAGAAAACGCTTTTTACCCTTCGGATTTGTGAAGAAGAAAAAACGAGTCGATAATATCGAATTTTATTTTAATGGGAAAATGCTCACCAAAAATTGGGAGTCAATTTTGTTTTGATTTTTAGTAATTGAGAGGGAACGCTGCTTTTCCGTCTAATACCCGTTAAGAAAATTGAGCCACATTTTTTTTAGACGCAACAACCTCCCGCCCTCGGTTTTTTCTCTAAATATCCAGCCGTCGCCCTGTATTCTTTTGCACCGATTTTCCGATCTCGAGGACTCGCGACAGGTCTGCAAACTTCTGACCGAAATTCCGATGGGACGAATATCTACTTTTTTTTTTTCAATTAGTGTTCTCGGTTTTTCCCCGAGATTGTCCCGCTTTTTTCTCTCTCTCGATATTTCAAACAATTTTTTGACTTTTTTCATTTTTCCCGATGAGGTGTGGATGAGTGAGGGGTGGAGGCAGTCGGAGGTGAGAGGCAAGGCTCGTAGTTGTTCGCTTCATTCGGCGGGTTCGTAAGATTCATATTTGTTGCTGTTGTTTAGGTTTGTTGTCAGCTTTTCGAGAAGGGGGAAACGAGAGGTGGAATGTGTGTTGGGGAAATAAAATTTTTGCGTTCGGTCCTTCAAAAGGTCATTCCAAGCGTTCTTTTGCGGAGGGCGAAAAAAAAACAGCGAAAAAGAAGGAACTTTTAGCAAAAAAAAAAAGCAGGTTAGCGTTGCACAAGCCCACGAGAAACATCGGCGCGTTTTACGATAATTTACGACGAGACTGATGTTCTTTTTTGGTCTCTTCTTATGTTTGGATTTTAACCGCAACTGATTAAGGAACGTTGTACATGGTCGATATCCGTAGCGGTGACCGCTTAGCCGTGCACCGCGCATCAACCGGTCAGCGAAAGACCGATACTTCTGAGACCTTTGGTGTAGATACGTCAGTTAAGGCAGCCATTCCGTTTGACAGGTCCAAAAAAATCGAACAAATTTTTTTGCACAGATTGTAAAAAATGCCTTTTTTTTGTTTTGTAATGGTACTTGAACATTTAAGGAGCTACGATCACTTCCACGGGGCCAAAAAAGAGTCTAAATTTATTTTACCCACAGCTGCTCTGATTGATGTTCACTTATGTTGATTATTGGTATTATCGATTATAGTGTGCCAAATGTTGAATTTATTGCACGTGAACAAAGAAATACTGAAAAATCGTTTTTTTTTTCTCGCATTGTCCAATAGTATAGCCGGTTATTACCATGGACCTGGCATCGCCGATTGATCGTAAGTACGCAATTTGTATGAAAATTCCGCACAAGAAACTTTAAACGCGTTTTTCTCGATATGTCGTTTTCCAAAATGGCGTACACTCAAAAGAAGAGTTTTCAAGCTGTCCGTATCAAATTTTCACACTACATTCTTCACGTTATTCTTTGTCTTGCTACGGAAGTTTTTTGTTGTTGTTGAAATCTTCATTTATCAACGAAAAACTGCCGTAAAAATAGACCGCATTCGACTTTTTCGAGCCGCCATTTTGTCAATTTTCACTTTTAAAAAACCTCCACAGCAAGATAACGGCTTTAATACCGATTAATAATTTTTTTTACAAATTTTGTTTCACATAATATTTACGGCCACAACGGTGTGCACCGGAGGGTTCGAATACATTTTTCAACCGTTAAAAAAAAGTAAAAGAAAAAACGTTCAAAAACTTATTTTCTGTTCGTCACGAGTGCTTCGATTTGACATGAAAAAATCAGACTAGCGTTTTTTATCCACCGAAAAAAAAATCGCCAAAATCAGCTATTTTTCCACCTGTTACCCCTTAAAAGCTGTGGACGCAACGGAAGTTAGGTTAGATTAGCGAAATGCGGGTAGGGAGTAATAGAAAACGGGTTCAATTGGGAACGGGTGATACGCAAAAAAAAAAAATCCCCCAAGGGTACTACGTTGGAGGTTAGGAAAAAATATATGATTGGATACTGTTTTGCGGTTTGTGGCTAAAAGTTTCATCAGCCACTGGTGGGACAGCGCACAATTAGGGTAGTTATACGAAAAGTTGGCCTCACCTTGAATGACCCTGACACTGCAGTATGTTCTCCTTTGGATGATTGCTTACCACCTTGCTTTCATTTACTAAGGTGCGGCAATAATTTCTTCGTTGTTCTTTTACTGTTAGCATTATGATACGCGACACGTTTCGCGTACCAACGTGAGCCATTTATAATAATTTTAACGCTTTAAGGGGTTAGGCTACTGTGAAAACTTTTAAGAATCGTTAATTGCTTGGCGCAACTCAAATTGAAGAGAAAGCTCCGCTGTATGGTGAAGGAATCACCGATTGAAGGTAAACTTATGATTGCAACGATAGAACGGCTAGTCAAACTTTAAACGCGTTTTGCGCTGAAAAATATTACCTTTATCACGAAAACCGTGGGACTTTTACAAAACTGCAATCCAGCATATAGGCCATTATCTAACCTATCGACAGTTGCAGTGTTGCCAATTAGGGGACACACTGTGTATATATCGTCGTTGAATAAGTTCTCGCTGTTATCCAACAGATGGCGTTACCACGATTAATAAGTACCATAAAAGCACGATAAATAAGTACTACACCGTAAACCGATTGCAGAGATTGGCTCAGACGCTTAAAAAATAATGATTTTGCTGAACTCAACGCGTTTGAAAGCATTAGAAATAATTTTGTTCGTATGAAGCGTTAATTTTTACCAACAGCGAGAACTTTTTCAACATCCCAATATATATGTATATATTAACTTGTTCAGAATGACCTCTACAGCATGTTTCAAGGTCAACGTAATCCGAGGTGAGGCCTACTCTCCGTAAGAATACCAAAAGTGGAATAAATAAATGGTTAGTAAGCGAAAGAGATATTGATTACATCCTACTACTAGCGGATGTTGAATTCCGAAGATCGGCAGGAGAAAACACGAAAGATAAAAATAAAATACGAACTACGAGGCGACGTGAACTCGTTGGTTCTTTCTTGCAAGGGATTCGAGTGAAATTGCGAGGGAATCGAAAAACATACGATTCACCGGACGAGACGCGTCACTAGATGACGACTTCGTGGACTTGACAAACGAGCATTATTTTTTTTTTTCAATCGCCTCTCAAGGCACCGGTGAGGCTTCCTAGCGTGCAAAAGTTCGATCATCTTACCTGGAACGAGTGCGGGAACGACGACGAGATCGAGACCTTGATCGGGAGCGGGACCTCGAGCTCGAGGAACGCGAGCGCCGTCCGCGTCTCTTGTCCTCGACGAGGCGAATGTGGCGCCCGTTGAGCTCGGTATCGTCCAACTTTTCAATGGCGTTCTTCAGATCCGAGTAGGTGGCGAATTCTACCACACTAGAGAGGGGACAAAAAGCGGTGAAATTTGGCCCTGGTGGCTGGGGGGCTCAAGGGATCATCACAGTGCAACGTTTTCGAAAAATCGTTTTTTTTGTTGTTGCATTACCCGAAAATTCCGCACTCGAAACTTCGAACGTGTTTTTTTTACGAAATGTTTTTCAAAACGTTGTACACTCTTAAAGCAAAAGTTTTCAAGCTATCCGTTTCAAATGTTGAAACAACATTCTTCACGCCATTCTTTATCTTGCTATGGACACTTTTTTTAATCTTCATATTTTTTTTAACGAAAAAGTCGGCTAAATTCGATAGTTTTTTTTCAAACCACCGCCATGTTGGCGATTTTGATTTTTAAAAACCCTCCATAGCAAGAGAGCGGCTTTCATACTGATTAATAATATTTTAGCAAATTTCGTTTCAGATAATTGCAGTCATAACCGTATACACCGTGAGGACTTTTTCGAAGACATTTTCAATCGTAAAAAATGAAAATAAACGTTTAAGGGGCTATACCAGTTCTTTTGCCTTTTTCGGCAGTTTATACTTTCAAGAATATCCTGTAAAAATGTCAAGGCCGTATCTCTAATACTCCCCGAATAAAATCGATACTTGAATCTTTAAACGCGTTTTTCTCGAAATGAGATTTTTCAAATTTGCCGACATTGTAACTCAAAGAGAAATTATCCGATTGAGTCGAAATTTGAACTGAGTACTCTTGAATATATTTACTCTACAATGACGTTGGATATTTTTGATTGGATGAAAATTGACGATTTGGCATTGAAGAAAACGACCATTTTATAGGCAAGAAAACGAACGTTTTTTTCATAACTACGCCATTTTGTTAGATTTTGATATTTTTTTCGAAAATCGTACGTCATTGTACAGGAAATACCTTCCAGTTTAACATTTTTTCCTTTTTCGGTTTCGGCTACTCAATCGGCCGGAATCACGTCAGCAGTGGAGGAACTTTTTTTTGAGCCTCCCAAGGCAGCGCATAAGTCGCTTGGATCTCAATATTTTCTATGAAAAATTATGTAATAGAGGTCAAATATATTCTTAATTTTCCGAAACATTTAATCGAGTACTTTTCTTTCAAAAAATTCCCGAAAATCACCCAAGTTTTCAGCGTTCACAATGGTATAGCCCCTTAAAAATGTATTTTCTGTTTTTCACGAGTGCTTCGATTTGACATTTAAAAAATCAGACTGATTAGCGTATTGTAGCAATCCCGTTACACTGTGGTAATCCCTTAACAATAGCAGCAGTCGGCCATACTCACCCCTCGTTTCTACGTTGTTTGTGCGCGTCTGCGTAAGTTACTTCGCCGGCTTGTCTCATGTAATCCTTCAAATCCTGAGCATTACGCAAAAAAATCACCCATTATTACGTCGTCACGCGCAGTCGAACGACTCGGTCGTTTTTGCGGTTAATTTTTGTACTACGTTTCTAAGTTAGACGTTATTACTGCCCGCACCCCTCGCGCGTGAGACGAAAACGCGACAGGTCGCTGCGACCTCGCCCGTTTCTCGTTTTTTTTTTCGTCTCAGGCTCGAGGGTGGGCGCAATGGACTTTTTATTTTAGCCTGTAGTGGAAAAAAAAAACGTTTCGCCGTCCAAGCGGTGGCAATTGTTGGAACTCTGAGTATTTTGTGCTCGAACTTAGTATCGAAGATACGAAGCAACCTTTCTTTATACGCAATTCGATCGTTCGCCGATTTCGGTGCCTTTTTCTTCGACGCATACACGGCGGAATCGTGCACTGACCACCCTGCTGATTGGTGCGCATTCATTGGCAATGGCGTTTCAGCACTTTTGGAATCAAGGCCACACTTTTTGTTGTTTTTAATTCTAGGCCAGTTTTCCTTTGGAGATCAATTATTCGTATTATTTTTCTTCGTTTTAAAAATAATTCGCATTCCTTTAGTGTCTTTCACACCCGAATTTTTGTTTAAAAAATAATTCCCATTATTTCTCCGGTATTGAAGCCGTCGTCTGGTGTGATGGGTCAAGGAAATCCATTGTTTAAATTGCACTTTTCTGCAAGTATTATTTCTTCCGAATATTTTCGTTTCCGAGCGATTGACAAATTCCCAAAATTACCCAAATTTTTTTATTCCAACAATTCGAAAATCCCCCTTGACCCTTTTATCGGACTACCTGACCTGCACTGCCCGCACGAACTTTTTCGAGCGCCCTATCCGTCGTCTGTTGAGATTTATTATTATTGTTATCGGAATCCTCAAATATTAATGAGCTTTTTGAGCCGGAAGGTGTGGTATATGGCCCTGGAATCGTAGACCTAGTGCAAGCTTCAATCTTTCATCATATGTGTCTATGTACCGTTGTTCAAACTTAAATGTATTTTTCTCAAAACTATATTTTTCAATTTTTAGGGCCAGATATTTCGAAAACTAGTCGACCGATTTACTTCAAATTTAAACCACATGTAGTGTATATTGGTGTTTATTACGTATGCTAAAATCGACTCGATAAAAATATATCAACTATTTTTAACATGCATCACAATTCATAATTATTGTTCGTAAAATCGTTATGTTCGGTTATACTGTTGCCATTGTTTAAAAATCGTTTTTTTTTTTTCATTCTAGTAAGCATAATAGCGACATGTTTACGGATTATATTGGGAGTACAAATAAGCTTCCGCCGTTTCACAAAAGATGGCCCCACCAGGAGGTTATGGTTGAAATTGTCAGACGTAAAACGCCATATCGTAAGGCTGGACGTCTGGCAAGACCATAACCTTGAAATATTAGCGATTTTGTATCAGCATCACATGTTTTTTCGTGCGAAAATGTCGAGTTTTGAGCCGACTATGCGTCATTTGCGGGAACTTTTGATTTACTTATTAAATTTGAATAAATTTGCAGCTGTGGCGTATCGATTGCTTGTAGAAGCATATGGTAAGGCTGCTTTAAGTGAGAGAAGTTGACGCGAGTGGTTTGAAAAGTTTAAGAACGGTGAGTTTGACGCCGAAGACAAAGAACGTAGCGGAAGGCCGAAAGTGTACGAAGACGCGGAATTGGAAGCATTATTGGAGGGAGAGATTCGTGCCAAACGCAAGAAGAAGTTGCACTTACATTAGGAATGACTCGACCAGTTTTGTTTCAAGCCACTGGAAGCTGAGATAAGCCCAAAAACAGCGGCATAAATTTTTTCTACCCATATTAATATACGTATAATTTTGTTAATAACTAACACGATTCAACCTGTAAAAACGTAAATGTCGTTCATTTCTTGTTTGATAAACCACAAAAATCCAAAATGTCCTGTCAATGGCTTCCGAAAAAAAATCAGCCTAGCGTTTCTCTATCTTCACACTAGACGATGGCCTCAATACTTAACGGCTTCGTTGGCATTGACGCAGTAGTGCGTCAAATGATTCCGTGCCCTGTGTGGCTGGCATTGACGCAATAGTGCGTCAACCGTTATTTCCCTATTCAACTTGCTCTGATTTGAAATCGGAGCGTCACTCGGGGGTTTTTGGGCTCGCTGAATCCGAATTTGAAGTCAAAATTTGGAAATTCAAAATGGCGGACAAAAAATCAAAAACGTTAGTCGATTTAGATGAAAATTAGTACTCCGGGATTTTTGAGGTCGCTCATCACGAAATCTGAACATTAAATTTGAAAATTCAAAATGGCGGCGCTGGAATGGCGGACCGAAATTGAAAATTTTACTCGATTTAGATGAAAATTGGTGCTCTCGGATTTTCGAGCTCGCTTATTACGAATCTGAACACGAAATTCAAAAATTTTCGATGGCGGACGAAAGTGCAAAAACAGCTCGATTTTGATAAATCTTGGTACTCGGGAGTTTTCGAGGACGCTGAGTGTGATGCTGAACTCAAATTGAAGGCATTTTTCATGGCGAATTCAATAACGTGGAGCATAATACAATGATCTGTATTATTTGTATTTTCATTCGCCATATTTGTTCGTCATTGTAAATTTCTGAATGTTGAGTTCGGATTCGTAATCAGCACCCTCAAAAAACCCAGAGTGAAAGTTTTCGGGATAAAAAAAATTCTCTCTGCCAACGAAGGGGTTAATTTCTTTTTTCTATTCGTATTTTTCATGCGTATCGGATCGTACTTCTTTCTCTTTCCCGTTTTGCAAGTACCGGGCCGAAAATTTGGAAAACAAAGCTAAACAATCAGCGGAGTGGTCAACATTTCGTTATTGCAAGGGGCTTCGCGAGGTTAATTGACCGGAAAGTGTGAAAGTTCGAAAAACAAAAACGTGGCTGAAAGAAGCTCTCGATGATTAAAATACACACACACATGAATATATACATATATGTATATCTAGATACGTATGTATTGCACATGAGACTGAGAGCGGAGATGACTGAGATTTATTTTCGGATCCGGATGAAAACCAGGCGTGGTCATCGAAGAAAACACGCCAGATGGTCCGATTGCTTTTGGTGATCCAAGCGCATGTCTCCCTTTTTGTTTCAGATTGCGGTCGGTGTCGTCCATTTTGTTTGCGGGGGTTTGTTCGGTCGCTCGGGCGTCCATTTTGTGTTTGGGTCTCTGTTCGGGGGATCCATTTTGCGTTTGGGTCTGTTCGGTCGTTCATCGAGGGTATCCATTTTGCGTTTGGGCCTGTCAGTTCGGGGCCCGGCGTCCAAAAATGGCCAAGTTCGTGAGATTGCGGGGTGTGCCAGCGATCCGTTTCACTCGAGGGCGCTCATCCGTTGGGGCAAAAAATCCGTCCATCTTGTTTTTTCTCTCTCACTTTTTCTAAGCGCTCGTCAACGCTTTCTCGTACTTTTGGGCTCGTGTGGACGTCCGTTTCGGCTTTCTTTATCCTTCGATTTTCGTCGCGATACCCAAATTTCTTCTCCACGTTTTGAATCCTTCGACGATTTCATTGGTTTTTGGCGTTTCTTCCCTTTATCGATCACGTCACCTATATTTTCGGCGTGTATAATAAAATCGGGGAGAAAGTTTGTGGTTCCACGTGCTTTTTGTGTTTTTTTTTTTTTGGTCACGCTAAGCGCGCGAAATTGCTTTGCATAAAGAAAAGTTGTCTCGTACACGATATCCCTCCAAAAATCTCTTTGAACTCGTCATCGAGTGCTACGATCAATATATTCTTGACTGGAGACTGCACTCGACTGTTTAAATTTTTTATTTCATTAATATCTCGTATCTCGATCCGGCAGTTTACGATTCGACATTGAAAAGAAAATAAATTGGGCTCTGGTCACGAGAGTTCGAGAATTTCTCTCAGTAACTTTGTTTTTAATTTCCAGACTCTCTACGGGCAAAGATTTTTGTCCCTGCGGCAGAGTCTCGGGAGATAGCTAACTTCGAGCACAATGTATGCAAAAAAAAGTAAGAAAAAAATTGATGGTATGCAAACGCGTCGTTCGTGGCCCATGTTTTTTTTTGCGGTTTGATTCGTGCACGTTGACTGATTTTTAGGTCCGATTCGAGACGTTACAGACGTGTTTCAACGCTACAGATTGCGAGGAATTTGTGAAAATAAATCGTCGCAGAGGACGCGACTTTTAGCATTGAAATTAAAATTCACGAAAATTCGATATTTTAGGTTTGTGATTATAATTTTCGAATCGAAGAATTTCAGGCTTCAATACGTTTTTCGCCATTGCTATATCGTATTTTTTTTATAACGAATTGACCTTAAATGATAAAATATTGTTTATCGGGAGTTTTTAAGTCGCAAAAATGGATATTTTCTTTATATTCTTCTTCATCTTAAAGCAAAATGCAATTTCAAGAAAGAAACTCTTCTCGAATTGCTTTAAATTTTATTTTCGATAAAATTCCTTCAATTCTTCCCAAATTGCTCGCAATGGTATGTTCAATTTCCTTCAATTTTTCAATTCTCCCAATTTGAACGAAGTTGGAAATTCTCGTTGCAATACTGTCAACGTATTTATAGTTTTGAGGCTTTCGCAACTCTTTGTGTAATTAGAAGAGTATGTGCCTTCCGGACGGAGTCCGTGTAGGTTATCAGCGTTGTGCCAAAGTTTCGCGAACGTTGGTCTGCATCATCTAGGCTGAGAGCTCCTGAGAGAAGTTTCATGTTTTTTGGCATTGAAAAACGTGAGAATGTCCTGATCGGAGACCGTAAAAAGGAAGAAAAAAAAGAACACGCTCGAAACCGACAGGCGATCACGCAAAGGAACATTCCTGGCTGATTAAGCCCTCCCGACCTGAATGTCCGTATTGTACGTGAGGCCGTGTAGATATGTCATGAACGTGAGACATTTAGTTTGATAAATATTAAAGATATATATGATATATATATATATATATATACTAGAAAAAAAGAAGACACTCTTTTAAGGTGACGCATTTACCTTGGGGGCCCAGGCACCACCTTGAATTACGGACAGAGAGAAAGGCCAAGAGAACACGGACGTCGATTGGTCGGCTCGAATCTCGTTTTTTCTCTCTTTCTCTCTCTCTTTCTATTTTTCCTTATCTCGCCCCCTCTCTCTCTCTCTCTCTCTCTCTCTCTCTAAACAAATAGTTCTTTGACACGCGCTTGGGATGATTTCGGCAATTGCCGAGCCCTCTTAAATGCCCTCATGGCCCGCTGCCCTCCGAACTTTAATCTCGGATGACGGAACTCTCTACCCGGACGTGGATGATGGAAGGTCCGTATTGCGATGACGTGTGTCTCGACGAAATTCAACTGTCCCTTATTTGCCAGTGACATTTATTTTTCTCTCCTTTCCATTCTTCGTTCTCTTCTCCAATCAACGTTTTTTTTTCTTTTGAAAAAATAATAAATCGCAATGATCCCTGTTATGGCAGTCGTCTGGTTTAGAGGAGAAAAACATCGCTTTTGCCCCTTTAATCAATGGTTTAACGATTGGAGACGATGCTCCTAAAGCGAACGTTTTCCCGTTTTCTCAAAGCGTTTTTTTTTTTGTAATCTTTCCATATGGACAGGCGTGAAGGCATAAAAAATAATTTGACCCGTCGACCCATACCAAAGTTGGGTCTCTGGAGTACTGAAAACTATCCCGAATCAGCTAAAAACTGATCAAAAGTCATTTCATTGCGCGAAGGAAAGAATAATTGCCAAAATCGTCACTTTTCTGTTCAAGCTCGAAAAATTGATATTTCAGTTTTTTTTTAAAGTTTATCGACAATAATATTACATGTCGATCAAAAATGGCTTTTGTTTTTACGTTTCAGACAAGAATTATGCACATCTTGCCCGCCAATTCGAGACTTCAATGGTCAGCTGATTAAACCGCCACTTTGGGACAATTTGTCGGAGGCGGCATTTTGTTAATTTTTGAAAAAAAAATCTGTTAAGGACTAGATGTATTATTAAACCAATGATTTTTTTTTTGATTTCTTAATTTCAGATGATCCAGTAAAATTTTATGATGGTCACCGCAAAGCACTACATGCCGAAGGGGGTCCGACAAAGGTGGCGATATTTTTTAAAAATAAATAATCAATATTTTTCTTTGAATATTCGTACAAGTTGAAATATAACATAAAAAGTCTGTGTGACCACTTTCGCAAAACAAACTTAATTACTATTAAAAAAAAAAAAAAAAAACAATTATTGAAAATGCTCGTTTTTTCACGCCTCTGACTGCATGTCAGTGCTTAAGACACTAAAAATGTCCGTTGTTTCTCTCCTTATAAAAGAGAGTCGTCGAAAATGCCCGTTTTCGGTCCTCTAAACCAGACAGCCTTAAAAATTCGCCAAAAACTCAAAAAATGGATCAACCGAAAAGAAATCTCGACTTTTGACAGGTGTAATTGAAACGTTGGCATCGACAAGGCCTGTTTTTCGCGAGAAGAGAACCACGCAGGAGTGATGGTGAACAAAAAAAAAACGAAGAGAAAAGTTCGAGGATGGCGGTTGGGATCGTGAGGAAGTTGGATCGTAGAATTCGCAGTCCCGTCGTCGGTCACGGCAGTTTCGTCGTCCTTAGTCGGCGAATTCCATCTTTCCGTTAAATCGAACGACGATCGAAAGCCCGGCGTCCGAAATATACGTATGCATATACGTACGTACGTATGTATATGTATACACGTATGTTTTTGCTTGACAAAACTCTCCTCGTGACTCAGCCCTTTTTTTCCGTTCATCTTGGAGCCACAGGTACGAGTCCTCCGGCTCCTTACCGCAGGTGGAAAAGATAAAACAAAATGGCGGCACCGCTGGCCGTCGAGCGGACGTGGGGAGGCGCGCGCGCGGCGCCTCCGAGACAAAATGGCCGCCGAGTTCTCGCCAGAGTCGACGGAAAATTGAATCGTAGGCTGGCGCGTCGTTGAGGGCCCACTCGGGGGAGGCCGAGGGGAGTGTCTCGGGGGGAGAAGAGAACAGAGAGAGACGAGAGCCTCCTCAAAGTTCGCAACGTGATGAATATTCGTTGCTCGCTCGCTCCCTCTGTTTATCGCCGTATCTCCCTCTTTCTCTCGCCCACGCTATTTCTGTCTCTCTCTCTTTCTCTCTCGCGCGCTACGGTCCACCCTTAAGGATCGTGACCCGGAGCAAACCGTCATCCATCCCGTCATCGGACCCATCGTCTCTCGCGCGCACTCTTTATCATCGTCATGATCATCGCGGGCAATCGGTTCAGTATTGACGGTTGAGCATATCGAGTGGGGGGAGGGGGGCGCGCCCCAATATCGATCTCGACCACTCCTCCCGGGCGAAGAGGACATGGCTCTTCGGAAAGAACATCAATTTTTGTTTATTGTCTTTTTGGCTCAACTGCTGACCGAACGTTAATTAAATTGTAATAATGCTGATAATTACGAGTAATAATAAGAATTGCGAAAATAAATTGTGCGGGGAGTGTAACGAAATTTGCTTGTTTGAGGAACACGTCAATTCGGATGGAAACTTCTAAAAGATTCGCCACCCGAGACGAATTTTTCGGTTTTTGCAAAATATTATTCCGTTAGCGGTCACTTACGTTGAAAAAAAATTCACGTTGAAGTTCGTTTTTATCGGAGCGTGCGAATTTTTTTTCTCGCGAAGAAGATCGCGAGGGTACGAAAGAAGATGAAGTTTCCATCGTGAATTATTCGAATGATAATAATAAGTGCAAAGCCGCGTTTTTAAACGTTAATTGATCAAGTAAGACTCGGTTTTCGTGAACTTTCCCTATCTCTCGTATATTCGTTTCGTGCATCTTTCTTCTGCGGAGTCTCCGAATATCCTGTGGGTGATCCTTTTCCCTGAAGACGACGATCCCGGTAATTTCCTTCTTCCTCGGTTTGCCCTCGCGATCGTCCGAACTTTCGGTCCCGATTCTTATTCTTTTTCCATCCGCCTGTCTCTCTCTCTCTCTCTCTCTCTCTCTCTCTGTCTCTCTCTATATCTCTCTCTCATTTTTCGAGTCCAAAATTGCCGAAGGATTCTCTCGTCGACTTGTGGAGCGGATATTCCCCTCGTCTCCCGCGAAGCCCTCGAGTATAAAGAGTACAAAGAGTGCCCAAACGCCCAACGGTTCCCAAGAGTCCTTTTCGTCCTTTCGTCCAGGCTGGACCTGGACTCGCTGGCATCGATCTTTATCCTTGTCTCGCTAGCCTCCCGCGCGCGATCCTTGCGCCCAATATCCTTTCACTCGATGGAAAACAATCCTCCGATCTTGTTCCTCGGGTTCCCCGCCATCATTCGGCGGCACGAAAAATAAAAAATATTGCCACGAAACGCTCGTCTGCTACACCGGAGACTTACTTGATCAAAACGTTGAGGAAAAAAAATCACCCGTTATTCGCGCTCGCTTCGATACGAAGAAAAAAAAAAAAATGACCAGACACGCGAGTGATTCGAGCAAAATAAATGAACAAAACGAACGAGACTTTTCGTTAACGAACGATCGAGAAACAAATTTGACACGGATCGTCAAACGAAACGAAAAACAACGATAAACGAATAAATAAAACAGGATACGCAAGAAAAACATTGAGATAAAGAATTTTCGCTTTTTTCTCGGTCGTAATGCGAGACAAAGTCTCGGGATTTTCGTACCTGCCAGCTGACGCGGCTCGAGAGATTCTCGACCGTGAGACGGTACTCGGTGCGAGTCGGTGGTCCGTATCTAGATAAAGAAAAGCAGCTTCGTCAGAACGAGTTTCAAGCTTTTTTCTTTTTTCTTTTCTTTTTTTTTAAATTGCGAACGTGAATTTTTTGTCCGTTTGATTTTAGGGTGCAGTAGAAAACGATTTGTCTTGGAACTGACGATTGAAGGGTACGAATGTTACGATTTTTTTTACTCCAAATAGAACGAATTACGCAAGATAGGAATTTTCCGACAGATCGAATTCTTCTGCAGTTTTTTTTTTTGTAAAAAGAATCAACAAGTGAAGAAAAATGAATGGTTGGTAACGTAAGGAAACAATTTGGTTGGTAAGTACCTGGGCAATGATTGCTTGTAGCTAGATGCAGTCCTCGTGTTTCTGTTCACACTGTCTCTGCAAAAATTTGACTTCATGTGAACAGAAATAACGGATGTCGATGCTTGTCGTTAAATAAGTAAAGGAGAGCAAGAAAATTATCGTTGAAAAAAAAAGATGTTCATGTGTATATACGTATTGTATGTACAGTCAACTCTCATCTATTTTGCAAAATGGCGACCAGTTGTCCGATGCGTCCTTACTCTAGCCCACATTTTGTCACCGTGGCTGTAACCCTCACTTACCATCCCAACACTTTCTTGTGGGAGCGCTCGCCAAAATAATACATACTGTACGAAGATTTATGCAAGTGCTTCAGTTAATTTGTCACCGTAGCTTCCTACACATTTATAATCAAGTGATATTAAATATAAATGCAAGACTCTTTTTTGTAACGATATAAGATTCGTTGATCACTAGACTTTGTCCGAACTTACTTCGTCATTAATCATTGATTCGATCATTGAAACTCGTTTGTGCATTTGACATTTTCCTTCAAACAATAACTACATTTCAACTTTTTATAAACCTTTATCTCCTCAATCGATGAAATTTCGATTATTCGTGAGTTTTGTAAAAATACGATTAGAACGGCTTGATATCGAGAATAAAAGGAATTCCTTAAGGTATGCCTTTCGCGAAGGGTCGCATTTTGGAAGGGCACCACAGGGCCCTCCTCAATCACTGGTAAATTATAGTGGCGCTTGATAATAAAAGAATAAGTTACAATCAATTATAATACCCGATAAGCAGGAATAAAAAATTTTGCGCAAAATCGGTAGGTTTGTAGACTTATATTTTCGCAGAAAATGTCGCGGCCACGGAAATTCTTCTGCTGGTCCCCTTTACCCAAGTTATATCGTTAAGGGGCCAGTCCGCTTTGAAAATTTCAATCTCAAAATTTCACTTGAAGAAATCGACGATGACGAACAATCAGAAGGGATTTCGTACGGTGCAGGAATTTTTTTTTACTACTTTTTTCGCTTTTCATCTGCCATTTTTTTATTTTTTGATAAAACTTTATATCCGAGGGTCATCTTGTAACTGGTGTCATACTGAATCTAATGGACTTTGTTTTTTTTTGTTTCAGACAAGCCGTTGCCGAGTTGTGACGAAGCTGCCTAGCCCACCTATTTTTGAGGCGTTACGTTAAACTATAGTTTTTGTACTTGAAAATGAATAAAAGTGAATTAAAATTTAGAAAAATTTATTTCAAGACTTTATTTATTAAGCCCAACAACTTTTATATTCATATCTTTTATAAAATCCTCAAAAAAAAAAATCGCGAAAATAGTATTTTCTTCGTGGCTCCAAAGTGAACTGGCCCCTTAATGTTTTCCTTAAACGCTCGGTGACGCCCTGTCTTTTTTCTCCCGTTACGGAACCTTTAGAATTTTTCACACGCGTGAGAAGTTTATATCGGAAGGGCCGTATAAATGAGACGATTTTCAGAGTCGTGATTTTTCGTTAAAGATTCGCTAACTTCGCTTGAAACTTTACCAGTACACTGGAACGTAATTTGTTTTTATTGTATATAAAAACCAATTGAATTGTTAAATATTCGGGTTTGTGAAAGGAATACCTTGAGGGATCATCGCAGTGTGAAATTTTCAACCAAACAAAAAATCGATTTTTTGCATTATCCGATAGTATAGACGGTTATAAGCACGCTGTTCAATTTTTGGGGCGTAATTCGATCAATTTCGGCCCCTACAGCCTTTCTTAGAGAAAGTGATTCGACCAGCGGCGTGAGACCAGGCGCAGACGGTTAATCTTTGAACGAGTTTTTTTTCTCTCGAAATGTCGTTTTTCAAAAGGGTGCACAATCCCAAAGAAAGTTTTCAAGCTATCCGTCTCACATTTTCACACATTTTGCTATGGTAGCTTTTTTTGGCTTAAAAAATACTTTGGGATCATAAAAACAATGTGCAAAGTCAACAATTTATCGATATCTATACAAATGTAGCTATCGTTATGCGTAGCCGTATTTTTTTCGTTTTTTTTTTCTAACAAAATGCTGACCGTTTGGATATTTTTCTCTCTCTATCTTCAAGGCCCTTTTTTGCACTCAAGCAATCTTTAAAAATAATGATCAAAATTAAAAAAATCGGCTACGTACCACCTTAGTCCCTGCGATTACAAAAATATTTTTAAAAAATTGAAAATCGGTTGATAAGTTTATGAGTATTCACTGAGACAAGGTCGAAAAAAGTAGTTTCGAGAAAATCGCGATCAAAGTTTTCGTTCCGTTTTTATTGATATAAAGTTGTTTCTTTCTAGAATATTGATACTTGCATTGAAGTATCAAGTCACGGGCGATGTGACGGTTTTTTATCTTCATTATATTTCTCGAGATAATAAGAGCTTGCACTTCATCTATGCTGAGCGATGACTTAAACAATTTTTTTTAAACTTGAATATGCAGAAATTTTGCTTTTACTGGCAGTTCCAAAATCGTGACAACGCAAACCTCGACCCCCCCCAATTGCGTTACGTAATTCGTGTACGCCCCCTTTGCATGGACCAATTTTAAATTTTGATAGTAGCTTCACAATTCATTCCCTATGGGCGTACGTAGCCTTTTAAAAAAAAATAAATGTAAACTTTTTTTTTCAAAAACCATTCACTGCTTCTTTTTTGGGCAAAAATAAATTTATTTCTGTAAAAGTGCGCCATCTTTTCCAAAATTTGATTTAAAAAATCCCTACGTAGTCCCATAGTTAATAACATATGGATAATTTTTTTTTGGTTTTTGTTCCAGGTCTAATCCTTCACGAGAAAACTGTCCTCCCGTGAAGCTATTTGTAAAAAAAAACACGTTTTTCAAGATGGGCTCCATCGCCGCCATTTTGTATAAAAATGATAACATATTTTTTTTGTACTTTAATATGTGTCGAATGAACCGTCTCAAAAGAAATCCTGCTTTTTTTATACTCCCAAAATAAATTGTCAGTCAGGCCTTTTTTTCTGCCGCTAGAGTGATGTTATCCCCCGAGGCCTTACTTTTTCACGGGTGACCCGTCGGTTTGTGTCAGTCGGTACGACGTATACGTAGAGATGTACATATTCCCCCATCACAGCGTTGAACTTTCTCTTTGCGCCGTTACTTTGCCCTGATTCGCGTTTTCGCGAATTCGACGATCGAAGCTATTTTTTTTTTTTAATACAAAAATCTGAGCGTGCCGTCTGAAAGTTTTCTAAATTCGAAAGGGGTGAAGTATGTGCAGTTTTTTTCCCCAAAAGTCGTTGCAATCGGCCGAACAGTTGGGCGCCCCTCATGGAGCAAAACAAACGACGTTCGTCGGTCCCGGCTCGGCAAGTGGTGGGGGTAAAAATGTCGAATGACCAAATATAGAACGACAAAGATTTCGAATCGGTAGAATTATGAACTCTCGAAATAACGAAAGTTAAATTATTCGAAATTTTATCTTTCGGCTGATAAAAAAATCGAATAACCATAAATCGAACCATTATTTATTGGAGAGCTAATTTATTCGAAAACGAACATTCAGATTGTCTGCAATTCGGAACATAAAAATACAGAATCGAAAAATGTGGAACACCCATATATCCGAAACGGAAAATAGCGAGTGCCTAATATGCGTAATACCGTCTATGGCGAAAAGCAATATATCCAAACGCAAAATGTCGATGGTCCGAAAGGTCGAACGGCCAAAATGGCGAACGTGGTGGGGCCCGTCACGTGGGATGACTGCCTTACGATATTTTAGCCGACTGACCGACAGCGCCATCTCGCAGCTTCCCTCTGAGGCGCAAGTAACGTATTGCTCGATTCGCCATCCGGGCCGTTCTACATTTTGACCCTCCGCGATTTCAACCACTCGACTTTTTGGCCGTTCGCTTTAATGATTTTCCGCATTGTGAACCATCGCCATTTTTTTTAATTCGGAGAATTGTCGTCTCGAATTATTCGGTGTAATGCATACAGACCCATCGATATTATGTTTTTCGATATTTTATTAAATCTGATTTTTGTTTTTCGCTATATCAACTTCCTAGATGTTCATATTCGTAATGGTTATTTTCGACTTCAGACTCTAGAAAGATTGATCTATCTATATTCGAACATGCGTCATTTTCGAATTCGACATTTTGGCCCATCTGCACATCGATTGTTCAACATTTTGTCCCCCACCCTCGGCAAGATACATGAGAGTTGAGTGTACATACATTTGGAAGAAAAAAAAAGAATAAAAAAAAACCATAGAAGTGGCGCAAATATCTACGGATTTGCACTCATTGCTCAGGCACACACGATTCAATCCTTTCACAATCATAAGCAAAATCTCATTATATCCGCGTATATTTCCCCTCCCCTTTAAGGGCCGTTCGAATAGAGGCACGACGAAATAACTTTACGCGACGAATGAAAAAGGACGAAAAAAAAAAAAAAAAAAAAGAAATACGCAGGGGCAACGTGAAAATGAAAATATTGCCGATTTTTCTTTGGAAAAATAATCTGTTCAATGTTGAGCGTACCTGTCGTGTCGCATATCGTCCCGACTGTAAACAATCCAATGCAAAAACACAGAAAAAAAATACATTAGTCGTGAAGAAGTGAGGAAAAAACGGGGCGAAAAGAAAAAGAAAATAAACATTTGGACGAGTGACTCTCGTCTTGAAAACAATGAGAGGGTGATAAATTTTCTTACGATCGTGTGTGAAACGATAGATTATCTTTCTTAATGAAAATAATTCATGACAATGTCTACGTATGTATGCGGAGGGGGCAGGGAGGGTGACTCTACCACAGGGCGTGCCCGGTGTGAAATTTCCGAAACATTATTTTCCATAACGAATTTGAAAAAACGAATAAAAACACTATGGGACTTCAAAAAGGTCCCCCTCCCCTGAATATTCGGATAAAAATGTTCAATGCAGCACTCAGACTCGAAGCAAAGATTCTTAACCCTTACTTGTAAACCTTGGGGTTTGGAAGCCACTTTTTTTCTTCTTTTTATGCGCAAATGCATCGATGACGTGTGTTCTACAGAAGTGTGGCAAGTAAGGGTCAACAACTGCATGACGATGGAAACAAGTTAGTTCATTGAAATGCCCAGAACGAAGCCAAAGGATACCCGATTGAAAAGAAGCACAGTATATTTCGAACACTTGCGCACCGCGCGCATCAAGAGACGGACGTGGTCGGGGTGGGGGAGATTCGAGAGTGAACATTCCGACGTAGAGAGAAATGCACAACAAAAAAAGACAAACTACGTTTGATGAATGAGGAAAAAAAGAACGTAAAAAAAAAAAAAATAAACAAAAAAATCGGTGTAGCGTGTCTTACGCAGGTCGCCTCGAGTCACCACCAAAACCACCACGGGAGTCACCATAGCGCCACTGGTCACTACCCCTAGGTGTACCCCGGGCCCTCTCTACAGTAATTCTGTAACAAGACACAATTGGGGGATATGCTTACTTGTCTCTCCAGGAGCGTGAGCGTCCGTAGCCACGGTCGCCTCGCCTCCCTGAAACACCACGTGCTATCTCCACCGCCACTCTGAAACACACCCAACAAAACCCCGCCTAAGTCCTCGACTAAATCTTACTCTAAAAGCTGCTTCCGTCAAATCCGCTTCTTTTCTTCTTCGTCTTCTCGTCTCTTTTCATTTACTCACTCCCTCAAATTTCATTCTCAAAAAACGGTTGCGGTCAGAAAACAATTGAGAAAAAAAAAAAGAAATTAACAACAGATGGGGAAGAAAAAAAATCAACATCGATACAATCTCCCGACAAGCCCCCGAACTCTCGTGTCTCCGTGTTTTCATTTTTCGTTCTCGCCTCAAAGGTTCTTATCGATTTTTGTTTGGTACTTTTTGTGGTTTGACTCTCGTTAGATTTTGCTCTTGCTCGCTCCCTCTGAACTAGCCTGCCTCGCTACTCTGACGATTGTTCTTCCGAAATTAAGAGAGCCCCCCTCCCCCGACAACCCGGCCTCCCCCCTCCCAAAGACGCGACAATGAAAATTTCTTTGCTTTCCGAAATTCAATCGTTTCTTTTTTAAACGTTATCTTTACTTTTCTGTTTTGACTTTTTGTTTATTCGTAATTGCGCGATCTACGAAAATCGGGGAGTTGATGGTGGTCGTTCAAAATGGCGGTAAAGTATATTGGATTCTCATGTGTTAAGTATATCCGCATATAAAATAGCAATGTGTGTTTTTTTTTGTATTCCTCGTAAATATGCGTTTCATTTTTTTTTTTTGTTCTTTGAGTTGATTTTTTCATTCTTTGATGTATTTATGGATATTTGAATTCTTTTTTCGTTTTTGGGAGAACGGAGGCGCCGATGGAGAGTAGCTCTCGGGTAATTAAGAGATAACAGCAGCAGTCAGATGAGATAGCGATTTTTTTTTCTTCAAGCGACAGAGCTAATTGTGCATGCCATTTCGAAATCTCAGTTTAAACAACAAAAAAAATCATGAGGAATTATGCCGTAACGATTATCTCTGATATTTCGAAATTTGTCCTTTCGTCTTCCTTTCGCAATCAATTGTTGCCGTTCGCCATGAGGCGAGGCACGTATGAGATCCAATATTCCGATATTTGTCGTTTTCACGAAAGTCTATGATTTCGTTGGTTTTTAGACCGGAGCGTGCTTCAACGACGAGCGTTGAAGAATACTGATTCTTTTTTGAAGACGCGCTATACGCGCTGTTGAAGCTTCAGTTTAGAAGTTTCGGCAAGGTCCACTGCGCCGTTTTCGAGAGAAATAAGTAAATTGAAATCCACGTGAGTTGACAGTTTTTGTTAATGAAAAAAAATAAAATAAAACGTAAATTTAAGGAATCATCAGTGTAGAATGTTTTTGAAATCGATTTTTTTTTGCACTATCCGATAGAATAGGACGTTTATGAACATGGACCTGGCCTCGCCGATTGATCTTTAGGATGTTATGTACAAAATTGATAATGGTGATAACATTTTTTTAATTTGATAGATCATTATGTAAAACATTTGGAAGGTTGTGTAAAAATTTCATGACGATGACGAAGCTGGCTACTGAGAAATTAGAATTCACAAATTACATGCAGCCTTATGGAAGCTGAAGTAACTTTGTAATTATTATTTTTTTTTGTTATGAAGGAGTGATGCCAAAAATACAACAACAAAAATCACACTTGAGGAAAAACATATAAGATATAGCGGCAACGTTCCATAGACCGAAAGTAGCGGGAAATTTAAATACGCATTTTCGTTCACGGACGACGTCGTTTCTTGCACCACAAAGCCACTTTTGTTTCTGATATATGTGAAATAAAAAAAAACGATCATTCATAAATATTTCTTCTATTTCTTGAAAACAAATAGCAAAGTTTGCTATTTAGGATTGCAATGTTACTTCAGTTCCCATAAGGCTGCGTGTAATTTGTGAATTCTAATTTCTCAGTAGCCAGCCTCCTAATCGTCGTGAAATTTTTACACAACCTTTCAAATGTCTTACATAATGACCTATCAAATTTTGTAAATTTTATTACGATTTTCAATTTTGGACACAACGTCCTTAAGTAGGCTCGAAATTTTATACGCGCTTTCCTCGAAACGTCGTTTTTCAAAACGGTGTACACTCTCGAAGGAAGAGTTTTCAAGCTATCCGTCTCAAATTTCGACGAAACATTCTTCACGCCATTCTTTATCTTGCTATGGAAGCTCTTTTCAATCGTCATATTTTTTTAAACGATAAACTCGAAAAAAATAAGCTAAATTGGAGGTTTTTTTTCTTCAAACCGCCGTCATTTCGTCAATTTTGATAAAAAAAAAAGATCTCCATAGCAAGGTAGCGGCTTTTGTACTGATTAATAATCTTCTTACCATTTTGTTTCGGATAGTATCTACGGCCACAACCGTGTTCACTGTGAGGACTCCTTTTTTTCGAAGACATTTTCAACCGTTAAAAAAATGTATAAAAGCAAATAAAAATAAACGTTTAAGGGCAAATATACACCTAAAACCCACAAAAAGGTCATTTTTGTGAATTTTTTCAAGAAAAACTATTTGAAATTTCGGATTGGGGTTTTAATTATCTAAAAGTATATACATTCGAAAATATGTTTAATTTTCTTTATTCAAAAATATCAAAAATATACAAAGATATTGTATGATCCTTGGAGCGTCGTAAAAAAATCGGTACCCAAAATTTTTCGAAAACCAATAAACCGATTGCCTTGAGGTTTTTTGTGGCTATTCTATACTATTTTATATTTTTAAATAAAGAAAATTAAACATATTTTTGAATGTATATACTTTTAGATAATTAAAACCCCAATCCGAAATTTCAAATTGTGTTCCCTGAAAAAATTCACAAAAATGACCTTTTTCCGGCTCTTAGGCGTCCGTAAACATTTATTTTCTGTTCTTTGCGAGTGCTTTGATTTTACATTTTAAAAATGCGCGTGAATCAGCTATTTTTCGACCCGTTACACTGTTATGATTCTTCGATTGCAGTTGACTGCGATCGATATTTCAATTTTCTCTCTCGAAAACGATGTACCGGAGATTTCGGAAACTTCGGAGTAGGATTTTTATCGGCCGTATCAATTAACGTAGAACGAGCGCGCGCTCTTGATTTCTGTAGATTTTGTTCAAATTTTAGCAATTGTCCGTGTCATTATACACGTTTGGATAAAATTTCAGAACAGTCGACTATTTAGATTGGGA
This sequence comes from Ophion costatus, assembly GCA_951751655.1. NCBI lineage: Eukaryota > Metazoa > Arthropoda > Insecta > Hymenoptera > Ichneumonidae > Ophion > Ophion costatus. Next base: position 2,855,795 of record OX632368.1, read on the forward strand.
GATAATGTGTTTTAACATTGCGACTTTTAACACTGCAGGGTCTGCATTGAAATTTTGACGGAATAATTTTCCGTAGAGTATTTGTCCCCTATAATAAGAAGACACATGGCAACACTGCATTGTTCCACGTATCCAATTACGTAAGTTTGCGCGCCATATTCAAAATAATACGGCAACACAAATTTTCATTTTGAAGTAATTTCCAATCGAACCAAGTTTTTCATTACTTACGAATTAACCAACACTTTTATTTGTTAATGGAGACGACACAAACAATGTAAAATATTAATATTTATAGCGCAAATATTTGTCACGACAAAAGTTTTTAACTTTAGGAAAACGATAATTATTTTTTTTCTCGAAATATTGAACAATACTGTTATGCGGTGTTGCCATATTCTTCTCATTATAGGGGACGAAGATTTTTTACGGAGAATTATTCGGTCGTTACGGAACGTTTTCAGCAAAACTGAATGGTAAAGGCAATCCAAAGTTTTTTCACTCTTTCCCTAACGAGTTTGCTATCTCAACATAATTTTTTTCAATATTTATAAACACAATAGAATACGAATTGTGCGACAGGTCAATGCAAATCCTGCAGCGTTAAAAGTTGCAATTCCAAACCCCATCATCTAATCTAAATAGTTCAAAAATTTCCCTCAAACATGCATAATGATATGAACAATGTCTGGTCAAAGTTTGAACAAAATTTATAGAAATAGAAAAAAAATCAATATCCTCCAACGAGTCTCAAAGATGTATTCGTACGCAGGCGGAGACGCAATCAGAGAATAAAAAAATGTCCATATTATCATGAATCTTCTTCGAAATACAATTTTGTGCTATTTTATGCGCCTCCTGTCCCGCTACGAAGCGAAATTTTCATCGCCAAATTCTCAAAAATAATCTCACCGTATTCTTATTCCGACGAATAATAAAATATCTCTCATAGCTCAAGCTTCCGCATTTACGAGAAAAAAAATCCCGAAACTCCAAAATATTACCGCAAATGAAGAAGAGAAAAAAAATATCGTCCAATCGACGAAAATTCTTACCTCTCGCCGAGGAGTTCCTTCCCGTTGAGCTCGTAGACGGCGTCGTCTGCGTCCCTGTAGTCGTCGAATTCCTAACGAGCAGAAATGTTTTTTTTCCCTTTAAAAAATGACGCAAAGCAATGTGACGTAAAACGAAGGCTGGGCCAACGTTGATTCAATTTTTTACCCTGGGGCCGGGGCAGATATATTTCGATCTCCATTTTTTGTGCAACTTTGAACGATTCTCATTTTTTTTAATGGATGAGTGTACTTTTCACACAGGTCGGAAAAAGGGGCAATTTTCGAGCAAACCTGACGAAAAAATATGTTGTCTCGTATAAATTTTGAACACCCCCTCCCCCTCAAGGGTCGAATTTCAATCTGAAGCGCTGTTGAAAAGTCTTATTTTGGGTTGAATATGAAGACAGCGTGGTGAGAATTAGTGACTACCGATTTATCGTATAACTGCCCAGCTGTTTGTAGACAAAATTTGCCAAATAAAAATTGAGCAATTTAAATATATTAATTTTCGTGGTATTCCAACGATGCTAGCCCCAACCTGGGGGGGGGGGGGGCATGGCAAAACATCAAGGAATTGGAAATCAAAGGAGCAATAAAACATTTAGTGCGAAGAGAATGATACTGAAGTTTGCATAGTTGGAACGCAAGTAAAGTTTAAAAAGCTGATTTTCTGAGCAAATCTGAGCTACGAAAAAAACTCGAGCCTTTTTAGGATCCTTATCACAAATTTACAGTACGAATGTGCAGGACACAATTTTAGATGATGAGAAAATGAAAATACGAGCAGATAATCGTCAATTTTCGTTGCAGTGCAACGATGCAAACTTCGACATCGTCACAGAGAAGGATATTCCAGTATACAGTGAAATTTCGTTTCTACGTGTTGTACTTACACGTTCTTATCATTTATACGTTAAATCTCTCTAACCTCGGCAGATACCGGTCATAAAGATGATAACAAAGTTTCATTTCTACGTTTTTCGCACTCAAACCTTATTAATTTTATTCCCCAGCGTCGGTTTCGAGGTTCGTTTTTTTTTTCTCAGTCATACGTTAATCACGCGTGATATTATCTCGCCGGAGAAAGTTTCACCTGACTGCGTCTTGATGTTTCGTTGTTTCTGACCTCGACTTCGTGTGCATGTACATTACATATCTCTCATCAATACGAACTCGTCTGTTATTTACCAGTCCAAAACGTCAAAGCTCAGTGTTACAAACTTGCATTAATGAAATAAAGGTTCAAAACGGAAATTGGAAAACTCGAGTTGGCTCCTTACTCAATTATTGCCGATCGAACGTTCAATTGGAAAATCAAACATTCACACGATAGAGGTCAGTACCTCTATAATGCGAATGTTTGGCAACTGTTGAAAAACATCGCGAACTATGGACCAATCGCCATTTTCAAACGTTAAAGAGTTTCACGTGCACACTGTATTTCACTTCTACGTTATTCTCACTTATACGTCATACTTGATGTTCCCCTTGAAAAACGTACAACGGAAGTTTCACTGTATAAAAAGTTATGAAAACGAAAGCTCATGTACATAACTCGTATGAAAAGAATGCAAAGGAGAATGCGGGCGTCTAAACATCCCCCAAGGGTGTTTAGTACACACTGAAAATAAAAACCTACCAAACCAAACCACTTTCATTGCTCCAATTCCTTCGATTTCTCGAACTTGTACATACGACCGGTGTGATGGTCCAGTGGTTAGCGTACTTGCCACTAAACCTGCGGATCAGGAGGTCGCGGGTTCGAATCCCAGTCGCGTACATTTCGTCGCGAAATATTTTTCTTCGGCATTTCGCGGCGAAATAAGACTAGTTCCACGACTGGGGGGGGGGGGGGGGGGGGGCGAACTTGATGATTTGTATTGGTACAGGTTTTCCGCAGTTTCCCATTACCCATGAGAGAAATGTCACGATGAATATGACACAGAGGGGGAAGTCGGCGGCAAGGAGGGGGGGAACACGGACAAGTGAAGAAAACGAACGTGGAAGTGGAGGAAAGAAACAGTCGCAGTGGGGAAAGAAATAGATAACAAACGCAAACAGCGTGTACCTCAGGAACAAACATTACATACATACGCACACACACGCAAAACACATATACAAAAAAATATCCGACAGGCATGGACACAAAAAATTCGTTTTCCAAAATTTGCTTGCCCGCTCGGTTTCAGGCGGCTCCAAATTCTCCCATTGATATTCAAGGGACGATCAAGCGGTAGGGCAAAAAATTGTCAGTTCAAAAGAGAAGATCTGCAAAGCATACGGCGTCAACCCCCACAAGCGTCATTTCCTCTATTTTGTTCTCTCCGGAGACACTCTGCATGCTTTTTGTGCTCCGAAGGTCGGAGCTTGGAGTTACAAAATACAAATGATCGGGGTCGTAATTTTTTTTTGTGGTCCAACTACACTTATCATCGCGTGCTACGGTGGCTTGTTGTGTATTTTTTTTTTTTTTTAGAAACAACGAAATTCTCGGGTCCTTTCTGCGACTTTTGGGCTTTTTTCTCTCTCTTTATTTCCTCTCGGAGTTTTCGAGAAAAGTGAGAATAACTTTTCCTCTTTTGGGAACAATTGGCCTTGTTTTTTTTTCTTCGCACTCTTTTGGCTGTTTCTCTTGTGACTTTCTTTTCTTTTTCTTCTTTTCTTTGACTCGACCATTCCAAAAATACTTACAACAAAGCCATAGCCATTCTTGATGAGGACATCACGAAAACGACCGTAATTTTTGAAAAATCTCTCAAGATCTCTTTCCTTGGTGCCGTATCGAAGCCCACCGACATAGACCCTTGTCCCTACCATACTGTAAAAAAAACAATTTTTTTCAGATTAGACTTACCACAAAGGCAAATCCATTCTTCATGGCGACCTCCTTGATTCTACCATATTTCCGGAAGAACTTCTCAAGGTCGCGCTCTCGCACCCGGTACGTTAATCCACCAACGAATACTCGGGTGCTCATTCTTAAAGGAAAATATAAAAAAACACCTTACAACAACAGAAACAACGGTTTTTCTCCGTTTCGTTAATCAGCAATTTAAAAAAAAAAAAAAAAAAAAAAATCAAGATTTGATCGTTCGCTTTGTTATCTCCTGTTTAAAATTATCATTGAAGGTAGCGGGTGTGATTTTCGACGACGCGTTTTCCCAAAATCGACGATCGAAGATATTTTGTTTCTCCGAAATCTAACGATGCCATCTGAAAGTTCGTGAAATTTCACGGGGGTTGAGTATGTGCAGTTTTTTTTCTCCAAAAAGTGTAGTTTCCGAGATATTCGAAGCCAAAAATAGCTGCTTGGGGTTTTGCCCCGGCGTAGGAATAGCAGCAGAGTTGCGCACTCGGAGGATTATTTTGACGAAGATTCGTTTTACGAACCTTGAAATACGAGGATGATTCGCGTACGGGTTAGCTTGTGGGATATTTCCCGTTAATTAACGAGAGACGCGTCGATATTTTGCGCAACGGGAAAAAGTTTCGCGATACGGCAAAATGGCGGCGGGGCGACGCGCGACTCGCCGCATTCTCGTGCGTTTATTTCCGCTGTGATTATTATTGTTATTATTGTTGGCGAAAATCGATCGCCGGTGCGAAAAAAGAAACAAGATGGAGGGCTTTGAAAGAAAGCGAAGTCGAGGAGTGTACGACGGCCGGGGGACTTTAGGAACGCGTACTACGGATAAAAACGTTTTTCCGTTATGCGGACGCGTCGAGGCTGCCTCGATTTTCGATCGCCCCTCCGCCGCGTGGAACAGATCGATTCGTCGACGAATTATCGTAATTGAAAGAAAAAAAAATGGACTGAAAGCAACGACGCCGTTGCGGAAATGGAAAACGACCCGGAAACGTTCGCCGCGTGACGTGCACTTTTCCCTCGACGTTAAACTTTTGATTCGATTATGGAAGTACAAAAAATAAGTATTCACTTCAAAAACGGGACTCACCTGAAAAAAACTGTTGTTCTCGGGCGTATTTAGTTATTTGTTGGCGCCGATTGATATTTCACTGTAAACCACTTTACTTTTCTCCCGTGGGCGAAATCACCCGCGGAGCGTCTCGAACCTTCGCAGCGTCGAACGGGCGCGTTTTGCTCGATTTAACGCGCGCAAACAAAAAGACGATACTGAAGCTTGTGCGAGCGTTGCGAGTGTAATGGCGTCGAAAAACGAGGGCTGCGGGCTTCTCGCTGTGCGCCTGTTGCGCGTGCGCGCGGGCCCCTTGACTACGTCGGCGAAACAAAACGGGGCTCACACGAGTGCGGCCAGCGAGCGCAACGCGCATGACGCTGACGGGATTTAGTCTCGAACGCAGACGCCTCGTAATGCCGCTTGAGGAAATACGCTAGTCAGGGCGGAGATTCTTCGCCTTTTTTTCGTGCAATCTCCCGTCGAGTCCCGAGTCCGCGTCAGAAATGTTGATGATGAAATTTATGCACCGGTCGAGGCGGTTCGAAAGGCGATTTTTAACGCAAATTCGTCGCGTTGTTGGATCGCGGTGCACCTCTCAGTAAACGGCGCTGCGAGCGTGATGGATTCAGGCGCTTTTCACATAAGCACGAACCCACACCAAAGTAAGCCCCTCCCACTTTGACTAATCGAACTTTTTTTTTACGAATCGTTTGGTGGTCGTTTGGTAGCGTTTGGTAAATCATTCAAATCGTTTGGTAGTTCTCCGTTTTTCGAAAAATCGATAATCAAAAATTGGACAGTAAGTTGGCCTCCCCACGTCGGCTAATCAAAGTTTTTTTTACGAATCGTTTGGCGGTCGTTTGGTAGCGTTTGGTAAACCATTCAAATCGTTGGGTAGTTTCCCGTTCTTTCGGAAAAAAAAAAATTCGATCCAAAAGATAGGACCACGGTCTTACATACAGGTCTGGAAACGAAGCCAGATTTCAATGGAGTCGTGCGTGAGGCAGGGTTACGAGCAGGGAGAGTAGAGGTAAGGAGTGGACACAGTGCTTACGAAACGTCCGCAAAAGTGCAGCAAATAAGGAGGCGCTGCGATCGTATGCCTCCGATCTTTCTCATTGTTGCAAACTCATAATAGCAACTTATAATTGATTACATTAAGCGGTGAACCAACTAAATAAACCAACTAAGAAAATAAAAACAGAACACAAATGTAGCCTTGACTGTCGTGGATTGGAAATATGTTTCAGAAAAGGGTATTCAGATGATTTATTTTTTCCACCGATGGAAATGAAAGTTTTAAAAAAATTGCCCTATGCAAACAACATTACTCTTTATGTGGCTTGTAAATGAAACTGCACTGAAAAAAAAGGAACCTGTCAAAAAATAGCAGTTGTACTTGCAAGAAAAATAACTTATAAATTATGCTCCTTTTTTTGCCTATTACTCCAGGGAGAATGAAGCGTAAAGGTTATGTTTCTCATGAACTGAACTACATGCATGAAATAAGAAACTGAAGGCTAACCCTAATGACGATTGATTGGAAGCAATATTGAAAATAATTCTACCTTGGGCTTTGAGGAAAACAATTTCGTGAAGATTTTCTCAATATTACAAAACACAATAATATTAAAAATGAGCCTCAAAGCGAAGCACAACGACACATCGAAATTAAATGCTTTTATTATTTGTGCGCATGTGTTAAGTTGGGACTATTATAATTATTTGAGACGTTATCGTCAGGAGAGCTGCTAGTGGCACGATCTGGAACTATTGCAAGTCGTATTTTTTAAGACGCTGGAACTACGTATTGGCCTATGCTGTGTCCACTCCTTCTCTCTAGACTCCCAGGTTACGAGCTTTACCTTTCATTCCGCTCGCCGCCGCCGCCGTCGCGACTATCGGCGGGTACCTCCCACCCACGGCCAGCTCAAGAAACTTAGCCGCCGACTATGAAAATATCGAATTTTTTTTCATGCCAATCGATTGTTAGTCGTTTGTGAGGGTTTATTAGACAAAATCCAGCGTTTGAGAGACTTTATTTATTTAATTATACGAAAAACAAATTTCATGCAAAAGTTAGCCGCGGTAAAATGGTTTTCTAATGATTTCGAACTTTTCTTCATAAGCAATCGTTTGTGAGTGATTGTTAGTCGATTTTTATCGTTCGTGAGAGCTTAATTTTTATTTTATCGTTAAAAACTTTCCATTCCCATGGCACGCTGCAAGCTACGTGAAGTTGGCAGCATGGCCACGATGGCTTTTTTTCTTCCACTATTTCTTATGATTGCTTCTTATCATCGCCCTCATACTTAACGGCTAAAACTAACGAAATTAACGAAAATATTTTACTCTTAGTTCCACGATTAAATTTATGATAGTTCTATTGCGTTTCACGGAGAGGGTATGAGGTTGAAGTTTGTATTGTTGGAACGCAATAAAAATTAATATTTTGGCAACCTTTGCTTACAAAAATACTACAACCATTGTTCAAGATATCTATTCATTTAGCGATCTATAATAGAAATAATTTAAAAAAAGATTTTTGATAACAATAAAAAATATAGAAAATATAATATAAGCAAGACCTTTCGTTGCGTTCCAACGATGCAAACTTCGTGCGACTCGTGCACCACCATTTTCTATTCTTTTAACAAATAAACTGTTTTACATACTTTAATATATACCTAATAACGCATAAAAGTTCTTGTAATTATGTATTTTGTTGCTTTGTTTTAAAAAATTTCAAAGATAACGGTCGAAAATGGGCATTGTCAGTGGTGTCCTTCCGTTGCACTCTGGGTCAGTTTGACCTGGACGAATTTGAAATAGAATGCTCGCGTCCCTAAAATTGAATGTTTTCAATCATTTTTGACAACTCAAATTTGGACTTTCCGAGCTGCTAAGGAAATTTATTTCCAAGGATGGTAAGAGGTCACCATCTTTCCATCCTTTGAAATAAATTTAAACAAATACCTCGAGCATTATTTAGATACACCTTGTCCACTGCTCGCCTCACAAAGATATACAGACAATGCTCATGCATCAGACGACGGAGATACAGCCTGAACAGTGTCTTATTCTCCTCGAAGAGCTTCATCGGCAATATTTTGTCCATCGTCCTCCAGTATTGGACAACAGAGAAGAAAGTCTGTTGGGCTGGTTACGACCTTGCTCGAGCCATAGAAAACATATTTTCCCAGGGTCTTTTGCAAGGCACGGCCCCCGATGATATTTTCCTTGCTTCATGCCTGTACTCGCTTCCACGCTCTGATCAATGATATGATCAATCGTGCTGGTCAGCATGGACATGATCAATCGTGTTGGTCAGTTGGAGCTAGTCGTTTTTCGATGGGCTGTAAAAACCAAAGATTATGATGCCGTGATTCGTCTTTGGCAATGAACGACTGCCAGCGTTCTCATCGCCAGCGGCGTGAATTAGAAGTCTTGTCAGGCGTAATACTTGCAAGCTTGAATAGTAGTATGTTAACGACGGCGTAATCCATGATGATAGGTGCCGCATCCAAGTACACCACAATGAGCTCTGACCAGGCTATGTGATCGGGCAAAGCGGCCTGGGTATCATCAGCCCACTCGGAGCCCATGATGAACGGAGTTTTCGGTGGAAAATTGATGACACCCTCACGTCTCATAGCAGCCTGAAAGTTGAGGCCACATGCTTTGACCCGAATAAACACTTCACCCTCTGCGAGTTGAGGCTCAGGTTTTCTCAGCACCTTTAGACCCTTGATATCCCCAAAGCCGTTGAGTATGATAGCATGCACGTATCTTGACTTCCGGTGTTTTCTCCTCGCCGTTCTCCTTTGGCTTCTCGCTGTCGCTATTTTCCCCGATCTTCTTCGCCTTGTAATCGGCCGCAACGATTTTCTCGTCGATTCTTTCTTTGTCGGGCTTCGTTGTCGGCATTTTTCGTCGGTGGTGTGCCGGCGTCCTGACGCGTCGTCCTCGACGACCGGGCTCGTTTTATTCGTCTCAGCAAAATAAATGCTCCAAAACGCGACGAAAAAACAGACTCCACTTTATCACACACTACTACACATTGCATTTAATTTATTTCGACCGAATGTACGAGGTTAGAGTGCCTGGTACCGATCTGTCAAAAATCGAATTGTTTTGGAAGGTGACGAGGCGAGGCATTTTAAACACTTTAGGCAAGTTTTCATATTCTGTTCTTGCGGATGATGAGCAGGGTGCGCCCCATGCGTGACACGGCCCTGCGGTTAGTCGCGTTTTTGGAAAAATTCTTATATTTCACAAAATATGAACTCTCAAACGATTTTATCGAACTCTCAAACCCTCCCTACCGATTCTCTATTATTTGTGCTACATTTTAGGCACTTTAGGCAAGTTTTCATATTCTCTGCTTGCAAATGATGAGCAGGGTGCGCCTCATGCGTGACACGGCCCTGCCGTCTGTTGCGTTTTTGGAAAAATTCTTATATTTCATAAAATATGAACTCTCAAACGATTTTATCGAACTCTCAAACCCTCTCTAACGATTCTCTATTATTTGTGCTACATGTTAGGCACTTTACGCAAGTTTTCATATTTGCTTACGAATTATGAGCTGGACGCGCCTTATGCGTGACACGGCCCTGCGGTTGGTCGCGTTTTTGGAAAAATTCTTATATTTCATAAAATGTGAACCCTAGAGTAATTTTTTTGTACCCTCAAACCCTCCCAAACGATTCTCCAGCGATAAAAAAAAATTGTGAAAGGTCGTTTTTTACGGATTAAAAAAAATCTAGGGGCTAACTTCACGCAAAAAATTAAATTCTTTTTTTTTTTGGAGAAACTATAAACTCTCAAATCATTTTTCTTTTCTCTCAAACTCTCTCAAACGATTCTCAAACGATTGACATTAATTAGAATTATTTATTATCATATCGGGGGGCCAGCTTCACGGAGGTCTGTTGCCACTCATCAGTTTTTCCTCTAGGAATTTTTAGCGTTGTTTCGCATGAAATTTAGAATTTTTTTGTTCCTCCGGTTCGCGTTGGCAAGCCGCCCGAGAGTCAGACATAACCTCGCGACCTGCAACGAACATAACCTTCACCGAGTTCAAGGCACTCGAATGACAAAACTCCAAAGTCCCGTAGTTAGTTTACCGTACGATAAGTGAGAAGAACCGCTGGATCAGCGCTTTAAACGCAGAGCCAAAATGATCAAAGCCATTTTAGTCTTCAACAACCATGGGAAGCCACGATTGTCCAAATTTTACGAATACTTCGTGAGTACACTTTCCAATGTTTGTTTTTTCTTTATTCTTCCGCCTCTCTGCACGCAACTGCGTCCCTTTTGTGGACGTTGACAGGTGTCAAGACCTTTTTCTTCTCAGTCCCCGTTTTTTCCATGCGACAAGTTGATTGTGCAGGCGGAAAGCACGATAACAATAGACGCTGCAGTTTATTCAGTCGTGAATGTGTACGTGCAGGCCCAATTTCCGCGATTTTGCGACCGGAAGTCGTCACCAAAACGAAGAATTTGGTTTTTCGAACTATAAGCTTTTGAATTTTCGTTTTAATTGAATTTTCACAAAGCTCTGTTTTCTCGAATATATATGGTCGCACTTTTCACGATTTTCCGATCGGAAGTCGCTACCGAAATAAAGATTTTTTTCTCGTAACTATTCTCTTTAATCTTGTATTATATAAAAATGTCTATAAACTCAGTTTTCTTTAATATATATACATATATGGATAGACACTCTCCGCGATGGTGCAACCGGAAGTCGTCACAAAAACGCCGAAACCTTTCGTTTTTCGAACTCTAATCCTTTGGACTTTTGTTTTAATTGAATTTTCAATAAGCTCTGTTTTCTCGAATATATATCGTCACGCTTTTCACGGTTTTCCGACCGGAAGTCGTTACTAAAACGAAGATTTTTTTGCTTAAATGTCTAAACTTTTAAACTTTGTACCCAAATTTTCGAAAAACTCAGTTTTCTTAACATTTATACGCGCGCACACACGACACACACACAGAGAGAGAGAGAGAGAGAGAGAATTTCCGCAATTTTGTGACCGAAAGTTGCAACAAAAATAATTTTTTTTGTTTTTCGAACTCTAATCTTTTGAATTATTGTTTTATTTGAATTTTTAGGAAGCTCTGTTTTCTCGAACATATATATAACAGTTTTTGCGATTTTGCAACTGGGAGTCGTTGTAGAAACAAAGATTTTTGTAATTGTGTATTTAACGAAAAACTCCGTTTTTCGAAAGCAGTCTCCACAAGAACGAAGACCTCTTTCGGTTTTCTAGCTCTATACTTTCAATTTTTTGCTTCAATCTTTCGATTCAATTTTTGAAACCCCGCCTTACGAAAACCTTGCAAAAACGGAGCTTTTTTTCTCAAAACCCAAAAACTCTACGGTGCTGAAAAATGGCTGAACAGGTTTCCTTAGAGTTTTGCAATGATGGAAAGAAAATCATAGAGAAGATAAACAGAAGAAAAAGTATGAGAATAGCGAGACGTTGATTGGAGTTGTATGTTTTAAGAATGAGGACATGCAGCAGCAGATAATCAAGGAGACGTTCCAACTGGTGTCCAAGCGAGACGACAACGTGTGCAATTTTTTGGAAGGCGGAAGTCTGATCGGCGGCTCGGATTACAAATTGATATATCGTCATTACGCGACCCTCTACTTCGTCTTCTGCGTGGACAGTTCGGAGTCGGAGTTGGGCATTCTGGACCTCATTCAAGTCTTCGTGGAGACGCTCGACAAGTGTTTTGAGAACGTGTGCGAATTGGATTTGATATTCCACGTGGACAAGGTCCATTACATACTGAACGAGTTGGTGATGGGCGGTATGGTGCTGGAGACGAACATGACGGAGATACTGACAAGGATCGAGGAGCAAAACAAATTGGAGAAGCAAGAGGTGAGTTTCGCTGACTTTTCCTTTCTCTTCCTATCTCGCCGTCTCTCTGTCGCGTCGTTCTTTCCTGATTTGCGAATGAGCTTGCGCCTCTTTCCGGCACAAAAAACCTTCCTCCTCTTTCCTCTGCGTTCAATCTTCCCGACGTTTTTTCGATACTTTCCCCTCCGCCTGCTAACGACCGAGAGCGAATTGATGGAAAAAAAAAACTCGCAAAATTTATGGTGTCAGCGTTGATGTGCTAACGTGCTACGTTTTAGGGGATTTGCAAAACGAGACGAACTTGTTCGCCGAGAACCTGCTCGTACGTTCTCCTGGGGCCCCCGCTCTAAAAACTAAAACGACAATAATCCAGGCCGTAGATTGTGAAATATGCGAGCAACCCGAAAACAAATCTCATATCGCTATATACGCATTTTAGTCTGATCAAAGAGAAAAGAAAAAAAAATACAAAAAGTGCACCAAAGACAAAGACGCAATCAAAATATAAATTTATATAATCATAACAAAATAGGGAACGACGGAGTCATAGATGTAAGATACGTACCGGATTTGTCACTAGAAATTGAACACTCGAATATTTTTATGACTATTCATTCAGACGGAAGAAGTCACCGCTAAAATTAACGTCTCTCATTAAGATCTGCATTTTTGTCGACTCACTTTTTTTCGTTGACTAGATGCGTTAAATTCATTTCAAGGTCACGCTTGTTTTTTGAACAAAAAACATTGTTACGGTACCTTGAGATGACCTTGATATAGGTGAAATAAATGGGGGGGTCAGGCTGTAAATAACTTTTGTTGATTTGTTAAACCCGAAGATACCAATTGAGAGTGTAACTTTTGTTCGAGTGTCTATTTCCTAGTGACTCCGCCTGTATGAATATGTAAGTATAAATAAAAAAGTGGCTTTTTAATATTTTCGCTCTATCGCTACATAACTAATTTTGTTGTCGCCTAAAATCGTGACAAGCTAGTGCCTTAACTCTCATCTGTATACCTGAAAAATCTCCGCTGAGAATATATAATAAAAGTCACGCAAGTGTATATACCGTTCGTTACAATTAATATCCGCAGCATCATGTCGACGTAGAATAGTTCGCCTGTACACGTTCGATTGCAAAAGCAGCGTATCTTATTCTTCTTTTGTTTTTATTTATAGCAATATTTACTTCATTAATGAATTTACTTTTTTTTTTAAAGCGTTCGCGAAACTCAATCGAATTTGTTTTTTTTTCCCGGTGTTTCTAGACTTGGCAATGTGACTAAATATAAAAAAGATTGGTTTGTTTTTTTAATTAATACCGTAATTTGCTTTCGACTCGTGTGTGACTAAGCGCGCGCTGGAAACTTCGAGCGGCCATTTTGAATGCGCCGTGGCGTTTCTGAAGGCAGGCGTATCTTCGATGCTGCCCACTCCACTAGACTTCTCGCCTATCCTTCTCTTTTCATCGTCTCTTCTTTCCCTTCGTCTATTCTTTTCTTACCTTTCTTTCTTACCCTCCCCCCCCAATTCCATTTTTGACCCGACGCTTCGCTACTTCCGGTTCTGCGGAAAATCTCTCGCGCCTATACCGAAATAAGGTGAGAAGGAAACAAAGAAAGGAATCACTTGTTCTTGTGTTTGGTGTGTCTCGTGTGTGCAGGCGGGAATCACGGCGGCGACCGCGCGCGCCGTATCCGCAGTCAAGAACATGAATATACCGCAGCAGATAAAGGACATGAAGCTGCCAGACTTGCCACAGGCGATAAAAGATCTCAAATTCTGACCGGCCGTTACATCGTTGGATCCGAGTTGACTGATTGGCCCGCCGCCGTCGATCGACACTTCGACGCGCAGCGACAGATACGACGACGTGACCTCGTCGCGGGCAACGAGCTACGCTTCACGCAATGCCTCGTCGACTTTTTCATCCTCGTCCTCCTCGTCCTACGATCCAATTGGAACCAGTGAAAACGAACCGATGCTCACCGTACCGACTACTTGCCTCGCGTCGAGCAACAAGCCGCGACAATTGAATTATCAGAGCTGATTAGACCACAAAGTCCTCGTGTGTTACATTACCGATTGTTTCGATATATTCGATATATTCGATGCGCGTTCGATTGTTTCGATACATTCGATATACGCTCGATTACTACGATATATTCGCTGCACGTTCGACAGTTTCGTTAAACTCGATCATTTCGATATAATCGATTTTCATTCGAGTCTTTCGACAGTGCGCGATCGATTCGATTTCGAATGTTCGGATTCTCTCGATACATTCGATGCACCCTCGATTCCATCGATATATTCGATCATTTTGATACAATCGATGCGGCTTCGATTTTTTCGATATATTCGATCATTTCGATACAATCGTTGTGCCTTCGATTCCGTCGATATATTCTATCGTTTCAACACAATCGATGCGCCTTCGATTATTTCGATATATTCGATAATTTCTATACAGTCGAAGCGGCTTCGATTTCTTCGATGTATTCTACCATATCGATACAATCGATGCGCCATCGATTTCTTCGATATATTCGATTCGTTCGTTAAACGTGCAAACACGAGGCATTGTACAGTGTTGCCCGCGACGGGGTCTACGTAATTGCACGAGGAAATAAAAGCGACATCGTCGACTGTGCGGGGCGCAATGCGGGAGGAAAGGATTGCGCAAAAATTGCGAGTACGTCCGGCATATTTATGTATCGTCAAGAATCGTAAGATCCACGACAAAAACCAAAACATTCGTACTCCGTGTCGAGCTGTCATCCGGGGAGAAAATATTTCACCGCGTAGTCGTGCGTGAGGTCGGCTACTTGGGATGAGAAAAAAAAAGACAAAATGAATAATAAGTAGCCGGGACCAAAACAACGAGATGCCAAATTAAATACGTTCGATCGAGAAATCCGCCGTCGCGATATTTCATTGTTCCGTAATCTACGATGCAAATTATTGCACGAAGCGTCATTTCGTTTGATCTGAATGATTCGTCGCGAATTTTAAAGACTACTGCTATTAGGAATTAATATTATCCTCTATTATATATTATACGTATGCGAATATATATGTATATACTATGGCGGAAAAAATGTAAGTATCTACGATTTTTCGATCGGGACGAAAAGTTACCGATCGCCGCGCAAAGGGGAGGTGTCGTATTTTTTTCCTCTTACTCTATCACCCTTTTCACTAATTGCGCGATCTTGAACTTGACCGGTTTTTTTAGAAAGCGTCCATCGAAAAAAATTAAACCGAGCCGGAATTTTTTTTTTTAGAAATGTTTTCACGTTTTCCATAGGAACCGCGAGGATTGTGTCCATACGTTCCGCCGGCAGCGCATTAGTATAAGTCTCTCTTTTTCAAATTTACACTCGTATAATCAAGATCATGGTCGGGAGCAGAAACGAGGCGGGAAGAAAAATAAAAGCAACGTGTAGTATTATAAAAATCGTTCTGATCATCTCACTCGAGGAAATGTAAAAAAAATACAATAAAATTACGGTGCGACGAGCGATGTATTTGTTTTTTTTCTAGAAGGTGGGGTGCTGAGGATTTGCTTATTTTTTAAATCGACGATCTGTAGTGAAATAGAAGCCCCAGCTTGTTCGACGTTTAAATGTTTATTGATATAGTAATGCGTTTGAAAGAGAGAAAAATAATAAGCACGAGTGAGCTTTTTTCCTCGGCTAATGTTACTTTTTCACGTGCGTAAGTTCGTTTCTCAGGGAGGTCCATATGTAGCCACTCCCTGACTCGGTAAGAGGTGGCGGATAAGGCGTGTTCTTGAGCTTGTAGTAGTCGGACGGTGCGTGCATCACGAATTCCATGCACTCGAGTTTCCTTGGGAGATCCTCCTCGGGACCGATTATGTAAGTCTCGGGGCTGAAACCCTCGTAGGGCGGTGGGCTATGAGAGAGCGGGAGAGAGAGAAAGAGGCGTTGATTTCGTGCGCCGAAACAAAAATTCCCTAAAAGTGGCGTGCAATATCGGAGAGGCAGTGAGAAATTATTTTACGATCCGTCGAAAAACGCGCGTCGGCTAACATTTTTTACTCAATAATTATATTATTTAGGTAACGATTAATTAATAAATAATAGGTGCAATTATAAATAAAACGTTGAAAATAAAATACTCAATTATTATTTGGTTATTTAGGGAATAATTAAATATTCAATCCAATAGTTGCAATAGTCGCAACTATTGGTCAATGATTCGTATGATTTAACAAATTATTATGCGATACATTATTTGTAGCACGTGATTAATAAATGAAAGTTGCAACTATTATTAAACGGACGATATTACTCAATTATAAGTATATCCTTGCGGGTTTTTATACGGCTCCCCCCTTTGTACAATGATACCCTTTTACACGTTTTCTTCTTCTTTTTTAAACATAGGTCTTTCGTTCTCTTTCTCCCCTATGCTTTCTTTCTTACCATGCATTCGAACCATTATTTTTTTTTTCTTTTGGTTCACACATTCAAGAATGTGTTCCAAACGTTCTTCTTCCTTCCTACACACCGGCATAGAGTATCTGCGTATCGCTTTTCACCTCCTTTGCGTACATTTCCGCATTCTTAACCTGGCCCGTGTGCCTTTAGTTCATTCCACTATGCCGTTCTCTACCCAGCACACTTCCATTTCTAAACGTTGTTTTCGATTTTTGTACTTAATGCCAGTCTTGTATTTGCTGGTCGGTTTTTATTCGTATACCTCTTTCGATTGTTCTTCTTAATCCTTCCATATCTTTATCTCCTTTTCTTTGCCACATTTCTCCCACTCCTGCCTTCTCCGTGGCTCCCTTAATTTCCAGTCCCCATTTGGATGAGATTGCACTTAACATCGGCTTCTTTTTTCATACATCTTTTGGCTCAATGAATTATTATTTAACTATTATTCAACGACTAACCATTCAATACATATTGTTCAACGTATGAACAATTCCTCTCACCGGATAATTGTAACAATTAATCGATCACCAATACTTACGACTGCCAGTCGATTAAAACAACTGCCTCAGTAGATTATTACTTGACGAAGTATTGACAAAATCTCATATGAAATCAGAACTATTCGATAAACAACAGTCGAAACTATTATTCAAAAGTGGCATGTCCAGAACTATCAAGTACACGTTTGCAAGTACTACAACTAAATAATTTACCTATCATCGAATAAACGTCAGCGATGGATTAACAAATTAAAAAAGATAATTGCGCTTGCCTGGCGGCGGTGGGTAAAAGCCAAGTGACCGCTGCGCTCTTCTCGCAGTACTGGTCCGTCAGTAGGCCTCTTATCTGAGCGTAATAAATGCCACCATCCGTGTCTTCCATGGAAACTATATCGCCGATTTGAAAGTACGAGCCCTTGTAGAAGACGAAGTTACTCGTGACCGGAGTCGCCACAGCGGAGGGAGCTTTCATTGGCTGAAAAGTACACGCGTCACCTTTTGGATCAATTGCCGCGTGGTGAGGCTCGTCAACATCTTACCTGCTTCTTGAATATGTGGCGACGTCCCTTGCCCTTCGGGACCGTTTTGGGGGCGACGTTGCTGTTCGGCCTCGGCTTGCAGTAGCGCGTTATTCTCGTACTCTTGCGCGACGGCTTGGCGTTAGCCGCTGCAATCGTCCCCGCCTCGTCATTCTCGCTCTTGACGAGCGTCGCGCCGGACGCGCTCGCGACGCGTTCGGCCTCCAGGCAGGCGTTGCACAGACTGCCGGCTTCCGTCGCGTGCCACAGCGGTGTTTCCCTCGTCCCGCATCTCACGCACTTCGGCTTCTCGCCGAGAGGCATGACGAAGCTTTTGCACTCGAGGCCGATTTATCGATCGCGCCGCGGCCGATCAGCAAGTCGCGGCACGAGCCAATCTCTCGATAGTGTCGCGACAATCTCGGGATGATGCGACAGCTGACCGCTCGAGGAGGTACACGCTCTGTTTCGAGCACGGGAGATCGACATAACCTCAAAACTTTCCCGAATTTACAGATTGACAAGACCGAATTGGAAATAAAATCGGTATGTCTTTTTGCGGTGTTAGTGTGAAATTTGTGACAGATCTCTGGGACTAACCTCAATTCTGGTGAGGTTATGGATACCGGCGGAGAGACTTTGAATCGTAGATCGGAAACGACACTCAATTGTGGAACGTTGAAAATATTGGGGGGGATAAGAGCATTTTGTGGATTGGAAAATGAAAGTTGTGGATGTCTTGTTTTGGTTTCTTTATTTTGGAAAATTGGGCTTGGAAGTTTTGACAGGTAACAATGTTGGCGCCGTTGCGATCGGAGCGCTGCGGTGGCAAGATTCGATACTCCGAAAAGAGAAAACTACCTACGTCACCGATCGATGATAAGTCGAGAAGTTTTGCATGAATTTCTTCCGCGGTGGGTAAATGCAATCGTTCATTTTACCATCGGATGGTCATCTTTCATTCAAACAAATATATGTAAGATAGGTGAAAGAGGTAGGTACGATAGGTAGGAAGAGAAGTGCCTGACACGCCGCACTTCTCCCCCTGCTGGCATGTAAGGCTGTCCTCAAAACAAGCCCAAGCAAGCCTTTTCAGTAACACATGATTGAGAGTTCGTAACTATCCAACAGTTGGCAACTGTAATCGCTGTTTTACCATCGGATGGTCATCTCTTCTGCGGACAAGTCAATACCGCGAGAAAGGCGTGCCGAGCATTTTTCTCTTTTTATTTGCGCGGTTTCGTGGCATCGGATCGCGCGCGCTGTCGGATCCCCCGTACGAGGAAATAGCGCGAAACGCGACTGTGTTATTCGCCAAGTTACTCAAACAATTGATCTGTTGATCGAGCGCACGTGTATGGGTAGGTGGGTGGGAAAAAAGGACGCTTCTCGATAATGACGCATTTGCTGACACACAACAGGCGATAATTGTTGCGGGGTGATAGTAGGAAGAAAAGTGGTGCGCGGAGGCTTTTCTTTTGCTGCACAGCGGCAAGAACGTGTGTACGTGCGCACGTAAGTGCGCCTGTATTATCGATCGGGACCGAAGGATAGACACGCGTCAAAAAACTATGACTATTCGCGGCGAGTCGTGAATCTCGACTCCGGTCAGCCGGTTCTGACGCTCTGCGATCTCTACCCATTCTCAGCGAACAAAAATCCTTTTTTTCGGCAAACAATAATATCAACCTTTTTAAACGAACAAAAAATTACAAAATGTACAGCTCCCATTTTTCCGAAACCGATAAACGTTTTCGGCAATTGCGCGAACTATAATTACGATCATCGTATAGTGATATTGAATATGTCCCTTTTCTAGCGGTGAGTAATAACCTTTTTTATGGTTAATGTATTTTACGTTTTTTTGCTTGGTTTTTTGCTTATGATTTATGAAATAGTATTTTATTTTTGTCTATGTCGTCAATGTCATAGATAACATATCGTACTGTTCTGCCTTTTATATTTTCGTATTTTTCCCAAATGAAACGTCACGGGTGTCGTTTGCGTTCGAAAAATCGAATGTCTCGCATTCGGTATCGTGTTATTTTATTATAATTACAATATATGTTTATTCGGTTTTATTAAAAATATATATTTAATAACGCAAAAATACAAATATACTAAATATATAATATAAGTATATATAATTTGCATTTAATATTATATATATATATATATATATATATATGTACTCAATCTTATTATACTTATACTTAATCAAGTTGATATATAAATTTATAAACAATAGATCCTAACTTGTAGTTGTTCACAGTCACTTGTAACAGTTCAAAATCTGTTGTTTATACATTTTTTCTCAATAAAAAACAAATTATTAATTTATTTTAAAAAAACTATTCCATCCATTCATGTATTATTATATAATTCAATTTATAAGAAATTAGTTTATAAATTGGGTAAAAACGATTTTCTGAATCTTATGGAATTCTTTAATAAATAATAGTTATTAGGATAAAGAATGAATGCTGTATGAATATTGAATCGAATTGAATTAAATTAAATGAGTGCATCCCTTTGCTAATTTAAGAAAACTAATTCCAACAACAAATAATTAACAATTCGTCAACTATAAACAAAAAATTGGGTTCCAGATATTAACAAGCATCCATCATGTAACAAACAATACTACAAATAATAATTCATTCAATGAACAATAGTCGCAACTATTAGTCGACAAATATATCTACGTCATTAAAACCCAATAAACAATTCGAAAATCGATCGATTATAATAACTTGACGAATGGATTTAAATATAGTTGTTATAGAAATTTGTACAATCAAGAAGGTAAATACGGTAATTGTAGAAATTACGAAAAAATTATGAAATTTGGTACACAACTTTTAATGTACATACAAATAAATGTCCAAACGATTTTTCAATCATCTTACTTGTTCCTTCAAAATTAATTCTTTTGAATAATCCTGATTTTCGGGTCGTCACAGTAGCCTAACCCCTTAATGCCCCTTGAAGTTTCATTGTGGAGATGTTGTCATTGTCGTTATCATTACTATGATTGTAGTATTTATAACTTTTTTTGCAATGTTTATTTTTTTAAATTTTACTGTTAATGTGATTATTATTGTTGTCTGTGTTTGTTGTCGTTATTACTATGATTATTATTGTTGTTGTTGGTGTTGTTATAATTATCATTATATCGTAACATTTTATTTTTGTCATTTTACTGTCATTGTTAATGTTATTATTATTCCTATCATTATTATATTACTTTTGTCGTTATCCCTATTATTATTTTTATTGTCGTTGTTGTTATGGCTGTCACTGTTGTCTTATTTTTGTCGTCGTTATTACTTATATTATCGTTATTATTATCATTATTCGTATTTTTGTTATAATTCTATTTATAATTATATTTCAATATAATTATTTTTATTATGCTGTGATCTGTCAGAGAAATTTGTTTATCAGACAATAATACGTAAATATTTTTCCGATACGAGACATGATAATTATTTGTTATTTTTTCTGTTATTCCCTCGCTGGGTATTTACTACGCCCGTGTATATATATATTCTTATCTGATGGACTCATCGCTATATATATATATATTTGGGGCATTCCGCGCCAAATTGACGACGTTTAGATCCGACCCCTTTTGATTTGGCTGAAACTTAAATATGTTATTGTTTCCTTCTAAAAACGCTAGTGTGATATTTTTCAATTTTTTTTACATAACCGAAAATATATAGCGAATTTTTGAAAAAATCAATTTTTTTCAGGGCTTATAATCTTCTGAAAAATTGACCAACTAAGATCGTTTGTTTCAAATTTTTTTGTTCCGGAATGGACTTTAAGAAAAAAAAATAATTTAAATCATCTATATCACTTTTTAGTTTTTGGAGAAAAAACGAATTTTTCGAGCTTAAACACCTTTTATCTTTCTTCTTAAAAAAAAAATATGATAAATTTAGCGTTTTATGAGGCAAAAGTCATCGTGGTAATATTTTTCTTTCAATTGGTTTTCAGAATTGATTTGTTTTCGGAATTTAGCATTTTCCTATGATTTTGTCCATAAATTGCATCTCAAAATTTCAAAAAAGGAAAAAAAAACATTTCATTTGGTCGTTTCAAAGTTATGAGCGTTTGAAAAATAAAAACGACGTTTTTTTTTATTCACTACATATTTCCGGTTATGTAAAAAAATGTTGCTAAAAATCACACGAGCGTTTTGAAAAGAGAACAATAACATATTTAAATTTTAGCCAAATTAAGAGGGTTCGGGTCTGAAAGTGGTTGATTTCGCGTGGAATTCCTCATGTATATATTCATATGTGTAAATATATATATATATAGTGGCGTACGAACAGTACACGAGGACAATATATTGTAAAGAGGAGCGACCAGGGACTGTCGCCCGATGATCGATATAACATACGCGAGTTACACGTCAGTTCAAGCATTTTTCCTGCGAGGGTATATTATTTATGCACGCCGTTCACGTGTTCCGCGCTTATGCTTATTCACCGCGGATGTGTATCGGTATGTGTTTACGTGTCATTTGCTAATGTCCACCTCGCTCGTCGTGTGCTTCACTCCATCTCGCCTATTTTTACGCGCGTCAAGCGGTGCTTTTTTATTATCACTCGCACGCGTATGAAATTCTCGCAGAATTCCGCAGAACGGGTCTAAAGTTCGGCGATAAAGTATACGAACCCTCGGAAGGACGAGGGCTTTGAAAAAAGATGTTAGGAATTAGTGATAAATTGCTGATTTTCGTGATTTCTTTTTAAAGGCAAGATTTCTCCACCATTTTTGAGACTTGGACTATTTTTTATTACTACCTTTGGCTGTTACATGGTATATTTTTTATTAATCTTTAAAAATGGCGGATGTATGGCACGGCCTTCTAAAAGGGGTGCGGCTACACTTTGCCGTGAATTTGTTTTTTTAATTCTAAATAATATTTAGCGTTATGTTTTAGAAAATAAAATCGAATTTTTTTTTGAAAATTAAAAACAAAATAAAACATTTCAGAATAAAAATTAACAAAAATTCAAAACTGGAAATAAAAATAAAAAATTCAGGACTGAAAAAAAAGAAAATTCCAGACAAAATACATTTTTTTTAAAAAATTAAAAACGAAATAAAAAATTTCAGAATCAAAATTAACAAAAATTCACATATGGAAATGAAAATAAAAAATTCAAAACTTTGAAAAAAGGAACAAAATTCCAGACAAAATCCAATTTTTTTTGAAAATTAAAAACAGAATAACAGTACAATTTCAGAATTAAAATTAACAAAAATTCACAACTGGAAGTAAAAATTAAAAATTAAAACCTGAAAAAAAAATCCAGACAAAATACAATCTCAAAAAAATTCTGAAATCCCTCGATTAGTTTTTTAACTGTTTGTCACGACAGTTTTGAAAATGCAGTTTAGAAGTCCGTGCCATACGTCCACCATTTTTAGATATTGCAAAAAAAATGCCACGTAACAGCCAAATAAGTAATAAAAGATACACTTAGTCTTAAAAAGGGGGAAGAGATCTTTCCTTTTTGAAAAAAAATCATGGAAATCAGCAAATTTTTTCCTCGCCTAAAGGTATCTCCCCCCTTAAGGCCCTTCTAGTCCAGAGGTCTAAATTTCGGGGTTGGTGAAAAATACATATATATATATATATATTTTACCACCGATTTTTCACACTTTTTATGTTTTAAGAAATTACCAAAGAAATGTGTGGCGATTGGGTGCTGTGGTGATGAGACATGATTGCAAAGCTCTCATTCATCCGAAATGGAAATAAAACCAATTTTCTTGATGTACCGAAGAAAACAAAAAACGAATGGCAACGGTCCAGAAAAAAGTGAATTTTTCGCCCTATTTTTTCGAAGTTAAATTTTTTAAATAGTGATAACAATAACTTCGCAATCCCTAAGGTAAAGACGATAGAGGAATTTATACTGAAGGTCCATACTAAATTTAAAGTTAATCGGTTAAAGAAATCGAGATTTTATGTCAACCAGGTTAAAAAAAGTTGTCTCGAGAAAAACGCGTTTGAAGTTTCGAGTACAATTTGAGACAAGCGCAATTATCTTGGCATAATGGGGCGTTGTACTTTCGATAAATTAATCGGCCATTCCCGCCTCGCAAAGTGTACCTTTCTCGACTTCGGAATGATGAATTTCCGAAGCCCGTTCTTCCTTTTCCTCTTGAGGATATATTCTCAAGAAGCGTAAGAGCACTTCAAGAAAATGGCAAAAAATCGTTTTTTCCCAAATTTCTCAGATACCATACTGCCTTCAATCCATTTTGTACATCGAAAAAAAAAATTCCAACAGCTTGATATTCATACTAAATAGATGTGTAATTAATTTTATGAGTAAATCACTTTGTCACACGAAAAAAATGGTTCAATTTGCACATGATTTTATACCCGTTACTGTGTTCTAAGGCCTTGATGAAGTATATAATATATGTTGTTGAAATAAAGTGGAAAATCAGGGCGAGTGAAAAATGGAGTGGTATATTTTTTGGGAGGATTTTTCTTTGAGGAAAAACATTTTTTATTTTCATTTTTGGTTGGGGGAAAGTCGTGCGTGGATGGTTTTTAAATAAAATGATATTGTTGACGTTTCCGTACAAATAATTTATGAGAAGCATTAACCCTGGGTTGTTAAAAAATTCATGAAATAATTCGTCCATTTTCCAAATGACACAACGTCGAAATAATTGGCCGGTTGTCATGAATTATTTGCTACGAATTATTACGAGACTATAGCGAGAGTTCTCCATAGCCCGACCGTTGAAAGTCGATCAGTGCCTTCGTATAACCGTCCGGTATTGTGACGAAAATTGTAGACGCGAAAAATCTTGTATGTGTCTATGATTCATAATTATTCTGGACTTGCACGTAATTGTTCTTCGTTTGAATGCAATTGGATCGGCAAGTTTAATTATTCACAAATCACGTGAATTGTTTATATTCAAATAAAGGGGGTATGCCTAATTGCAAAAGTCAAAGAAGCACTTTTTTTGAACCATTATATCTTCACAGTACGTCATCAGTACGTTTTCAAAGTCAGTGAGCAAAATATCTTTAAAAACCCACTGCATCAATCTTTTTGAAATTTTTAGGCGTCTTTCTAGACGTAATATTTGATATTACATTTGATGTAATATTTGATCGAAGAATTTTTAAATTAAATATTTTACACTAATAATTACAGTGTTCGTCAGAGGATACCGAATACTTCAATGCGTAGAAATGTATCATCACGATAAAAAAAACCCAAAAGCGAGCTGTTTTTGACAACTATAGGCATAATCCGTTGATTCGTAATTCCGTTAATTATAAATGGGTGTAACTTTTTACGATTTGACGTAATTGATTAAAAAATAAATCAATATTTTAGGCGCGCACCAAAGAAATGACTTTCGGTTTATAGTGACGTTTGAAAAATGATTTCTCCCCTCGTCCTATAGAACTGTGAAAAACCTAAGGTTGACAACGATGGATAATGTCCAGCCATTGCAAAGCCTCGTGATCCACAAGAGCGACGTGAACAGCGTCGACTTCGCTGGGGATTGCATTCTCGTCACTGGGTCGGGGTGAGTTTGACAAAATTGCCAAAAAATACATCGTAGTACCTTCGCGCTGTTAAATCTGTGAAACGTCACGGTACTCAAGCTAGGGAAGTTTGCTAACGGAGCGCGTGTTTGAAATTAAAGCGATAAGCGAGTAAGGGTGTGGGAATGGCACAGTGGCCTCGGTTACGTCGAGGTCTCGTATTCGCCCTTGATGGGTCACAAATACGGTGTGACCTGCGTCAAGGTGAGCCCACAATCGACCATGCTCGCCAGTTCGAGCATCGACGGCACCACTCAGCTGTGGAACCTTCGGGTGAGCAAAAAAACGACAGAAAATGCCCAGAATACCCCCTGGATATTTTTTTCTTACCGCTATGGAGTTCGTTCTCTCATTGGAATTAAAAGACAGTAGTGGAAAAAAAATCACAAAGATAAGTGAAAAAAATGAAAACACTAGAAACTCGTCCATTGTCGTATTATTATGTGAATTTAGACCGGTTCGAAAATTCACACTATGGTGCAAGTGAGCGGCGAGGCCGTGAGAGTTTGCAGATTTTCGCCGGACTCGACGTTCCTCGTGACCGCCGGCGACAACGGGCAGGTTTGCCTCTGGGACTTGGTACGTCGAACGCTCTCGAGGCGAGTCTCACGACGACGAAAAAAATCATATCAAAATTCCACATACCGAACCAGCAATTTTGAAAATCTCTTAACCTAATGGGCGAATGAAGAAGCAACTGTTATCTCTTTCTCTTTCTCTCTTCCTCTCTGTCGATCAGATCCTTTCAGAAGCACGAGGGAGCGATACAGAGCGTGTGTTTCTCGCCGGATTCTTCGTGGCTCGTAACGACCTGCACTTTCGGCGTATTGAATCTTTTTTCGATGAGTGAAATGACGGACTCGTGTCTTACGGACAATCAGCTGGTGACCGCTTTCGCGAGCGTCGACGATGCCCACGATATGGGCGTAGTTGGCTGTGACTTTTCTATGTATCAGCGACAAATCACTAGTGCGTATAATCAAACAAGCCCTAGATTTTTAAAAACACTAGAAGCGCGAAAAACCGTATAGTTACTAAGCAACGATAGAGCGTCAACGCTATCCGAGAACGCTAGGATCGCTAAAGTCCCCAAGGCCGCTAGAAATCCCTAGAATCTCCGAAAACCCAAAGATCCCTTAAAACTAGAAATTCCCAAAATCACTAGAAGTCGCAGGAAGCCCAGAAACCCAAAAATCCCTAGAAATGCCCGAAAATCCTTAGAATCTCCGAAAACCCTACGGGTCCGTAAAAATCCCTAAAATACAAAAACCCTAGAATCACTTGAAAAAACAGTAGAATATTCGAAAACCCTATACATCCCTAAAAATCCCTAGAATCTCCGAAAACCCTAGAGATTGCTAAAAATCACTAGAAGCCCCAAACAAACTCTATGAAGCGCTACAAATCCTTAGAAGCTACGAAAACCCTAGAAACCCAAAAACCCTACAAACCCCGAAAACCCTAGAAAGTCCCCAAACATACCTGGAAACAAAAAATCCCTAGAATCTCGAAAAACTCTAGAAAAGCGCGAAAATCCTTAGAATCTCCGAAAACCCTAGAATCCCAAATAATCCCTAGAATACAAAAAGCCTAGAACCCTTGAAAAAAACCAGAGCGCCAACAATATCCTAGAACGCTAAAAATACCTACAATCTCCCAAAACCCTAGAATGTAAGAAAAACCTAGAACCTCCAAAAAATCCCTAGAAAAACCCCTAAAATAAAAATCCTAAACCTGAAAACCTTAGAACTTCAAAAAGAAGCTCTAGAACCCCAACCAAATCATAGAATCTTCAGAAAAAACGTTATAGCTTTTCGTTTTCGCATCGGCGCGTACACAGGCAACGATCGGCCGTTCTCGAAGCATTACCAGCTGGTGACTTGTGGCAACGATCACATCGTCAAACTATGGAACGTAAGTGTCGTTCAGGACAAGTGCGAAGGTCAGCCGACAACGGCGAGCATAACGCTCACAAGAACGCTGGAGAGGCACAGCAATGCGCTCACGTGCGTGAGATTCAGCCCGAGCGGTCTCTACATCGCGAGCAGCAGCCTCGACAAAACTACGGTCGTATGGGAGAGCGTACGTCTCACTCGAATATGCCGTGTAGAACGAGAGAACGAGATCATTCAATTTTTTCTTGTTTTCTCTTACAATAAATAATAATAATAATTTGGTGTATTTTTCGTAGCATACAGGAAGGATGGTGGCTGTATTGGTTGGCCACAAGCGATACGTGGCCTGTTGTGCTTTCTCCCGCGACGGTAACCTTCTCGCAACGGGCTCGAACGACAAGTCCGTGATCGTGTGGGATCTCACGGGAAACTTTAGCATCGACTCGGAGTTCGTCAAGCACTGCAGTCCAAAATTACACTGGACTGAACAACAAAAAGAGGTACGTACGAGAAAGGTAAAAAAGTGAGAATCAGAGAGAGAGAGAGAGAAAACGATAAGCACGTGCCGTTTTTGGCTGGTTACAGAATACTTTGCAGGAGCAGGACTTTGTCCAAGAGGCGGAAAATTGCGCGAGAAACGAGGTGACGTTGCTTCAGACTCTGGACGAACACGCCGGCGCCGTTAACAGCTGCGCCGTCTACGGGAATCACATGATCGCCTCAGCGTCAAGGTGTGTACGGCGATAAAAATGCTCGATAACTGACGCTTTTTGGCAATCGGAAAACAAACGTTTTAACTTCTCGATCGAAACATCGCGAGCAGCGACAAATTCGTGAGAATTTGGTACGCGGACGAGGAGAGCGACCAGGAGGACGAGAATACGCGCGAGCAGGAATTGACGTTTCACGAAAAGTCGTACAGTCCCCTCGACGCTCACAAGTACAGCGTAAATTATGTCGAGTTCAGCCCGTGCGGAACGATGCTCGCATCGTGCTCCCTCGACGGTAGCACCATCATCTGGGACACCGAAGTATGCATACCCCCTTCTTATTAGCGATTTTCACGGCCTGAAGGTGGCCCACCTATATTTCAATATGGCGGGTCAAATTATAACCTCAAACGTAAACAATTATTAGGTTCTTGATTTCTTGTGAGTTAGCTGTTGGATTTACCTCCATGGTAGATTATAAATATTCTACTGTAGTGAATAATTTATTCTCCGCTCATGTTTTCAGTCCTGTCACCTCTGGTTTTAGTTTTTTTTTAACGTTATGAGAGTCACTCGCAGGTTTCGAGAATAAGTAATTCTATTTTTCAGAGCATACTTTTTACAAATGACGTCTGAAATTATATTTATACATTGTATATAACAGAAATAACTTTTAATAATGCTCGATTCATTATTTATAAAGAGACAAACTTGGAAAGCGAAGATTAGTTAAATTTAAACGAATGTAATATACCACGTTTTTAAAACGGACTAAAAAGTATAAAATAACTCCTCCTAACCGCATGTAGATTCCGAATTCCATACGGATCGTCCTGAAAGTTTGTGGTTGTGAATTTTTAATAGCTTTGAGAATACTTGATGCAAGAATAGTTCACCTGAGTCACTAATAATTTGATTGCACTGCAAATGGTATGAACTATTGTGTAAGTTTTCTCAACCACAGCTACTCCCTACACCCCTCACTATTATCTATTGAATGTGTCCGGCGTTTTTTCGTTTTAAATGAAATAATAAGTATTATCATAGCTATTAAAAATTCACAATCTTAAATTTTCAGGACAATCTATATGGGTTTAGATCTATATAGGGCTAGGAGATATTATTGTATACTTTTTAGGCCGTTTTCAAAACGTGGTACATTGAAGAAAAAATGTGTGTAAATTATTTTACTTATATTTTTTCTCTTTCGGTAAACTATATTTTATTTTTTTATTTGTTTTTTTTTCACAATTTTTTCCTCTCTCTCTCTCTCTCCTCTCTCTCTCTCTCTCACTTACACACTTAATTCTTCAATCTGAAACCTGTTGCATGATGTTAAATATTTTATATATTATTTAAATATATACAATGTCTATTTGTATATTATATTATTAATATATATATTTTCTTAATGTTTACTTTATCGCTTCTATCTGCTTGTCATCCCGTTCTGAACTATGTTTAAAGTTTCAAGTCTCTAGCTCATGCGGAAGTTAGTTAAAAATCGATTGCAAAATTTGTACCGAACAGACAAACAAACGAACAGACAGACAAGAAAGCGAGTTAATAAAAACGTGGTAGAAATCTTGTGGAGTGACGCGTTTTGATAGCCTAAAGAGAGTCATTTCAGAGCCAACAACCACTTTTTAAAGAACTTTTTCTTAAGGTGGCTTATTGAACGACAATGCACTTCTGTTATCCGTCTTGCACCCTGGAACACAGCAGAAACTTGAGTAGTTTTTTGTTTTTTAAATTTCGTCCATTGTTATCAATGTATTTTGACAAAGTTTACTATACTAGTAGAGCTTCCGCCTTAGGCGGCGAGAGCCAAGTCTTTAGAGGATAGCGAATGTCTCTCCGATTTCAACATACGAACTCAAACAAACGCAATGATTTTTCATTTCCTCAGACGGGCACTCAGGCGAAGGCGTCCTTCGTGAACTCGGGCTCGGCGATCCGGGTCTGCAGATGGTCGCCGGACGGCAAGAAAATCGCTACTGCCGGGGACGACGAGAAAACGACACTCTGGGACATCGAGACGATGCAAGAATTACGGTGAGCCTCGTCCATCCGCTCGAAAAACTCTTGGGAATGCATAGTCGGCGAAAAGTTGCCCTCTCGGGCTGTTTTACCGACTGCTGGTTCAACGCTGTCTTATCGATAGAGCGGAAGTCGATAAAATCGTGAAAAATGATCCGCAGGGTGTTCGAGGGTCACGCGGACGCTATAACGTCGATAGCCTTCACGCCGGACTCCCGTTACATCGTGACGGGTTGCAGCGAGGGCGCCTGGAGGATGTTCGACACCGCGGACTCGGTCGGTAACGACGGGTCGAGCGCGATCGTCATATGCGACGACGCCCACGATCTGGGCGTGCAAGGCTGCGATTTCAGTCCCGCATCGTCGGGTCCCTATGCAACGCCTGGTACGTTGCCAACGTCACCGGTCGGTAAAGCAGATTTGCACTTCCCAAAATTGCCTTACCGACCGAGTTCGATTTTTCCCCGACAAAAAATTGAAACTAAAATTAAAAAATGTTCGTCTGCGCAACCGAAGCAACGACTTTTTTTCACGTTCGCGACAGGTATCAGGCAGTCGTCCTTCGACGAGAACACTCTCTACTACTTGTTGGCGACGTGTGGCAACGATTCGCTTGTAAAGCTCTGGCAGTTGAGCGTCTCCAAGGGCGACGAGGTCGACGATCTTGAAAAAAGTTCGGACGACGATGACGACGTTGAGCAGCAAGGCGATCAGGAAGAGCCCGAGAATCCTGAAGTATCGGGAAACACATTCACCACCCCGTCGTCGACGAATAACGGTGCGCTCTACAAGGAAAAACGATCGCTCACCGGACACGGTGGTAACGTAATGAACGTGAGATTTTCACCGGTACACGGCGAAATTTTGGGCAGCGTGGCAACCGATCGCACTGCGAGAATTTGGAGCGTCGTAAGTTATAACAATGATACCAACAATAATAATAACGATAAACATCATTATGGTGATATATGATGGACGAATGAGGAAAAATGACGAGCAAATCACACGAGACCCGTGGACCAGGGAGCGCGGCACCTCCTATCCTTTACCGCATATAAATATGCTACGCTTTTCGACCGCTTTATTTAGCTCCACCTCTCTCCGTGGCGCTAGTAGGTCGGTGACAACATTCTTATTGCGCAGGCGCGACGCCCGCACTGCGTACATAACGTACACAATACCACAACAACGAATACGACTATCTTGAGCCGTGATTTTGACGTTTGCAATTTAAGGGGCTATACCAGTGTGAACGCTGAAAGTTTGGGTGATTTTCGGGAATCTTATTGGAAGAAAAGTGATCAATTAAAGGTTTCGGAAAATTAAGAATATATGTGGCTATATTTGACCTAGGTTACATAGTTTTTTTCATAGGAAAATATTGAGATCCAAGCGACTTGTGCGCTGCCTTCGGAGGCGCCGAAAAAAAAGTTCCTCCACTGCTGACATGATTTCGGCCGATTGAGTAGCCGAAACCGAGAAGAGAAAAAAATGTCGTTAAACTGGAAGGTATTTCCTGTACAATGACGTAGGATTTTCGAAAGATATCAAAATCTAACAAAATGGCGTAGCTATGGAAAAAATTCTTTTCTTGCTTATAAAATGGTCGTTTTTTTCAATGCCAAATTGTCAATTTCCATCAAATCGAAAATATCCTACGTCATTGTAGAATAAATATATTCAAGAGTACTCATTTCAAATTTCAAGTCAATCGGATAATTGATCTTTGAGTTACAGTGCCAGCAAATTTGAAAAATCTCATTTCGAGAAAAACGCGTTTAATGATTTGACTGGGGCATTTTATACGTACGAGCGGTTGCTCTTTAGAAGGCTGCCATTCGGGGAGTATTGGAGATACGGCCTTGCCATTTTTATAGGATATTCTTGAAAGTATAAACTGTCGAAAAATGGCAAAAAAATCGATTTTTTAAAGTGTCACACTGGTATAGCCCCTTAAGGTAGGAGTCTCGCTACAGTTGTTATTAGATAAATTTTTGATTCTATAATATACGATATATATATATATATACTATCGTACATAGATGTATATTAGTATATACAATTGTATACGTTTATAATACAAATATATAAAATTCTATCGGGCCAATTTTTGTATACAATTGTATATGATCAATTAATATACAATTATATATGTTTATATATATTCATTTTTACTCGGGTATAATTCAGGTTGAGTAAGTATGCGTGAAGTTCTCATCGCTCGAACATTTTTGCGATACACAAAACTTTTCTTACATTTAGTTTTGTTTCAACGATTAATAAACCGTCATTTGACTACCACGTACCGAGACTCCTACCGTAAGGCGGGATATACATTTAGACGAGAAAAATGAAGCAGTTTTGAGGGTTTTTTTAAACTAATAAATAATTATCCTACATTTATCAAACTGGAGGTATACTTTTATAGTATATTTAACTATACAAAACAATGTCTTAAATTCATTTATCATTAAAATGGCGGAGCTGTGGCAGAGTGTTATAGCAAGGTTGCCGCGACAGCTGTGAATCGGCGTGCAGTTTAGCTTCCCGGAGACTTTGTTTTGCAAACAAATTTAAACATTCTTTCAGTTAGAACATGTACAGTTCCTATTTGACAGTAATTAAAATTAAGACAATGCAAAATTAAGAGAACGGCACGGAGTTATAAAAGCGAATCAACATTTCACGCAGAATTTCTCTAAATTTTGGATTAAAAAAGTCGTTTTTTTCTACCTTTTAAGGGCAGATATACACCTAGGAGCCGGAAAAAAGGTCATTTGTGTGAATTTTTTCAAGGAAAACTATTTGAAATTTCAGATTGGGGTTTTGATTATGTAAAAGTATATACATTCAAAAATATGTTTAATTTTCTTTATTTAAGAATATGAAAAATATACAAGGATATTGTATGATCCTTGGAGCGTCGTAAAAAAATCGGTACATAAAATTTCTCGAACACCAATGAACCGATTGCCGTGAGGTTTTTTGTGGTTATTCTATACACCATTATCTAGTGCTTGTCATAGGATTTTTTTCCGTTACTTAGTTTTTGTTTTATAGGCAAAATAATAACTAATTTTTGGCCGAAAAATCACTATTTATGTTCAAACGTCCGCCATTTTGTTGTAAATCGATATTTTCAAAATCGGGTATGACAAGTACTAGATAATGGTGTATAGAATAACCACAAAAAACCTCAAGGCAATCGGTTCATTGGTTTTCGAGAAA
Source organism: Ophion costatus (assembly GCA_951751655.1). Lineage (NCBI taxonomy): Eukaryota > Metazoa > Arthropoda > Insecta > Hymenoptera > Ichneumonidae > Ophion > Ophion costatus. The sequence goes on from OX632368.1 coordinate 2,888,618, forward strand.
TTTGGGGTACCGATCTTTTTTACGACGCTCCAAGGATCATACAATATCCTTGTATATTTTTGATATTTTTAAATAAAGAAAATTAAACACATTTTTTAATGTATATACTTTTAGATAATTAAAACCCCAATCCGAAATTTCAAATAGTTTTCCTTGAAAAAATTCACAAAAATGACGTTTTTTCCGGCTTTTAGGTGTATATCTGCCCTTAAAGACAATTCTCCTCAAGTCGATGGTAGCAATATTATCGATGTGTCTACCAACTTCCAACCCAAGCGGCTTAATAGTTTTGAGTAATCCTGCACGCCAATTTCGAAAGTGCCGTTTTAAGAAAAAGACGTTTACATAGAATTGTGCAACTGGACTGCAACGTTTCCAGTTATTCGAATTTCGCTTTGATACTTTGCGAAATTATTTTACATATATGGTTCTATGAAGAAATCGATTTTTTGATCGTTGTAAATGTACATCCCGCCTTACTGTACAGACGGGGCTCTGTATAAAAAGCCGCACGAGCTTGGAAATAAAGAACTACCCTAACAATACTAATATTACTAAACAACAATAACAATGCCAATAATAAAGAGTAAACACAACAATAATAATAATAATCACTAGAGTATTAATCATGATAATAATTGTTGTCATGATAATAATTGTGTAATCAGCAGAAAATTAATCATGATAATAATTGTCATCGATACGATTCGAATACCAATCATAACAAATTATTATCATTACCGTTAATTAGTAGAAAGCTGGACAGGCATTTTTTTAAATCCTCGCAACGCTGTGTATTGACGGATTCGTATTTCCAGCATTCTGGAGTCTGTCTCTACGTGCTGGAGAACCACGAGAGCCTCGTGACCGCTTGCGCATTCTCCAGGGACACCTCCCTCTTTGTCACGGGTTCGTATCAATTGTCCAACCAACTTATGCGGACGCGAAAAACATTGCATTTTTACTCATTTCTTTTTCTCCCAATTAACTTTTTCTTTATCGATCCTTTTTTTGCAGGTTTTCAATCAATGATTTTCTGACTTATACGTCGAAGTTTTTTCAACTAATCGTTTTTTTTTAAATAATTACTTTTGCATTTTCGGATTAATTTTATTCTGTCGATACTTTTTTTTCCTTTTTTTCGATGAATCGTTTTTTATTAATAATTTTCTTTATCGATTTTATCAGTGATCATTCGTTGGTGAATTGTTTCATTATGAATAATTTTTTTCATTAATATTCCTTTGTTTGATTATTCTTTCCCTTGCTTTTTTTTATTTAATTGATCATGTTTTATTAATTATTATTTGAAAACGTTTTCCATTATTTTTCTTTCATTTATCATTCTTTTCCTTGTTCCTTTAACTGATCGTTTAGATTAATTTTACAAAATTCCGTTAATTTTTTTTATTGCCCTTTTTTATTACGATTTTTTTCTTCATAAATCATGTTTTCCTACTAATTTCTATTATTGTTAACTTTTTCGATTCATTATCGTTTCACAAATCATTTTCCTCGTGAATATCCTTCAGCTGATGATTCGCATCCTTTTTTTCAGTCGATCAGTTTTTATTAATATTTTGTCCCTCTTGTCTCGTGGATTGTCTTTATTGGAGCTTTTTATTCCTCCTTTCGTTTCGAATTTCCGTTCCTTTTTCGTTGTTCTTCACACGACGATAACAAAAAAAAAAAAAACAATGCGAATTCGTCCTAAAGTAATTCAACAATTTGTGTACGTTTACGTACAGGTACGTTAGTGTACACATATATAAATATACATGTGTGTGTGTGTGTGTATGTGTATACGTATATATATGTCGCCGTCGATACGACCATAAGGTGCGTTGGACAAGACGGTCCTCGTGTGGCGGATACCTCAACAATTGGTCTCCCAGAGTACTCTGATCGATCGTTTGCGTCACAACAGGAAAAAGGTATCGGACTGGAAAGCCGACGATATTGCCAAATGGATGAACGAAATTGGCCTGTCCGGGCTCGCCCAATCCGTCGTGGGAACTTACATAAACGGGCGACATTTGCTCTCGTTGTCGGAAGATCAGCTCGTAACGCGACTCGGCATCGAGGACGACGAAAATGTACGTATTTTCAATAATAATCATAATAATAATTGTTGTAACAGCAGTGACCGTGAGGAGCGTGGGGCTCAAAACTCGGATGGGTGACCGCGCAGAAACAACCTAAACTATATTTGGTGAATGGTAGCGGGCTGCAAGGAAATGGAAGTTGCAGTATGGAAAAGGGCCGCAGGGTATCTACTTGAAGCAATACAGATAGGGTATGGTCGTCGGCCAAAAAATTGCCAAACAACATGAGCAAGAGCAATCGCCAATGGTAAACCATCAAAATGGCCAAACAAGTAAAAAAAAAAGCTATGAAAAGCGTAGGTGAGGGGGCAATCTGGCCAGCCGTATGAAATGGAAATGTATAAGAGCGCTGGAAAGAACAAATAGCGAGAGGGATAGAAACTAAATTTGAACGAAGAATTCAATACGATCGGAGAAAAATCGTTGGGTCATACTGCAACGCGTACAAACGAAGCAAAGCACGTGTAAACATGGAAAAATATTCGGAGGGCACGATGATTAGCGAAGATTTGAAAGAAACGTGGGCTAGGATAAGATGCGGTATTGTCATGGTATGTGGATGCCAAATGTAGAATATGTAAGTAGGCAATTGAAAATTTGAGAGACATTCGCGAGTGTGCGGAAGATGAGGGAAAACTAAACCAAGAAATAGTCAATAAACTGGAGCAAGGGTCGAAAAACCGCAGGGGGTTGAAAATTGACCGGAAAATAGAAGGGCAACTGAAAATACAGTCGATAAAGCAGCTATGCCATTAGATTGGACAATTTGAGAAGATAGCAACTAAGATATAAGGAAACTGTTTTGGTAAAATAATTTATGCGAATGAGAAGGGAGGGCATTTATGTCAACATGCTTAAAAAGGCTATACAAGGAATAAAATACTCCTGCCACTACTTTATATTAATTATTGTTTAATTATTGTAGTAGCAGTCTTCATTTCCAGGGTATACTCGTTAACTCTTCGTTATCACCGTGGGTCTAAACCACACAGCGTTTAACTTCGGCGCCAACATTTTTTTCCCTTTACCTTTTTTTCCATGTTGCCATCCGATATTTTATACAATAATTTCGGGCACATATTCACGCAGTATTATTCAAAGTATGTTCGTAAATATCTTCATGGTTATCCAACTGATAGGCTTGTCATACTGCGTAACAACTGAACTGAACTGAAAAGGAACATCACTTGAGTGTTCGACATCGATTTTGTTGAAATTCATATATGGGTTAAAGCATGGAAAAAAACTGCGACATGTATTTTTTTCATCTGCGGAAAAACGTTTTAGTTTTAACAATTATCACAAAAGAATTGATCTTATATATATATATACGCATGTTTTGTAAATGATTGCAATAAATATTATCATGTTGTCTGTACAGATGACTGAAACGTTTAAGAAGCAGCTCTACTGGCTCAAACGCGAGAACATGAGCCGTACAGAGAGTATGGACGATATCGAAGTACCTCACGAATTTTTGTGCCCGATAACGCACGAAGTGATGAGAGAACCCGTGAAATGTTCAGGTCGGTATAAAAAAAAAAACATATATATATGGGATATTCCACGCCATTTCGGCTAGCCCGCGATCCCGACCATTTTTTATTTCCCTGATTTTTTGTACCCCATGTAACATATTTTTCGTAACATTGTACCCCATGAAAGGAATATCCACACCAATTTTTTCGTGTTTGTCTCTTTTTTTTCACTTTGAAGCATACTTTCGTTAAAAAATATGAAAGAAAGTATCGATTATCAGTGTCGACGTTTCTTTGCTTCTAAAGTGAAAACTATTTTGTAAAGAGATGATTGCCTTTATTTTATTTTTTAATATTCTGTAAAATAGAGTAATCCATTCTATAAGTTTTATGACTCGTCGCATCGTGGGCCCATTTTTCCTTCTGTTTTTTTTCTCGAATTAATCATATTTTGTTTAAACGATTTTTATCATTTTAATGTCCAGTAATGCTATTAATGGGGGCGTACACAATTACGTAACGCGAAATTTCCCAATTTTTGACCCCCCCCCCTCCCTGCGTAATAGGACCGTAACGCCTGGCCCGAATCCCTCCCCCCCCTCTATTCCGTTACGTAACGGGTGCTTTGTCGTCACTTGATTTTTTAATACAGACATAAGTAGCTATGAAAGGATCAGATTTATACTCATTTTCTGAAGTATATATTCATCTAGTTTTATCCCAATTTTTATGAAACAATGTTTAACATTAACCGAAATATATGCCTGGATTTGACGGCAGAAAAAACCATTCTCTTCATTGTCCCGTCGATATCTATACAAATGTAGCTATCGTAAATGTAGCTACTCCTCCTCTCGAGTTTCCCTGGAACCAATGTTGCCGAATATCAAACCTAGAAATACTACGCGAATCCTCTGAATAGCTATTTTTTCATTTTTTTAATTAAATGCGAACATTCATTAAACACTTTACAAATGGAAAATTTTGGTTATTACAAATGATATTTTTAGCATGTGTTAAAAAAATAAATTGTACAGGTATCAAGTATGGTCAGTGGTATGACTAGTGTGAAGCGATAGGACTACCTTAAAGTGGTCAAAATCGTCTAAAAAAATACGATTGATTCGCAAAACAAATAGAAGGAAAAATGGCCCACTATGACGCTATAGTGTTAAAAATCATAAAGTAATATTATTTATCAATGCATTTATTTCGTTAAATGATGATTTTTTACTTCAAGACGCAACTTTGACTCGCTGGTACTTTGAAAATGTCATCGTTGTAAATCGCCCACTTTTTTGTAGAACACCTATGACTATGGGAAAGATATATGCCAAGTTTCAGATTTTTCAAAATACTATTTAGGTGGGGGCAAAAAAAAGTGTAGTAGGTCCGAGTTTCCATTGAAATTAAATGGGAAAATTCACGGCCTTGGCGGGAGTACTTTGAGTTGGCCTACAGGCTCCAGCTTCAGCTTACTTTTTTGTTTATTTATTTGAAAACTTTTTCCGCCTTGTCCGCAGGAAAATTCAAAAAACACCCCAAATAAGGACCACCCTAATATATATATTCATATAAATTTCGTTTTTTCAGCATACATGAATATTAAAAATCATGTTCCACCATAATCATTTACACACATGGTTCGTTTTAATTATAATTGTTCGCTGAATTATTATCGGTACTCAGCGATAATAATTTCAGTACTTCAGTACTTCATACCCCATGCGTCGTTCTTCGCAATACTTTTGTTTTCCATTTTCGGTATAGAAACAGGGAAATAATAGAGAAAATTAACGAGGTAAAACTTTTCAGACGGTTTCATATACGAGAAAGCGGCGATCAACGAGTGGTTCCTCTGCGGCAAGTACACGAGCCCGATGACGAACGAGCCGCTCCACGATAACACTTTCACCCCGGCCGTAGCCCTCAGAAATGCCATATGTGCCCTTATACACGGCGACAGGCCCGATTCTTAAAGAACGCATCCTCGCCTTTAATGCAGAGATGAGGAGGAAGAGAGAGGAGTGTGTGTGAGAGAGAGAGAGAGAGAGAGAGAGAGAGAGAGAGAGAGAGAGAGAGAGAGAGAGAGAGAGAGGGAGAGAGAAAGAATTTGCTAAAACCATAGCAGACTTCGTATTTATTAAGGGATCATTACAGTGGGTTGTAAAATCGCTGATTTTCGCAATTTTTTTTTTTCGACCGTTAAAATACGCCTATCAGTCTGTTTCTTTTTACGTCAAAGCAAAGCACTCATGGATATCAGAAAATACATTTTTAAACTTTTTTTTGACTTTTTTTTTAATGGTTGGAAATGTCTTCGAAAAAACGGAGTTCTCACGGTCTACACGGTTGTGGCCGTAAGTATTATCGAAAACAAACTTTGTAAAATGATTATCAATCAGTATGAAAGCTATCTTGCTACGGATGTTTTTTGAAATAAAAATTGACAAAATGGCGGCGGTTTGAAAAAACGTATCGAATTTAGCCTATTTTGTGACCGTTTTTGTTATAGAAAATTATAAAGATTGAAGAAAAGCGTCTATAGCAAGATACAGAATGGCGCGAAGAATGCTGTGGCAAAATTTGAGACGGATAGCTTGAAAACTACCTTTGAGAGTGTACGCCGTTTCGAAAAACGGCATTTCGAGAAAAAAAAACGCGTTCAAAGTTTTGAGTGCGGAATTTTTATATAAATTGTCTATTTACGATCAATCGGCCGTGCCAGGTTATGTTCATAACCGTCTATACTATCGAACGATGAAAACAAAAGAATCGTTTTTTAAAATATTTTTACGCTGTGATGATTCCTTAATATACAGGACTGGTGGAATGAAAAAAGTATTCTCAATTGTACGGAGGTACGACGTTAATTTTCTTCTTATTGTTTATTATCATTATCAGTGTTATTATTATTCTTCGTGTTATGATTTCTTCGTTGTTGTGATAATAGTATCATTATTATCATTTTTGCAGTATTATTATTATCAAAAATATGATTATTCTTAAAAAACAGTATTATTATCATTACAACAATCATTATTATTATTATTGAAAATAGTATCAGTATTGTTTTAAATAGTTATTGTTGAACAATTGGTAACATTGTCTAAAAATTGTCGTTAGCTAAAAACTATTATCGTCGTTAAAAGCTATTATTGTTCGTGGAAAATTATTATTATTATCATTATAACAATACGAGTTTCAATACTCGGACCTTTTTTCAGAAAGTCAGTACGTAAATATCTCCACAGCGAAAAAGTGCGTTCAATCCTTCGTATTTTTTTGTCACCAGAATTTTCTCTTAGAGCTCCCTAGAATTTTGCCATCCCCGGGCGGAACATTTTTGTGGGATAGCTTCGAAAAATAAAACGAGACGAAAACATTGGCGCTGGAAATAAACGAAAAAGGAATGTACTCGTATAGAAGAAAAGTATTAAAGAGGAAACGTTGTTGTTATTGTTGGAGCAATTATTATTAAAAGAATTTTCTAAAGGTACTCGACCAGCCACCTGATGCGAAGGCACGGTACAATGAACAAAAAAAGCAAATTATCGACCAACCTCCCTCAAATATCTAGCCTCGCGTGTACTTTATCCTCGGACGAATTCCCGTCGGTCAGTTTTTTCTTCGCAATTTCGCACAGATATACATTTCAATTATTGTGCATAGATTTTTTTTTCCGAGACGCACACGTGCAAAAAACTGCGTGATTGTAGCGTTTAGGGCACGTGTAGGGAAAGTAATTAAAATTGAGACTTGCGCTTATTGTTTTATAACTCACACAGGGCAAACAGCTGACTCGTATAATTTGCACCAGCTCACGGAGTTACGCACGCCTTCGCACGATTTGCGTACTTCGTCAATTTGACTATTACATTCAACGATTGCACGTCGCAATTATTATAAGTTCAATATATACCTGTGTGAGTGTGTGTGTGTTTGCGTGGGCGTAAATCCACACTACGTGCACTGTCATTCGTGCGATTCTTTAGTGTCCTAACTCTCTGCATGTAAACATTTCTTAACTTATGTTATAGTTCAAACTCGAATCGAAAAAAAAGCAGCGAAGAAAATAATATGAAATGTAATTGTCAGCGGGCAGTGTACGAATACTCGAAAATTTAATAAAACTCTTATAAAATGATCCATTTGATTCTTTGAGGAGTGAGGCTAATGTGAAAATTTAAAAAAAAATCGTTCGTCGCGTGAGCCTACTCAAATTGAATAGGGAGGCCCAACATGCGGCGCAGGAATCGCAGATTGAAGGTAAACTTCTGATTGCAACGATAGAATTGCTGGTTAAACTTTAATAGCGTTTTTTCTCGTAATGATGTTCTTCAGAACGGCGTACACGATTTCTTGACATGTGACGAACGAATTGACTTGAAACGTTGTAACCTTACGCCCGTATTCATAGTCGTTCTTTGAGATGGGAGTCTCGCTACGTTGTAGTCAAATGACGATTTATTAATCGTTGAAACAAAACAAAATGTAAGAAAAGTTTTCTGTATCGCGAAAATCTTTGAGCGATGAGAACTTCACGGATACAAACTCAACCTGAATTATATTCCGTTATTTATTATCAGAAATCATTGAGAATTGCTGATTCGATTGGGTTACGATCAGCTGTAAACAGCTACATATATGCAAGTTACCTGGTTGAACGTTGAACTGGCAGTGCTGCATTTTTAAATATTGTATATATGTATATTCATCGCCACTGAATAGCATTCCTAACCTCTCTGTACTCGCCGATTATCGGTACTTTGAGAGTGATATTTGCTTCGTTCACATAATAAACAAAATCGATATCTGGAGAATAATAATTAAACAGAAAAAAATATGTGTATACTTGCTCAGAGCGAGATAAGCATATAATTTACTTCGGGCATTCTCGGTAATATATATATTGCCGTAAGCTCCCGAAAGGTAAACCGGGTACGAGCTCACGTGCGATGTTGCCAAGTGTACCCAACTACTTCGCGGCGGTCGGTCTTCTGTTATTCAATAAAGTTTTTATCGAGATTATCTTAAAAATTCTCTTCGAATAATTCGGTGAACCTATATTTTTATAATCACGTTAGAATCTAATTCACAAGTAGCAACTTTAATATCAATGCTATCAAATCGATAGGGGGATGAATTCGGTAATTACAATGTTGACGGAACGGGTTTCGGGCATTGTTAAGGTAGAACGAGTGCTCACTTGATTTCTATAGATTTTGTTCAAATTTTAACCAGGCATTGTTCACGTCATTATCCATGTCCGAGTGAAATTTCAGAACCGTCGACTATGTAGATTGAGAGATAAGTTTTAAAATTGCAACTTTTAAAACCGGAAGTAAGAAACTCTAGGAGGCAAGGGGTGTAAAACATTGGCAGGCCGTAATCGTCATAGGGATATCAGTTCGGTACACCACGTCGGGATTGCTTCTCCAGCGCTCTATAGATTTGTCGACTCAACCCATCGAAGCGAGTCTTTTTCAACGTTCACACTTTGGATCGACGATTTTGGCTCTTTTGCGACCCTAATCTTCTCACGTAAACACTCGAATCTCGTTTTGCCCAGAGGCTTTGTACATATGTCTGCTATCTGGTTTTCCCATCCATTAGTCTTCGGCATCAAATTATCTCTGGCGGTCTGACTCGCTGCAACATACTCCGACTCCGTTGTGGAAAGGGCTACTGATTTTTCTTATTGCGCACCCCAAGCGACCGGTGTTTCCCCAATTTTTATTACGAAGCCGCTTGTTGATTTTCGAGACGTCTTATCTCCTGCGAAATCCGCGTGACCGTACGCGACGAGCTTTAAATCTCCTTCATCATAATACGATTATTCTATCATAATATGATGATTCTACGATAATACGATGATTGTACGATAATACGATGATTATACGATAATACGATGATTCTTCGATAATACGATGATTCTACGATAATACGATGATTCTATCGTTTTTCTCAACCGTTCCTCTAGAGAGCTGCAATCAGTTCATGTATTGTGTGACGGGTGACGCTGGCTGATTATGCTTGCCGGAGCAATGCCTACTACGTCTACTTTTCCGAAGAAACTGATTGTGTGGTATCATTTTTGTAGCTTACTGGTCATTTTGTAGCTCTGGTCATCGACTGGATCATTTTTCGATCCCATAGGCCACTCTTTATCTGTTCAAGTGGAACTTTTAGGCACCTAGTCACCGCTCGCTTTTGAGGTTAGAAAAACGTAGCACGCCGCGCTGTGCACAAAAACCCGTTTGAGTCGTCATTCCTCTGGAATCATTCCTTTGGGTTTCTCTCGACATGTAAAATCCAGAGGAATAAAGATGCGCCAGACGAGTGACATCATCTTGGTGACGCATATGCGGATACGCATGAAAGGCTTAAACAGCATCCTGTAGGTAGAGAGAAGTTAAAACAACAAGAGCGAGATCAATATTCAAAGAAACAGGAAAGGCAGATATCAATGAAAGAATAACAACTTGAAAGGAAAGGCTCGGCATCGTTTCTCTCGCCCTTATATTTCTTTCGATCGCGATACAAAGCATGGTACACACATGCAGGTTAGGTGTGGAACGCAAGGTCCGCTAAATGGCTGCCTCCCCCTGTCGGCAAACGTTCGCTCTTTTGACGAAATTTTCTATAACATTTTGGCATAATTGCGGACTAATTTCATTACTGGGGCATCCAATTGCTTCCTTGAGCTCTGGAATAGTCTGTGGAGAATTGGCATACACTTTTCCTTTTAGAAAAACCCCAAACAAAGACGTCCAATGGCATGAAATTCCACGATCTTGGTGGCATTGTTTCTTGACTCGCATAGCCGCGGCGCGAGATAACACGAACGTGAAACTTCGTCTGAAATAACTGCGTGGTTTCACGCGCAGTGTGGCAGGTTTTCCTAACTTGTTAAAAGAATATGTCTCCCAAGTCTATGCCGTTTATGCCATTTATTGGATATTGTGTTCCACACCCAACCTCCACGTTTGTATCATTTATGAAAATAAAAATATTTGTACTTTTCGAATAAATGAAAACGGCTCAAAAAATTTGAAAAAATTGGGAATACTCCTGAATAGTTATAGAATGCAAATCGATATTTATTGAAGCCCAAAAGTTATTATTTTTCATGCTATAAATAGCTATGTGAGCGAAAACGATCGAAAAAAGTGTTTTTGCTCAAATGTCAATAAAAACAAAACGTGTCATTGGGAAAAAAAATACCATAGACTATCGTCATGGACATCTCAATGTTCAAGAAAAATTGGGCTACGATCATTTCTGCCGAAAAAATGTATAATTCAGTCACCTGAAAAGGGACGTTTTCAAGGAGAGGAAAATTGACGATATTCGTGAAAAACAAATAAATAATCTTTTTTTTTTGCCAAAAAAATATTACTTTTATTTAAAGATGTGTCAGCACGTGATCAGTTACATTGAGAAAAAAAAATATATTCCCTCGATACATGGTGCGCAGACGCACAGGCGGTGATATTCGCATATGGGCTAACAATACGACGTTTTTCTATCGGTTGAACAAAACGAACACCGTTTTTTTTCACCGCGCAAGCAATTTGCTTGCGTCATCGTCCAGTCGCCCTCTTTTGTGCATCTATTGTGCCATTTTGCAAATAAAATTTTATTTACGAAAAAAACATATTTTTTGCCTTTTTTGGAAAAAAAAATTCAGAAAATTATAATATTCATTTACATACCTCGAGACACTATTTCAAAAGCCTCTCAGCGAAAAACAAGGAATCCTTCAAAAGCGACTTTCGCTCACATGCCGATCGCACTGGGGCACTCACGACTGCTCTCGACGTTTGCAGTGTCGTAGCTCGTACACTACAGCCCGCGAGCGACCAAACTACGGGTTTAGGGCCTTACTTGTCCTAAGTTTCTTTAGGGGGAGGGGCCAGGCCCCGCCCTTTTTTCGTTTACGGGAAATTGCCAAGACCCAGAGTGACCGCCGAGGGTTAAACGTCACCTCATTTTGAGACACCCGTTATATCGATGAAAACTGAAGTTAAATGCAATTCAAAAATGAAAAAAATGAACTACTCTTGTTTATAAATTTCGTTGTCCTGTAAAGTCATCTTTTCGGGAGAATCACCCACATATATATACTTTTTTAAAGAAGTATAGAAACATCATGTGGCAACTTTTCCGATTTTTTTCGATAATCCACCAAGTCGAGCGGCGCGAAAACGCTAGAACGACCGCCAGAGGGACTTTGATCAGCAACTAAGTTGGCTGCGTTTCAATCAGCTTAAATCAATGAATTCAATTAATTCTCATTCCAACAACATGCAAGGCGTAAAATGTATTAAAAACAAATTATCAGTAAAATAAAAAACATATAACTAAATCAATTAATAAAAATAAAATAAAAGTAAACTAACGAATGCAATTAATACTTATTGCATGTATGAGCAAAATAAAATGTAAATAAAATTTAAAAAAACAAATAACGAAACTAATTCATAAAAATAAAAAACAAATTAGTAAATTCAATTAATTCTTATTCTACCAAGATCCACGGCGTAAAATATATCAAAAACAAATTGTCGATAAAATAAAAAAAAACAAATAATTAAATTAAATAATAAAAAATAAAAATAAACTAACGGATGCAATTGACTCGTATTGCAGCAAATAAAATGTAAATAAAATTTAAAAAAAAACAAATAACGAAACTAATTAATAAAAATAAAAGACAAATTGGAAATTTTAATTAATTCTTATTCTATCAAGATCCACGGCGTAATATATATCGAAAAAAAATTGTCAATAAAATGTAAAAAAAACAAATAATTTAATTAATTAATAAAAAACAAAAATAAAATAAAAATAAACTAACGAATTGCGATTAATTCTTATTGCATTCATGCGGAAAAGAAAATGTAAATAAAATTAAAAAAAAAAACAGACAACGAAACTAATTAATAAAAATAAAAGAAAATGAAAAAAATTAATAATGAAACTAATTGATAAAAATAAAAATAAAAAAAACAAATTAGTGTATTCAATTGGCTCTTATTGCACCAATATGCACGGCGTAAAATCCATTAAAAACAAATCGTCAACAAAATAAAAATAACAAATAATTAAATTAATGAATAAAAACAAGAATAAAATAAAAATAAACTAACGAATGCAATTGACTCGTATTGCAGCAAGATGCGAGGCGTAAAAATGTATTTAAAAATAAACGAATAATCACAAGTCGCTAGCTTTGTTTGCCACGAGGCTGCGGAAATATTTATCGTAAGTCGAGTTTCGCGCAAAAGTCTCTATCGGTGGCATTTCGATAGCGCGACGTTCGGGAAAATCTTCTACCACTACGTGACATTGCACACGGCTACATAATCAATACGACACGAGGCTCCGGGTTCCGTAGTCGATGAGCGGTCACCCATCCGTGTATCGGTCGCGGCGAGAATCGCTCGACCCACGAGATCATCGAAATCGCAGGCTGAGCCTTCGTAAGCTACTTCCGGCGCATCTTCTTTCTTTTTCGGATGCAGCGAATGAAATCTGCGAAAAAAAAATTCAAACGACACGCATACGTTCGCTCTCTTGCTTTCTTCGCCACGAGGCGATAATGTTTATCCTTAATTATGACTGCTCGCGTAACCGGAAAGTCCTATCGACGTCGTCGCGCGATCGGCTTACAATGAAATCGTCATTTGGATAACATTGCGACACGTGCCTATTCCAACAATGTGAGGGACGAAAAAACATTTGATACCGGCAGCGCGGCTAGGAAAGATTGTCCCGACACGCAAACGAATTCCAAAGGTGTGCACCACCGTCGAGCGTATAAAAATCACGATCGAGTCCCACATTCGTTTCTTCTCGATTGTTTCGCGCTACCTGGCTCTCGCACGACGAACAGCATCGACCAAAGTTTTTCTTTTCACCAACGGTGCGTCAAAGCGATTCAACCTTTCCGTCGTTTCCGAAGACTTGCAGACCTCCGTCGAATTCAACATCGTATGGTGGACAGTCGCTGGTAGAAGGAAGTACAATCGTCGCTGGATTATCCCATCAGGTAACTCATACGTCGCTGAATAGCTTAAGGGGGGGGGGGGGGGGATAATATTTTTGGACCCCCGAAAATCAGTTTCCTTTCGTGATTTTTTTCAATGTGATAAAATAATCGCGTGGTTTTTTTAACTTTTACATTATCTCGTTACAACTTTCAAGTGTGAACTTTTTAAGGGGTTGAGACTTTAGACTCTTAAGGGGTTTTAGGCGTCTAAACTTTAGACTTTTAAAGGTTTTAAGGGGTTAGAACGTTAGACTTTTTATGGTTTTGAGGGGTTTAAACTTTGGACTTTTTAAGGGGTTACACTTTTGACGCTAAAAAGGCTACTATCATGAATTTTTTGACAGGTTTATATTGTAGATATTGATATAAAAGTTGTTACACTCAATGAATACACTTTCGAAATACATTTGAAAAAACATTTTTATTTATTTAAGTCACTATTTATAGACGAAAATGGTAGTTAAAAAAAATCTCCTATAAAAATTATCTGCGCTGTTGATGAAATCTCGGAGATAGATAATCCGAAACAAATAAATCAAACGGTTTCATATTCAATGTATCAATGGCTATAGCGCATATCGTACGATTTTTATATATGCAAAAATAACAAAATGGCGGACATTCTTCGAAAAAACAAAAAAAAAACGTGTTTTTTCACCGTTTTTTGGCGAAAAAAAAAATAAATATCAAAATTTAGAAAAATCCATGACGGGCGCTATAGTTGTGAACAATGTGTGGTTAAAATTTCGTAAGGATCGGTTCAGTAGTTTCGAAGATTTTATCAACAAGGTGTCGGAAAACGTTGTCGAAAAAAACGCGTTTAAAGTTTGTTTGGGTTACATAAATACATAATTTTTTTTTCTGTATATCGAAAGTGGATTTATTAAGTGTAACAAGTTTTATATTAATATCTATAATATAAATCTATAACAAAGAAAATCATGAAAGTAGCCTTTTCTAGCGTCTAAAGTGAGAAGACCCCTTAACCAAAACACAATTGCCGCGCTATAAGTATTCCTCAAGGCATCTTTTGAAGAACTGCTCGTGTTATAGCTCAAAAAGTTTGCTCAAAAATTGCTCATGTCATAGCTTAAAAAGTTATAGCTCGAAAAGTTTGCTCAAAAATGCGTTATCGCTCAAAAAGTTTGCTCACAAATTGTTTATGTCATAGCTCAAAAAGTTACAGCTCGAAAATTGTGCTCAAAAATTAGTTATAGCTCAAAAAGTTTGCTCACAAATTGCTCATGTTATAGCTCAAAAATTGTTCATGTTATAGCTCAAACATTGTTCATGTTATAGCTCAAAAAGTTTGCTCAAAAATTGCTCATGTTATAGCTCAAAAATTGCTCATGCTATAGCTCAAAAAGCTCATGGTATAGCTCAAAAAGATCGTTTGCTCACAAATTGCTCATGGTATCGCTCAAAAAGAAAGTTTGCTCACAAATTGCTCATGTTATAGCTAAAAAATTGTTCATGCTGTAGCTCAAACGTTGTTCATGTTATAGCTCAAAAAGTTTGCTCAAAAATTGCTCATGTTATAGCTCAAAAATTGTTCATGCTATAGCTCAAAAAGCTCATGGTATAGCTCAAAAAGATCGACGTGGCTAACATTTTGGGAGGTCTCTCACTATAACATTGTTGGAAGAATATACCTATAAACATATCAAAAAGTATAAAATTAAAAATAAAATAGACTTTGTAATCAAATTTTCATATTTTTTGCCATTTTCTCGACAATTCTTGTCCCAAAAAGGAAATTTATTTACGCGATAACCTTAAAACTTTTGAAAAACTGCTCATGTTATAGCGCAAAAATTGCTCGTGTTATAGCTCAATAATTGCTCATGTTATAGCTCAAAAAGATCGACGTGGCAAAAATTTTGGGCGTTTTCTCATTATAACATTGTTGGAAGGGTGTACCTATGAACATACGAAAAAGTATAAAAATAAAAATTAAGTAGGCTTTGTAATCAAATTTTGATATTTTTTGCCATTTTCTCGACAATTTTTACCCCAAAAAGATAATTTATTTACGCGATAACGTCTAAACTTTAGGTATATCCTTCCAATAATGTTATAGTGAGAACCCTCCGAAAATTTCAGCCAGATCGATCAATAACTTTTTAGCTATAACATGAGCCGCTTTTCAAAAGACGCCTAAAGGAATACCTTATAACGCCGTTATTTTGTTTTGTTTAAAAAAGAAAGAAAAAAGTGTCAAACACTTGAAAGTTGTAATAAGATAATGTAAAATGTAAAAATGATGCGATTATTTTATCGACGTTAAAAAATTCATGAAAAATGACTCATTTACGGGCGTTTAAAGGGAGTTTCCCCCTTAAAACGGGCCATACATCTGCAACGATTAAAAAATCCATTTCTTCTTTTCTCTTTAAACGATAGATCTCTATATGTAGAATATTTTGCTGGAGTTTCAAAGCAAAATTTGAAAAATTTCAAACGTTGCTGCTTCTACTTGACGAGAATTGTTGTTGAAAAAGTCTTTTAAAACCGACTTTTTCAATCCAGATGTTACAGATATGTGTGATTTTTTTTTTGTAGAAGCGCGCTATTCTCTTTAAATTGAAGCTTTATTCAATGTCATTTTAATTACTATCAAATAGGAATTATACACGTTCCAACTGAAAAAAATGCTTTGTATACTTAAATATACTATTACTGTATACCTACAGTTTGATAAATGTAGAACAATAATTTTTTTGTTTAAAAAATCCCTCAAGATTGCTTAATTATTTCTTGTCAAATTGTCTATCCCGTTCTAAGGGAGGATACCACTGCATCTGCCCACTTTCGACTGTTTCCGTTGGAATTTTTCTTAAAGAAAAGAATAAAATACATGGTCAAAAAAACTTTTAGGCTCTATTAGGTATATATTAAGGTATGTCAAAAAAATATATTCTTCAAAAGAATATAAAATCTCGTCGCACGAGTCGCTATAACACTACTTGTTTTTAGCCAACTCAAAATTGCAGGACAACAGGTAAATTACAAAATAATGAAAAAAAATAGAGACGTGTTTGCAAAGAAGTTCTTTTGCGAACTTAATTTTCATATACAGTGTGATATATTTTTTACGATTTTCAATTAATCGAAAAAAACCTAGTTCGCGGCCAGAAAAAAGATAAGTGTTTTCATGAATTTTCTATTGGGAATTGGGTGCAGGTTTTCAACTTTTTTTATAGTAAAGCGTATCATTTCAAGCATCTTTGACAATTTTTTTATTGGGAAATATTTATAAATATTTAAAACGAAGAAATCAAATAACCAAATGAATTTAGTTTTTGTACCGTATTGTCTAGTCTTTAATCGAAGGATTCAATAAAGTAATGATGTTTGAAAAAATGGTCGCCGATCGAAAGTGATCGTCGAAATTTCGGTGAAAAAAAACACTCTATTTTCCTTGATATAAAAAAAAAGTATGCATCGAAAGAAAAAATCATTCGATTAAGGACTGCCTTTTGATATACAAAAAATGTATGTGAAATTTGAAGCAGATCGGTTTAATTGTTTTTGAGATATTTTGGTCACCGATTTTGAAAATTCCGAGAAAAACGCGTTAAAAATTTTTCGTCGAAAACGAAAAATTGATTTTTTCTAAAATTCCATCTGAGTATAACCCCTTAAAGCAATGCGAGAAGCTATGCAGTTAAAATTTGAAGTCGATTGGACGAAAATTGTTCGAGTTCTGCTGCGTGCCAATTTCAAAAAGATAACTTTGAGAAAAACGTGTTTGAAGTTTTCGGTATCCGCTAGGAAACAAATGCACGAGCGAATTTTTTTCCTTGAGGTTCAAATTTTTGGACGGTATTTTGTATAGCCGAAGGCGCTTTTCAGCGCTCGGGGACCCAGCTCAAAAATAGCTCGAAAATCACTTTAAAATTGTTTTTTTTCAGCGGTAAACGAATGTGCATTATATATTTGAAGCTTTAAAGAATTTTTCAAAAGTGCTTTAAAAAAAAACGATATTTCGAAAATTTTGCTGTGGTGTCCTCCGTTAATCGAAAGAATGTCGAAATTTGTATACTTTCGGAACGTCGCGAGTCCAGATAAATGACGTTCGTTTGTCCCGCCCAAAAGGTTTCGACGCGCAAAAAACCGTGCTTACTTTTTTAGGAAGATGTTCGTCGACATGAAGATAGTGCCGTTCATCGTAGCCTTCGCACTGGCAATATTTCCCCAGGATACTACCGGAGTCTCGGTTCGTTTCGATTTCTTTTTTACTTGTTTATCCTTCTTAACTACTCCGTGTCGTCTTTGGCATAATCGGATATTTTCATATATATATATTTCATATAAAGGAATCAATAAGCTTTCGATACATGTGCATGATTCAATTGTGAGTCTGACGCAAGTATTGAAAATTAATTAACAGCTATGTTTTTTCCGCTCTTTTTGGGATTTTTTTTTCTGAAACACTAAAACTCACGATCTTTGAATTTTGAGCACACATTTATTAACAGTTTTACAGTCCCTTAGAATTTAATCAAATAAAAATAACGAGTTGACTCGACTCTGCGACGCTCGGAAGACACACATGTGTAAAATAAAAGTTTGTTGACGGCTGTCATGATTCCGGAGGCTGTGCTCGTCCGGAATAAAAAAATCAAACGGCATTTTCATTTGTATACCTGAGGCTGTCGCTGGAACTAGAGTAAAGTGAAGATATCGAAAATTGAATTTTCGCAATTTGTGCAAAAAATTTTTTCGATTTTTTGGACTTGTCTTTTGGAAATGGTACTGATCGTTGGGATGCAACGAAAATATATTTTTGTTTCCTATTCCCGTATTTTTTTAAGCCCATTAAGGCTACGAAAGTCACTGAAACATTTTTGAGAATCCTTAGAACTTATAACTAAAAGTTGCAAAAAAAAGGGTAAAAAAAATATTGCAAATAAAGAAAATGTTTTAAAATCATGAGAAATTTTCGTTGCATTCCAACGATGCAAACTTCAACACCATAGTTGAGATGCCTACCTTAAGGGCGGAGATACATTTAGGCGAAGCAAAAATTGCTGATTTTCATGATTATTCTCAACCCATCCTTGACACACTGGGTCATTTTGACCCGGACGAATTTTAAATAAAATGCTCACTCCCCCAAAATTGCAAGTTTTCAATCATTTTTTACAACCGTTCTGTTTTATACTTGAACATTTTTAATTATGCAGACATATTAAGGGGCCTTCTCACTTTAGACGCTAAAAGAGGATATTTTCATGAATTTTTCGATAGGTTTATATTATAGATATCGACGTGAAGTTGTTACGCTTAATAAATACACTTTCGACATACGTAAAAAAGTTATTTCTTCGAGTCCCCATTTTTAGACGAAAATGGTAGTTAAAAAGATGGCTCATTTTCGCAAAATTGAAAGTTTTCAATAATTTTTTACAACAGTTCAGTTTTATACTTTCAAAATTTTAATTATGCAGACATATTAAGGGGTCTTCTCACTTCAGACGCTAAAAAGGGCTATTATCGTGAATTTTTTTGATAGGTTTATATTATAGATATCGATGTGAAGTTGTTACACTTCGTAAATACACTTTCGAGATACGTAAAAAAATTATATCTTCACGTCCCTATTTTTAGACGCAAATGGTAGTTAAAAAAAATCTCCTAAAAAAATGGTAGGTCTGCGCTGTCGATGAAATCACGGAGATGGATCATCCGAAATAAAAAAATCAAACGGTTTTAGATTCGGTATGTTCATGGCTATAGCGCATATCATCCTTTTTTTATATATACAAAAATAACAAAATGGCGGACATTTGTCGAAAAAACGTGTTTTTCGACGTTTTTGGCAAACAAATAGTAAATATCACGATTTAAAAAATTCTCAATATGCGTTATAGCTATAGTTGCAAAGAATATGTGGTTAATATTTCATAAGGATCGGTTCAGTAGCTCCTAAGATTTTATCTATATATATTTTATATACACAAATGCATAAAAAAAAATTTATGTATTTCGAGAGTTTATTAATTAAGTGTAACAACTTTTATATCAACATCTACAATATAAATCTATTTTAAAAAATTACGAAAAAGCCCTTTTCAGCGTCTAAAGTAAAAAGACCCCTTAAACGTTGACGGGCGAGTTGCGCTCAGCCGTTCTCGAAGAAAGAATCGAGAATTATCACCCCGACTGTACTTTGGTCTTTGCAATTGAACCGTTCGAATTATCGTGCAGCACTGCAAAGCTGTGTCGGAAGTGAGAGTCCAAGGCGAGACGACCAGAAAGATTTTTTTTTCGGAAACGAAAAACGGATGGGTATATTCAACCATTCAACTCGCCATGTTTTTGGAACCTTCAGCTGGTAAACCGGCCACCTACGTAGCTCTCGCATTTCGCCCAGAAGATGTTACGAAAGACTGTATTCCGAGGGGCAATGCGGTAAGCGTTATCTTTAAGGGCCATACATCCGATTCTCGAAACCTCAAGGTGTTAGGCTGCTGTTACGACCCGAAAATCGGAGTTGAAAAAAATTATTTTTCAAACAGTAAATAAGAGGAATGTAAAATGGTTTCGACATTCAATTGTATATACATTAAATAATTCGTGTGCCAAATTTCATTTTAAAATATCCATAGTTAAAGAAGTTACAAACAATCTCGCGAAGGACCTTTGAACGTGCGGGGCTCAACGGTGTACTTGATTTCGGCCACCCGGTTGATCTCAAACACAAAAAAACGTTTTTTTCTCAAAATAGTTAATGTTGGCTAAAACTTGACCGAGCTTTTTTTCATTATCGTGTACCAATCGTCGAAAAAGAAAAATTCAATTTTCTCCGATTTTTCGAGGAAAAGTGACATCGTTATTGTTGATAAGTAATGAAAAAAAATGTTAAGAATGTTAGCCGGTCAAGGCTAAACTACTATTACACTGAACAAATTAACCAAAATATCGATTGCTGCAAATTTGGCACCATTTTGAAAAAAGTCGGATTTTCGACTCTAAAAAACGGCCTTAAGGTATTTAAAAAACTTAAATCGTTAAACGATCGACAAAATAGCGTGTACTGCATTAGAAAGTCTATCGGAGAAGCGTCAGCAGAAATTTGAAGTCAACCATAAAAAACATGGTTTCAAAATAAAAACGCGTTTAATATTTCAAAACGAATTTTCGCCGGACCATATCGCTCTTAGGATGTTTATACGTATATCAACCATACTATTTTTGGAATGTTCATCAATCATTCAACCCAATTTAAAAAAGTATGCATTTTTCGTTTCCAAGCTATACAAGGCCTCAGGGAGGTACGATCACTTCCACGGGGTCAAAAAAGAGTCTAAATTTAGTTTACCCACAGCTGCTCTGATCGATGTTTACTTCTGTTGATTATTCATATTATCGATTACAGTGTGCCAAATATTGTGGTAAATGATGAATTTATTGCACGTGAAGAAATGAAAACTGGAAAATTAGATTGTCAACGACTCGGTAGTAATCTTCGTAACAATAATATTAACATATCCACCATAAACAACGTACTAAAAAGACAACAAAGATCAGCCGGAAACCCATTAAGGATGTTGAGTCCCTATGAAACATGTTAATGCTAATTGTTCAATAAATAGCTTCTTAATCGTCATGAAATTTTTACACGACCTCCTGAATACCACGTGTAAAAACATACCAAATTTTCAGAGTTCTATCATCATTACTTCAACCTCCTTAACGGTTGAAATAAAAAATGATAACAAAATTCTGAAAATCTGGTATGTTTTTGTATGAAGTATTTAAGAGGTCGTGTTAAAATTTCACGACGATTAGGAAGCTCGTTATTAAAAAATTAACATTTTGTTAAGAACAATTTTTAAAAGAAATAAAAAAAAATTTATCAATAAACTTCGTTTTGTTTCCCTTGCTTTCAGTATATTGTAGATATTATAAAATTGAGAAGTCAAAAAAAAACTTGTTGCAAAGTTACATCAGTTTCCACAAAACAACATTTAATTTGTGAATGTTAATTGTTCAATAACGAGCTTCCTAATTGTCGTGAAATTTTTACACGACCTCTGAAATACTTCATACAAAAACATACCAAATTTTCAGAATTTTATCATCATTTGCGATTTGGGACTCAACATCCTTAAAATAGGCTTGAATTACCTCAGCGGAATTAACACGATAGGCAGGATATTATACGTATCATTGATACGTGATAAACGGTAAAACTCCATATATGGTTGTTTGCATATTTTGTGGCGGCTTCTAATCAAATTAATTTCAAAACAAAGCTGGGTTATATTCGCCGAACGCATCAGCTGTTACTCTCGACGTTGCTGAGTCTGTGGGTGCTATTTCGTCGTTCTGACTATTTTCAACCGGAAGTTGAAACTTTCTTGTAATGTAGTGCTTCAACTACACAGTGAAGATTGATTTTCTTATTTTTTACAATATCTATTGTATCTAAACTATCGAATTTCAATTTGCCAATCGGTTTAGTTGGATACGTGAGCAGAAAAACCACGATCACCGCACTTCCGGTTGCCCGTCTACATGAGACGACGTGCTTCGATAACTCAAAGTGCTCGACTTCGCAGTTTTATTGCGAAGAAACTAAACGGTCAAAATCATATAAAAATTTCAAACTCGAAAGTTGGATTCGTAGTAATGATCGTACCTCCTTAAAGTCTGACTAGCAGTATTATCGTTATAATCCTAAGCTTACCTTCAATCTGGACCTTCCTCTTCAACTTGAGTTGTCCCGAGCGACCATCGATTTTTTTTCGACATTTTCACAGCAGCTCAACCCCTTGAAGAATTCACACGACAGCAACGAATGGATAATCCCAAAGTCTTCCAGTCTACATCCACATAGGATGCTGCACGAAGTTCTTTCGTAATCCACTCGTAATTTGGCATTTCAACCGTTGTCGTATCCTCATTCGATGTTCTCGAAAATACAGATAGGCGCTTTAGGTTCGAAATTAAATTTCGAATTTCCACCCGCTGTTTTGAATTTTCGAGACGTCATATCGAGATGTAGCGAGGTTGAAAAAAAATCCTAGTATACTAGTGTGTCTTTACGCCAACAGACTTCATTCTCTGAGGTCCAAATCCAAAAACTTATGCTGGGGAAGTTTCCGTTGTTGGAACGGACAGAAAAGGCTTTCTCGTTTTTTTTAAATTTCTCTCTTTTATTATCCAGTTTATTTCGTATTTTGCAGCTTTAGTTTTTTTATCTCCAATGAGGATCGTAAAAAAACCCTTAGGGTGTTGTTTGTAGTCCGAACAGGTGTAAAAAAATATTGCCCTCCAACGATGCAAACTTCAACATCGTGAAATCGTGTGATGTGCAATGTTTTCGTCAAGGTACCATAATAATATCCATGTAGGTCCTTGATCGGTCCCTATGCTCGAGCACCTCCAAAATTCTGTGTTTTCCTTCGTGTATTTTCGTTGCTGATGTCGTTAGTTTTCTTCACTATCGTCATTGTATATTGGAGATCAGTCGAATGCTTGCTAACTCTTGTCTTCGTCTGTTCGTGTTCCAATACCAAACAAGGTGGCAAGGTCCGTTCCGTTCAAAGGGAGTCGTAATGCCCAAGGTCAGTCTGCCCTCCAAGCATTGATGGAGTCTGCCTCACTACGGCCCGGCAGTGACCACAATATTTTGGGTCACACCGTTGTACTTTATAGCTTCAAAGAGCTCCCCCACGACAAGTGGATGCATCTTCGAGACAATTACAATCAATATACGCCTATCGGGTGTGGTAAGATGTGAGTAGATCTATCGAACTGTTGATTCAACAAAACCTTCCTCATATAACGACGCACCGTTGTACGAGTTATCGTCCATTCGAGTTTCCACGATTTTGCGATCTTTTTTCCATGCCCACGGCTTTAAGGGGTTAGACCACAGTAACGGGTATAAAATCGTGTGCGAATTGAACAATTTTTTTCGTATGAGAAAGTGATTCACTCATAACATTGCTTATACATCTATTTAGTACGAATATCAATCTTTTCGAATATTATTTTTCCTATATTATTTTGCCTATAAAACAAAAACTAAGTAACGGAAAAAAAATCCTATGACGAGTACTAGATAAAGGTGTATAGAATAACCACAAAAAACCTCAAGGCAATCGGTTCATTGCTTTTCGAGAAATTTTGGGTACCGTTTTTTTTACGACGCTCCAAGGCTCATACAATAGCCTTGTATATTTTTGATATTTTTGAATAAAGAAAATTAAACATATTTTTCAATGTATATACTTTTAGATAATTAAAACCCCAATGCGAAATTTTAAATACTTTTCCTTGAAAAAATGCACAACAATGACCTTTTTTCCGGCTCCGGGGTGTATATCTGCCCTTAAGACGGAATGACACCTCATCGCGGTCGGTATGGTAGAACAATTATAGATACCCAAAAATCTCTGAAACGGATCTTCAGATCCCGTCGAAACTTTTCCAAACGACATCAAATAGATAGACGAACAGCTGTCTGCACCTCAAATTTTTTGAATTTGAGAAAAAAACGTAGATCAGCTGATGATAAGCCAATCTACGTTTTTTTCCCTCAAATTCAGAACATTTGAGGGGTAGACAGCTGTCCGTCTACCTATTTCACGTCGTTTGGCAAAGTTTCGACGCGATCTGAAGAGCCGTTTCAAAGATTTTTGGGTATCTATAATTGTTCTACCATACCGACCGCGATGAGGTTTCATTCCGTCTTAAGGACATGGGTCACAGGTCCGGTCGGTAAAAATCCTAGTGCCAAGTTTTCTCTCAGACGAATCACATTCCGGGCAAACGAAGAGAAAGACGCTGTTTGTCGTTCAACAGAGCGGACAGTGTTTCTTTTCTTTTTTTCAAAAAATCAACCATTTAGGAGAACACTGGGAATTTGAAAATGAGCTATCTCCCTCGCACTCGTGGCCGCTCGGTCGGTGTGAAACATGGCCTTAAATCGTAAAAACAAGTCGGCCATGTATTTCCTAATTTGCCGATATCAATCGTTATCCCTGCTCGGATGTATTTTTATGCCAGCCGTGAAGCTGATTGCGACGACGACGTCAGTGCGAAATACTTGTCGATGCAACCACCGACGGCCGGTAAGCTACGCTCGGAACACAGATGGCCAGCTAGACGAATACGGACGCCCGCAGCGGAAGATATAGCAAGCGACGAGATGACATCGGCAGAGAAAGCGGACGAAAACACGTCATGGGCAATAAAGGGACCTCTGGACCGTTCGGTATCGGCAGAGCAACCTGCGGACGAGTTGGTATCGGCAGAGCAACCTCGCGCCAGCTGGACACCGTCAAGGCGACCTCCCACCGCCAAAGGACCGACAAAGGACCGTCCCGAGCAGACTTTTATCCATAAAACGTACTTGTGGGCGAAAAATGGAACGACGCGAATGTGGTCTACGTTAAAAAATAACTTTGAACGATTCGGGGCCTGGATAAAGTCATTGGTCGTGGGAAACCCAAAGCCGGACGAACGACGACGTAAATCCGGTGGCGCGTAATGCCGGTGATTATACGAGTCGGGTCGATGTTGCCGACCGAGCATCCCATGCTGGGGTGGGGGTGGGGTATTATTCGCAACATTATCTATATTATTGAGTTTCTTTTTAGAACCCGAGTTCTCGTTTGCAATAGACAAACTGATTGAACGTGTAGTCATATTCGAATTGAATTATAGCGCAAATAAAAATGCGAGAAAAGCGGGGAACGAAGAGAGTCCGATATAAAACAACCCGCTATGTATTCATTAAATGGACTTCTGTATTGCAACGTTGACTCTGATTATTTCCACGAATATTCCATCATTATACCCTCAAAAGCAATTATTACTGGTATCATATTCTTATTTTTCGAATATCATGTCGAAAGCTCGAAATTACGTCGGGTTAACGCAAAACACGTGTTTCCGTACACATTCGACTTTTTTTTAACGGATCACGCGTAGTTGTTGAAAATGAAGAAATCAGCTTTTTCAAACCTAATATATTTTGGCAGTATATCGTCTTATAATTGTTGCCCGAAAATTTCAAGGTGATCGGATCAAAGGTGACAGATTTATAGGCTGTTATTCGAAACTTTAATGCGTTACCCCCACTTGTAGCGCAAAAAAGGCCTTTTTCATGATTTTTTTTAAAGAAAACTACAAAACTCTTTACACGATCAATATACCATCTTAAAAAACACATCTTGAAGAACTTTCAGTAATTTTTTTATTGAAAAATATTACATTGTTTAGTGGCAAATGGCCGTCAATGAAATAATGTTTTTATGTACACGGTTTGCGGTGACCAACATTGCGGCGAAGTGGATCATCCGAAAAAAAAATGCGGATGGATTTAGTCAAATATAAGTATAAACTAGTCTTTAATCGAAGGATTTTAAAAAATATTCATTTTTCACAAAATGGCGGACAGTCAAAGTTAATGGTTCGATTTTAACGAAAAAAAACGGCCGTTTTTTCGCCATAAAATGGCCATTTTTTTTCGAAAAATAAAATCGAACGATCAAAGACTACATTTTTATGTATTAAATAAGCCTGCAAAATTTCAAGAAGATCGGTTCATTAGTGTTCGAGTAATCTTGGTCACCGACTTCAGAAATGCCATTTTGAGAAAAACGCGTTTAAAGTTTCAATTTCAGTTCTTCAATTCACGGATTCTTCTCTTTTAACGCTCATATCTCAGTCAATTTTGTTCGGATCGACTTGAAATTTTCAGGACATATTCTCAGATACTTATACTTCAAAAAATGCAATAAAAAAATCGATTTCTTCAAAATCGCAAGTGGGGGTAACCCCTTAAGGACTTAATCACCTAGAATAACTTTTCCAAATACGTAAGAGTATCATCGATATTAAAAATTACGCAAAATATTTATCTGCCCCACCAAACATCAAGTTATGCCGTCCGCCATTTACGAAGCTGTCACAGAATTAGTATTTTACTCCGTAGCTGGTTTCAGATCGTTTGAACACTTCACAGATTGCGTCTACTTGCATTTTTTCCGCCGATCCTTTATGATTAGCAGAACAATTCTCTTGATGGGATTGAAACCACTCCAGGTATTCTGCCGTGTTTATCTTATCTGTCCAAGATTCGCAAGCCTCGCAATAACCATAGGGTTTTTCGATTGGCGCGGGTAGATGTTGGCGGCCTTGCGGCGGCCATGTTGCTTTGCTGGCGTCTGTCTAATCTGTTGTTTATTATTCAGTCACTGACGCCAAATCACCGTGGCAAGTTACACGATTGAACAGCACGTCCAAATGATAAAACTTTATTATCAAAATGAGTGTTCGTTAGTGCAAACGTTGCGCCCATTTTGATCGAATGAAAATATTTTTGGGAAATGCAGTTTTTACCCACCTAGGGAAATGTAGCCTCTTAAATTAGAAATTAAGGGGTTTGCGGCAAAATCAATGGTATAATCGTATCCCGGGAGTAAAATCGTCGCCAAAAGGTGTTTCTTCGTTCAATCGATGCTTATTTATTTTCCGTTTCGATTTCAGACTCTGTTATCGCGCTGGTTAAAGGCGAGAAACGCGTTTTCATACACGTTCTACGAATTTCAATTTAAAAAACGCGAATTTTTGATAAAATCAGCGATGTTCTCATATGCGAAGAGTAAAATTACATCGATATAAACTTTTGGATAAAAAAAAAGAATTTTCTCCAAAAAATGTTCACACCAGTCAGTCTTCGCTGAATCGTGCCGTTGGTGTCTCTTTCGTTTAGATTTGACGCTCCGCTCCGCGCGCTCTCGAAGTCTGCAGCCTTAGACGTCAGCCGTAATTTTCTTTCACTTAAAAAAATAATAATTAAGAATAATATGTCCGTCTGTTTTTGTCGATTCGGATCGTACACGTCTGAGATTCCGAGAAAAAAATTACACACAACACTCGAATGATTTTCGTAGACTGAGCCTGCGCAGCAAAATGTGAGCTGGATTCGGAAGAAATTAATTTCCATTGCACTCGAAAGCAGCAAACTTCAAAGTCATTTGTAAAAAGTCATCGCAGACGTAAATTGTGGCGTTGGTCCAAAAGTCAAGCGTGCATCGACTGCCTCGTCCGTGACGACAGCTTCTTTCTAGTCTCTCGATGAGATTTTTCGATTCAGTGCGGAAAAACTTTTTGCATGACAGCAAAAACATCAACTCTTTTCTTCTCAATATAAAAATATCTAGTTCTATGTACAGAGAATTTCATCGAAAAAACAGCGCTCCGCGACCGGCTGATGTTAGTAACGATACGTAACAATAAGAAAAAGCGGACTTAACGATACGCGGCGTTGAGTCCAGTCAAACATTTCGACCGCCATCCCGGGCAACTCGTCGTTAGTTATTGTCCCACGATCTTAAGAAGTTTCGGGACGATTGACGATATGTTACCATTTGATTCAAATGTATACAGTAAATTCTTTGCCGTATACCGAATGTACCCTCCAAATTTTTAATCGATCGTCTACATCGTTTCTATCGAATTTACAAATGAATACACACTTTTTACCATAGGGAGATGCCTACGCGCATCGCTGAATGGCCGTTTTACGCACGAAGTAGCGTGAGCAAATATTTAATAACTTATGAAAAATACTCAAATCACTCGGTAAATTTCGTATACCTTTGCATTATGACAATCAGGCATCTCCCTACGTTAAAGAGTGTTACTTCAAAATCGGAAATGCGTTTTACTGTACAGAACGATGAGAAATTTTCCACTGGTCCCAATGCTACCAAAAACGCATTTTCTATATATTTCCCAGATGCCTTCTTCTTCCATATGACGGCAGTATATGACGACGCGTTTACTGTACGAATTTTCATCAAATCGTAACATATGATCAATCATCCCGAAATTCCTTGAGAAAAAAGATAATAAAACGACGTATCAGGACGTACGGTGTGTCGGATACGAGTCTCCTTTCTCTCTTATCACCTTCCTCGTTCGTCTTAAATTAAAATCAGAGACACGTCTCGTCGTTCATTATCTCGTACATCATTTGTTTGTCCTGCAGCGCCGAGGCCAATTCCTCCTGGTCCCACTGTAGATTGACTTTCGAGAGTCTCGGCTCCTTCTTCGCGTACACTCGCAACACTCCCTGCGTCTCTATCAGCGAGCAAAGGCTCACGAATTCGGACACGTCGACCGCGTGGATGTTTCGCTTCCGGCAAACGCGCCTGTATACCTCGTGCAGCTGAATTCGCAAGGCCAGAGAGAGCATCGTTAGTTCGTGGTGGCGAAAAACGGCGAAGTTTTCGCCATTTGAGGGAAAAAGGGGGGGGGGCGAAGTTCGAGAAAAATCCGCCGGAAGAGCGTTAGGAAACGATGCTCCGTTCGAGCTCATCGTTATTGAGGAGTTTGGAGCGTTAGCCACAATACAATGTATATATGTACACTCATTACAAAAATTAACGGAACAGTAGAATTTCAAAATTTTTTCATTGATTTTTGAATAGCTGTAGCTTCGTGAAAATTGTCGTATCGTAAAAAAAATGGGGTTTTAAAGCTTGAAATATCTAGTTTACGAATCTCACCGGAATTTGTTTTTTTTTTTTTTTTTTTTTTTTTTTTTTTCATTTTAATCATCATTAATCGACATTTACGGAACAATAAAGGTGTTCCCTTAATTTTTGATAAAACTTTGAGTGAACTGTCAGTTTTATCATAAAAAAAAAACGGTTCAGCCGATCAATTTTTAATTGTGGGGGGTCTTTGGGCATGTCTTGCACTCAGGAAAACCTATAAAGCTGAGTCATTTTCGCAATATTTGCAGAGTTGACGTGGATTTTCCAAAACGGGAAAAAAATCATTTTTTCGTACTTTTTCAAATCAATATTAAGGTTTAAAAAATCTCTAAAGTACCAAATGGCGCTTTTAGAGAATTTATTCCAGTTTACGAAACCCACCTTTAGCTCGCTGTACGATCATTTTTTTTCATGAGATATCGATGATCTACGAAAAAGCTCCTTTTCTCTTTAAACGCCGATATCTCAGCGACAAATGGTCGTACAGAGGTCCACGAACGACCATTTTGAAGCTGAAGATTCAGGCTAAATGACCCCAGTATTGATCAAGCTCAAAAAATTTTATTTGCGTCCGTGGGCGATTAAAAAAATCGAAAATGTTTGCCTCGCGCTTGTTCTTAGAATCACGCCGAGCGTGTTGCTTAAAAAAATGTTCACCGGTGAGATTCGTAAACTAGAGATTTCAAGCTTCAAAACCCCATTTTTTTACGATACGACCATTTTTCACGAAATTACAGCTATTCAAAAACGAATAAATTTTTTTGAAATTTCACTGTTCCCTTAATGTTTGTAATGAGTGAGTGTGGGGTGTGTGTGTGTGTGTGTTGTAGTTTTCAAGATGAGTCATGCATTACCACCTTTTAAATGTATGTTTGCAAAATTTCAGAGCTCTAAGTACTCAGGAAGTGGATTAAATGTCGTGCGATAAAAATTGGCCGAGATGTTCGCGGGTAAAGTCCAACGGCGAGTGAACAATGGCACAGTAGTTTCGGCGTTCAAGCGAGCGCGGGCGTGGATTTGAATCCACATTCGGGCAAGGGGATTCGAACTTTCAATTTTTAATTTTGCAATTTGAGTTTTGAACGTTATCCGTTCGTCCAAACAAGGTATTCAATAGTAAATAAAAAATGTCAAACAATGCTATCCATTGTTTACTCAAAAGATCTTTAGATCTTTAGATCTTTCAAGTAAACAATGGACAATATTGTCTGACACTTTTTATTTATTATTTAATACTTTATTTGGGTAACCGGATAAGGTTCGAAATTCAAATTTCAACATTCGAAATTGAAAGGTTTAACTATCAATTCCAACTTCAATTTAACAAAAATCAATGGACTTGAATCCACTTGTGCGAATGTGGATTCGAACCCGCGCCCGCGCTTGCTTGGACGCCGAAACTACTGTGCGATTGTTTACTCACCGATGAACTTTACTCGTGAATATCTCGGCCAATTTTCGTCGCACGACATTTAATAAAAAGACACCCTATATGCTCACTAACGGAAAACTAGTAGTTAAGAAACACCCTACACACACACACACACACACACGCGCGCGCGCGCGCATAAAATTTTCAACTTTTTGAGTAAAATTAACTATATCAAATAATCCATATAGAATTTCACTAACAAAGACTAACAAACTCGGAGCCGACTGTGTTTGTATCTGAAAATTGTATACGCAGCGATACCAACGTACAAACTCGTGTAAACTAGCAAACTGCTAGTAACAACTAACTAATAAAATCAACGAAAGTCCAAAAAGTAGAAAATAATTTTGTCACTAAGTCACCTGTATGTGACTATAAATAAAAGCTTGAGTCGCCCAGAATTGAGACCTATAATTTTCAATTGATATAAATCCGTTAACACCCCAACTCTATTCAATTTACTGTAAAACCTTAGATTTCTCAAATAAAAATCCTGAAGCTGAGTACAAACGTGCGATGATAATTTCTCTAGTCACTATTGTGCCAAATTAAATACGGTTAATGAAACCGAATTGATCAAATTTATTAACGTTTAAAAAGTTGAGCACCACAAGCTTTTATTTAGTCACATATAGGTGACATGGTAAAAAAAAAGAAATTATCTTCTACCAGGTGTAGAAGTATGAAACCGGAATTTCCCTATAGATATAGGTGCTAGCCATCAGTTTAGGAACCGTAAGAACGCTTCTGCAGCGCCATCATCTCCCTCTAACATCTGACGAAGATTTTCAACACGCAACAACCCAAGTTCTCTACACCGGTAGATTTTTCTATAACCTTAAACATGTCGAGGTTTGTGCCTACGAGCTACGATTTGCGGACAGCATTGGTTTTCCGTTACCGTTTTAAGAAAAATGCTGCAGAATCGCATCGAATGCTTGTCGAAGGTTACGGTGGACATGCTCTTGGTAAAACGCAGTGTTTCGAGTGGTTCCAAAAATTCAAAACAAAAGCGTGTTTTTTTAAATATTTTTTTACATATAAATTTTTTGCTTTATATTCATGCGTATGAGTGTTAATGAAAGAAAAATATTCGTTGGTTTTTTTTTTCACGCCGCCTGACATCTGCTCGACCATTTCCAAAGATTAATTGAAAAAATAAAATACCACGTATCAGCCAAAAGCAGTAAAAAAACATACCCTAAGTATCAACAGGGTGAAAAAAATCTTTCCTTTTAAAAGAAAATCATGAAAATCAGCGATTGTTTCCTCGCGAAAAGGTATCTCCCCCCTTAAGGGAGATATCCAAGAGTTGGAGTAAACGATCCCATTTCATCTTCTCGGCACTACTATTTTTTATTAAACCGTAATCTTCATCACTGTCAGTTTCATCGTTAATTACGTCGAACAGCTCGTCAATGATTTGAAAGCCAACAAAAGCTTCTGCCGCGTCCACCATGTTGGGACCTTTGACACCAACCCAAACACGAGGGTTGTAAGCGTGTAAGCGTGTACCCAAATCAAAATCACCCCGAGAGTCATTCGACCTAGAGACCCTAGAAGCGTCCATTTTAAGACCGTAACCATCGGGTTCGGTGACAAAATGACTGAGAAAAATGGCAAAAACTAGCGACCCGCGTTTCAATACAAGACAAGTCGAAGCATTGTCACCACCTTGGAGATAGTCACGTCCTTGTTTCTTCCTTTGTTGAGTATGAGCATCAGCGAGCACAGCAGAACTTTCTGCTGCAAGGGAAAGGTGCTCTCCTCCTTGTCGATGTTTTGGGAACCCCCGTAAACGCCGTTCAGCACTTTAACGACTTCCCCAATATCGACGGGTTTCTCGCTCGTGGCTTGTTGCTTCCTCGGGCTTCCACCGTTCGTTTCTAAAATCCGCAAGTACGGAAAAAAAAAGAAAATTTTTAAACATCGTGTTGGAAGTCGAGATTCGGTACGACGGAGAATTCGCGATTTCCAAAGATCTTGGCGCCTCTCGCGACCTGAGGCAGAACTACGACTGGTATGGTAAACTATATTATTTACTATACTAGCTCTACTAGTATAGTAAATTTGACCTAAACTTTGACAATAAAGGTGAATTATCGTTCTATAAGCCACCTAAACATAAAACCCTAAAAAAAGTGGTTGTTCGCTCTGGGAATGACTCTTTTTAGGCCATCAAGACGAATTTGTAGCCACTCCACAAGATCTTTTCTTTCTCAGTTCGTATCTTTATGAATAATAAATCGAGAAATATTAAAAGTTCTGTCATATACGACGTATAAATGAAGTATTCCACGTGAATCCGGTGGACATTTTCCCTGACCCCCTCCAATTCGATTAATTCTTTTTCTCTCTGATTCCATTGACTCTAAAAGACACCCTGAATTTTTTTACATTTTTCGAAACAACCCTAGTTAAAAAAACGTTTTCCGAAAAAAACGCCCCGATTTAAAAATCTGAAAAAATTCCGAAAAATGCGTGATTGTATGTAAAAATGTTCAAGCTATCACCCGCAATGGAAGTATTATTTTTTCTGTGCTCTCTGAGCGATTAACGTTTAAAAAAATCCGAAAAATTCAAGAACCGCTTGCTTCGGGCGGCTACTTCAATATTTTGATACCCACAATGAATTTTTTGGACCATTTGTGATCAACCAAATCACAATCGTGGACCTTAAACAGTTAGCAGTCAAAAAGTTCTGATTTTAATTTCAATTGACGACGACTTTAATTGAACGAAATTTTTTCTCCGCACAATACATAAAGTGCACGAAAAAAGACTAATTATTAAAAGTCTAAGAGAAAACTACGAGCAAACATGTAAATATTTTTTTCGCTTTAGTAGTGAGGTTATGTCACGCACCGGGCCTCACCAAGGGGTTGGTATCTTTTTGAATTTTTATTGCGCGAATTGTGCGCTGTTTGTAGTATCCTACTCTGCCACCCGTAGCGCTAGTTGTTCTCCTACAATCCTGATGCGCGCGCGGGGACTATATAACTCCATCAATGCACACCGATACTTTCATACGTTGTATTTCTATACACACACACACAATTTATTATACTACCATTGTTGTCTTATTAATTTATCTATCATTCATTAATTGTCTATTGCTATAACTCGATTGTCTAATGATCGTGCCAACAAACAATCATGAAGATAAATATGGAAACGGAACTATTCGGTACCAAATTGTAACTTTCTCAAAGGGTAATTACTAAATCTGAAAAAAAAGAGCTTCTGCTTTCGTCCTGCTTAAAATGTTTTTCACACACCCCACTTCCAGCGTTTACGCTATTATTATTTATAGCCCCTTTTCATGGCCTTCGAATCCTAGGTTCGGCCGATACGGTGAAGAAATGAACTTTTTCAGAATTACGCGGGTATCCTGAGGTACAACCGCGCACAATACGCGGCATTAGTATACGAGCATAAGTAATTTCAGTAATTTAATCAATTCCGCACCTCGACGTACACTGCAAACATCAAAATCACGGTTTAAAACAGTCCTATTCGTCCCTGTGGTTGTTATGTACGTTATGTACGCAGTGCGGGCCTCGCGCCTGCGCAACAAGTATATTTTCAGTAACCTACTAGCGCCACGGGGAGAGATAGAACTAAATAAAGCGGTCAAAAAGCGTGGCATTTTTATGTACGGTAAGGGATGGGAGGTGCCAGCCTCTTGGCCTCACCCAGCCCCCTGACCACGGACTTATATACAAGTCTGGAAACGACCACGAATTGGTAGGTATGCTTGGCCGACCAACGTTTCTTTACATTTTTCGCCACTACGTGGCATTGCTGTTTAGGAGAACGGAGCGACAAGGACAGAATAGCTTCTGCCCGTCTCTCTCACTCTCTTGATGGAGGGGCATGCGTCGTCGACCGTACCCCTAACCCAGTTTGTCGCATATTTGATAGGGGTACGAATTTAAAAAAAAAGCAAATAATAAGCTTACCCAAGAACAAAATGACTGATATACACCATCATAATTGAGGTCATCTGCATATCATATAACAATTTCGCGCAAATTTAGTAGATTTAAACATTCTTTTCATTTTTTGCTTGGCCCATTTTTCTAAGTTTAATGATGAATATTTTCTTTAAACATTCGGTGACCCACTGTTTTTATTGTCGTTACGAAATCTTTAGAATGTTTTACACGTGTGAGCAATTTATATCTGGCATCTAGAGTTATTAAGTGTATAAATTATTAGATAGAAATATCGCCAGCGCGTTATCTCCATAAAGCGCCGTATAAATGAGACGTTTTTTGGAGCCGTATATTAACGTTAAAAGTTTGGTAGCTTAGCTTGAAATTTTACGAGTATAGGGCGATGTATTTTACTTGAATATAGACGAAAATCAATTAATTGTTAACTATTCGAGTTCATTAAAGGAACACCTCGAGAGCATGAGATGGCACACGGACCGAGGTTATGGTTCACTTGACAATACGGGCAATAATAAGCGGCAAGGAGGGAAGTGTGAGATCACAGAAGACCGTGGATGGGAGGCACACCGGTATAGCAGCGACGCATGTGGCGGCTAGCGGAGTAAAACGTAGATCGCTCAACGGTACCACCCGGCTCCATTGAAATCGTGCTTCGTTTCCACACCTGTATGTAAGACCATACCCCTGACACTGGTAGAAAAATGCTGTTCGCAAAATGTCCTTGCCGCACTGTGGCGCTAGTAATCATGTGACAGACATGCATATATATGTATGTTGCACCGGGTTTCGAATATTTTACACGAATAAAAGTCTATCGTAGATAACTTTATGAAAATCATTATTCGCGTGTATGATGGATTTGAATCATAATTAAATTATTCAGCTGAGCATTATCAAGGTAGAATATTTCACGAAAGTATCGAATCGTTCAGCTGATCGGAGTATTTAACCCTCTAGCGGCCACGCCTATTTCTGGATGACTCAAAATAATTTCCTCTGGTAGTATGGCTAATAAAGGGTTGAATATGAATGTCCCACCATAATTTTGTCGATAAGGGCCTGAAAAGTAGTATTTTCGGACTGTAGTAAATTTGCTACATTGGTGGCTCGAGGATATATATTATGGCATTTTTCAGATCTTTGAAAAAGCTGAAATAAATGTTTACATATCTTGTCGGATCACAATCGCATGGCTAGAATAATCTTACAGAACCGCTGGTTACAGTGCAAAATGTAAAAGCATTCCTTGTGTTCTGGCACAGGTGCACGTTGCATGTGCAGCATTTGATTTTTGCAAAACCTGAATTGCAATATTTGCATCGCTTCCTTTGCGTGTCAAAAACAGCCCAGGGCCCTATACCATCAGTTCGGATAATTTCTTGTGGTCTAGCGCCTCGTGGAGTGGCGATTTTTGTAATCAACGTTTCAAGACTTGGAGTACGGCCACGTTCCTGTTTACCACACTTCATCGATCCGTTCGCGATGGAATATCGGAATTCTTTTAGACGGATGCTCCTTGCGTTTTTGCCCGTTTCTTTTCGGTATAGAAACCATGCATTGAAAAATAAAATATTAAAAATTAAAACGTGAATGGCCAGTATAGCAAGCTTCCTACTAACAATATCACACTGTCGATTCGAACTATTATTCTAATTCAATCAAAAATCTTCAAAGCCTAGTTCATCCAGTCAAGCTTCCTTTGCGCAATTTTATCACAAAATATTTCAAGAATGCCCACTTAGTTACTTTGTTTACAAAAAAAAAAAAACTGACAGCAGCTGCAAGCGTCGTAAATTTTCACAACATTGTTGCCATATTAACATAATTCGTTGAATTTCAAGCTATCCCGGCATTTGTGGCTGCATCTAGTACAGATTGATAGAACCGTGAAGTAGCCTATGGGCTCTATCGTCCTTCCACTTTTACCGACGAGCTCAAAGTGAACGTAGCAAATTTGGTACGATGGCAGCTAAAGGGTTAAAGCCGAAAGCTGTCACATAACAGCCAAGGTCGGGTAGTGGCGATTTCAAGAACTAAAAAGCCGGGACGAAACGCGTTTCAGTTTATCGTATAGGAATAGTAGGCTAGTGTCAGGGGGCCGGCCTCACCGTACCGATCTACAGCAGCGACGCGTAGTGTCGTCGAGGCGAACGAAAAGCTCGCTCGATAAGGGCACTGATCCTCACCGCTGGAATTCACCTTCGTATCAAGACCTGTATATAAGACCGTGGCCTCGAGGGTTCTCACCGTTGTCAATGGTCGGTTTGAGTATCTGCGTGTTTCTCTCGGTCTCCGCGAGCTCGACGACGCGTCTGCTGATGTCCAGTGCGCGTCTCACGTCACCGGAGACGGCGGCAACTTTGCCAGCCAGCATTTGGATGGCGAGCGGTGTAAAGACGTCCGCGGCATTAGCGCCCCGTAATCTCTCGCTGATTATATCGGCGATTTGTCGCTTGTCGTATGGCGCGAAGTGCATGAGTCTCGGCTTGAGCTCGCATCGCGCTTGGAGCCTCGGCAATATACGATCCGTAAGATCGAGCGCGTTCGCAATGCCGATCAGCAACAATCTCGAGTTCGCGTGAGACGGCCACTCGAATATCGAGTAGAGCACCGCTTGATTCTTACATTCCAACTGATCGATCTCGTCCAATATCAAAAGTATCATTTTCTTCGTCCTCGACAAATACCTCTCGATCACCGCTTTGGCGTTTTTGCCCGAACTCGAGCACGTCAGATCGAGTTCCTTTATTATTGTCGAATATATCGCGCCGGCCGACTTCATCGACGTGCAATTCACGTATACCTTGCGAAAGCTCGAACCCAACGACTCCTCCGCTATGATCTTCGAGAGGCAGGCCGTCTTACCCG
Organism: Ophion costatus; assembly: GCA_951751655.1. Lineage (NCBI taxonomy): Eukaryota > Metazoa > Arthropoda > Insecta > Hymenoptera > Ichneumonidae > Ophion > Ophion costatus. The sequence goes on from OX632368.1 coordinate 2,926,047, forward strand.
TGCCCGGCGGACCCGACACGTACAACGAGCCCGCCCTCTCGCCCTTCAGGTGCTCCGACACGAAATTACGCAACTCCGACAGTTCGCCTTCTCTGCCGGGCAAATTCGCCGGCGTCGAACTGTGAAGCGCTTTCCGCGCGCTCTGGTACTTGCCACCCTGACGGAAGAGACGCTTCACCGGTAATTTTAACGAATTATCCGGCGACGACAAATTCAGACGATCCAGGAAAGACGTGGGCGTCAATGGCGATATAGGCTTCGTCGATTTTTTCTGCTTCGGCGGCGTCGAACTCGCCTCGTCTGCAATAATTTTGAAAAATCAATCACGTTTTATTTTTTCTTTATCGTAATAGTCGAATTTTAAAGAAAATTTTGTCGAAATAGTCGAATTTTAAGGGCCTATACCGGTGTGACACTTTCAAAAAATCGATTGCCGTTTTCGACAGTTTATACTTTCAATAATAACCTGTAAACATTTTAAGGCCGTATCTCTTATTCTCCCCGAATGGCAGCCGTCTAAAGAGCAACCGCTCGGAAGTATAAAATGCCCTAGTTAAATCTTTAAACGCATTTTTCTTGAAATGAGATTTGTCAAATTTGCTGACATCGTAACCCAAAGAGCAATTATCCGATCGACTTGAAATTTTAACTCAGTACTCTTGAATATATTTACTCTACAACGACGTAGAATATTTTTGATTGGACGAAAATTGACGATTTGGCATTGAAAAAAACGACCATTTTATAGGGAAGAAAACACACTTTTTTTCATAACTACGCCATTTTGTTAGATTTTGATATTTTTCGAAAATCCTACGTCATTGTACAGGAAATACCTTCCAGTTTAACGACGTTTTTTCCTTTTCCGGTTTCGGTTACTCAATCGGCCGGAATCATGTCAGCAGTGGAGGAACTTTTTTTTGCGCCTCCGAAGGCAGCGCATAAGTTGCTTGGATCTCAATATTTTTCTATGAAAAAATTATGTAATATAGGTCAAATAAAGCCAAAATTTTCCGAAAAATTTAATTGAGTACTTTTCTTCCAAAAAATTCCCGAAAATCACCACAATTTTTAGGGTTGACACTGGTATAGCCCCTTAAAGAAATTTTCATCGAAGTAGTCGAAGTAAGAAAAAAGAATGTTATTGGAATTTCCAAAATGCTAGAATTTTGAGTAAAACGAATATTCAATTATTTTCAAAGCTTTTTTCCAGTAATATAATGCCAGTAATATAATAATTTTCCATCTTTTTTTAATAATACTCATCATTAAATATTAATTATTGTTTTATTTTTATCATTATCATTTATTAAATTATAATTATTATTTATTAAATAATTATTATTAAATATTATTAAATTATTAATTTATTATATAATTATTAGTTTATTAAATTATAATTATTATTAAATATTAGATATTATTATTAGAATTAATAATGATGTTTAATATTAAGAATATTTAAACAAGATTTAGTAGCCTCAGAAGAAGACATACCCAATGGAAGTAATGGTAAAAAGCGATGACATTGAAGTTTGCAACTCTGGAAGGGAGTGAAAAATCTTTTCTTTTGGCAAAAAATTTTTTTGGACGATTTGGGCGACAAAAGTCACACCAACGTTTTTCAGGACCCTCTTCAGAAACCCACACCACAAATCAGCGTGGAAATATTTTCGGTAATAATGAAAGTAAAGAAATAAAGAAAGAAGAAAGTATGTTGGTGGTATTCCAATAATGCAAACTTCAATGCTGTAGAAAGTGGAATGTTCTATGGAAACAAAATTTGGCGGTGCAAGAGGAGAAAACAGGTGGAAAAATTTGGAGCGGGGTATGTTAAAATGGCCAGGGGAATTAATAGGAACATCCCAAACTATATGTGGGAAGTATGGAAAACGGATGGTATTGAACTTTGCATCATTGCAATGCAACGAAAATTCGTTTTGTTTTCTTTTTATTTCTTCATTTTCGTTATTATCTAAACGTTTTTTGCTGCTTTTGGCTACACATTTTTAAAAAGGATTGTAAAAAATGTTTCCGTGACTTTTGCAGCCTAAGCGTGCATACGAGGAAAATATATATTCGTTGCATTCCAACGATGCAAACTTCAATATCATGGGAAACGGCCACAAAGTATCTACTTGAAACAATGAAGATGGGGGCTGGTAGGTGGCCAAAAAAAAGTCTGAAAGAAAAGAAATGAAAGAAGCAATGGAAAGCATGAGTGAGGGGGCAATCTGACGAGCCTTATGGCGAAGAAATGTAAGGGAGCTGGAAAGAGAAATAAAAAGAGGCATAAAAATATGGATTGACGTTTGCATTATTGGGACGCAACGATAATTATTTCTTCTTCATACTGCCCAATTTTTTGTTCACCGCATTTAGGCTATAAAAATCGTTAAAACGTTTTGAAACATCCTTTTGAGGGATCCAGAACCTAAACCCGCAAAAAAAGAGTTTAGATGGGAAATGAAAAAATTAAGGATATGATTCCTTAATCGCTTAAGGAACGTAACGAAAAACGTTTTTCTCAAATTCCTTAAATTCCCTAAACTCCTTAAATTCTTTAAATTCCTTAAATTCCTTTAGGAAAAATAAAAGACAAATTTATAAAATTAAGGAAACGAAGAAAGCGAACCAATGCAGAATTTTCATCGCATCCCAACAATCCAAACTTCAACAGTGTACAAAAATTCAAATCGAATGAGATATTCAATACGATTCAAGCAAAATTGCAGCGTCGAAGTACCGCAAGGAATATAAACATAGGATAACAGGTATACACGGAAAAAAACATTTGACGGACAAGATGATTAGCAGAGAATTAAAAGAAACGTGGGCGAGGCTAAGATGTGGAAATGTCGGGAGAGACAGAGAAAAAAAGAATATAGATGCCAAATGTAGAATATGCGAGCAGGCAATTGGAAATTTGGGAAATATTTGTGAGTGTACGAAAGTTAAGGCCTCTCTAGGATTTTGGAAAACCGTTTTTTTTTTGTTAAAAAAACTTAGGTGTCATAAAAACAATATGCAATTGAACCAATGTATAGTGCAGGAATAGCAGATTGAAGGTAAACAAAAATTTCAAGGATTTAAGTGCTCGTATAACTTTAAACGCGTTTTTCTTAAACGCACTTTTTTTTAAGTGGGAGGTCGGATTACTCGAACACCTTTGGATGGATCGAATTGAAATTTTGATGGTAGCTTCACAATTACATTCCCTATGGGAGTACGTAGTCGTTTTTTAAGTAAGTGTAAACTTTTTTTATGAACAATTTACTGCTTATTCTTTGAGCAAAAAGTCGATTTATTTCTTTCAAATTGCTCCATTTTTCAAAATTTGATTTAAAAGATCCTCGCGTAGCCCCATAGTTGATAATACAAAGATTATAATTTGTTTGGCTTTCTATTTCAGGTCTCATACTTTACGAGAAAACCGGCCTTCCGTGAAGCTATTTGTGAAAAACACGGTTTTCAAGATGGACTCTGCCGCCGCCATTTTGTATGAAAATGATTTTTTTTCATACCTTAAGGCCTTAGGCCACAGTAACGGGTATAAAATCATGTGCGTATTTAACAATTTTTTTTCGTATGGAAAAGTGATTCACTCATAAAATTAATTACACATCTATTTAGTACGAATATCGAGCTGTGAGAAAATATTTTTTTTTTCGGTGTACAAAATGGCCGACTACTCGAAACTTCTCGAAACAGCTTTTTTGCAATTGGCGTGACAGATAACTTCAACAATTTTCACTCGGTTTACATCAAATTTCTGATTAATCAAAAACTTTTCATTTTATGAGCAGTTATAACGAAATTTTTCACTGAAAATTCATTTCTTAACTTCAAATAGCAGAAAAAAAACAAGAGAAAATATTAGTAGTCGGCCATTTTGTACATCCAAAAAAAAGAAGAAAAATTCTAACAGCTTGAGGGAGGCCAAAAATCGAGGTAGAAGCGAGAAAAACATCGAGTGACCACATATTGAAGAGACTAAAAATTTTATAGCGAGAGATGGCCAAGAATTTGTCTCAGTGAAGAAATAAGGAACTGGGCAAACGGAAACCCTTCCAAGTGGGGTGGAGAAATGGAAAATGCGTTTAGAAAAGTAGGAGATGGGGAGTCGATGCTGAGAATAGGAATTGGTGGAAATTTGAGTCAACTAGAAGCAAAGCAAAAAACTGAATGTGAAATATTAAACGATCGAAGGATGCACGGAGACTGGTGCGGAATACAAACGTCGAAATACTGCACAGTGCATAAATATCGGGTGAGCGATGTAAGAATGCAAAAATATTGGAGCCAGGAAAAAATAAAAGGAGAAGACAAAGAACAGTGGGCCAGAATGAGATGCGGCAACGCGGGGAGAGAAGGAAATAAAGGGTTCAAAGAAGAGTCGTGCCGACGGTGCGGGAAAGGAAAAGACAATTTGGAACATATAAGGCAGTGCGAGGCACTTAATAAAATGATAAGTAGAGACGTAACGACGAATGTGGAAGGACTCTTTATAGAAGCGAAGAAGCAGATAGGATGGAACGAACTGTTGAATAGAGAAATCAGGCCCGTACTCTGTGCCTACGTGAGGAAGTTCGAGGAAGAGGTGCGAATAAGAGATAACAAGAAAGAAAAAGGGTAGAAGACGATAAGTTGTAATAGAAATGTCGTAACGGAGGAAAAGACGCGAAGGAAACCAAAGATTATATCTAGACTTAAGAGTAGGATAAGAGAAAAGTATGTAACCGCTGTAACTCGATGGAATATTCTTAAGCCGGAGAGGCAAGAATGGCTAAATAAATAAATCAATCGATACTAAATAGATGTGTAATTGATTTGATGAGTGAATCACTTTTTCATACGATGAAAAATTGTTAAATTCCCACACGATTTTATACCCGTTACTATGGTCTAAGGCCTTAATATGTGTTAAACAAACCCTCTCAAAAGAAATCCAATTCCTTTTTTCATACTCCCAAGGTAAATTGTCAAAGTAAGGCCTTATTTTCTGGCTCTGGAGTGGTAATATCCCTTGAGAGAAAACTAAACCAAGGAATAGTGAATAAACTGGAGCGATGGAAAATAGCCGGGGGTGAAAAATTGACTGGAGGATAGAAACGCAGCTGAAAATGCAACCGACAAAGCGACTATGCGATTACATCACACAATTTGAGAAAGTAGCAATTTGAAAGGACATAAAAAACGAATGTAAAATAATTAATGTAAACAGAAGGGGAGAGACATTTATATAAACACCCTTAAAAGGGAACAAGGAATTAAATACTAATTCTACTATGAATATTGGATAATAATAATAACGAAAAGTAAGATAATAATTTCCAAGATAGCTATTGATTATTATTAACATTTTATTATAACTGTTATTGCTTTTCGGTTATTCTTTAATCATTATTATTATTATTGTCATTGTTGATCTTTTCAATTATTTATTTGATATTATTATTATAATTATTGCTCGGACTTTGAAAATAATATCAATGAAAATCGAGGTTTATTTGCACAACTTTAAAGAAAGTTTTTTACACAACGGAAAATAATGATTATAATAACATTTACAAACTTTTCTCAGCAATATCAATAATCATCGTTTAAAAAAATAATGATCATAACTTTTAAATGTCGACGATAATAATGTTCAAGTGTTGTCATAAGTATACTTTTCAAGCTTTAAGCTTTCCTTGCGTTAATTAAGGCTCTTAAGTTTTCGCGAATTTTTTGTCAAATAATCATAATAGTAATATATTATTGGATCTGTTAACTGCAAACACTAATTGCAATGATAATGATAATCGTGAAAAAAAGACGTTACTCGACATTACTGTACCTTCGCTGCTCTCGGGAACTTTTCTCGTCCGCCTTGGCGTTCCCGCGACACTAATGACGCGTTTGCGTTGCGTATTTTTAACATTTTTCGTATTATTTACGGCGGTATTTTCGGTGTCGAAATCGCTATCCGATTCGCTGCTGCTGCTGAATTGCACGACTTTTTTCACCACCGGCGTGTACCTCGTGCTGGGTGTTAGTCTCAATGTGGCATTCGTAAAGTCTTGTTTCGGCGTGTTTTCCTTTGCACCGTAGAACGAGGACTTTTTCCGTATGGGGAACTGCAACGTTGGCTGTACACTCGTCATTTTTTTTTACCCAAGTTTACGAGGATTCGTTAAAAAAAAGAAGAAAACCCGAAGGTCCAGCGGAATTTTGCGTCGTCACGCGAGCTTGGTTTTCCCGTCGATGTGCACGCGAGAATTTTTTTCTCGCCACTCTAATGTCAACGAATGTTGGTTTTCACCGCTTTGCAAGAGAGAGAGCTCGCTTTGTTTCGGATATTTTGCGCGAACGCACAGCTGACGTGGTCGATTTGTGTTTACACAATCGCGTCGTAAGGACGAGTGTACATTACGGCTGTGAGAAAACGGCCCGCATCGAGTGCGGGAAACGACTCAACGAGCGCAGCCCGTGCAGTGTGCCATGATATTCGCGGGAATTCTCTTTAAACGCGGGAAAACGCACAGCTGCGCCCGCGCGGAGGGGAACGAAGAAATGGCGCTGCGTACGCGAGCGCGCCCCCGTCGTTTCAGCGGGAAATTTTTGAATAATGTCCCGTCTCGGGCGAGAATTGTTACAAGCTTTCATTTAACTTGACTTTGTGTGAAGTACAAAACGAAAAATCGATATTTCACCCAAGTCCCGATTACGTGGGGCATTAAAATTTTGTAAACACGTATCTAAAATGTGACAATGCATGATGCAGGCAAAAAAAATATCCATGACATGGTCGACTTTTTATGTAAAATTGTCGATCTCTAATCATCCATATAAAATCTCACTAATCATCCAAACAAATTCATAGCCGACTGTGTTTGTGTGTGAAAAGTTTATATGCAGCTATTAGTCGTAAGTTCAATCCCAATTACAGTCTTTGTCATTTTTTTAAATCATTTCATGTTCTTAACCTACAAACTCGTAAACTAGTAAACTGTTAGTAACGTTAATTAAAGACTAAAAAGTAGAAAATAACTTATAAGTAAAAAAAATATTTAAAAAAACAAGCTTTTATTTAATGTACTAAAAAGTAAAAAATAGTAGTGGTAGTATTTATTTCAGGTATACCGCTTCAGGGTGTTTAAACAGACGAAATCCCCCCCTAAATATTTCTTTCCCCTTACAAGTTTTTTCCTTAAATCTACGATTATTCTATTTACGTTTTGCGCATTGTTTCCACTCGCATTCCTTCCTTCGTTTGTTACAAAAAGTAAAAAAGAATTTTTTCGCGAAGTCACCTATATGTCACTATAAATAAAAGCTTAGGGCCCTAAAAGTTTAGATAGATAATCTTTAATTTACATGAATCTGTTAACATATGAACTGTATTTAATTTACTGTAAAACACCCTTAGATTCCTTTAATAAAAATCCTGGAATTGACTATAAACGCGTGATAGTAATTTTTTCTCTAATTATTATTATGCCAAATTAAATGCGGTTAATAAAACTGAATTGATCTAATTTATTAAACATTTAAAAAGTTAAGCGCCCCTAGCTTTTATTTACAGTGACATTTAGGTGAGTTGGTAAAAAAATATATTGTCTACTTTTTAATACATTAAATAAAAGCTTGTTTTTCAAATAATTTTTTTACATATAAATTTGTCTTCGATAGTCACTGTACTGTGACGATAAATGAAATTTGATGTTTCGTTTGCAATCAGGCGAGCTACGTGATTTTATTAATTATAATACCAATTTATTACGAAAATTTAATCAAATTTGGCGGCAAATTTGCAAAAAGTTACGGCTCGGGCGAAAATTATTTTATTCCGTACTCACTTTATTGGGATAGTAAATTGTAGATAATTTTTCATTTGCAATGGTGTGAGGTACATGATTTATATTTATTATAATATAAATTTGTTAGAAGGGTGCATACATTTATAAAAATATTAGAAGGATCTATCATACTTGTGAGTGGCAATAATAATAATAAATAAATTATATTTCATGATAGTATATATAGTTAATTATCAACCAAATAATCATCATAACTTAATAATAATAATTAGTAATCATTCTTATAAATTGATTACAACCATAAATTTACTGCCAGAATTATCGAATCAACTAATCGTGCTTATAATGCGCAATAATAATAATAATAATAAATAATAACCATGATAAATAATTATCAAGCTTTTCCCTAATAATAATTATAAAACAATTATCAATTTTGCCAACAATCGTCATTGTAGTAATTTCCGAGTTCTTCTATTATCTTTTATTATCAATTATTATTATCTTTGATATAATAATTAATGATATCTAATAACCCTAAGTAACCATAATTTCATTTCGAAAGTAAATCGCAGCTGACGTCTCGCAATCATCGCCACTGAAGATTTTTCCACTGTAAAAACCAAATTTCAATTACAGTTATTGATAATAATGCTAATTGGACACAAAGCTGATAAATTGCTGAAATTTGTAGCAGCGGTCTTATATCCGTTCGAACGAAAGTTCTGACGAGTGCGTTCGAGATGGCGACGGAGTCGACATCGCGCGGGGGGCGCCGTCTGATGCGCGGGAGCGTAACTATTGCGACGCGCTCGAGCGCCGCTGCCGGACCTCGGCACAGGGTCTCGTCCATATTGGTCTCAGAAGCGGACGGGGCAACTGGATTTTTTCAATCCGTCGCAATCGAGGTGTTCTAGAGTGTTCTAGACTCCTCACCACCGCAAATATGAGAGCGAAGGTACCGTACATTATTCGTAAACGATTATTTTTCTTCGTATATTAATAATTATCGGGCGCGTGTGTGATATCGGGAATAAATTATTAAAAAATAAATCAGCCGCCATTTGACGCCGCGCGGCACGATCTCGGCACGCCGCGTGTCAACGGGGCGAGCGGTAAAAATACGAAAACACGTGAAAAAACATACTACCCGAGACTTTGACCGCGCCTGTTGCCGCAGACTTATTTCGCGCTGTTCAAATCGTTTTTTTTTATTCGTAGCGTTCGGTCGTCGAAAATTAATGACGAGAAAAGTTTACCTGCCGCCATTACTCGAGTGAGCGCGCGACTTTGTTTTAATCCGTTTTTGCACGTCTCGCGACGTGTCCTACATAACCGCTCTGTGTGCCTCAACTATCGTGAACTCTTTACCCGGGACTTTTCATCCTCGATAGCGACGACGAAAATCGTAATCGTGTAAACGAATTTTTTGTTGCAGTGGCGTAAGAAGCGAATGCGCAGGCTAAAGCGTAAAAGGAGGAAGATGCGTGCGAGGTCCAAGTAGGCTGTCCTCCCTTGACTCTGTAAGTACATATTTTTTTAGAAATTCAAATTATAATAGTACAAAAAGTCTTGTTTTCAAATTTGAGTGCCCGAGAGGAAGAATAACGATTATCAATATCAAAAGGACCATGTGATTGAAGTAAATTTGTATTTTTGTCATCCCGTCTTGTCACTGCACTATTTCCGAGTCCTCTGAGACCTTGTGCATGGCTGGAGAGTCTCCATCTGGGTATTGGCTCCGACTGTTTGATGAATAAAAAGGTAACGACTTGTCAACCTGGACTAATACTCCGATAGATGACTCGCTTAGTCGTAGGCTAGTCATCTATCCGTGTATTGGCCAGGAATCAAGTGGTCACCCATCCGAGTACTGGTCAGAGCCATTAATCAGCATAAAAATATCAGGCGTCAGCTCGGGTCAGTAGTCCGATGGGTGACCGGTCACCCATCCGAGTATTGGCCAAGATCGAACCGTCAACCATCCAGGTATTGGCCCTGGCCGACAAATATAAAACCATCGATTTGTCAACCTGGACTGATATCCCATGTGGGATTTGCCTAGTCATGGGCCAGTTAGTCATCCGTTTATTGGCTAAATATTGAGCGGTCACCCATCCGAGTACCGGTCAAAGCCACCAATCGACATAACTATTTGCGTTGGCTAGCGTCAGTACTCGGATGGGTGACCGGTTACCCATCCAAGTATTGGCCAAGAATCGCGCGGTCACCCATACGGGTAGTGGTCACATCCACCATCGAGCATATATTAAGCTTTGGCTTGGGTCAATACTCGGATGGGTGACCGGTCACCCATCCGAGTGCTGGCCAAGCATCGAGCGGTCACCCATCTCTGTACTCGTCAAAGCTGCCAATTTTGCTTGAAAATCGTAATTTTTTACCTTTGCCAGTACTCGGATGGCTGAACGGGGACCGCTCACCCATCCGAGTGTTGGCCAAGTATCGAGCGGTCACCTATCCCTGTACTAGTCAAAGCAGCCAATTCGGCTTAAAGTCGTAATTTTTTACCTTGGCCAGTACTCGGATGGGTGACCGCTTAGTTGCACACCAAAATATAAATACAATCTTACAAACAATTAAATATTTATCACGAAGATTATCTTGAATTGAAATGTTAAATGCTCCAAAGAATAATCGTCATCCATTCCAATATCCTTCTATTCTCAATGTTTCCTGTATTACGTTTATTTGGACAAAAAACGCTTTTTTTTACAGCTGCTGGAATAACTCATCTTGGCGCCCAATCTGCCTCCACGTTGTCGCGCACGCTCATGGAGGACGATTATTTTTCCGTACATCGTGGATCGTTATAAAGAAGAAAAAAGAAAGAAAGACGAAAGAAAAACTATTTTTTCTGTACATCCAGCGCGACGCAGTTATTCCCGCAGAGATCATTCTCAAAAGAACTGTCCTGATTTGTTAAATAAACGACTCTTCATGATAGGAAAATAATTGTTTTTTTTTCTTCGATCCCGGTATGATTGTGCATTCGAAATGTGATGAGAATTTTTTTCGTCGCGCGGTTTGGTTATTAGGGATTGAATATACTCGTGAGAATGTTGAGTTGATTAATAGTTTATGAAAAATACGCCTCATTCAATTTCAAAAGCAAACAGTACAAAATCTAAAATGAAGAATTTTGATAAAGTAATTAATTCACTTCTAAATTACGTAGAAAATGATACTATTTAAGGGCCTATGACAATTTATTTTGGAAGTATGAAAAAAGGAATAGGATTTCTTTTGGGAGGGTTTAGTTAACACATTAAAGTCTGAAAAAATTATAATTCTCATACAAAATGGCAGCGACAGCCCACCTTGAAACACGTTTTTTAAATAAATAGCTTGACAGAAGGACGGTTTCTCGTAAAGTATAAAGCCTCGAACAAAAACCAAAAAATTATAATCTACATATTATTAGCTATGGGACTACGGAGGAATTTTTTTAATCAAATTTTGAAAGAAATATATCGATTCTTTGCCCAGAAAACAAGCAGTAAATTGTTTATAAAAGAAAGTTTACATTTAATCAAAAATGGCTATGTACTCCTATAGAGAATGTAATTTTGAAGCTACATTTCAAATCGATCCATGCAACGGTGTTCGGGCAATCCGTCCTCCGTGTCTGAAAAAAGAAACATCGATGATTACGCCTTGAAAAAAAATGTATTCGTTACAGGACCAATTGCATATAGTTTTTATAACCCCAAAGTATTTTTTTTATCTAAAAACAATTTTTCCAAAATTGTAAAGTGGTATTGTCCCTTATGAGTATTTGAGCGCTAGCGCCAATCCAAAACTACATTTTTTAAATCTTTTTTGTCTCGATTACTGTATGAATTTTTTTTTTAAATCTCCAAGGAAAAAATAGTTTAATGGGTAATGTTACGTGCGGTTAAATGGGCAAGAACACACTGCGATCGATAATTTAAAAAAATATTTGGCACGAAAATTAACCATTTCTAAGAACGGATGAACGCAAACGAAACCTTTGTAAACATTTATAAGTAAAAATCCCCGTCTTGCCGATCGTAAACCATATATATTCATCATTGAACCATGAAGGTTTGATGAAAAATTACGAATTATGGCCGGCGAATGAAGAGCACTGCTGCCAGCCTCAATGTCCCCGAAGTTGCCGTACTTTGGTGAAACTTAATATTAATTAAAGGTAATTACAAATAATCTCGTGACAAATACAGATAGGCGTAATTATGAATTACTCAAAATTTCATTCTGTGTTGTACAAAATATTCGCTGGAGCTGGTTTGTTCATAATAATCATTGATAATGGTATACTTTTTCAAATTTTTCTTATTCACATTATAAAGATACATAATATTGCTCTTTAATTATATATTTGATAAAAAAATTTGCATTTACAGAATAAATCCACACCTCGTATGCATTTTTTGAGATTCATTGGATACGAAATCGCAAAAACCGTCATTTGACTCAATTGAACCGCTCCAACCTAATTAAAAGTTGAAAGACGACATAGTAAATTAATTCACAATAAGTTTTGGAGCGGTCTTGTCTGTGGTGGCAAACTTTTCGCAAGACTTGCTCGGGGCATATCCCAACAGTCCGAGAGTAGTGTATACCACGGTCTTACATACAGGCTGGAAAGTGTAATGCTGGCAGGCGCGATCAGGTACGTCGTTGAGCGTGGGCAAATTTCGGTCCTAGCGCCGCGACTATAGTTGTCGCTGTGGTTCCGAAGCCCGCACAAACATAACCTCAATACGGCAAGCAGTGAGCGGTTAAAAACGCGCATCGCTGATAACTGTTGTTTTTCCGCGTTTTGAACACAGTACGTTTTCGATAAATTCAAAGCATATTCTTCCAAAATGGTGAAGTGGTGCGCCGTGCGAAATTGTCAATCCGGTAGCAGAACCGAAGCAAAGTGCTCGATGTTTCACGTACCGAAAGACCCAGTGATGTGGAAAAAGTGGGAAGAGGCTATTCCGGGAAGTGTTAAGTTAAAACGGACAGACGTTGTGTGCGAAAAACATTTCGATGACAACGATATTTCTCGAGAATGGATCAAGCTCGATGCAAATGGGCAGATCATTGCACGGGTGAGTTGTCACAAAAAAAATTGCATGTGGATTCAAGAGTTCCTATGCAAAATTTGTTTTTTTTTGTAGGCCACATACAAATGTCCGAGACTGAAGAACCTCGCTGTGCCTACGAAATTCGTTGATGTTGCGATAGTAAAGGACAATTTTGGTTTGTTTCATAACTATGCAAAGCGACTTCCGACAAGCCATCTCGTTCCAGCGAAGGACAATTGTGCAAATTCCTCAAGAAATTCTCCAAGTATTTCGCATCAGCCTAACATCTCTGGCGAGTCCTCCAGTTCCATGAAACCATCAGTGCAAGTAATCAGCACTGTGGTTGGTGAGTTTCCTTAAACAAAAAGCCTTTATTACAACGTTGACAAAAAATAAGAGGGAATATGCGTAATTGAAACACGAATAAATGTGTTCGACAAACATTGCGGATATCGATCGTGTTGATCCACCGACCGTGGACATAGGAATGCCGTTGGTACCAATGGATGTATGTAGTTGCAAATGTCCACTTATAGATTTGTTGGCATCTGTGAGTGCGATTGTGGAAAAGCGTAAGGCACTTCCACGGCCTTTGGATGTGCCATCATCTCTGAAAAGCAATGAACGTGAGCAATGTAACATTTAACGTAAACTAGAAACGAAAAAAGTTTTCGTGTCAATTGTTATTGCTGCACGAAACATATTATGACTTACCTTTTGTGCGCAGAATGAAATATGAGTAATTCCTTCTTATTTTATTTATTATTTATTTTTTTTCTTCATTAATAAGAGTTGATGGCAGAGTTGATAAGAATTGAAGACAAACATTTTCCTGTTTACATTACAGATTTCGCTTGTGCAGTTTCGAATGACGTATCGACTTGTGAGCCTGACGCTGCAGATTCCTTACCGCATCACGAGATTTTCGAAGTGCCCTCATCTCCAAGCATCGGCGAACGTGAGTTACGCAATGTCTTATTGAATTGTTGCAGGGAAAAAAGAATTTATAATGAGGCCTCCAAATTAAAAAAGCGACTATACTCCTCGTGTCCCCAAATATTGCCCATAATTTCTTATATAGTAGTTTAAATTGTTTGAAAAAAATTAAATTTTCTTCGGTTGTAAAAGTTTTACAGATATTAGGGAGTTGTGACTTTTTTAATTGTATCCGCGGTTGTGAATGATTGTTCCGTGATTCCAAGATTATACACAAATAGACTAACCCGAAATAATAATATGGGCAATTGAATCATTGATATTTAAGCAAATCATTAAATATATTGAAACTCTTCGATTCGAACTCACCATTAGAAATTGTCTTTTCTTCGAACGACCCGGAATAACAATAACTCATCGATAAATACATTTAAACCGTGACCAAGAATGAAAAAAAGCTACCGTATATGCAATAAAATGGTTATAAGAGACTGCGCGTTATCATTGCCAAAAAAACAACTCCATAAATATTGCATGCTTTTATATTATCAGAAACTCCAGAACAAAATGAGAGCACTAGTGCTGATTTTTCTGCCTATGTCCCGGAGTCATGGAGTGTCGGCCAGTCACGCACCGAAAATGGACAGTATACGTACTTCTCGTACTCGATTTCGAAGATGGGTAACACCGATCCTTGTCCAGTTATACAGAAATGTGTAACTCTTGACGCGCACGGAACGCTCAAATATTTTGTATATGGACGTCGCGTTGACATGCCAGAGACGGAAGTGGAAAGAGTTTTTAGGAAAAAAGAAAAGCTGCCGAACGTACTGGGGAAATTCAAGAGGATGGGAGTCTGCAGTGGCCTCGGTAACATTCACATCCATCTTGTGACACCTGGCGAAGCCTATCAAGATTGTGTGGAAAAATGGCGAAGCAAAGATTGCTCTCTCCTCTCAAAAAAGAAAAGATGCGATCCCTGCGCGAGATCGAGAAGATGCATAGCGCAACGAGCGTCACGTCTGAGGAATCAGGAAACAATCAAGCGAATTGGTCGAGTTTCAAACCCCGTTGACCGACGGAAACTTCAAGCGATGCAGAAAAAAATTCGGCGTGAAATATGTAAGAAAATTCGCGCCAAGGATCGCGTGAAACATCTCACGACCTGTATGAAAGCACAAGAAGAACAACGGTCTTACAAACAGGTCTGAAAACTGTAATGCTGGGAGCCGCGATCATGTACGTTGTGGGCAAATTTCGGCTCCAGCGCCGCCACTAGTCGCTACTGTTACGAAACCCGGACATACATAACCTCAATACGGCGAGCGCCGGAATAAATTTAAAAAATGTATACAAGGATTGATTCGTATGAGCATCTATCTTCATTCAACTGGAATACCTGCAAAGAAACAACAATCAACGTGATATGATGTGTATATGTTTAAATGTTTGTGTATATTGATAATTACCTGCCTGTAAACAACTGGAATACTTAGATAATAATATAAAAATAAGTACTGGATGCAGGGAAGGTAGGGATATCAAAAGGTCGATTTATATATTCATACGTACCTGGGTTTCAGCTGGTATGACCGCAGATACAAGAAAATAAACGTGATATGAAAAAAGAACGGATTTTTCGTATTTATTTATTAGTTTTACCATGATGGTTACGTGAATATTCCGTACTTATTTATACTTACCATGATGGAATGGAATGATGGAATACCAGAAAACAAACAAAAATCATTACATCAATGCGATGAGATGAGAAATATAATACATTTTTTTTTTCATAGAAGTTGGTTAAAAAGATATATCCTACCGTCGACAACCGAAACACTTGCAACAATAAAAAACATGAAGGAGCAACATACATTTTTCTTAAACGATTAATTCTATGCTTACCTCGACATGAACAAAATGTACGTACAAAAATAGAGAAGAGAATTTGTTGCTTTTGTATTTTTGTTAAATTGCATTAAAAACACGGGAATGAGGAATGGAAGGAAAAAAATTGAGATGAGCGGCTCTGAACCTACAACAACATGAGTATGCTGGAAGTACGGAACGACTCCGTCAAAGTTCACATGCAATGCGACAGCTTCAGAATAGTAGGTATATGCTTATCACGCTCGCTTGGATTTAGAGAATTTACGGTTTGATAGCGATTAGGAACATATTTTTTTTATTGTGTTAATTGTAACTGACGGGACAGTTTTAAAAGTTTCGAAGTCTCGAACTCTCTATTTGACCCCCCGGCCGCGCCACAATGGGTATTCTGATCGGAATGAACCTAGTGGCGACTAGTGAACTACCAACGTCTCTTCAATAAGCTACCTACCCCTTCCACTGGAGTTTCCAACCTATATGTGAGACCGGGGTGTATACGCATGCTCGCATCTAACAGAACATACGGTCCCTACATATGGCAACGTCGCTGGCAATCGCAATCAATCTCTTGACCTAAGCATTCTCAATACCTTTGTTGACGGGGCAGTCCTTGCAGGTCTCGCAGTGTATGCAAAGATTTCATAAAATGGAAAATCGACTGCTCTATAGAGAACGATTTGTAAAAACTAAAGTATATAAAAAGCGGTCTATAGAACGGGCATCGTTCGCAGTGTTGCCAAGTCCGCATGAACTCATTCGGCCGATCACGTTCATCCACTTTCAGTGGTTTTATCGCGCATTTCATACTTTGGACACTCATAAATTCAAAAGTTTATGGCTGAAAGTGATCATTTTTCACAATGACCGTAAAACACCGATCTACCTTTTCACCGTGTTTTTATGAGCTTTCATCCCGAAATTTTTTCATTATCAACAGAAATCTAATGTTCTTCGGAACTTGTCTTACGCAGCGCGTGACAGAAATGCCAATTTTAAGAGCGAATCTTTCCATAACGGGATGGTCAATATATTTCAAATTCCATAAACGTATGCATGGATAACGTTGGTATTAAGTAAATTACAAAACTTTCCGTCTCACCGTTCTTATGCATGTACTACCCTGAGGTATTGCTTTCGGGAGGGCCGTATTTTGTGGGAGCGTAAGGAGGGCCCTTCCGAATCATTGATAAGTTACAGTGGCGCTTAAGCTTGGGGCCAGAAAAACAGATGGATTTTCAATTTTTTTTCCGAAGAGTATCAATACATAGCCTTGTCAATAAGGAATTTTGTTTTAACTAAAAAATATTGACGAACAATGCAGTTATTATTGTTTGAACAAAACTTTCGTATGGCTGAATACTTTGCAGCAGTTTTGACATCCAGAATATATCACGTCTATATCAGACATCCAAAATACAAATCACGTATACTTATTCCAGAATTTTGTCGAGCCCATTTCGAATGGACAATACTTCAATTGGCCGAAATTCGATTCTCGCGCGGGTGCGCAATTCGATTCTCTACGCAAGACGCGTCGTCCAACCCGCGGGTAGCATAAATGTCCAATTGACGCGGATAAGTTACCGGGTTATTTCCGGGTTATCTTTACGACTTTGCCGTAAGATAACCATTCGACATCTTTCACGGGCTATATATTAAATATCCTAGATTATTAATAAGCTGATTAATAAGTCCGTGCGATAGCACTTTTCGATACCGATTGGATGTTGTTTTGTCAACTGTATAGATGTCTTAGACAACTTTTCGATGCTGCGGCATCTTGGCGTTCTCGTGCCTTTAAGAGGACATCTTTCGGATATCTATTTGATAACTTTACGCTAACGTACCGACGGCCGATAAAAGTTAACCTCCGGTTGACAATTTCTCAACCATAAAAAGGTGCCCTATAGTTAACTAATTGTATACAAATAAGTTATCTGCAAAGCAGTCGTTAGTGATACTATTTGTAATTCAAAACGGCATCTTTTTTAACAACCGAAGAGTTATCCATATCCGTTTCGCGATATCCTCCGGATACCATATAGCTGCTACCTGGAAACGTAAACATAACCTCGAAAGTTCTTCGAAAAATGTGTAGCCTCGCGACCCGACTTTTGTCGTCCACGACAAAAATACTGTACAGATCGAGCTCGTACACGTGCAGAATTCTCGAGCCTGTGAGATTTCCGCAAAGACGCGCGTACGCGACCGATAAATCTGTTGGGATTACGAATGCGGTGGAAAAGGAGCCGGATGACGACGTCGATGAACATAACCTGCCCGGTGCCTTGGGCCAAGACTTTCGAGCGTTTCGCGACGCGGATGCCACGATTATATTCGACGTTGACGAGGAAAAAAAGAAAATCATTGATCTCGAGACGATAAACGCGCTGCGGGAGGAACACGATCCCTACGAAGGATTGAACATGAAACGTAAGAGTTCTAACTTTGTTTTCCCTTGTTAACGTCTTTGCTTTTATTTGTAAATTAATGTCACGTAATACACAGGACGGGGCGGGTGGAGGCGCCTGGGAGATTTCAAGCTCGCCTTCATTTTTTTCAAATACGACCACTAGATTTTTCGAAATTTTATCAAGGAAGTGAAAATAAGTTTAATTTTGAAATAAGTTAAATTCCATGGTGATCGATCACGATTTAGTATCGAAAAAACGATTAAAAAATCAAATTCTATGCTTTTATCCTAAAATCGATGAAGAAAAACAGCGTAAACGTTTACTCCTGTAAAAGGTGCCCAAAGCGACGACCACCCTAGTTTGGTGCATGCTTGCAATCTGATTGGCACTGATCGTATTGTCTCATTGAAGGGGGGATACTTTCGGCCAAGGAAAAAATTAATACGCCAAATATGAACCAAAAAAAGAGAAATTTCGAAAATCGATAAAATGGTACATTCTGAAACAAAAATATTGAATTTTCCGAAAAAAAAAGACTTGGTGTTTCAATAGAAAGATACTTTTGTTTAAAATTTTCAAAATCATTTATTGTTTTAGACAATAAGGTTAGAAAGATTTATACCAAATTTCATGAGAGTCGGTCAATCAGTTTTTTAGCTATAGGTCACAGCAGTTTTGAAAATGCAGTTTAGTAGAGGGTGCCATATCTCCGTCATTTTTCAAGATTAATGATTTTGAAAAAATCATGTAGTCGCCAAAAGTAGTAATGAAAATTACCCTAAGTCTCAAGAAGGGTGAAGAAATATTTGAAAAAAAATCATCAAATCATAAAAATTTTTCCTCGCTTACAAGTATCTCCCCCTCAAGGTATTTTCCCTTTCTAGAATCCGAATATTCAACAATTAACTGCTTTTCGTCTATAATTAAAAATATTTTTGAAGAGCAAGCTTTTATTTAATGTACGAAGAAGTAGAAAAGAATTTTTTTTCACCTATTTTTATCTGATTCTATTGACTCTAAAAGACACCCTGCATTTTTTTACATTTTTCGAAACAACCTTCATTAAAAAAAAAAAAATTTCCGAAAAAAACGCCCCGATTAAAAAATCTGAAAAAATTCCCAAAAATGCGTGATTATATGTAAAAGTTTTCAAGCTATCACCCGCAGTGGAAGTATGATATTTTCTGTGCTGAAGTCGACTTCAATTGAAATTAATGCCAGAACTTTTTGACTGCTAACGAAAAAATCAGTATAGAATAACCACAAAAAACCTCAAGGCAATCGGTTCATTGGTTTTTGAGAAATTTTCGGTACCGATTATTTTACGATGCTCCAAGGATCATACAATATCTTTGTATATTTTTGATATTTTTAAATAAAGAAAATTAAACATATTTTTGGATGTATACACTTTTAGATAATTAAATCCCCAATCCGAAATTTCAAATAGTTTTCCTTGAAAAAATTCACAAAAATGACCTTTTTTTTCCGGCTCCTAGGTGTATATCTCCCGTTAAAGATTTAACTAGGGCATTTTATACCTACGAGCGGTTGCTCTTTAGAAGGCTGCCATTCGAGGAATATTAAAGATACGGCCTTGAAGTTTTCACAGGATATTCTTGAAAGTATAAACTGTCGAAAAAGGCAAAAAAATCGATTTTTTGAAAGTTTCACACTGGTATGGCCCCTTAAATGAGCTGCTAACGACACTCACTATGAAATGAAAATTAATTTGAAAACCCCGTGTACTAACTTGTAATAGAGGTTGGTATTGGTCTCAGCAGTACACCAAGGATAAAAAAAATGTTGTTTACTTGAGTAATTCAACAGTGAAATTTTTCTAGACGGCGTCAAGGGTGTCTTCGACATAGAAGATCTCGTGGCGCTCCTGCGACGAGACAAGGCGAAAGAAATATTCGTCGCGTCGGTAGCGCCGGAATTATCGTACGTCGATTACATCGTAATCGTGTCGGCGCGATCGTCGAGGCACATGAGCGCGCTCGCGACCTTTGTCCGCAAAGTCTACAAACTGAAGAGGCACAGCAACGAAATATTGCCGAAAATTGAGGGTGCCTCGTGCAAGAACTGGGTTGCCCTAGATCTCGGTAAATGAGTTTCGATGCGATCGATCCTATTTTGTTCTTCTCTACATGGCGAGCGAATTCCAATTTTATTGATTTAAACAAAATTCAAAACGGCGGCTCTACCTCTCGTCAAATAAGGCCGCGCACCGCGTGTTTTTGTCTGCGCGGGACGCTCCCTTTGCCAGTTCATTCGAAACCAAAACGGGTTGAACATTATTAAAGCAGACCAAATTTGGGGGGTCCTAACGTTTTTTGTTTTCTGAAAAACGCCTGAATAACAAAATGGCAGCCGTTTGAAGAAAAAATAAGCAATCTTGACGTGAATTTCCTTTCGATGCGCAAGAGATTCGTGCGAATCGGTTTATGCGTTGAAGCTGTAGAGCGCGCCGCGTGCGCAGGAAACGGCTATTTGCAGAAAAACGCATTTAAGGTATTACTGAATGGACCGCCGGGCAAAAAGTTAGTTCAAAATGGGCGAATCGTGGATTCACAAGTCTAGATCATGTCATACATCTTTACACGGAGAAAAATACGGCCTCGAATTCTAACACTGGTTGCCAGAATTCTAATATTCAGTGATAGAAAAGTATAGCAGTTTACTGCCAATTCGGAATTCTAAGACTTGTTGTTACAGAAGTGTAAAAATGATTCTCACACCGTATAGTAAAAATGATGCGTGCATATTACATTTGAAACTAATCTCGCATAGGCGCGAGTCCTATATGCTGTATAGTAAAAATAATGCGTGCTTTGTAAAATACCAACCTTTATTACACGCTATATCTTCATATGGATTTCACTATACGCATAGCATGAATCTTCGTGTATCTATAGATTTCTCTTTATACCGTACTTTAGACTCTTTATACCGTACTTTTTGTAGAATACTGGAAACTAATTGTTCCAATCACGTGGGCAAAATATTTTTTGAATACTACAAAAAAACACAATATGCCGAATAAAATGTATTATTTGTATCAGTTTACGTGCCATATCGTAGGTTAAAATTTAAATTCCTTCATTATTACTATACCATAATTACAATTTTTATCTTCCATTCAATACTATTTGATATTTAATGATATTTTTTTTAGAAGTATAGTATTTATTCTAAACTTCGAGGCCCCTGTTTTATCCGTGTAGCTTTACAAATAGCTCATTTAATAGCAAATGAACACTTAGAAATGTTAATCTTCCACTTTGAATAATAATTGACGTCAAATTCGAGGATATCAGTGTGTGCTTGACTAAGGTTTGGCGGTGACTGTACATCGGTTTCAACTGTTAAACAAAAAAACTGTCTCAATATTTAATTTTAATTAATAGGTTCAGATCATCTTATTATTATCAATAATTGACCGAAAACTCAATGTATATTGAGTTTTTCAATGATTGCTGATTAATCCATCGCTAAAATAAGTCTGTAACTATTTTTAAATTGAGTGCTAAACGCGACAACGCAGCAGTCTGACATTTATTTTTCATCCGTGGTACCACTGCTCGATCTGTTTGCGCGTGCGTTGTGCTCTCCGCGTAGACGCTGCTTCGTGAGTAGCAGTAAGTCTAACCTCAAAATAGCGTGGGCAATCGTGGCTTCAGTGCGTGTGTACAGTTTTGAGAAAAAATTAACATTGATTAATCAGCAATCTTATGTATTAAAAATAATAAGAGAAGCTACAGTTAAAACAATTACGAAATTTACTTATGCCCGGTTTCGTCAACCACGGATAAGTTACGGATAAAGTTATCCGGCAGATAAACAATGTTAAAGGTGTAGGATATCCTGCGGATAATTTTATCCAGAGGTGACGAAAGCGGCCTTTAGCATGGATTTACACCACGGTATAACAAAGCGTTCCTAATATACCGACAGAATAATCATCATACTACTCTACAACCTTGCCGAGTCTACACAGCGCGATTCACAAAAAGACGACGCTCCTCATTACTTTAATTAATTTCTCGACGACTACTTAGTGGATTGATTTGAAACTTAGCATAATCAATCGCTTGATCCTACATCTTGATTGTATAACATTTTCAGAATTTACGACCGTTCAGTTCCATTCGTTTTTGCAATCATTAACGTCTCCAGAAGCTGTTTTTCCATAATCGACCGTGTTGAATTCATATGTTTATAGCTACTAAATTGTTTAGTGAGAAATACTAAAATAATTCATGTATTATTAGTCTATTAAGAACTATCATTCCTCAAATTTTCAAGGAATTTGGCAGTTTTTTTAATATCCATCCAGTGATACCTTAAAGTTTAACGTTATAAAAAATCGTATTTAACGTTTGTTTCTGACAATCCAAACAAACAAAACCCATGAATCTTTCCTTAAGGTGATAAAGTTAGCCAATTTATTGGATTGACCATTTTCTTCGTTAATATTTGGGTTGGTTTGGATTCATTCGAACAGGAAACATTGCTCTGCACATATTCGCGGGAAAAGCGCGAATCGGTTACGACCTCGAGACCCTGTGGACCGTCGGCAGCGAGTTTGACAGTCAAATGAATGAGCCCGACGCTGAGACTCAATTCGCCGAGAAGTACAACAAATTCTTGGAGGGCCTACAACCCGCCGACGCGTAAATCGTTTTTTTTTTTCTTACATATTCTGAAGTGGGTTATCGCTAACCCTGAAGACCCGAAAAATAATGTAACTCCGTTACTTTGTTGTGCTTGAGAGAACTATTAAAGTGAATATTCTACGAACCTAATTGTACGAGTCTCGGATTTTACGAAACCGTGGGGCAGAAGAAATCTCTGCAAGGTGGGGCAATATCCTTTATGCATTGTTCCCGAATTTTCTGCATGTTTATGAATTTTATACATTTTTTTCCCCAAATTTTATGAATTTTTCACGTATTTCATGTATGCTTTTCGAATTTTATGCATTGTTTCCGAATTTGATATATTTTTCTCAAAGTTTATGTGTTTTTTCGAATTTTATGCATTTTTCCGAACTTTATGCTTTCTTCCCGAATTTTATGCATTCCTTCCGAATTTAATATTTTTTTTCGAAGTTCGTGTGTTTTACCCGAATATTATCCATTTTTCCAAATTTTATGTATTTTTTTCGGAATTGTAACGATCGTCATAAATATATCAAGAGACGCGGCAGCGTCTCGACGCCAAGTAATAAAAAGAAAATGTGAGCACCACAGCCATAAGAAAGATGAGCACCACTGTCATGGACGCCGAACACGCCGCGACTAATTAAGTAAGATGGCCTTTAGCAGACGACTTTTTACCTTAGATTCGATATTACGCGAAAACGCGGCGACGAATAAAAAATTTAATGACATTTTACCAATGAATGTTTTTTTCCTATCGATCTTGTTTGGGTCATTTTTCGATCTATTTACTTAATCTTGAAGATTCGTAATATTCGGCCGAATTTCCGAGCCACTTTTTTACCACAAAAATTCTTCAACACCTCAGGAACGTTCCAGACTCACTTCAGGCTGAAACGCTGCGTTTCAGCCTGAAGTGCATCGTTTGTCGAATCGCTCTATGATTACTCGCGTTACCCGAGCAACGCTGCTCCAAAGAAACGATGGCACGCTAGAAACGTCAACCGCCGGCTTCTTCGGATGTATGACTTCTACCGGTTCTAACCTCAAAGTACGGTTAGAGCGTGAAAGTTGCAAAAGGGCGAAAATGTAAAAGCAGCGAAGGTGGATATAAGTGCATAAACAGACAGCCCTAATTACGCTTACAAAATGAATTCGTAATTAAATTGTTTTTGGTAGTTTGGTAGACTCGCAGATTGTCACCACGGATCCCGGTGTGTACGCGGTAGAACATTTTTCTTCATTTATAGTATACTTGTCGGGGATCGTCGAGTGTATGAAAAAAGAGGGAAAAACGGTCGAAGCAATGTAGGTACGCGATGCTTCGGGCTGAAGGTCTCGTAGCGGCGTTCGCTGCTCAGCTATATCCGATAAGTGTACAATTAAAACGGACGCAGGTATCTCAAAACTCCACAACAATCTTCGCAAATTCCGTTTCCAACTAAAAGCCAATAACAAATCAACTATGTGTGAGTATATTTTTCGTCTTCCGAAATTGCTGCGGCCCGGATTATTCGTTTTATACTCGTTATTAGTTCGCAATTTTCATCTACACAATTAAGGAATAAAAAAGTACGAACGTCTCGTGTCGTCTTTTGTTAGCGAACGCCGATAGTAATTTGACTATTTCCAGAATTTCAAACGCGATTCATGATCGTCAATCGTCTTAAGGACAGTCACAGCAACGAAGAGAACTCCCAGGGGCCGAAAGATTCCGACTCCGAAGGCGACGAGACCAAAGAAAGAGAAAAGACACTGAAGTATCTCGGCCCAGCCTGCTTTCGATGCAGCAAATGGTCAAGACGCTGATGAACAAGTGCCTGAAACTTTCGGCGAACATGGAAAAAAAACATGGCCACCGGTGCTTCGATGATCAGCCATCAACCCGTGGGAATTTCGGCTGGCTCGGATGGTCGGCTTACACTGGCCCACCGAAATGCAAATGAATGAGGACGACGGACCGCATCTCACAGTCGTGCGCAGTTCCTCCATGAGTAAGAAAAAAAAATCCTTCATCTTAGATTCACAAATTTATATGTAAAAAATATATTGTTAAAACGAGCGTTTATTTAATGTACTAACAAGTAGAAAATAATTTTTTTTATTCGGTCACCTATGTGACTATAAATAAAAGCTTGTGGAGCTCAATTTCTTAAATGTTTAATCAATTTGATCTGTTCAGTTTAGTTAACCGTATTTAATTTGGCACTATAGTAATTAGAGAAATTATTACCACACGTTTATACTCAGTTTCAGGATGTTTATTTTTGAAATCTAAGGTTATTTTACAAATACAGTTGATATTTTAACGGATTTATGTAAATTAAAGATTATATGTCTAAATTTTGAGAGCAGCAAGCTTTTATTTATAGTCGCATACAAGTTACTTGGAAAAGTAGAAAATTATTTTCTACTTTTTAATGCATTAAATAAAAGCTTGTTTTTTAAAACATTTTTTTGTATGAATTATTTTCTACTTTTTAGTCTTCAATTGATTTTACTAGTTAGTTGTTAATAGTAGTTAACTTAGTGTACATGTTTGTACGGTAGGAACATGGAATGCTTGTAAAAAATAGCAAAGATTGTAATTGGGATTGAACTTACGGCTAATTGTTACATATAAACTTTTCACGTACAAACACAGTTGGCTACGAATGTGTTTTTGTGTCATATTTGATAGTGAGATTTTATATGGATGATTAGATATCGCTAATTTTGATTTTACATGAAAAGATGAAAATTTTGTGGTTTTTTAAAGTGCATCGTCACCTCTTAGATGCATGTTTGCAAAATTTCAGACCTCTAAGCAGTCGGAAAGTGGGTGAAATATCTATTCTCCGTTTTGCATCGAACGGAAAGTCAAGTTAAATAAAAGCTCGCAACATCTGATCCTATCCTGATCCGCTTTGGTAGTCCCCGATCTATTTTGTTTACAAGAAAATAGTGAAAACTCTTCGAACGATTTGCAGAAAATTGGAGAAACGAGCTCGCGCGCTGGGCTCCGAGAATGAACGTCGGGCAGTATCGCGGGTCGCAGGACGAGTGTAAGGACATGAGAATTGGCTGGCAAGACGCTGGCGACCTAGACGACATTGATGTCGCTCTCACGACGTACAATCTCGCCAGTAGCACGCCCGAGGAACGTCGCTTGTTTCGCTTAAGGGGGAACGACCGCGCTCCTGATTTCCATAGATTTTGTTCAAATTTTAACCAGATATAGTTCATATCATGATCAATGATTGAGGAAAATTTTAGAACAGTCGACTATTTAGATTGGGAGATAAGAGGTTTTAAAATTGCAACTTTTAACACTGCAGGGTCTCCGTCGACCGGAAGCCTATTGTGTTTATAAATTTTTAAGAAAAATCATTTTCACACAGCAAACGAGTTAATGAAAGCGTGAAAAAAGTTTGGACTACCTTTACTACTCGGTATGGCCAAAAAACGTTCAGTAAAGACAGAATAATTTACCGTAAAAAATATTTGTCCTCTATAATAAGAAGAGACATGGCAACACCGCGTCGTTCCACGTATCGAACGACGTAAGTTTCCCCGGCATATTTAAAATAATACTACAATACAAAGTTTTATTTGGAAGTAAATTTTAATCGAACAAACCTTTTAATTAGTTATCAATTGACCAACACTTTTATTTGTTAATGAAGATAACATAACCAATATAAAATATAAATATTTATAACCCAAATATTTTTTTTATAACGATACTTGTCGAGTGTTCTTTTTCAACGACTCCAACACCTTCGACACATTTTTTCTTTTTAGCTTCGGCCATTGATGTCAGAGCTTTTATTTCACTGTTAACGGCTTTTTTCTTCCGCAACTTTCCTTTAAAACGAATTCTGTTTGCCATTTTTATTTTTTTCCGGGATGGTCAGACTTTTCTGTCAATTCTATTCAATTCAAACGTACAAAAGAAGTGAAATAACTTTTTATGAAAAAGCCAAGCGAATCTACTAGAAACGTACACAAGATCGTCAAACCCTAGAAATGCTATTTCTCTCAATATTTTATTTTAATAAACCATATTACTGTTATACATGGTGTCTGTTTACAAAAATCTTGGGAAAATAAGAACAAACAAATAAAGCCAAATTAACAACATTTTCGTGTGAGACGTACAAATACGTTTTTTACCCACTATTCGTTTCGATCACGAGGTGATCGGAGTCTTTATATTTGGCTTGAGTGTACATAGAAGGATTATCAGTAGCTGTGGCGATTATTCCTTTCAAACAAACTCCCGCACTACGTGACATTCCAACCAATGTGTCGCTTGGTGTTACGACACCGACAAGCGATGGAATAAGAATTTACTGAAAGATGGAAATTCATATGCAATGAATTCGCATTGTGAGGCGAATTCATTGTGAGGCGAATTCTCAACCCGTATATGGCGTGATATTCCATGCCGAATACGGCAAAAAGTTTTTTTTCACAAAATACCAGCTATCCTAACTTTGATTATCAAATTTTAACATTTCTCATATAACTCTGCGAGTTATTTTTAAAAAAATGTATATATATTTTTATTGTATCTTTGATTTATTGCAGTCTCAATTGTTTCCCTGGCGATGCGCTTTTTAGATTTCCCTGCAAGTTTCATTATCATGAATTAGAACACACAGTTTTAATTGCCTCAACAAATAATGAAAACAATTAAACTCGCTAGGATTAACCCTTAGCGGTCACACCTCAGCCAGGCCTCATAGCGGCCACATGGGGTAACTCGTTACCCCACGCTGAAAAACCTAGTTGTCCAAGACACACGGGTGTTTTAAGACTTCTAACCGATTGTTTCATGTTTGTTGAAGAGTTCTTCAACATTTCTAATGATTTTCATCAGTCAATTTATAGATGGTGTTCTAAAAACTGGTCATATATGTGAAAATTTAGCGAAAATGGCTTTTTTTTTTAGAAAAAAATTCATTACTCCGCCATTTTTCAATACTAAGGGCTAAAATTTTAGGATTGTACGCACAACATATACTACTACCATAACAAAAATAACAGTATCCGCTGATCATTCAAAAAGTATATTTATCTTGCAAAATTACTGGAGGGAAAAATTAAAAGAATTACAAATCATAAAACTTGCGTTTTTCCTGTGTTTATTAGCTTCTAAATACATATTTACGTACAGAAAAGTGAAAAAAAAATTATTTTTGCGATATTTGAACAAAAAAAATTCTTTCGAATCCTATTTTATTGACCAGCACACGTCATGCACAAAGGGAACCGATGTTCCGCGCAAACCGGTCTTCTACAGGCCGAACATCCAACACGCGTTTTTTTGTCCTTAATATCAAGAACTTACCTTTATTTTGTCCATTGACACCACAAACAAGTCGATTTGAAAAAAAAAAATCTGTGTAGCAACGGCTGCGGCCACACTGGGGTAACTAGTTACCCCACGCCGAGAAAACGAACGCTCAAAGCGCCTCCACGAGTTTTTTCGGCTTCCTATGTAATGGAGTCACTTCTCACGCTTCTCTAATACCGGCAGATGTCGTTACTTGTATCAATTTCAAAGGTTTTGACTTCTAATTTCACTTTCTCTGAGCCTGGGGTTACTATTTACCCCGTGCTAACGGTTAAATAACACGGACGCTATGGCACTCCGACAATCTTGAAATGTCGCGAGCATCAGAATCGCTCAGCATGTGCCGTCGCAGGCTATGACTAACATTGTAATAGCGCACCGGATACGAATTGTGACAAAAAATATTTCTGGAAAACGAGATATACGAAGTGAAACCATCATTGAACGTCATCATAAAACGAATTGGTATAAAGAAATTTACCGGTGAACGCAAAATTCGTGCTCATTACCATTCATTATTGGACAGATAACCCATACTACCACGCCGAGATAGGAAAACATAAAATTTTTTTAGCGTTCCTTTTTGTCACCGGGAAGCGCAGAATTCGAGAATTTACTCCAGTAACGTCATTCACGTCGTATTTATCCGTAAAGTTAAGTGCATCGAAACTCATGTAATTTGAAACAGTTCCATAACGTTCTGATAAAGATTATACTATATTAGTGAATACAATGAACAAACGATTGGAAAACACCGATAATATCGAAATATTAACGGAAACGATTAATCGAAACAATGATTATTCGAAAATAAAAATAATTTCTTCATCATTTCCGCAAAATCGTTCGGAATGATATTTTATTCTGAGGAAATTTGTAATATATACGCTATTGCTCCACCTTTGTGCTGAAAAAATGGTGTTTATTTTTCATTCACATAAATCAAATTACATATATTCGCGAAATAAAAAAAAAACAATACTCTGGAGAATTCGCGCGTGTTTCGGTCACAGGGTAATCGAGGTGTTGGTATTTGGGTCGCGCGTGCATGGAACTAGGGGCGATTATCAGTGGCTGTGGCGAGAATTCTTTTTGAATAAACGCCTGATATACGTGACACTGCACACATTTTAGTTAAAACACTCGTTCTTAGAACACCGACAAGCAATGGAGAAGTGAAGAACAATTCGCTGAAAGATGGCGATTCATATGCAATGAATTTGCATAGTGAGTTATACCGGGTGTCCCATTTTAATCTTACACCCGATTTATCTCGAAAAATACTTCTCCGATCAAGTAGTGAGTAGAGTGATACATTAAGGGTTCGAAAGACATTTTTTTGTTCAAATCTTAAAATGGGGTCGTGAAGATGACCGAGATATTTTAAAAACGTGGAAACACGAGTTTTTTTTTATGTTTCAGGCCAAAACTAATAACTGCTGTAGGAATTTTTTTTAAACAGTATAATTTTTCGGGTTCATCACAATTCATTACTACTTTAGAGCTATCCACGATATACCACGAGGAGGTAAAATCTTCATCGTCCCAAGTGTAAGTGTGCGTGTGAGTGTCGATGGGCTCGTTTATTAACCCAAGTAAACCCAAACGAGGATTAGGTCTCTGAGGACCGTTACTTCAGTTACATGATATTTTTAAAAAACATGTCGACCATCTTAACGTTGAAACCTAAATTTTAAACCAAAATTCAAATCACTCGCTATCCAGGATAGAGCTAAAATAGTAAAAAAAAATGATCTCACCTAAAATTTGGGGACTTTATCAAAACAAGTTTCCTACACAAGTTGTTAATTTTGTCCAACAATTTTTTTCGGGTACAAAAGTTATGTTACCATCAAAAAAGCATGTTGGCCATTTTAAATTTTCGGCGAAATTTGTTTCGAACGTGGCCCTTTGAACTTTAAAATGTTGCTATACTCAATACTTGATTGGAGCAGTATTCATCGAGATAAATCACTCGTTGTAAGATCAAAACGTATACGATGAAAATGAGACACCCGGCACATATATGCCTTTTTAAGTCGTAGCAAAGTTTCACGTGGAGCGTCTCGTTTCTTCGCACCGATCGTCCGAAGCACGTGCCAGAGTTGATTACACAGATGCAGCGATATACAAATTAGATACATTCTTCTCGAAGTGACATTGAAAAAAATATATAATTCCCACATTATCTTTTTGTCCTGCATCACCGGAGTTTCCATTAAACGACTACAATTTGTGGATATGCCTACTCATAAGGATACTTATAGAAAAATTGTATACAAGTCTTCGATTACAGATAAAATGTATATTTGTACATAAGTATATACTTATACTGCTACTAATCACAGTTCACTGGCTGGGCCACCGTAAGGATGTTGAGTCCCAAATCGCAAATGATGATAAAATTCTGAAAATTTGGTATGTTTTTGTATGAAGTATTTCAGAGGTCGTGTAAAAATTTCACGACAATTAGGAAGCTCGTTATTGAACAATTAACATTCACAAATTAAATGTTGTTTCATGGAAACTGATGTAACTTTGCAATAAGTTTTTTTTTTTGACCTCTCAATTTTATAATATCTACAATGTACTGAAAGCAACGGAAACAAAACGAAGTTTATTGATAAATTTTTTTTTATTTCTTTTAAAAATTGTTCTTAACAAAATGTTAATTTTTTAATAACGAGCTTCCTAATCGTCGTGAAATTTTATACACGACCTCTTAAATACTTCATACAAAAACATACGAAATTTTCCGAATTTTCTTATCATTTTTTATTTCAACCCTTAAGGAGGTTGAAGTAATGATGATAGAATTCTGAAAATTTGGTATGTTTTTACATGAAGTATTCAGGAGGTCGTGTAAAAATTCCACGACGATTAAGAAGCTATTTATTGAAGAATTAACATTAACATGTTACATAGGGACTCAACATCCTTAATGTACCTGTGTCGGTTATATTTTGATTGCCTTGCGAACAAGCTAATTATCTTTTTATCCGTCTTTACCACGGGTGCTTATTCTAAAAACCATCCTCCTCCCTCAGGGTCGATGACTTATTTCAAAACTTCACTGATGCAGCCCGGTCAATTTTATCTTTCGTTAAGGGAAGGGTAGGGGTTTCAGCGTGAAAAAAAAAACACTTTTTTGCGATTTTTTTTCATCTATATGGATAATCTGCATTGAAACGTTTAACTACAAGAAAAGACAACAAAAAATCGATTTTTCACAAGTGCGAACCCCTACTCTTCCCTCAAATTGAGTTTTTGAACGAATTTTCGGTTCGATTAATTTTGAACAATAAAAAAATATTTCGAAGGATTCGCTTATATTCCGGTTATGATGCGACAATATAGTTGGGTAAAATATGCATAGAGGTGGAAGCGGTTATCAATACTTTTTACGATACCTAGCTTCGAATAAAGGCCAGGACTACGTGCCGTTTTGCCAATTCCCTGCTCATTGTTAGAACATGGACAAGCGACGAAGAAGTGAAGAATTTTTCGCACAAATGTGGAAATTCATGTGCAATGCATTGTGAGGCGTATGCATTTGCCTATATAAATCTGAGCAGAGTTACAATTTTACACATTGTTTTTTTTTCCGTCTCGCACCATCTACGTTGGCAGCCTCCACGCAGACCAAGTTCATCCAAAGTGCAATCTCGCCGGAGTCGGTTACGCGAATACAAGTACACAAGGATCAGCAAGGTAACATTCATCCTAAATGGAAATTTGAAAAATATAAGTGTCGAGATAATCGTTTTAACGAGTTACACCTAGTTCGCGGCCGGAAAAAAAAGACGTGTCTTCGTGAATTTTTTTGTTGTTGTTGGGAGATGGGTGCAAGTTTTAAACTTTTTTTTTCATAGAAAAGAGTTCCATTTGAAATATCTTTGACAATTATTTCATTGGGAAATATTTATAAACGACGGAGATGCAGTAAATTGTACAGACGGCTGTGCAAAAAAGGTCCTGCGCGGTGCACACTCCTGCTCGGGGACAAATAATCTAAAATCAAAAAACCAAATGAATTTACTTTTTGTACCGCATGATTTTCGAAAAAACGGTCGCCAATCGAACGTGCACGTTGAAATTTCGGTGCAGCAAACATTCTATTTTGCTTGATATGAAAAAAGAATCCTTCGATCAAGGACTCCCTTTTGATATACAAAAAATGTCTGTGAAATTTGAAGCAGATCGGTTTAGTTGTTTTTGAGATATTTCGGTCACCGATTCTGAAACAGTCATTCCGAGCAAAACGCGTTTAAAGTTTTACGTCAAGTGCATAGACCGGTTCGCTGGCCCTACCTGTAAACGCTCATAACCCCCAAGTTTCAACGGATCGACTTGAAATTTTCAGAGAATGTTCTTGTAAGCTTATACTATAAGAATACGTCGAAAACGAAAAATCGATTTTCTTCAAACATTCCAACTTGGTGTAACCCCTTAACCCGAATAAAAAAGAGTTCCCATTGAAAGGCAATGAGTTATATATAAGTATATTATTTATACTCATACCAATTGAACTTAATTTAAATGTCCAATCGATTCGACTGAGTGAATTTGATGTTTTCGTAAATAAAGTTTTCAAATGGATTGACCAACTCATCAAACCGAGCAATTATTAAATACTTGAAGCACATTTCGTATTTTCTTTATTCCGATTTTTATTCTCTCTGGTACATAAATATCATAATGACATTTCTCGACGAAAATACTTTTAGGTGTACGTTTGCAGGCCCACAGCACTGTCTTGAAAACTAGTCGTGATGAATGTCATCTGGTTTTTCATATGCCACGCAATAGGCGGTAAGTACATTCAAAATGATTCTCGTGAGATTAGAGTGGGAATCTTCTTGGACAAGCATTGTGATTTTCTGCATAAACGACCATTCGTAAAGCAAATACAAAAAGCTTCAAGCCCTGAACTTCATTAAGAATTTAATTAATGATAGAATAACAGAGGCTCGCCATCATTGAACGATTATTTCCCACAATTAACACTTATAACGTAATGTAACCATAATAGAGAAGATACCTTCACATCCGTTATATTCATCGCTTGGCGTTAGCAACCACGTCCGTCAGCATTTTTGTAAATGCCAACATTACGATCGTTAAAAAATCGTCAATAATTGTGTGTTCACCACAACGCTTGTTTGCAATACCATTGCGTTCCTCAAACGCTGGCCTTGTCGGGTTTTCAATAATTGCTTTGTTATTTCCCCGAATGCATGTATTTTCAATTGACACGTTGACGACAATCGTTCTAATTGAAACGTCAGGGCAGTCGCGTTCGTGTGAAGCAATTGTAAAAAAAAAATTTCTTCCGAGTTAGACGCGTCTGTGATAAAGATCACACTTGCCGATTTTTCGAAGGAGGATATTAGCCATAATCAATTTGCTTTGAAAGCATTCACAATTTTGCCGCTCAAAAACAGACCAATTATTAAACAATTAATAAAGAGTAAAAAATTATTGTGATACCCATTGTCATAGGTACCATAGGTGCCCGAGTGAAACGCGCAAGTGGTGGACGGTCTATCTCAATTGAAGACTCCCCTCATTTCGTATCGGTAAGACGGGATGGAACTCATGTATGTGGAGGCGCATTAATAAGCACACGACACGTCTTAACCGCGGCACACTGTCTTCTGCCTAAAGAAGTTGAAGATCTGGATAACATAAGAGTGGTGAGCGGTGCGGACAAACTCTATGGATTAGGTGTCCAACACAGAGTACACAATATCTCTGTACACCACGGCTACTTATACATGAGAAAACCCTCGTGCAACATAGCTGTTGTAACGGTACGAAAAACCAAAATATTTATTCCACGCATTCTATCCCTGCAATTTATGAGTCAGAATCTGTACGTCATTGGAATTCCTCATACAGTAGAACGTCGCTTATCCGAGCTAATATGGGGAGAGGGTACCTCCAAAAAGTGAAATCTCGGATAATACGGAAATCAGTGGCTATATAGGACTACTTCACGCATAGGCATAGCAGATTTTTCCGTATTATCCGAGGATACACCTTGGTTAGGTGACTCGGATGATGCGGAACGTCGGTTAATCGAAGATCGGATAAACGAGGCTCTACTGTATATCGAAACACTGAACTATTAAATCATGAATGAACTGCAGTGGGTAAAAAAAGTATTTCTAAATCTCGAACGAAACTGTTGTTAAATTGTCTTTAATTAATCGTTCGTGATTTCCCAAGATTTTCGTAGACACAATATATATTTAGGATAAGCTGTCGAACGCAGAAACTTAAGTACAAATTTTTTTTTCACCCACTGTACGCGGATCTGGTTGTAGTCGGTCTACACACTTATTCAAAGTTGTCGCATAAAACTAAACATAACCGCATAAATGTTTGACCAGTTTTTTTCGATACATTGCAGTTATTATTCGCCGTCCAAGAGAGCGCAAAGCAAAAGGCAATAGATTTGCCAAATGCCGAGATGCCGCTTGGGGAGCTGGCCTATTTTACGGCATTCCAATTATACAAAACTAAGGCAACGAACCGTCATCTGCAAATATTAACCATAAGGATGGTCGCACCCACCAAACCTTCCGACATGATAGACAATCATGATAATGTCCTTTATGGATATTCACGGTACTCATCAATAAGCAACGTGAGTACTTGGCATAGATCACATAGATCAATTTCGCCTATTTGACGCTTCGGAAACACAGATCAGAGCCATTACCGTTCTGCACTATATCACACGTAGCCACAAACAATTTCTATCGACGAGAACGAAAGAAGTTACCGGCGGGTGTTTGTCTCCAGGCAGATTAGATGAACTCAGTGTTGTATCTGTGGAGGATCAAGATCAAGTATCATAAAAACCATAATAATCGGGATTGTATATAGTTAATGAAGAGAGAGCGGAATTCTGTATCGCCTAAAACATAGCATTATTTCGAACGTCACTCAAAGTAGCTCAATTACGGAATACAAATTGTTCTACATGTCATTTTAAATGAACAAGGAATGGGACGATTGCATGCGAATACTTCTACAGTACGAGTTTTAGGTTTTGCTTCTTCTGCCATGGATACCTATATAATCTTTATGCTATCAATATAATCGCTTGGATTTCACTCTCCAAAAATCGTGTGGGGAGGACTTAGATTAGATCCCTCTGACTTATTCCTCTGCCTATGAGTATTGAATCAACCATAGAGATGTACATATATTTGTATAGCTTGCTTTAATATGGCTTCCATTTCAGGGCGATCTCGGTGGACCACTCACTTATGGCGATAAAATCGTTGGAATAGCTGCATTGACGACTAGCCAACAAGGTCGCGCCTGCTACTTTATAAACGTCATAAAATTCAAACCATTCATAGAAGAATCCATGGGAATCGATACGTCTCCGAAATCACAACGTTCATCTGTAATTATCCTGGCACCAAAACGCCCTCGTATCTAACTATGTAACATGGATACCGATTTTGCATCCTGCACGTAGAAATACATTTGACCCTATAGAAGGGCAAATAAAAATGAAAGATCTACGTGCAAGGAACCGATGAGAATAATGTATTTACTCGGAAACGGGAGTAAGGAAATAAATAAAAGTGAGCTTTTCAACATTTATTCTGCGACACGAAACTACTCCCTTGTATAATCCTTCCTAAGCTCGCTCGTTTTTTTACATTTTTTGCCTCGTTATTTCCACTTTCGAAGGAAACACATAGATCAGTGGGGGGGGGGGAAGATGCTGCGATGTCCTTAGCTGACAATTTTTTTTATACAAGTGCGCCGTCAACGATGTACCGCAAAAAATTCGTGAAAGTAACTTGCACTGGAAAAACGTTTCCTTCAGAAGCTTGACGGCTTCAAGGGAGACTCTATGACGATAGTAAAAGTTGTCCGACGATGTGCTTACTAGATTTTGCTGCAAACTCCGGTATCTTGAATTGGAACATACATTTTTCTTGCCTGAAAAAATCATGAAAGAATTTGACGCTCTAAGATTGAAAAAACACGGAAGTTATGTCACTCCACAAATCTTGCAGTAACGCAAGCATTAGAATCACTCAGCGTTTACCTTTTCAGGCTATGACTAATATTGTTATGACACGAGGGGTAAGGTTCCGAAAAGCTGCCCGCTCTGAACGAACTGAAATTTTGCACAACCTTCCTTTTAATTTTCTAAGAGAATCTCTAAAAAAAATATTGGCGACCAGCAATAGCTTTCGAGATATCGCATTTGGAGATATATATTCTACTATGCCCCTCCTATAACCATGGTCTTACATGCAGGTCTTGAAACTCCCTCAAAATTTCAGTGGTGGGGGTTGGCCTCTTCTTGAAGCACCTAATGTTTCAACTCTTGCCCACGAGGGTCGCTGCTGTACAGTGATGCAGGCTGTGTGAGAGACAGGGAGACTAGAGTGAAGGAGTGGACACGGTGTGCTAACGATGTGGCTCCAAAATCAAGGAAAATAAGAGTTTGTAGGTGGCGTTGCAATCGATTTTCCCTTATATATAGATGTACTCTCTTGCTAGGCTTTCCGTCGGCTACATGCGCATGCCTAGAACCTTTAGCTACAAGTATTACTATACATCGGAGAATCGCGATCGCAGCGCCTCTGGCGGTCGCTTATAAGTCGGGATTTTGGGGCCGTCTTTCGCTGCTTATCTCCTATGGAGTGTCCACTCCTTTACTCTAGTCTCCCTGGTGAGAGAGACGAAGATTTCAAAAGTAAACAAACCCCAAACATAACCGCTGAATCACGCGACCACACGTGACGTGCTCTACTTGTTAACTTGTAAAAACGGTGATATTGAAAAATGACTAAGTGGTGTATTGTGCCAACGTGTAGAACAGGCTCTCGGAGTGAAAAATTGAAACGCTCTGTGTTTCGGGTGCCGAGAGATTTGGCGCAGTTAAAAAAATGGGAGGCCGCGATACCGGGAGTTGGAAAATTAGAGCCGAGACACGTTTTGTGCGAAAACCATTTCGAACCGAAATACATCCATCGAGAATGGGTGAAACATGACTCGAACGGCCGCATAATAGCACAGGTAAGTTTATTAGACAAATTGTGTGTACAGATTAAACGATTGCAGCCGGACAAATTTCCCTCTGTTAAGGTCGCGTACAAGCAGCCGCAGCTCGATAAACTTGCGGTTCCATCGAAGTTTCATGACATTTTACATATCGAGGGATCCGTCAAACCTTTTAATGAAGTTGCGAGCAGTGGGAAAAATGCTCCGAGCTAATATCCTGTGAGCTGTGTCTTAAATCCGAGCCGAGCCCCTCCGAGCCAAGATTCTTGGAGCCAAGATCCTCTGAGCCAAGATTCTCTGAGTCAAGATCTTCCGACCCAAGATCCTCCGAGCCAAGATCCGAGCCAAGATCCTGTGAACGGCAAATCTTCAGCGCTTGAGACGAATGAAGATGAATTTAATGGCTTTGGACACTTACAGCTCATGGAAATTTCCACTCACAGCATTAGTGCTCTTGAGCAGGAGTCTACTGAAATGAAAAGTATATATTTTAATATGTATAAAAAATGCAATCGTACATGATTTCTATTGTTTTATTCCGGTATATTACAGATGTCTCGAGTGTACCTGTAGTACTGGAAAGACAGCTTGGTGTTCCACTGATGGAAGTTGCATGTAGTGATTCTGCTCATGCGGCATGCAGTGATCAGTCAGTTCAAGATGGCAAAGCCTTGGTAGCATCTGCAAAGCCTTTTACAGTGTGTTCATCTGTCATCATCAGAGAAGGTAAGTTTAAACACAGCAGGAGGGGCGGGTCACCTAATAATTATGAACTTATGAATCATGATTATGAATTATGAAGTACGAAAAAAATAAAAAATAGTTTTTATACATATGTTTGACCTACCATTATTTTTATCAGTACTTACCCATTTTTGAAGCCGGAAACTGCGAAAAATAATATTTTTTAAAAATCATTGTCAATACTTACTCAGGTTCGGAATCCAGAGAGAGAGAAAGTGGAAAAAATCTCGAAATAATAATGTACAAGAATAAATACACTTACCCATTTCTACACTCGCTCACTTCTTGACACACACCAATTGAGATACAATAGCACAAAAAAAGGTCTAATCAAAACTCATCTTGACGAGTCATGTACAATTGTCGAAAAAGCCAAAAATGAGATAATTCATTATTGTACTCATTGATTCGCTACTCGCACCCAGGATCTCTGATTGTGTTATAAAACCTGGAAAATGATGTGAATTTATACTCCAACTTTGATCTGTACTTACCTGTATATTTTTCCAATCCATATTCGAAGAAAAGGTGGACCTGAAAATGAAAATAAGAAATGTAGAGAAAATAGACCAAATCGTAACAAAGTTTTCGAACGTAAATACTTACTGTAACAAGTTCCGGGGAAGTTACTGAAAAAATCACAATGTACATTAGCAAATTTATTTTTGTGTTAATATAGATCCTAATGGAGCGAATTCGTCTACCTGTGAAGCGTTTTCTGGCACAATACCGGAACCATGGAGCGTCGCCGAGTTGCGTAGAGAGATAAGGGACAGTGCATTCTATTTTCTCTCGCAATTACGAAACGGGAGAATGGTATAGATTGTCCTGTAACATATAAATGTGTAACTCTTGACACAGACAGGACAATAAATTACTACGTATACGGACGGCCCGTTAACACGCAGAATACAAATCTGGATAATACTGTACGTGTGAATGAAAGTATTCCAGAAATATTAAAACGCTTCCAAAGGATGAACGTCTGCGGTGGTCTCGGTGCCGTAAATATGCATCATCTGCTAGATGATAGCGTATTCCAGGATTATGTCGGTCATTGGCGCAGCAAAAATTGCCCTCTGGTTTTGAAGAAGAGACGATGCGAATCCGGCGCGAAGACAAGAAAAATCGTGCGCCAAAGGGCGTCAAGGTCGAATCATTGTTCAGCGGTAACTCGGATTCACGACGTTTCGAATCATGCCGATAAACGGCAATTGTTGGCGATGCGCAAAAAACTCCGTCGTGAACGTCGTAACAAATTACTGGTCGAGAATCAAGTGTCCCATCTGAAATGTTGTCTAAAAAAACAAGAAGAGGAAATAGCAAGCATTAAACCGGAAACCTTAGATAAAAAATGTTCCAAATTGAAGGTCCCCGCTGGTCAAAAAGCGGCTTTGAAAGAAATTATCGCGGCAGCCAGCAGCAAAGATGACCGAGGCAGACGTTACACGGAAGACTGGCTGATGTTGTGTATGCTGATGAACATCCGATCGGCAGCATATTATGAATTTCTCCGAAAAAACGAAGTATTGCCACTGCCGTGCAAGCGAACAATACGTAGTTATTCCGCTATGATTGACTCGAAATGCGGGTTTGACGAAAATTTTGCGGAAATTCTGAAGAAACATTTCTCCAATAAAACTCCTCTGCAGCGGCACGGAGTCCTCCTGCTGGATGAAATAAGTCTCAGAAAATCTGTCGCCGTTTGTTCGAAAGATCTAACCTACGTGGGGTTGACAGACCTTGGCGACGATGGATTACAATCGACGGATATAAATGATCAAGCGACGCACGGTCTAGTCCCGATGTTTCAACCTTTTGCTGATTCCTACACGCAACCCATCGCAGTTTTCGCCAAAAAAAATCCGGTAAAAGGAGATGAGCTCGCAAAGCTGGTCGTTAAAGGTATTTCTTATCTCGAAGGATGCGGAGAGAGAATCCATGGAGTTATTGCCGATGGCGCTGCGACTAATGCTAAAATGTGGTCATTTTTGGGGGTCAGCGGCTTTATGGGAGAAACGAAGACATGGTTCGCTCACCCATTAGACGGCGAGCGAAAAGTGTTTGCATTCTCAGATACTCCGCATCTAATCAAGAATATTCGAAATCGGCTGTACAACAAGAAGAAATTGCGGGTAAGTTGTTACACCTAAAAATTCTAAATATAATGAGCATATATTTATTGTCGATACTTACATATGTTTAAAAATCGAAATACTAGAGTAATAAAAGTGTTTCAATACTTACCCGCGTTTAAAGCCGATAACATGTGGAAAAGAATAACGATAAAATAATTCGAGCTTAGAAAAAACTGGAGATAATTATTGTCAAAGCTGATCCGCGTTTGGGAACCAGAGCGCCGGAAAAAAATCTACGTAAAATATTGTCCATATTTTCATTTTTTAACTGGAATAGCAGGAACAAATCGATACAAAAGGTTTGTCAATATTTCCCCGTGCTCAATAGCCAGAACCCTTAAAAAAAAGAAAAAATGTAAGTTAATTGTGGTTGCTACTTACCCGCGTCTGAAAATACTTATGCGTTGTTGAAGGCTGGAAGACGTTGAAAAAAAGAAAAAATTTCAGTTGTGGTAACTTAAATTGTGTACTTACATTGTGGTAACTTAAATTGTGGTAACTTAAACGCGGGTGTACGTACCCACGTTTGGAAATACTTACCCGTTGTTGCAAGCTGAAACACTTGAAAAACAAAAAATTTAAGTTAATTGTGGTAACTATCTACCTGCGGTCGAAAACACTTACCCGTTTTTGAAAGCTGGAACACCTGAAAAAAAACAAAAAATTAAGTTAATTGTGGTAACTACTTCCCCGCGTTGAAAAAGACTTACCTGTTGTTGAAAGCTGAAACCCCTGAAAAAAAGTTAATTGTGGTTGCTACTTGCTCGCGTCTGAAAATACTTACCCGTTCTTGAAAGCTAGAAACATGGAAAAAAAGTGGATAATCCGCGTCGATACTTACATGCATTGCAAAATATATGAATACTCAACAATTGCCAACATTGGGAATATCATACAGGCTATTGGATATTTCGATTCTTCCACAGTTGAACTCCGCTGAGAACTACATCAGCTGGGAGTATTTCAACGTTCTGTACAAGCTCGACAAAGACCACCTTGGGAATGCCCGAGCCTGCCCGAAAATAACTGCTAGGCACGTAATATTGGACAGCACGTCGAAAATGCGCGTTCGACTAGCAACTCAAGTATTTTCGATATTGTTACTGCAATAAAATAGATTACATTGTTTTAATAACGCCGTTGTACTAATCGGGGATTAATTTTTTTGATAAAGATTTTCAGCAACTCCGTTGCTCAAGGCCTGGCGTTCTACCAGTCGCATGGATACCATGGACTCGATGGGTGCGAGGAAACAATAACCTTTTGCAAACGTATTAACGATATGTTTGACGCATGAAACCGAAAGTCTCCGAATCAAGGACTTACTCCGCATTCCGATGATTTCAAGGTAAAGCTGTGATTTACTTTCGCCATACTTTTCAACATATTTTCGTTACTAGAAAATTACTTGTACGTATATTACCCTATTTTAGCACTAAATGCTACTCATGCATGATATATACATTCTACCGAACGTTTCCCACACAAGGTACTCGAGGATTCGTTGCAGTGGCTAAATACATGGGAATCATCCATGCTGAACGGAGATATAAAGCCAGAAGAATATCTCACCGCTGAAACGTCACGTGGATTGAGAATTTCTCTGCAATCGACAATGGATATATGCCGCTATCTAATCGATCGCTACGAGTTCGAGTACTTGTTGCCCGGCAAAGTAAATCAAGATAACTTGGAGGTAATTTGTTGTGAATTCATTGCTGCTACCCTTCTTTGCGAAAATGTTTAGACTTGTATTTAAAAATATTTTCACGTATATTTGATTCTTGAAGATTGATAACTTCATTTCAATGTTTCAGAAATTTTTCGGCACGATCCGTCAAGCGGCAGGCTGCAACGATCATCCGAACTGCCCTACATTTTTACAGCTCTACAAGTTATTATCGGTCTACGGTGTCATCAAACCACCGAAATCTGGAAATTGCACCGTTTCCGATGAGAATTCGCCACCGATTTTAATTTCAATCAGCGATCTGAAGGCTGCTTACGGCGACAAGGTGGAGGCTAAAAGTTCTCGATGCATGCAGGAAATCAAGAAAAAATTGGATACGGCATTACAGCATGGGGATTGGGAGGCGGATGATGTCATCGATAGTAATCCCGACCACGATTATGCTCTCGCCCCTGTGCTCGACTGCATAATTTATTACGTGACAGGTTTTCCGTTTCAACTGATTTTGCTCACTTAAGCTTTTTCTTACTAATCATAAATTTAGGTATTTGATATACTAACATACCTCGTAATCACGCATTGCTTCTTTTGCTAGCTAAGTATACAATCAATGTAGAATTCGAATTTTCCTACTTCTGGGGCCATGGTTTTCATATTAATGGTACGCTAATACAATTACCCTGCACTTCCAGGTTACCTGTGCAAACAGGTTTTAAAACGGTATAGGTCCTGTACGTGGTGTGATAGAGCTGTGACATTAAACTCGGGTTGCACTTCTTCTCTGTCGCAACTAGTGACAATGAAGACTCGCGGTGGCTTGATTCATGCTAATTTGCATTTTTTCCGGCTTATTCGTCACGTCGAAGCATCGTTTGCGAAATACTCTTCGAGCAAAAATGTCTTCGATTTGACTGTCAATGAAGTCCTTGAGACTTACGAATTTACGTTTCCGTGTGCAGAACATGCTTCCGAGATTTTATCGTATGCCATTGTGTACTACGTTCGACTGAGAATGCGGCAACATACGCATCAGAAAAATGTACAGTGCGATAAAAAATATGTCCAACGAAATAAGATGGCAAAATGGACACAGCATTAACATTAATTTCAGACAGAGCACGAAATTGCCTAACTATAATCTGCAAAAACACTTATTCCTTCACTTCTGTTCCAAAACACTTGCAAAATAAAATTGTTTGATCATAGCGACATCAATCTGCTCACACCTATAATGTATGATAATTTCAGGACACATGAAAAAAAAAAATTTTTTTTTAAGGACAATAAAACCTTCAGTTTATGGAATGATCGAAATTATTTATTTCGCGTTGGAGCCGGGAACCTGAAAAAAAATGAAAAATTACTGGGATAATTACAATAAATACTTTCCAGGCTGGAAAACATAAAACAAAGTAAGTGAATTATTTTCATTTATCCTACTCGAGAGTCGTTCGCTTAAAGGTCGGAAAAATGGTGTTTTTTTTTTATTTACCAACGCACACCGTTTCAGAAATTGCAAAGTAGAGATTATTAAAAATGTTTCTTGGGACATGCATTAAAATTTTTCGAAGAGGAAATGAAGAAGTGCAAAATAAGCACTGTTTCTTAAGTATTTGTTTCATTTTCAAGAAATACATCCTGCAAGTCTTTCGGTCTGGAATAGTTGTCATTTATTTTCCGGTCAATTAAAACAACGCGTAAAGCCTATTTTTTTAAAACATGTTTTTAAAAAACCGAGCGCACAGGGATCGAACCCCGGAAAGCAGCATTACGAAGCTTGCACCGAACCCCTCGACCAACACGAGCTCACATTGACACCTATATAAAAAACATTCATGTTCATTGTACCCACTTGGATAACTATAGTCTTTTGGTTTTTTTCAGGTTTACGATAAAGTTACTTTTAATTGTATTTAGGTCCATTATGCATTTCTAACATTGAATATCATAATTTGCCTATACCAGCCAATTGTACAGCTAGGTTAGGTTCCTATGAGTCAACAATCGATTTCGATCTCTCTCGCACAGCCTGCATCACTCTATCGCAGCGACACTCGTGGTCAAGAGTTGAAACATTCGGTGCTTCAATAAGAGGCCATCCCCCCACCACCAGAGTTTCAAGGCCTGTATGTAAGACCGTGGGTCAAAGTGTAGAAAGTGTAGCTAGCGCGAACAAACCTATTATCTGTTCTTGACGACACGGAGATCCGATCGAAAAATCCAGGACCATACTTTCTTCAGGATAAACACACAAAAATCAGAAAATGGCATCTGCCATTAATCAATCACTCGACCTCAACAGCGATAGAGGAACGATAAGGCGCATTTATCTCGAGAATTTCGTGTTTGTTCTCGTTCCTCGATCACTCTTGCTCCCTGTCAGCCTCTCGACGACGTTTTTCAATTTTCTCCCTTTGTTCAGAACCTACGACAAGATCGAGATGATTCCGGGGCCGAATTTGAACGTGAT
Organism: Ophion costatus; assembly: GCA_951751655.1. NCBI lineage: Eukaryota > Metazoa > Arthropoda > Insecta > Hymenoptera > Ichneumonidae > Ophion > Ophion costatus. Next base: position 2,970,262 of record OX632368.1, read on the forward strand.
CATCGGGCCCAACGGCACGGGAAAGTCGACCCTAGTCTGCGCCATCGTTCTGGGACTCGGTGGCAAACCGTCGACAATCGGCAGAGGCGGTACGCTCGCGCACTACGTCAAATTCAACCGTCAAAATGCCCTGATCGAGATAGAACTAAAAAATACAGAGGCACGCAGCATCACAATTTCCAGAGCATTCAATCTGAAGAACGATTCCACGTGGAGGCTCGACGGAAGAGTCGTGTCGCCTAAGGAGATCGTCAAGGTCACCGACAGTATGAACATACACGTGAGTTCGTTTGGGTTCTCGCACTCGCGAACCACCTAGTGGATTCTCTATTCATTGTGCAAGTCGTTCCAGGTCAACAATCTCTGTCAGCTACTGCCACAGGACAAGGTACAAGATTTCTCCAAAATGAATGCCCAACAGCTGTTGGAAAGTACAGAAAAGTCTGTAGGTAACGACTCGCTGCTGGAGTATCACAACAAGCTCAAAGAGCTGGCCAAACGTGGCCAGGAGATAGCCGCTGTGGCGGCCAGTAAGGCCGCCGCCCTAGATGCCGAAACAGAAACGTGCGAGACAATGAAGGAAGCGGTCGGCAGCATCAAGGAGAAAAAGAACATCAGGAAGAGAATAGACTTGCTGGAGCAGAAGAGAGCGTGGATGCGTTACGACGTCTGCAGGAAACATCTTTGCGAGGTTAAGATTATCCTTGTTATTCTTCGTTTTTCCATCGTTCGAATTCCGAAATTCTGAAATTGCGCCAGGCTGTAACAGAACGCGACCAAGCTGTCACAGAGGTGGACAAACTAGATTCTGAATTGAAGCCGATCGACATCTTGTTGAGCAAGTTCAAGCCGCGCATCGACGCCCTCCACAAAAAGCTCGAGACATACGTGAGCATTGTCGCATTTCTGGGCATACCAATTGGTCTGCAGGTTTATATATTTTTTTTCTCAATCACTCTCGCAGCATACCGATTTGCAAGTGAAAATAAGAAAAGCCGAAAAAACCATGAACGAAGTGAGGAACAAGGGACACGAGATACGGGACGCGAAGAAAAATTGCGAGCACCGAATAAAAGAGGAGAGCGAGCGAGACCGAGAGGTCGCCGCTGTCGAGCGGCAGAAAGACATGCTCAATAACGATCTGAAAGTCCTGATGGAGGAAGTGGAATCCGGTAGGGAATTTAGATCGTACGTCTACAATTTTGCTCACTCATCCTCTACAATTGTTTTTTTTTTTTTACTTCAGAGGAGAAGCTAATGACGGAACGCGACAGAGTGACTCGCCAATTGGAGGCTAAAAGAAGCGAGGAGGAGAAGCTGAGGAACGTCAGGAACGCGATAATTTGCGACGAGAATCAAGTCAGCGACCAGATAAAATGTACATGCGCGCCCCCTTCTTTACTCCCTTTTGTGCGATAATTTTTGTCAACGTCGAGAACAAATTTGTAGTACTGAAGATCGAGATAGCAGCAGCCTCGGACGTCCCGGCTAAGCGTCTTGACCTCCTCAAGATCCAGAGCAAGGACGCGTACACGGGTGTCATGTGGCTGCGCGAGAATACCGATAAATTCGTGGCCCCGGTGCACGAACCGATGCTTCTGAATATCCACGTTAAGGACCAAAATTACGCCAAGTATCTCGAGACCGTGATACCTTATCGCGATCTTTTAGCTTTCGTTTGCGAGGACAAGTCCGATATGAATCGTCTCATGAAGTACCTCAGGGACGAGAAAGAATTGCAGATGAACGTCGTGTACGCAAATCCCAGTCGCGAAATCAAGCCGTCACCCGATATACCCATAGAACATCTCCATCAATATGGATTCCAGCATTATCTCGTTGACCTCATAGAGGCACCACCCACTATAATGAATTACTTGCTCTATAATTATCGCATACACAATATTCCACTTGGCACAAATATGGTCGAGGATCATCTCGAGCGCATCCCGAGCGAACTGCGAATGTTCTTCACCCGTGAGTAATTCCGCTTTGACGAGCAACCAAACCAAATCATGGGGACTACGAGCGTATCATTCTTTTTCAGGGGACGAAGTTTACTGCACAACGACATCGAAATACTCCGGTCAAAAGTCTACCAGCTCTTCTACAGTAGCTGGCAACAAAATGCTCTCGCTTGTCCTTGATATGAAAAAATTGCGAACTCACGAGCAGACGTGCGTCATCAAAAACTTCTTCAATTTTACAGAAATGTACAGGTTAAAAGAATATAACGTGTTCGTTTGTGGCGCAGACTGGACCAACTAACGAGAAAACAATCGAACCTCGCCGCCAAATTGAGCGCAATCGAGATCGACAATCGCCAAATGCACAACGAGCTCGACGAGTTGCGCTCGGCAAGGCAGCAAATTCAGCGAAAGTGCAGCATGATCGATACACTGCGTTCGAGGATCAACCTGACGAATACCAAGATACGCAATTTACGAGCGGAGAAGAAGAGTCTCGAGGAAATAAACACCTCGGTTGCTCTTGATATTCAGAAATTACTGGTGGAACAATCGAAACTTTATCCCCTTTACAACAGCCAATTGTCCGACTGTGAAAAATTCATCTCGACCAACGGTCAGCAGAAGTATGAGGTCGATCATCTGCGACGCGTCTACCGTACGAAAAAAACACAGACGCACAAAATGCGCGACAAATACGAGGACGCGAAACGTACTCGCGAGAGACTCGAGCAGGAGATCGTCTCGTTGAGAGAAGAGACACGATTGTTGTACGATCGCGCACGCGAAGCCACCAATGGCCTGTGCCCGAGGGACAAAAATTTCAAAACTTATCAAACGGCGTTCGCGAAACTGCCGCCGACGAGACGAGAAATCGATCGTGAAATAGAGACGGCGCAAGCCAAAGTTTACTGTCTGGGCAAAGATCAGCAGGCCGAACAGGTGAGTAAAGCGAGAGGAGAATGTGTCACGAGCGCCAAACTCGGCCGTAAGAGACTCGAAGAGACGAAACTCCACGTTTCATTCACAGGTTCTTCGCAACTTCGAGAAGGCCGAGGCGAACGTTCGGCAGCTCGGTAAAGAACTCGAGAGCCTCAGAGTCGAGGAAGCCTCGATAAATAAAAAGATCGAGCAACTGCGACTTCTATGGATAGAACCGCTCGAAGCGCTAATCGCAAGGATACACACAAATTTCAGCACGTATTTCAAACTCATGGGATGCAGCGGCGAAGTCACGCTAAAGGCGGGCGACTTCATGGTACGTTTTATCCGTCTTTCCCACTCCCTCTTTATCCGCATCCACAATAGTTCAGTCGGGATGTACATTTGAAATTGCAATAATTAAATGCGATTTTTTCTTTTTCTAATCGTTAGGGGGGATCATTGACGATCTAAATCGAAATTTTCGGCCGGATTCTACGGTAATTTTGACCGCCATCTTCAATTTAAGGGGAATTCGTTTTCGTAAAATAGTTCGCCGATTCTCAACTTTAGATTAAAAATGATCATACCCAACCTCATAGGAAATATAATTCTCTGCAACTTTGGTTGCAACAATTGTTTGTCTACGATACATATTTTCCGACTTAAACATGAAAAAGGGAGTGAAATTCAATTATTGCATTATTTCGTTTGTCAACTTTACTTGTAGGGAACAGGATTCTCTACAACTTTGGTCATTACCTTTTATCCCCTGGAATCAAAATTCTAGGTCGTACGGCTATGGCAAATTTAACGAAACTTCGTTGAGCTGCGTACCCGAGACGGTGACGTCGCCGGCGTCTGGGCCAATAGAAGGATGCGGCGGCGACGTCCCTTCGGCCAACAAAAGAAATCTGTTTTTCAGGCTCAAGTCGGATAATATCGATCGTGGACAAAAAATTGTTATAAGCAAAATTGTAGAGAATCGACTTTCCGACAAGTTTCATTGGGACCATGTTTAATAAAAAGTTGAAAATGGGCGAGGTATTTGACAAAAACGAATTTCCCGTCGATTCAAGCTGGCGGCTGAAGCTGCTGCAGAATACGGTCGAAAGTCTGCATGTAAACTACCAATGACCCCTAAATATGAAAAAGAACATACTGGTATTATTTTGTAGGTCAGATTTTCTTGTACATTCCAATTGGGCTACAATACCCCTCAAGCGCTTCAACGTTTTTTTTTCCAGCATGATTACGAACACTACGGCATGAAGATCAGGGTAAAGTTCCGCGACAGCGAAGAGCTTCAGGAATTGAGCAGGCACTATCAGAGCGGTGGCGAGAGAGCTGTTACGACCGCCATTTATCTTATCGCGCTACAGGAACTCTCGGCGGTACCTTTCCGATGCGTAGATGAGATAAATCAGGTAAAAGCAGACAACAATAAGAAAAATTCCGAAAATTGTACATTGATCACACGCGGATATTCATTGAATAACTCGACTGAAAAATATGCCACAGGGTATGGACTCTACCAACGAGCGTCGAATTTTCGATTTGATCGTAAAGATAACGGGAGAAGCAAACGGCTGCCAGTACTTTCTGCTCACGCCAAAGGTTCGCTGTCTATTTCGCGATACGTAAAAAATCCACAGCTATCGTTCGCGCGCTGATGAATATTCGTTTATTAATCTTTTTCAGTTGTTGCCCAATTTGGTTTACGGTGAACACGCGAAGGTGCACTGCGTTTACAATGGTTTGTTCATGGTGCCGCACACGGAATTCACGATCGCCGGTCACCTCGAGAAACTGAAGGTGTAGACTCTACTTCTTTCCCTTTTTCTTCTTCTTCTGCGCCTCGGGCCACGGGAATCCCCGACACTTGAGAACGTCCATGATATTGTGACAGGTGTAATAGGCATTTTCCATCACCTCCTCGTTGAATACGTCCATGGCGAATTTGGCCCGACCACCACTCCGCTTTGCGCTCCTCGATGTTTTCTTTGATTTTTTACCCTTGCTATTTCCGGACACCTTCCCGTTCTCTCCCTTCTTCTTTTTCTTTCCCTTGTCCTTTGTCGGCATTTTTTCCCCTTTAACACCGAATCTTTTTGAACCTTGAGACGGCAGAGAGGACTGACACGATGCTGCTCTGGCAACGTTAACAGAGTTGCGGCAGGGCGGGTCGTTTGATCGATACCACGGAGTGACGAAAAAGTACGTCGATGTAAAGTAGTCATCAGTGCCTATGATAGCGTGAAACTTTTTCTTTCCATTTTCTAATAAAATTTGAGCACCAAAAATAAAAACTATAACGTTTACCTTAAGGACATGGGTCACACGTCCGGTCGGTAAAAATCCTAGTGCCAAGTTTTCTCTCAAACGAATCACATTTCGGGCAAGCGAAGAGAAAGACGTTGTTCGTCGTTCAACAGAGCGGAAGGTGTTTCTTTTCTTTCTTACAAAAAATCAACAATTTAGGAGAAAACTGAATCTGAAAATCAGCTATCTCCTTAAGAGGGATAATACCTTATCGCGGTCGGTATGGTAGAACGATTATAGATTCCCACGAATCTCTGAAACGGCTCTTCAGATCCCGTCGAAACTTTGCCAAACGACGTCAAATAGATAGATGAATGGCTCTCTTCTCAAATTTTCTGATTTTGAGAAGAAGAGAGCCATTCATCTATCTATTTGCCGTCGTTTGGCAAAGTTTCGACGGGATCTAAAGAGCCGTTTCAGAGATTCGTGGGAATCCATAATCGTTCTACCATACCGACCGCGATAAGATATTATCCCTCTTAAGGAGATAGCTCACACGTCCAGTCGGTAAAAATCCTACTGCCAAGTTCTCTCGCAGACGTACCACAGTTCGGGCAAACCAAGAGAACCACATTGTTCATCGTGCCACAGAGTGGAAGGTGTTTCTTTACTTTTTTCCCAACAATCAACCGTTTAGGAGAACACTGTATCTATAAATCAGCAATCTTTCGCACTCGTGGCCGCTCGATCGGTGTGACGACCTCAAAACGCGTGTACCTCGGTTGGTAATACTGACCATAATCACGACGAGCTTATCAATAGCGTACATAGGTAGCGCGACGTACCGATTCCCGATGTTGTCGTTTCCTTATCTCGCGGTTATGCGTACAGCTTGTAACACCCTAGCACAGGAAAATTTTTCAATGCCACATCCATGTTGAGCGCGTGCACGAAGATCTCGCGTCATCGGGAAAAATATACAACACGTGCGTGAAAGAAAAAAAGAGTTCCCAATCGGTAATGAGAAAAGTCTTTTTTATCTTTCTACGTTACCAATGATTCGAGTTGCGATAATCTCTGAGTCATAGACCATAATTCTCCGGTTCCATTATTCATTCCTCTCCCCCAAGCCGCGGCGTTTCGATGCATCATAACGTCATCACGTACTTCGTGATAAAAATCCGGTCGTCGTTTCTCATCCACTCAATTGAAGAAGAACGAGCTGAAGAACATCAAGTTCCGTTTTGTGTGTGAAATTCTTTTATTTTCGTGTGTCAGTGCACAGCAAACGAGTTTTACAGTGAACAAGCGGCGGTCCGAGGAGAGAGGAATCTCGCCGTGCCCAGTCGGGCCGGCACACGCGCTTTGCGACTAGCAGTCGAGTCTGCAATTTTTTGCTCCCGTATACTCTTTTTTTTTTACCGCGACAGACTCGTTTTCCCGAATCTCCTCGCTTACCCGACGCAAAAAAATATACACTTTCTTGCAAATCTCTCTCGTTATCGCGGTAAAGTTACAAAATGTCAACGGCTCTGCTCGCTGTTTTTGCGGTAGTTCTCATAATACTGTTCAGGATACTGAACGTAAACAGTTCGGCTTTGAAGCCCGTCCTCTACTGTCAGGATCATGCTTTTGTCGCCACGATCCTGAAGATCGCTCCTGTAATCGCAGAACCGTGAGTTTTTTCCTCTTGTTATAAATATATTGTCATCGTTGTAACTCTGCCGAGTGAATAATAAATAGGTCGATGTAAAAGCGTCATATCCTTGCGATCAATGACGAGGGTGGGTTAGATCGATAAATTGCCATGTGCAAACGCGCTCATCGCTATACATGTGACGATAAACGCGCGCTATGTACATTCAACATTTTGTCATGTCGTAATTGCCGCATGTATTCACATAGCGCATGCAAATGAAGCGCCACCGTGCCCTTAAGACGAATGATACCTCATCGCGGTCGGTATGGTAGAAGAATTATAGATACCCAAAAATCTCTGAAACGGCTCTTCAGATCCCGTCGAAACTTTGCCAAACGACGTCAAATGGATAGACGAACAGCTGTCTGCCCCTCAAATTTTCTGAATTTGAGAAAAAAACGTAGATTGGCTTATCATCAGCTGATCTACGGTTTTTTCTCTCAAATTCAGAAAATTTGAGGGGCAGACAGCCGTTCGTCTATCTATTTGATGTCGTTTGGAAAAGTTTCGACGGGATCTGAAGAGCTGTTTCAGAGATATTTGGGTATCTATAATTGTTCTACCATACCGACCGCGATGAGGTGTCATTCCATCTTAAGCATTTTATACAACGCACGGTGGAAGAGCGCGTTAAAAAAAGCTTATACCACGTAAATCTAATTTAAAAATGAATATTCACAAACTTAGCCGGATAATTCAAACCCGTGCAAGGACACACGAAACAAGCCGATTCCATATCAGGGATTTTTATTTTTGCTACCTTTTACAATTACTGTTATTTGGACTGCTGTGTGCCTCCGAGCATTATAAACAACATACGGTAAACGAGCACACGCTAAACAAACACCATGCCCACGAAAATCGATTTTGAGAACGAATATTTATGAATTCACGCCCGATAATTGGAAGGTATACAAGGACACGCGTATACGACTCGTTTCCGTTACCTATACTTTTGTTCTCTGCTACATCCTACAATTATTGTTACTTGGACCGTTCCGTGCCTCTAAACAATAAAGAAAAACAAATAAACAGTACATGAAAACGAACGATGCACGGTGGATGAGCACTAAAAAAAGAAACAATTTCCACGTACATCAAATTGGCAAATCCATATTCACGAATTCAGCTCGTTTATTTAAACCTGTACAAGGACACGCGACACGTGTCGTTTCCGTACCCGAGACTTTTGTTCTCTGCTACTTTCTACAATTACTGTTACTTGGCCCGCTCGACATATGCACATTACCCACGATTATGTGTATCACTCGAGCTTCGTAGAAATTGTGAGAAATTATTGCAATTTTCCATGTCCCATTATTCTTGAGCTCCATTATCTAAATCGCGATGTAATCACTCGCACGCCTAAATTACGAGGGAAATTGAGAGAGAGAGAAAGAGAGAGGGAGAGAGAGAGAGAGAGAGTGTGGCCGCGTGTGTGTGCGCGCGCGCATAACGACCGCACACACACACGGGCTATCGAGGCAACGAGGCCAAATTACAGAGGCGACAATTCTTTTACCCGGTGCGCTGAATCAATATGTATGCAAAAATCCTCTTCGTAGCAACGTACAGTGGACCTACACGCCAGACATTTAAAAAACGATATATAGGTGTATCATGACCCATTGTGTTCGTAAATCTGCCGAGGCTTACATCTCACATTTTACGCTGGATTGGTAATTAAGTAGCTGAACGTGCGTATTTATTTTTTGGGCAGGTATAAGCCCACGAGATTATGGGGTTTCAGTGGTCACGTGCAAACGGTGGTGCACAGCATCATAGGACGAGTGAGGTGTCCGTGGCCGATCGGCGAGAGGGTAATGATATCACTACCGGACGAGACCACCCTCACTTACGATCTTTATCAACCCCTCACGAACTCACACGAAGGTGGGTCTCCCCCTGGTCTCTGTTCAGCCTAGGCGGCTTTGAAAATGCGATTGAAAGAAATACCTTTTTTTTTGCCGTAGATGACATAACGATCGCAATCTGTCCGGGGATCGGCAACAGCTCCGAGAGCGTTTACATCAGAACGTTCGTGCATTTCGTTCAATGTCACGGATATCGCTGCGCGGTGCTCAATCACGTCGGGGCACTGTCGAGCGTCAAGGTCACCGCGCCCCGAATATTTACCTACGGTCGGTAAAGAAGATATCTTGGTCTCGTGGCGCGTCAATGTTATTATCACATGACAATGATGGTCTGTTTGGGTATTATTGAACAAAAAAACTGCCAACAGGACATACGGAGGACTATCACGTGATGCTGATGCATCTCGTCGGGAGACACGCGGGTACGAGGATCGTGTGCGTTGGTTTCAGCCTAGGCGGAAATCTTGTCACTAAATACATGGGCGAACGGGGCGATAAAACGTTGCCGCAGATTATCGGCGGGATTTCTATCTGCCAAGGCTACAACGCGATCGAGTACGTCATGGATAAACATCTAGAAAAAAAAGCAATCAAGCGTTGACGCGCAAAATAAGAAAAGAAATAAACTAGGAATAAATCATCGTCGAGTTTGCTTGAATTGGAAATTCGTTCAAGGGGTACAAAGTTCCTGCTCAATTGGACAAACTTCAGGCGTTTCTATCTTTACATTATGACGGAATCGGTGAAAAATATTATTCTGCGACACAAGGACGTACTATTGTCGAGGGAAGTGCAGCAGCGATACGGGCTGAACGAGCGGGACATTATTTCGGCGGCGACGCTACCGGAACTCGACGAGGCTTACACAAGACGAGTAAGGCAGCATTGAAAAAAAATTGTATACTTTTCTTTTTAACGGTAGGAGGGTAATAGCATAGTAGAGTGCTTTATTTCCAAGTGTACCCTTGCAAGTTACCCTTTTACACGGTTCCTTCGTTTTTCCGTTACCATTGTCTTTCGTCCTTTTTCTTCTTTACGCTGCCTTCCTTATTGTGCATTCGAAGGCTCGTGCATACTCGCACAATTCTTTCATCGCTTTCCCTATCATTTCTTTATTGAGTTTTAGTGCCTTCCCCTTGTAGCCTTTTCGCCACTTTTCCAAACCATCCAACACTTATTCATTTTCTCTTTCATTGTCAAGCATTCAAGTATGTGTTCCAAACTTGCTTCTTCCTTTCTACAACACCGGCGTAGACTATTCGCGCAGCCATTTTACCTCCTTTTCTTATATTTCCACATCTTAACGTCGCCCATGTTTTGTCAGAACTTCCCTCTTCCCTTGTATATCCTTCTCTTCCCAGTACTCTTCCATTTTTATACGCTATTTTGGATTTTTGTACTCCCACCGAATATGTCGAATTCTCAATTTTGTACGAATCTTGTATTTCCCCCTCGATTTTTATTCGTATAGCTCTTTCGATTGATTTTCTTGCTCCCTCTATATTTTCGTCTCTTATCCTTTGCCATATTGCTCCCAGGCCTCCTATCTCCTCCCTGGCTTCCTTGATTTCCATTCCTCGTTTGGATGGGTTTGCATTTAACATCGCTCTGGCTTCTTCTTTCAAACGCTTTTTCGTCCATGTATCTTCTGGAATTTTCATCATCTTACATAGGTAGGTTTCCAATCTTTTCCACGCTTCTATTCCTATGCCCCGTATTTTCGCCTCCGTTCTCCATATGTAGCTAGTCGTATTGTCATTTATACCCATTACCATTTAAACCCATTTACCCTGTAATTTTTCTATACAATACAATACAAACGAGTTTTATTTGCATAACTTGCATTACAAGTTTTTTACAAAATGCTCTTTTTTCTTACTACTACGTTAACTCTATTTTCTACCCTGCGTACTCGCTCCCTTTTCACTCTCACACGCTTTCTCCCCCTTTTTTCTTATTTAACTCCTCTCCATCGCTTTCTCCTCTCAATTCGTCCTTGCACATTTTTCTGCATACTTCCTCTATTTCTCTGAAAGATTCGAAATCCCTTTTTTTCATCTTTCCTCCCAATATATTTATAATATCTCCCTTCATCGCCCGAATGTTTACGCCTTGCACACATTCCTCGGCTTTCTCTCTTGTATTCTCTGTAACGAGTTTCCACCCTTTTTCGCACATTCGGAGGTGCTCCAGTGTCTCGTTCTTTTCTTCACAAATTCTACATCTACAGTCCTTTTCGTCTTTCTTTCCTGCTCGTCCTATATTTCAGCACCTCAATGGTGCCCACATTTCTTTATTCCTACCCCTCATTGCCTCCTCCGACCAATACTTCCATGGCTTTTCTTCATCTTCCACTATACGCTCGTAATTATAATTGTACGTTGATTTTCTTATTCTTTCCTCTTCCTCATCTAAAATTATCTTTTTAAGGTTTTCCAATCCGTTTTTTTTTTACCGTTTCATCTACCTTATCCACTTCCCTTCTTTCCCTTATCATAGTTATTATCAGGAGGGTGATAATAATCTACGATCATTGCAGGTGCACAATTTTCGATCGGTCAAGGACCTCTACAAATGGAGCAGCAGTATAAATTACCTCGATAATATTTCAATTCCAATGGTCTTTGTGAATGCCCTGGACGATCCTCTCGTTCCCGAAATGCTTCTAGTGCCCATTCGAAACTTCGCAGGTATAGTTTTCCCTCAACGTCACCACATTCGTTCGTGCCAATGATACCTTGACTCGGTTACTGTTGTTTCCTGTATTTAGCGCGGCACAAGAACGTCCTGTACGTCGAGTTGGCGCACGGCGGCCATCTTGGATTTTACGAGGGTGGTTTGATCTATCCGGATCCGATAACTTGGCTCGATCGCTCGGTAGTATCCCTGGTGGGATCGCTCACTCTCGTTCATGCCGACCGCACCAAAGTTTCTTAACCTCACTCGTACGGAGTCACGGCTCGTTCGAGAGTCTCCCTTTCGGCGGCCGAGTAACGGAGGGGAAACGAGTGGACCGTCGCATTTGGAGCTTCGAACGCTCTCTCGCGCGCAAAGGCTCCTGAGAACGAAAGTGCAAAGGAATGAATATTGGAAATGCCGCAATTACCTCAGAACGATCGTTGTTTCGAAAGTCACTGATATAAATCTTTGGAAACAATCGTCGGTACTGTCCTGTCCCCACCTCATCCTTCCTACGCGAGTCCTTACTGGCATTTTTAACGTGAATCACGCGATCCACCGATTCATCTCGAGATGGATGACACATTGAGAGACAAATTGATTCGTACTCTTCGCTTACGAGCAACGCGCGCGAGTCCGGCGATTAATCGTAAAACTTGACGTACCGTTGAATTTCCATCGTCGATCGATGAGGTCGGTTCGTTGAACGTTCTCCTGCGACAAAACAGCGGACGCGAATATTTTGGTATTTGTGTATCCAATGTCTAGTACACGCTCAAATTCCGCACCCTTCATCGAGCCTTCGTCGACAGAGTATTTTTCACACTCTTACTTCTCACTCGGCAATTTAGCGTCATCCGTTCTCGAACGGGTGAGAAAAATATTTTTTTTCTCCAAACAATTCAACGTCGAGTGGACATCAATGGATGTATATACGTATATCGGGCATATATGTACAAGTATACACGAGAAAGCAGGCCTATAGAAATATTATAAAAATAATAATGTGTCGCCTCATTTGAATGTGTCTTAAAGAAATGGTACATTTTCATCTACCCGAATAGAAATGTATATTTATTTGTTTTATGAAAATCAGAACGATTGCGAGAAAAATAATTGTTTGCACATTATTATTTTTACGTTTGCTTTGGAACGAAAAATGGTACGGAGTACTTACGAATTAGATTCGCAGCGAAGATTAAAACAGGTCTACGGTTGGTGAGGAAAAACTGGGACGACCATTCGTTGAAGCACAGCGGTGATTGTAGCATCGATGCACGACTTTTTTTTACGGACTTTTGCTCGTTACATTCCCGGCCGAAAGTTTTCGTCAATCATAATTGGAGTACACTTGGTTCAGTCGGGATGTACATTTGAAATTGCAATGATTAAATATCAGTCTTTTCTTTTTGTAATCGTCAGGAGGGGGCGGGGCGAGCGTCATTAATAGTCTAAATCCAGATTTCCAACCGGATTTTGCAGGTGCTTCGGCCGCCATCTTGAAGTTAAAGGGAATTTGTTGTCAAATAACTCGCCCATTTTCGACTTTTGCCTAAAAATGGTCGCAACTAAACTTGCAGGAGATTTAATTCTCTGCAACTTTGGTTATCACAATTTTTTCCCTACAATCGATATTTTCCGACTCAAACATGAAAAAGGGAATGGAATTAAACAATTGCAGTATTTCGTTTATTCTCAAATTTAGCGTATAAACAAAAATGAAGAAACTTGTAGGGAATCAAATTCACTACAACTCTGGTCGTTGCATTTTTCCCCTAGGATCAATATTTACAGTCGCATGGCTATAGCAAATCTAACGTAACTTCATTGGCCTGTGTAGCCGAGACGCTGTCGTCACCGGCAAGTGGGCCAACAAAAGGACTCCCATTCTCGGGTTTAAGTTGGAAAAAATGGATTCTTGGATAAACAATTGTTGCAACCGATGTTGTAGATAATTTAATTGTGACCATTGTTAGTCAAAAGTTGAAAATGAACGAGTTTGTTTGTCAAAAACAATTTTCCCCCAAATTCAAGATTGCGGCTGAAATTCCTACAGAATCCGGTCGAAAGATGTGGATTTAGACTAACAATGCCCCCGACCCCCTCCAACGATTAAAAAAAGAAAATACTAGTTTTCAATTATTGCAATAGCAGGTGATTTTCTTGTAAATCCCGACACTGCTAACTGTGCTGTAAAAACTAATACACCAAACTAATCATGAGAATAAATTCTCGAGCATTAAATACATGCGATCATTTTTCGTTCTTTTTCTAAATAGAGATATTGAAAAAGCTACGAACTTGGGTAAACTTTCGAATGTCGCCGGATCGCCATGTATTCGAAAAATCTGGCGTTAATTTTCTTTTGATTGGGAGTGTACGACCTAATGAGTCCGAACGTATCGCTTTGAAAGTCGCCTGCGATATAGCGAATTTTCGTATCACAATACACACACACACACACACACATACGAAGCGAATAGATAGTCCTCAGTATAGCTTTTTCAATGCCGCTGATTAATTCTAATCGAACGGGTAGGAGCGATTGCTGTGGAAGCAAAAAAAAATCATTGAAGAATAGAATCATGCGACTGATAAGAAGCGCTAACTTTTTTTTGACGCAAAGTACCAACGAGCTGTACGGTTGTACGCGAGTATTGTTCGAAACAGCAAGTTTCGACTACTGATAACGCACACTGGACGATATTCGAGAAAAATGACTCTGTCGAGTGTGGAATATCGTTCCTATGCGCAAGAAAGTATACCAAAATTCACCCAATTGAAGAACAAAAACGCATTTCCACGCCGAAATAAAACATTCTTTTCCTTTTTCGAATTGAGTCAAGAGGCGGGGAAAAGCATCAACACAACGTTACTAATTTAATATACACGAAACGAAGGGTGCTCAATTTATTTCCTCTCTTGCTCTCCTCTCTTCACGCAAGAGTCAACGTCGATCGAACCTCGATAGGATTGACGAATTTGTGAAATGACAAAATTTCAATATCCATTACGCCCTTAATAAATGTATCGGAATAGATTTTTTGTAGCTTTATTCTCGTTGTTTCGAATTTCCAATTAATTTATTTTTCGTGGCTTTCGTGCACTCGCAACGTTCGTGGGACAATAGTACATCAAGCGCCTATCGTTTAAGCGACAAAGTCCTCGTAATCTGCCAATTCCACAAACAAGTATAGTTCAAACGACGATAATGGTGCATTTTTTTCGCCTCCGGAAGTGCCAATCGTGCACTTTTTTTTTCGGTGGAAGTCTGATTGGACGTGAAAAAGTTGAAATTTCAAATCAAAGAAAAATTAAACTTCAATCAATCGGTTGAACATATCAGCGATTCATCGAATTTGGAAAATAATTGTATTCGTAGTGACTATGCCCGCGCGAGCGTTCTCGAGAGCAGAAGCATAATGCGTTCCAATTGAAACACAAAGAGACCCGTAGGACTTCTCTCCCGCTCAGTCTCGGTGAAGCCTGCGAGCTGATACGTCACTGTGCGAATCGACGCTCGCGGCTTGGAGTATATACGTACATACGGGTACTCCGTTCCTTTCCCGGTACAATACCCTACACGACGGGTTTTAACATTTTTAACATTTTAACCGTTTTAACATTTTTCTTTCAAATATTTTCCAGCGAGGAAAAAAATGCGCGTCACGGTGCAAACGATGTTTCTCGTCGTGGCGAGTTTAGTCCCTGTGGATTCGGCGCCGTCATATTGGCAGGAGAGAAGGCTCCTTCTTCAGGCCGAGGATTCCCTCGTTCTCGGAGGTCAACTGGCCTTCGAGGCTGCCGAACGGATTCCCAATGACGTCCTCATGGCGGAGAAGTGGGCCGAGATCGAGAGAGGTATGGCACGCTCAATTCGCTCCCTTTCGATCAACTTTTTTCCCCGAGTCTGTTCGATCGGACAATCCAATTGAATGTTTCCAGGCTTTCGCGATCCGTCGATGTTCGCCCCGGCGCGAAATTTTCTCGAGGCAAGAAGCGACATAGAAGAATCGAAGGTCTACCGTATAATCCGTAAAATGCCGAAAGGTGCGGTTCTGCACGCTCACGACACGGCGATCGTCTCCGAGGACTTTGTCTTCCGTAACGTAACGCATCGCGAGGGACTGTACGTTTGCGAGGCTGCAGACGGCAAATTGTCGATGCGTTTTTTCGACGTGCCCTTCGGCGATTGCGACTGGCAGCTACTCAGTGATTTGCGCCGCGATCCGGAAACCGGCAAAACCATAGACGAGAAAATTCGTCGTCAGATGTCGATGCGAGATCCGGAAAAGCCGACGTCCGACTACGCGAATGGAAACGCCGCATGGACGAAATTCGTCGATATATTTAGCTTCGTAACGCCGTTTTTGACCTACAGACAGGTATACGAGGATCATTATTATCAGGGTCTCCAAGAGTTGCACGACGACAATGTTATTTATTTGGAGCTGAGATCAACGTTGCCAACGGTTTACGATCTCAACGGTACCGAATACGGTCCCCTCGAGGTTGCGAAGATCTACAAAAACATCACCGACCGTTTCGTCCGCAACAATCCAACGTTCGTGGGTGCGAAGCTCATTTACGCCCCGACGAAGACCGACGAACCCGAGGCGATCGACAAGTATCTCGCCACAGCCGCTCAACTCAAACGAGAGTTGCCCGATTTTTTTGCCGGTTTCGATCTTGTCGGACAGGAGGACACGGCGATGCCTCTCGTCGAGTCGGTGGAAAAACTTCGCGCCAACGATCCCGAGATGAAGTTCTTCTTTCACGCCGGCGAGACCAACTGGAACGGCCTCAGTGTCGATGAGAATTTGATTGATGCGGTGCTTCTGAATTCTAAGAGAATCGGCCACGGGTGAGCAATCATCCTCTCCTCCCTTCACGCGCTAACGCGTTTGTATTCTCAATATGTCCGCATCTCTTCCACCAGGTACGCCCTCTCGAAGCATCCGAAGATTCTCGAAATGGCGAAACGGAAGAGAATAGCGATCGAAGTGTGCCCGATATCGAATCAAGTGTTGGCTCTCGTCAGAGACATGAGGAATCACCCGGCGAGTAGCTTGTTCGTCGAGGACGTCCCGGTCGTCGTGTCCAACGATGATCCCGGCCTCTGGGGCGCGAGGGCCCTCAGTTACGATTTTTACGAGGCATTCGTCGGAATTATGCCGGCTCACGCTGATATTCGATCATTGAAACAATTGGCCATTAATTCCTTGAATTACAGTAGCCTCAATGACGCGGATAAGTATCGCGCACTCTCCATTTGGCGAGCACAATGGAACGCCTTCTTGGAGTCGCTGGTCTACTCGACCATCAGCAACGTTCACTGACGAACTAGCTCAAATTTATGGCGACGCGCCCACGCCGATAAAGCTTTTTTATTCGACGATCACGTATAACGAAAAACAGCGTACAACGACCTGAGTAATAAAACTGATCTTCACAGGACCGCAGAAGTTTTTTTTACTCTGACGCGCACGAAGTAAGGAATGGAATTGGTAGAAAGACCCCAAACTATGGCGAATGGATGTCGAAGTATGAGAAATGATCGCAAGGTACATGCATGAAACGTCGAAGATCGGGAATGGTAGGTGGCCAAAAAAAAATGCCTAAGGGAAGAAGCAAGAGCAATTATGAATGGGGTAACCCATCGAAATTGGAGAAAGAAATAAAACAAGTAATGGAAAGAGTAGATGAAGGGACAATCTGGCAAGCCTTACGGAACGGAAATGTAAGGGAAGTTGAGAATGAAAAATAGAGAGGCATAAAAATTAAAATTCAACAAGAAATTCAATACACTTGGAGAAACATCGATGCGTCAACATACTGCAAGGAATATAAGCACAGGAAAACAGGTATAGACAAGGAAAAATATTGGAAAGGGCTATTGAAAAAGGGACAGATGGTTAGCGGAGAATGAAAAGAAACGTGGGCGAGAATGATATGTGGGTATACCGGGAGAGACTGGGAAAAAGACTACGTAAACGTCAAATGTAGAATATGCAGTCAGGAAATTGAAAATTTGAGACATATTTGCAATTGTTCGGAAGTTGAGGGAAAACTAAACCGAGAAATAACAAACTGGACCAATGGCTGGAACATGGCGGGGGGGTATAAATTTATCGGAAAATAATAGCGCCACCGAAAATGCAACCGGCCAAGCAACTATGCGATTACATGCAGACAATTTGAGAAACTAGCAACTAGAATCCATATAATAAAAACAATGTGAAATAATTGATGCAAATGATAAGTGTAAGGAGAAGATATTAAGAAGCACATTTACACATGGCATCAAGGAGATATTGGAAGGTTTATTTCAATCACATAAGCGTGAGCTCTTTTTCGCACGCGAGTTATGCTTGTTATAATTAATTACGTTATAATTGGGGTTATAATCGATGTTATGTTATAGAAAAGAATATCACGGCGGGGGCGTTAAGGGCGATCTAAACAGAAGCCTGACGCCAATTTTTTGGTGGGGAAAAATGAAAGGGAACCGTGTGAAGCCGATATTCCCAACAAGAAGGAAGGGGGTTTTTTTTTTTTAAATGTAAACACCCTCAAAAAGGGTATACTCGGAATAAAATGTTACTTGGCCTCGACGAATTTTTTTGCTTAGTTTTATTCCATAAGTATCTTCACGAATTGAGACGCTGTCAAAGCTAGCATCAATTGATAAAAAAAGTCATGGGTTTTACGTTCCCGATTTACGACTCGTCTTGATCGATTTCGTCAGGACACGTCCCATCTTCAGATCAAAATAGAGAGTAAGTTGGTCATTGTTTTCCCTGAGATTACTGAGCAACGAGGCAGCCTGTCTTCTCTCATCGACGGCAAGCTCCTCACTTTCACTCGTTCTCCGAGTACGAAAATTTCGTCGACTCGCGCTCTTCGTCTTCCCGGAAGGTGGGTCATTCTTCATGGCAATCATACGGCTCATTTCTTGCAACTTGTGTACCATCGCTCGTCGACGATTTTTATCGCTGATACGCGAAGAAATATTTCTCGTCCCGCCCTTCGAAGTTCGATTGAGCAAGCTGGTTCGCGAGTCATTGCTCAACTGGAAACGTAAATAATTGACCATTTTTTTCGCACTGCCGGAAAACTTGAGGCGCAACTCGACGGTTCGAGGATCGTCCGAAAGTTCCGAAGAGTCGAGAGGCTGCTCGGTTTTTCTCGTTGCAGCTCTCTCACGAGGATTCATCGTTATTCTGAGACTGACGATCGACGGTTCCTCCGTTAAATTATCCAAATATCTCACAATCTCGTCTCGTCCTCGGCCGTTCACACTTTCAGGATCATTCGCAGCAGAATGTTCTTCCGAAGTTGTACGGCCCTCGATGTCTCGCTTTTCGAGCTTGTTTCTCACGCAATTGTTTACCTCCTCGCCGCTTCGATTTCTTGCTTTTCCCGGATTCCCGACACTTGAAGCCCTTTGATTTTCTGCATTTTCCGAATTTCCCAGGCTTCCGTTGCTCATCGTACGATGCCGGGATTGAATTGCCTCGTTGCTAGAATTGCGAAACGGCAATAAGTTCGTTTTTGCGATAATTTTCTCCGGGAAACGCCGTTTCGGATATTTAACACCGACGATTGTCGACAGGGTGCCTTTCGGCAGGTATTCACTCCTAAACGTCGACGAATTTTTCAACCTTTGATCGACGCGAGATTTGGCGAAAACTTGATTGAACGCCAGTCTGTGGTGCAATTGAGGTATTATCGGTTGAAAGCTGTAAATTCGTGAAATTCCAACCGGTCGAACGATTGCCGGAGCAACGAGAATTCGCGAAATATTGGAATTCGCGTATTTCGCGGCATACCAATTTGCCAGTTTGTTTCCATTCGATGGATGTACGTACCGGACGACTGAGGGCCTCAGAGTTGGTGGGTAGCCTTGCGGAACGTGCTTTCGCGTATCTGTCGAGGATTTTTCGTCGCCGTACCTCGAGGGATTGTCGGCTCGGCGTGTTGCGTTGCTCAAAAGTTTGCCGGGCACGTAGCCACCCTCCTGGGAAATTCTTTCCGAGCCGCTCTTCTCCTGGGAACTTCCTTCCGTCGAGTTTTCATTGGAATGAAACTCGGAACTATCCGTAGTTTCGGTACTGTCCTTCGGAGGCGCCGAATCGTTAATTTCGCGACTCTCAAGAGAATAAATGAGATTATTCTTCGTTTCGTTGTTTTTCGTCGGAGTTGGACTAGCATTGCCCTCGGAATCGTTCGTTTCATCGTCGCTGACGATTTTTACTCTCACGAACGCGCCATTGACGTTGAAATTCATACGATCGAGGATTCTCGAAACTTTTCTGAGAATAAATTTCCAAGAGTCCTTCCAGTCGTCCTCCTCGGGTGGGAGGTCGTTCGGTCTCGTAACTTTCTTCGTAAATGCCACGAGATAATCTCGCAGTAATCTCTGATCGAGATCCATCTTGATTTCCTTGATTAGTTTTGGTATTTTGAGATCCGGAAAGTCCTCGTATTCCGTGGACGATCTTGAGTTTCTGACGGGAGTGGAAACATTGTTATCGAACACTGCCTCGTCCAAATTCGCGATCTTCGAGCTCGTCGAATTATCTTCCGGCCACGATATCTTTAATATTTCTTGCCACGGTTTTACGTCCGCTTTTGAATGTTGACTGTCAAAAGGCAAAGTTGCAACGTAGGAATTTCCACGTGGATACAGTCTTCTGTACATTTCGTAATACTTCGCATTTTCCCGGGCTTCCGGTCTGTATATAGCGTCAGGCAATCTTTGATTTTCTTTGCCCTCATCGTAGACATTTTCTTCCACTCGTTCTCCAGGTTTCTCGGGTTCTCGTTGAAATTTGTTTTTCAGGTATCGTCCCATTTGCACCAGTGAACTTGCGTCGTTGGTCGCTATAAAAGGCAGAGCGGAAATTACAATGGGAACGTTGTTCCCTTCGTTGGAAGACTCCTGTGCGTTGTTTCTGCGATAATCTCGATGTCTCGGAGCTTTCGGTTGATCGTTCCTCACAGTCAAATCCGGCATTGTCTTATCGATCAATTTAAAACTGTGCCCTCTCGCGGCTGGCTCAATTTGGTCGGAATTTTCCAGATTATTCGGATCCCCGGAGAGTCCGACGATCATTGGCCCTTCGAACGCGTAATACGGCCGGAGTGACAAATTTTTCGTATTATTTTTCAATCGACGTTCCGTCGTATGCTCAGTTGGCTCGATAATATTGTTCGCCGATGGTCTCGTCGACTGGGCGTTTTCATCGGCAGGTTGAGGCCTCTTATCGTCGATTCCCTTTTTCAGCATATTCGTCAGAGCAATTTGCATGTTTTTCGATAGTTTCTCAGCAATCGACGGGATCGACGATCTTGAAGCGCCATTCTCGCGATCTTTCTTCATTCCTGATTTTGATTTCTTTTTTTTCAGCCGATCATTTTTCGGCGCCTCGTATTCTTCCTCGTACGCGTCGTCGGTGACTGCTTCTTCGTGGTTATCCGGAATTTGACTGGTCTCGTAATTCTCGTAGTAATCCTCGTCGACGGCGTCGTAGGGGGTGGTCGGTTCGGTCGCAAGGAGATGCGTTTTTATCTGCAGTTTAACCATAGGCGTCGTTACTTTTCTCAAGCTTCCGGCACGGCGAAAACTTGGCTTATTCGTTCCGAGACTTTTCTCGTCGTTGGCGTTGGATGCTTTGGTGAAAGCCGTCGGCACTTTTGTAACTTTCGTGCCTGATCGTCCCGGCGATGTTTCGGTATATTTTCGAGTTTTTCGATGCTCGAGACTCGAATACTCAGGCGTCAAGAACGTCGCGATCGTCGTTATTTTCGCTCTGGGCTTCGAGTACACTTTGGGATCGACGATTCTCGATGTTTTCCTCGGGCTCAAAGTCACACTGGTCGTAGATCCGACGCGTCCGGTGAAAATTGTGTCAACGACGGTCGAACGATGGGATTTCTTTCCATCGATCCTTGAGGGGGGCTTCCTCGTGGCGATTGGATTCTTCGTAGTGAGCGAGACCGATGATCCATCGTCGGACGGCGAGCTGGATACGAAGAGTTGCGCGACCTTTTTGTTCCTCGCTGTCTCGTGAGAGGTGAAGAAGCGCGTGGTCGTTTCCAGGGCACTCGCGACACCTATGCCAAATTTCGGAAACGTAGGAAGCGCGAATCGAGATGCGCTCGTCGTATGAGCAGACAAATTGCCAGCCGAAGCTTTCGAGGACGAAGACACCACGAGTTTCCGATCGTTCGAATCGTCCATGAGATAACGCACAGGCTCGATGCTTCGTTGGGCTTGATAATCGTCAATCGTCATCGGCATAGTACCGGTCACCCCCAAGCGAGTGTGCAAATTTTTTCGTAACAACGGCACGACCTCGAATCCTCTTGGCGTCGTTGCTTCGCCGCTTCTCTCGAAAGCAAGCTTTCTCGTGGACGGCGAAATCGCGCGGGAAACGCAAGCTCCGACATCTTAACGAAAAGCGACGAGAGAATACGCGCGTTTTGTACGTACGGTACGCGGTTAAAATGTAAAAGAGACTCACGAGGTTGGCAAACGTAGGATTGTTTCTGATCACAGGCGAGTCCGTAGACCAGAGGAGACTTCACATTTTCACGATCGAGATTCAAACAGTTGAACTCGCCGGCGTAAATATCGTCCTCGGCACACCAGGGCATGAAGCTTCTTCCGAATGGAGATAAAGCTTCGCCGTTAACCTTCCACTCCCATTGCCCGTCTACTCGATTACCATCGGTCCAAATGTGCCGTAGTTCTGGAACGCGGTTACACGCTTTAAGCATTTGCGAGCGTCGCGCCTCGTGTCGCTCGACTTGGCCCTCTGCCCGCTCATAGAAACAGTTATCACGTCACGCGTGACTGACACCCCGGGACATTTTTTTCATACATAAGCATATATGATTACATATCAATTACATACGATGATGCATAATCATATAAAAATGTACATGATCATGTGTGAAGAAATATATAATAATGTATCATTATATATGAATTTCGTCGATGTATAATTACGTATGGTTCATGTTATATGTGAATATATATAATCATATATAAAAATACATTATCATATGTTATCATATGCAGTCACCACTATTTCTACTTAAAATATATATTATCATATCCGATGGTATATTATTATATATATATATATATTCATGCATCAGCATCCATGGTCATATATGTACATGTATGATCACATATTTTGTCACTGTTTAAACTACACAGAATCATATATAATCGTATATAACTTCGTATACGTAATATTAAGACCATAATTAATTTCATACAAAATATTGTTGTTAATTATCAAAAGTATTCGAGGATTCGAAAAAAAAAAACAAAGCACTGGTCATAGTTTTATAGTTTAGCACAGTCATTTTATTCAAATGATATCATTGTTGATTCACACATAACCAAATTGTATTTACACGACTTTTTAAAATAAATTTGGCCGTTTGCATATACAATTGAAAACTCGAATAACGTGGCACATTTTTTTTCAATTTCTCAATTATCTTTTCGTTTTCTTTTCTTTTCTTAATTAATTTCTTAATTAATTTCAACTTCTTATAATTTTCAATTAATTTAGTTATGTATCGATCCAATAATAAAGCGGCAGTAAAGGACATTATATCGAAATACTTGCATTACGTCTCATAATTTTACATTTCCTGAAAGAAATATTATTCCTAATCGTAAAAAAAATTATACGCAACCTACCTGATAATCTTTCTACACATGTACCAACATGTCATAACAGACAATCATCAAAATCTCATTGTAAGTAATGATGATTGAATTCGGAAAATTTGGTATGTTTTTACATGAAGTATTCAGGAGGTCGTGTAAAAATTTCACGACGATTAAGAAGCTATTCGTTGAACGATTAACATTAACATGTTTCACAGGGACTCATCATCCTTAAGACGGAATGACACCTCATCGCGGTCGGTATGGTAGAACAGAATTATAGATACCCAAAAATCTCTGAAACGGCTCTTCAGATCCCGTCGAAACTTTGCCAAACGACGATAAATAGATAGACGAACAGCTTCCAGCCCCTCAAATTTTTTGAATTTGAGAAAATAAACGTAGATTGGCTTATCATGCGGAACTCGAGACCGAAAAGATGAAAAATCAGATGTTTGGCTAATGTCATGACTTAGAGAAAAGCTAGACCGGGTAGCCACATAAAAAACGAACAATTTGAGCTCTCAATCACTGCACTTCGTTGCATATCTTAGGAGAAAAGTGGTAATCTAGATTTGTCGTGTAATTGTTGATAATTGCGAGCAAATGTCGCCCGAACTTCGACGTGCTCAGTTCACGAGAATTCCGCGCGCGGCGCTCGCCTCGTGGTCTGCAGACGACGCGCATCGAGGCCCGTGGCAGCGCCAATAACGACTCTCCACACCGTGGTGTAGACGCGCACCGACACGCACGCGCACATGCGTTGCGTAGCGTGTCGAGGCCCGTGGAAGGCGAGACGCAATGTCTCCGCGCGCGTCGGCGACGAACGCGCGCGGTGACATCCGCCGGTGGGGCGCAGAAGCTCGAATGAGTTCTGCCCTACCGGTTGGAAGCCGGGGCCGCATCGAAGTTTCGCGTCGGGTGTCATTCCGTCTTAAGCGCCCAAGTCGAGAACGCATTCTCCAAACGGACTCTACACACCTGCTCGGCTGTCCAGCATGAGACTCATCATGTGAGATATCGTTTGGGGCGAGTCGAGGACGACCAAAGAAGCGTTCGTTGATTCGCAGGATCTCCTTGCCTCGGACCACTCCAAAGGATAAAAGCCTATCCAGTAGGGACAACCATCAACGACCACGGCAACGGGCTTTTTGCTCGGATATTTCCTGGCAGCTGAAAAGGGCCCAACGATTGATTGAAACGATCGGGGGGAAAAAAAAAACGTACCATTGAAATGGGGTATTACGTTTTTGGCAGAGCACGTCGCGTTTACGGTCGCACTTGGTTTCGACGTAGACGGGTATTTCGCACAGGTGTCTGTCCAGCAGGAGGCAACTGCCCATCGACTCGCTGAAGTTTCTCTGCCGCATCTCGTTGTTTTTGATTTTTTTGCCCGAGGCGAGCCAGCGCCAAGTGCCGGGCTCGTTTTTCCTCGTGTATCCACCGATCCAGGCACTTTCGATGCCTACTACATTTTTCCCCCTCTATAGCTCGATCGTAGTATTTTTGGCAATGTCCAGTTTTGAAATTCGTCGAAAAGTTTTACGTTCGTACCGGGCCTATTTCGCAGCATGGAAACTGCGAGTATTCGCGCTTCCTCGAGGCTGCTGACTTCCGCGATCTGAAGGCCTTCTTCCCTGCAATGCACGACGGCCTCTGCCCACGTTGTTCTGCCGGAATACAGACGGAATTCTTCCTCCCCGATCTGCGATGCGGCGACCATTCTTATTTTATTGTCAAACGTTCGATCGCTCTCTGAATTCGTTGAATTGCGTTGTTACAGGATTTGTATCGGTCGTGACGAGCCGCTCGAATGACTTTTTTTATCGGATAATCGAACGCGAGGGAAAAGTCATATACAACCTCTTTGGCATACGAAACCTCTTCGTTGATCGCACGTTGTTGGAACGAAAATAGGAACGACGTGGCCAGCTCGGTCGATCGTCAAGCAATCCACGTCGTTCGTCTCCCTATCGGGATACGATATTCGTGTATTTTCGAGAATTGATATCGTCAAACCGAGACCCTTCGAATTCGAATCCCACATCCAAAAGTCTCCGTAATATTTTCTCCCACCTATCCAGTAGCCTTCTGGAACTGGCATGGGAAACAAGAGTTGAAAAAATATGCCCCGCGACGAAAAAAGACTCTAGTTTAACGATCGCAAGAAGCATAAAAGCCTTTCCAGATTGCCCGATGAAAACACACGCTTTCTAACCGACTTTAATCTCGAACGCTAATAGCTCGAATCGTACCGACGCGCTGGTAAATTGCCCGACACACGAGTTTTCACGCGAAAATACGTTTGGAGTTCAAAATTGAGTTTTTTGAAAAAATGATAAATATTGAGAAACAAAAAATTAGGAGTCGATATTGTTGTTGGATAGAATATTTGGGTTCAGCAATTTTTTTTGCCGACTGCAGTGAGATGTATGTATGTCTTTGAAACCATAGTCTATATTTTCATTAGGGTGACAATAATATTTTAGAGTCATAATCACTGCCAAAAGTATTCCCAGTACTGTTTATCTAGATTCTAGCAGTTGTACATATATCGATCGCAACCACTAATCTTGCAATAATACGTGTAACGTTCAATGATATTTAACATAGCAGCCCGACTAGAAATTTTGATCCGGCTGCTTGAAGACTGACCAGACCCCTATCAGGCTGCAATCCGGAATGCCGTAGTAGGACACGCCCGATCCGGGCGGGATCCGGTACGGATCCGGCGTCCCTTGACATGGCCTGCGCGGCCGGCAGATGGCGCCAGGTGGCGCCATGGTACGGCACGCCGGATCCGTGCCGGATTCGCACATGATTTTATACCCGTTACTGTGGCCTAAAGCCTTAAATTCATCATTTGTTTTTTTTTAATCATTTTAGGCGTTGATACGGCGGCCGGATCAGGGCCTGAAAAGGCCTACTGATCAGGGCCGTGTCCGTTATCCGGATCCGGGCCGGATGCGAAAAAGCGTTTCACGCCTGTTACGGCCCTGATCCGGCAGCCTGATCAGTGGCGCGGTACGGGATACGGCATGCCGGATCCATGCTTGTTCCGGCCCGTAGCAAAATTTCTAGTCGGGAGCTTATCATAAAATGGATATTCCCCGACACTATCAAACATTTACATTCTCAAGGTCCTTATAGTGAACAGCATTGAAATATACACTACTTCAAAATATTAAACGAACAGAAAAATAAAAAATAAAAATGTAGTGTTTTTGAAGCGCTGTATCTGTGTGAAAAACGAATGGTCGTATCGAGATGGAAAAAAAAGCATTGTGAAGCTTCAAGTTTCTCGTTTTGAGATCTTTTGGTAAACATTTTTGTGAGCTACGGTTATCGCGTAATCATAAGAAATCGGCCAAGACAATGATTTTCCGAAATTTTTTGTTTTTTTTTCCAAGGGTCCAGGGGATTGCGATTTTTTTCCGTTAAATCAATGCATAGGTCAGGTAGCTTGTTTATGCAGCTCCAGGTTTTTTTCTCTCGACGTTTTTTATCTAAACGTTCTACAAGACCCTCTGATCGATTTCTGAGAAATAATTTTCTACCCTTAACATTAATTTGAAAAAAAGTACAAAAAAATGACTTTTCATGGTTTTTCCAGTGAATCTACCGCTACTTTACAAATATTGATGGAAAGACTAATGTTGCCAAGTTTTTTTCAGCTTAATGCACCCCCAGAACCCCCGTAAATATCCAAATTGATCTATCAAACCGTTTTTCCAGAGCGATTGATCAAAGTTGTAAAGAACAATTAAAGGAACATAATTGGAAAATTAATTGGTTGTGCGTTCATTAGTTGCTGAGACATCGATGATCAAAGACGAAAGGATCCTTCTTCATTCACAGTCGGATCTCATTGTCAGCAAAAAATTGACGTAGAGAGATAAAAAAAAAGCCAAATTGAAGCTGAATAACCAAGCTAATTTACCGATGCATTGATTTAAGTAAAAAAAATGACTCAAACCCGTGGACTCTTGAAAAAACCACACAAACTTGGAAAAAAATTTGTCTCGCTCTATTTCTTATGATTGCGTGATAAGCGTAGCTTACAAAAAATGTTCGCCAAAAGATCTCCGAACTAGAAACTTGAAGCTTCGAAATGCTTTTTTTTTTAAATCTCGATATGACCATTTTTTGCGCAGATACAGAGCTCCAAAAAAAAAAAACTAAAAAAATCTAAGCAATTTTCTGTTCCCGAATTTTTTGGAGTAGTGTATATACATTGATTAAAAATGTTGCCTGTGATGTGCGTTGATGATTATACCGATTTATGATATTTATACCATACCAATTTATACAATATTATAAAATACGATGTGCTTCATGCGTATTTGGTGTGTTATTCAAGCATTGGTTTAAGGCCTCAACGTCCGGCTACTAAATGCATACAATATTTCATAAATTCAAAATAAAATAAAATACGCAAACGAGAGATCTACCTCGAGGATTTTTTTATGACAATTCGTCATTGGCTGACCTGTGATGATTTATTTCGAAGAAAATATGTCGCCTACACATGGAATCGAACCTAGAGCCTGCCTTCCTTCTTCTGCCTAAACTATACGCACGGTGCCACTATGCTATCGAGTGCGTATGGCATCTAGATTGCACATGGCATCATAATTCCGGCTCCCTTTTTTTTTCCTAATATAAGTCACTGCTTAAATGGATTTTCGGCGCATCGCAATAGTTTTGTACCATGTAATAGTGATTTGTATCGTATTATATGATACGACCAGCTGAATCACAGTAAATGTGTGTTCCACAAGAAAAGAAGGCGAACTATGAGAATAAGTGTTGAACCGATATCCTATTTTTGCAATACAACAAACATACTATATAACAATTTGTGACATAGACGCGTACTTCTCGATACTACTGAGCCGTGGGTTGCTCCAACTGCAAATGATTTACGTCTTTGCTATATGTAAACATTACCACAAATTTCTTTCAAATACTCACTTTTCGAAAGGTCTTTTAACAAATTATACCTACCCGAAAAACATTATTGTTAACCATATGAATTGTACAATCTGAAAAGAATATTAAAAGTTTGACTGACCAAGGCTTAACGTACAAGTATACAACATTGATGTTTGTGCGCCGATTTCTCGACAGCACTGAACTAACTATATCCATATTGTCAAGCCGTTTACAGTAGTTAGTAATTTCTTCGGAGATAATAGATAGTCAAACACCCAACCCAAATCGCATGCCTAAGTATACTTTTCGCTTCTAGACGTGTTAACCATATGTTATGATTGTGTTGTCAATAAACTATAGCGAATTTGACTATTTCCTGTTTTACCATGGGCGTTTTTTTGTAAATACCGTGCAGATTTCTCTCGGTGTCGCCTTCACTTTTTATTTTTCTCGATTGAGAGCTTCAGCAGTTTCGTTTTTCATTTTTTGCACGAGAACTTTTTCCACAATCTTTTTTTATTTTTCTGCCTGGCGTTCTTTTATTATTTCGTGAAAATTTCTTCATTTAAATGATATTATTGCTAATCCGAATTTTTCCTTTTTTTGCCTTTTTCGATTCTTTCTTTTCAAAGTGTGACCGCGTCGGACGCCACGTCAGTTTTTTTTTTTCTAAAAAATGCCATTGACCTTTCTCTCAGTGCGAAGTAATTATTTTTGGCTACACTCACCGGAACCGGAAGCGGCTATAGACTGCACAACGAAGGAAACTTTTTCTTCGCTATCGAGCGTCGCGAGATGCGATTTGCGAGTAGAACAAAAAATCCGGGCTTCGTCCCACGTGACTCGATAACGACATAGTTTGTACTCGACGTCGTCTAGGACGAAGGACTCCGTCATCGAGTCTCCGGACCATCGTTCGCCCACTGAAACAATTCGTACTCAAATTCAATTTTTTTTTTGTGTTCACGAAAATAACGGTGAAACGACGAATAAATAATTTGTCGTTGAAGCGATTCACCTGCTTCGCGAACCGTTCGAACTCTACACGATCCCTGACGAGCGTAGGAATTGTTGTGAAAAACCGCGTCCGCACTGTGCAACGAGATACCGTTAGTCATCAGAGTGAGAATATCGAGAACAACAAAGTGCAGCATTGTTCGGGAATTGCGAACGAAAAAGTAAATAATCCACGATTTATCGAACATTGCTAGAAAAAAATGAAAGAAAATCTCGCTCCTTCGGTTCGGTGGAGTAGCGGAGAAGAAAGCTTGCGCGTTCCCGCAATTTTCTCGTCTTAATGAGCAAAAGCTACTGGAGAAGGGAAGGGGGTCTTAATCGTGGCAATTGTTTGCTAAACTTTGGCCACTTATTTACGATTCGCAAGAGGCGGAAAAGTCGCACGATTGCGCCTATCGACCTAACGTGGAGAAAGATCGCTGCGAGAACGAGTAGGTACGACGAAGAGAATTTTTTCTTCTATCCATCCGCTCGATCCCATAAAAACGATTACCTTTTTTTTTTTTTTTTTTTTTTTTTTTGACAATGACATATATTCTGACGAAGAGGTGAATTATTACATATAATAATTAAATTTACAAAATTCGCGAAGCTTTTATTTTTTCGTAAATGTTTAAATTTGATATCGCACATGCGAGACGTCGAGCTCCCATTTGTACACTAGAAAAAAAAATATATAATCTCGAGAGCAACTGGACCAATGACCAATCGGAGATCGCACGCGATTGGAACGTCAGGTGCATACATAAAGCCGTGGGCTCCGTCGAAACTAGTCGAGTTACTTTCCTACTGTCACCGATCTCGCACACAGCAATGAAATAGACGATAAAACGAAGATGTATCAATTGGCGTGTCTTGTCATACTTCCCATCTTTCTCACTTCCGGTCTCAACGTATCATTCGACTCTGATTCGGCGCTCAGGTACTGATTCACGCGAACGGTAAGTTATATTACTTTACGCCTTTCTATGATCGTAATACTTTTTTGTTTCCTAAATTTGGAGGACGTTGCCTGGAATCGTCGAAAATTCGACACAAATTCTACCGACCACCGAAAGCAATCCAAAGGAAAATTCGTCGCGGAGCGTTGCGGATGTGCCGTTTGGAGAAAAAAAATCTTCGAACAGCTCAAAGGGAAGAGGCAAAAAATTCGAGGGTGAAAAGTCCGTCCAGTCCGAGGAGGAGCATGCCGCGAAAAAGCCAAATCTACGAATGCTCGAGAAGGGCAACGAGCGGCTCCCTGTCGTTGCGGACCTCAAAGTGAAAAGTGCCGATAAAGTATCGAAAAACAATACTTCCAATGATCATTCGATTTCGGAAATTGCTGCGGAGGACAAAAAAGGTTTCGAGGAATCATCGAAAATTCGTGAGACGTTGTCCACTTCGCGTGAGTCGAATGATTTTTTTTTTTTTAAATAAATAATTATCACCCGTGCGTGCGTTTCGGGAAAATAAAAATATCTTCGTTGAAGCTGCTGCGGAGAGACCGTCAGAGTCGAGGACAGAAAA
Organism: Ophion costatus; assembly: GCA_951751655.1. Classification (NCBI taxonomy): domain Eukaryota; kingdom Metazoa; phylum Arthropoda; class Insecta; order Hymenoptera; family Ichneumonidae; genus Ophion; species Ophion costatus. The sequence continues at coordinate 3,000,820 of OX632368.1, forward strand.
ATCACCGAAACTTCGCAAAGAAGGCAAGAAGTTGGGAAAAGTTCGAAATGGAAGTACATCCAGAAAAAAATCAAAGAAAAAATTTACGAAGGAAGAAAGAAATAATACACTCGTTGGTGAGACGCGAAAGTCCTTTTCGCCCGGACGTCCGGTTGTGTACAGTGAAAAATCGGGTGCGACCAGTCAGAGTACGAAAAAGTATCGAGGAATTGACAGAAAACCAACCCCGATACGGCGGGTAATTCCAATCAACCGTGTTATTTATTATTCCTACGTTTTATCGGTGTAAAAAATAAAAATAATCATTACAAAAAGTATAAATAATAACCCGAAATGCAGCTGAGAAAAATGAGAACCAGACCGGAAATGGAACTACTTCACTACGACACGACAATACGTTCGAGATACGTGAGAACAACGGTTACAGGAGTAGTCAAGAATTACGATAAGGCGACATTCGTCAATATCAACGAAATTGTACCTCGCAACGCTCTCATAACGAAACTCACAACGTGAGTAAAATAATGGTTTCTATCCGAACGGAAGCACTCGAAAAAACACACACACACAATTTTCTCCGATCGTTTTGTTTTTATAGGGAAATAGACGGCAAAAAAATAAAATCGACTATCCGTGATAAAAAAAGCACGGTGGATCTGCCTAAAATTTCGGCTGCTGGGCTGAACGTGGGAACGATACTGGTCGAGTGAGTAACACATTTGCTAATTCATCAATTGTGTGTACTTCAGTAATTTTATTAATTTTACTTGTTTTATTTTTCATTTTTGATTTACTGATTAATTAATATTGAATAAATTTGTCGCAACGATAATTACTGATAACGAAATACGAAAATCATCGCGTGTCTCGTGTGCAATTTTGGATTCAAAGGACCCGAGACTGCGACGCCGTTTCACTCGCGGTACAAGTACCCGGTGATTCGACCTTGACTTATATGATCGTGTACGAGTACTTTTTGGAGAGAAATTTGGGAGTCTACTCCGTTCCAGTGACGATACACAATAATATGGTGAATACGTGTATACTTTTGTTGACTCTCGGTAGAGCAGACAAAATTACTCCAAAAGGTAACTTTACGTTTTCCGTCTTTTCAGTGGATAAGTAACTTGATGGTGAGGTGGAAAATTCAGGAGGAGAGAAATCTTACGAGAATAGAGACCCCTTTGATATACAGGACGACGGCTCTGCCCTCGGAAAATTCTGGTGAGATTGGAATTATTATTTTTTCTTTCATCGTGGATATAAATGGGAAGCAATAGTGAAAATGTCGAATGTAAAATTTCGCCAGACGATCCAATGGTGTGCCTCGTGAACGAGGAGTCTGGAATCGCCGAATTAATTTGGGAACCGACTATAAGTGAGCAGAAAAATATTTCCCGCGGCCTCGGGGAATTGAGCAAAAACGGTGTTGTTGGTATTCTCGAGCTCAGGTACGACGTGACGCACGATCAGGATCCTTGCGGACAAGTCGTGGTAATTTATTTCATTTTTAATCGTTATTCAGCGAGCGATCGTAACAACCAATTTCACCAAACGTCATATTTCTCGTCCTCAGAGACAAGACGGATATTTCGCTCAATTTTTCTCAGCTTCGAATCAATCCTCGCTCACGAAACACGTGGTCTTTGTTCTCGACGTATCGGACTCGATGCAAGGAGATCCGATAAAACAATTGAAAACTGCCATGTACAATATTCTCGATACGCTACAACCGATCGACAATTTCACTCTCATCAATTTCTCCGACGAAGTAAACGTGAGTACGTTTGGGTTTGTTTATTAAAAGTTATTAAAATTAAAACCTATATTTTATTTCATTTTTTTCAAATAAACATTAAAGTCGCACCTCCAATGGATTATTTATTTTCTTAAGAGTTATTAAAGCAAGAATTTTATTAACCTATTTATTTTATTGAAAGAAAATGATAATGCATTCTTTCGACACAGTGCAAATTATAGTTCCGCTCCCTCGATTGGCATGCAAAATCACCGCCAATTTGTTTTTTAAGTTATCGAAGTTAACATTTTATTAACTTACTCGTAATATTAAAAGGAAAAAATCATGTCTTCTTTCGAGACGTTGCAAATCATAGTTGCTCGTGTGACATTGTCGTTTATTTTGTTATCCACCTCTTCGAACTTTAGTGCCTCGTGAATAATTTATGACGAAGAAATTGTGATCGTAGACTCCGTTATAAAAGATTCGTTGCGGTGCATACATATATCTCATTTTCATAGAGCTCGAAGAATAAAATCTCTTGCTTCATATCTATATATCGCATCGCTCTTAGTCTCCGGTGACGGTAGCCAATTTAATTGATCTCGATGTACGCGAGTACAGACGAATCTATACATATATGTCTGTATAGTAGTAGTGGTAGTTTTATTTCCCAGGTATACCCTTCGGGTTTTTACACGGTAGCTTCCCTATACATATTGTTCCCCTATAAGATTATAATACAACGCAATACAATTCATTTTTCTTGCTTAGATTTTATTGCTCCGCTCGCTCAGCCATTGTCACAAACTGGCACGTTCTTGCACCAGCCCTCCCTCCAATGCAAGCTTCAGCATGGCTTCGTTATTTCCGAGTACACCCTTGCCGGTTTTTCCACAGTTCCCCCCTCTTTACATTGATACCCTTTCACAAGATTCCTTAATTTTTTCGTACTTTTTTTCGTTCGTGTTTATTTATTCTGTTTATTAATTCTATATGTGAATTTCGTTGAATTGAAAATCCAATTGAATTATTCTTCATGGCGTCCCATACGTGAAAAAGGAGCAGACCAAAAATGTCTTAGTCTGCCATGTGGGGCGTCTAAACCTCATGAAGTAGAATACCAATATATATATATATTGGTTGATCTTCAAAAATTAAGAAATGGGAGGCCGTCAAAGATGTCGTTTTTAGACCATTTTCGTTAGGGTGTTTATCTGAAAAACTAAACTAGTCAGGAATTTGGAATTTGTATATATTATGTACCATATACTGTATTTAAATAACAAATACTGAAAATGCCAATAATTATAATAATTCATTGTATACACAATACAATGAGTTTATAATGAAAATATATAAAGTTATTGTTATTTAAATATGAACAATACCAAATGACTAATTTTTGGAGTCGGTGGCAGCCAAGAACGAGAGCTCGACGTCACGGAAGAAACCAGATAGCAAATAAAAGAAAGACTGTAGATCGTGTATTTCATTTGTTTTTCTTCGCCTCCTTTTTTTCGGCGAAAGATGCGACAATATTGGCAATTGATTGGTGCGGACGCTAAAAATAAGTCATTTAGTATTGTAAATATTGAAAAGACGATAATTTTATTAATTCGTTCATTCTTATTTTACAGCAGGAGTGTAAAAGCTTTTTTTGCCTATCGTCACCCCATGTGGCTTCAGTTTGGTACTACCTAAGACCCAAGACAGAAAAAGAACATTACCTGACTAAATATCTAGTTAAAAAAAAAGTTGATTATTCATGTGTACGGAACCCTAATAGAGCGAGGCCCGACTCTCGCTTTGCCGGTTTTTTTCTTTTATTTTTCCGCATTCGAGTATGCGCTTCAAACTTTCTTCTTCCTTCCTATATAACATCGGCGTAGAGTATCCGCGCATATTTCCGCATCTTAACCTAGCCCATACTTTTTCAGTTCTTCCCTCTATGACTAATTTCATTGCCCTTCCTCCCATTTCGTTGGACTCCATTCATAATGCATGGCTCCCTCGGGCAAATCTTTGGCTATCTGTAGTTTGCCATCTTCGTAGGTCTATATATGTTATTTGAACCTACTGATTATATTTTTCCTCGCTTAATCAATAAATAGGACAAATATTGAAATATGCAAGTCTGGCGATTGAAAACCGTGAGCGCGAATACATAAAAATCGGAAATAAAAAAAAAAAAAAAAAAAAAAACGTACACCCAGAGCACGGACAATCACGTTTATTTAATAAATACGTTTGGGGCCGTGAAATCGATTGAGCTCTCAATTTTTCTCCCCCTCCCTCTTTCTCTTCCTCCAAGTCTACCGATGCGAGCCACATGCCTTCCCATATTATTATCATTGTTGCAATTGTTATTATTCGCGTGTGTTCGGTTTCGCGACGATAATCGCTCCGGTGTCCAATTATAGTTGAGGGTTATTTTAGATTATGAATATTTACGACCGTTCGAGGGACACCGTTTATCGAGGGATCGGGGTAGGACCGGACGGTCGGGGAAAAAAATCGGGAAAGACCGAGTGGCCGGGAACATTGGAAACTTACGAGGTGATTCAAATTTCCGCACCGATAAGCAACCTTTTTTTTTTTTTTTTTTTTGTTTTCCAAGGAAGATTGTTATTTTCGTTATTGCGTTTCGGCCAGGCGACAGCGAGCAACATCGAAGCGGCCAAGGAAGCCGTGAAAAATATGGAGCTCAGGGTATTCACGAATATGTACGACGCCCTTGTAATGGGCTTCAAGGCGGTCAAGGACATGGCCAGTTTGCCACCGGCTCAAGCGGGTCAACCCCATCCCGAGCCGCTCATCGTCTTTTTGACGGACGGACACGCGAGCGACGGTCCGAGCTACGATCACAATGTCATATTGAAAATGGTCGCGGATCAAAATCGCAACACAAAGTACGAACTTTTTTTTCTCCATTTCTTCCTTGCGCTATTCCTTGAAGCGTAAATCGCCACTTTTCATCCTCGCAAATGTTTATTTCGTTACAACAGAGCGACCATGTTCGCTCTCGGCTTTGGTGGTGAGGCCGACATGGAATTGCTCCGAAGATTCGCACTTGCCACGAACGGTATCGAAAAGCACATTTACAAGGATATCGACGCGGCCGATCAATTGGTCACATTTTTTCAGAGTATCAAAGCACCCGTCCTCAAAGACGTTTACTTCAAGTACAATCCAAAGCAGGTACGGCCTTCCACTCACTCGACGATCCGCTTGAAAGGCCTCCTTTTCATATCTCGATATAATGTATATATATATATATACGGAGAGAATTAAAAAGTAATTTTTGTGGTGAATTTCACGGTAAAAATTACCGTGATATATTTCAATGTGGTGACAAGTGAGAAAAACATAATAATTCGTATGCGTCAAGTTTTTTTTAACTCACGTTACAGAAAATTTCAAATACGTAGTTCAAATTTTACTATACAAGAAGGGTAAAAATTGGAGACAGTAAAATTTAGCATGTATGTTCGAAAATTTACCTACTGTCGGTTAAAAATTACCAACCGCGCCGTACGTTATTTTTACGGTGCTGCACAGTAAAATTTACCTGCGTCAACCTCGGAAGAAAAATTCCCTATAAGTGAGTCAGAGATGTGTGCGGCTGTGTAGATGACAAGATAGTCTTTGAGGATTCGGCTTCAATCCGGCCAGTGAAGGTTATTCCAAAGTCAACAGTGGAATTAGAAGATGTTTACGTTTCGGCCCTCTGGTTCGGGTCCTCTTCAGAAATGTTATTTTTCTGTATATAATATGATACACATTTTGTCATAATAATGTTTGTTTTGTCATAATAATGTAAAAACATTATTATGACAAAATGTGTATCATATTATATACAGAAAAATAAAATTTCTGAAGAGGACCCGAACCAGAGGGCCGAAACGTAAACATCTTCTAATTCCACTGTTGACTTTGGAATAACCTTCGCTGGCCGGATCGAAGCCGAATCCTCAAAAACAATTCCCTATAAGGCTGGTAAAATTTTAATTCTTCGATTGAAGCAATCCTTAGTAAAATGTATTTTTTCTTCAAAAACTGGTGCTATAATAATCATAATAATAACCGAAATAACAATAACCATAATAACAATAACCATAATAATAATAATGAATATTATTTACTATTGAAAAATTGGTACAAATGAATGCTGTTTGTTTTTTGTTGGGAACATTTTTTTCTTCCATATAAATTGGTATAGTCAAGAAACGGATAAGGAGACAAATTTAATCATTAGAATTTATTTTTCGTTTAATACTAACATTTATTTATAATACATTTTGTACCATCGTAGGCTCGAGTGATGTGACTAATTTGCGCACATATTACTTCGTCATCATTTAAGACGATCGCTACGTGTCACTTTCTCGCAGCGAGACACTGCATGCGACTGAGGCTTCAGGCTAAACTGAACCGGCGATGTACGCAGTTTAGACGAAATTTTTTTGGCAAGTTCCATCGTGCCATAAAGAAATCGCGCTCCCCTACTTACCCCCACCACCATACCATTCTGAAGTGAAAGGAATGAAGGGGAATTTTTACAATGCAGTGCCTCAAAATTCCCGTACCGTACCGCACGATAATTTTAACCAAGCGCGCACGATAATTTTTACCGAGAGCACAATACATTTTCCTATAACATTCATTAAATTTTATAATAAATCTTAAAATAACTTTTATAAAGACGATACTTTTTTATAGACATTTCTGAAAGGCATAAAATACTAAAATGCACAGTAAAATTTCGCTGATATTATATATTTTTCAAATTTAAGTTTTGCGTATTTTGTTACACATCGAAATTTACTAGAAAATCTGGTAAAATTTTCTATCTGAAGAAGAAATTTTATTTTATTTTCGTGAAAATCTGTGCTCTACCCAACAATAATAAGCGAAGTTTCAGGGTTGTCATCTGGTTACCGTTACTGCACGGTAATTTTTAACATTTAATTCTCTCCGTGTATATATATATATATTAGACTGATTAAAAAAAAAAAAAAAAAAAAAAATTTCCTTCCGGATTCTTGTGCTACTGTTGGGCACTAATAAAAGAAAATTGCCCTAAAAAAATGGGCGCGGTTACTTAATAAATATGACCATGGTATCAGATTATACCGGAAATAGAATAAATAAAGGAAATAGTATGTTTCATAGCTGTTTTACGACGAAGAAAAGTATATCGCACACACACATTCAATCCCTAGAAAACAAAATCGAAAATATTATTATGAATCGGTAAATAAATTGAGCCCAAACAATATTTCAAACGCTGTTTAATAAAACATAATAACTTATTATTATGACGACTTGTTTTATCATCGATAATTTAACAAAAACTGATAATAACAATGAACTAAATAATACAAATATTTACAAGTGTAGCATTTTGAAAATGTAAATACACGATTTATGAATAAAAGCTTATAATTTAATTTTTCGTAAAAAGTGCGAAATGTTAATGCGCATAAATAAATATACATGAAATAACGAGAGTAATATAGACGCCATTATTGATCTATCTGGATTTGAATTGTGAATATTGCAATCTTTTCAAATTGTTGGAGTTTATTTTTGTTACGAAGTAGTTGCTGGATGTGATTTTTATCCGTAATCCGAAGCCATGACTGCTGAAATGCAATACGTTCATTAAAAAAAATTCATTTACAAAAAAGTCGAGATAGCCACCTCTAAAAATTGACTGAACGCGCCCATTTTTTTTTAGAGAAATTTTCTTTCATTAGTGCCCAACAATAGCACGAGAATCCAGAAAGAAAACATTTTTTTTTTTTTGAATCAGTCTTATGTATACATATATAAACTACATAGAAAAATTTACGAAATTTTTCCTTCATTTACAAATTGCTCTATCTCCGCGAAAAGTCGTCGTAGGAGATTTTTTTTTAATACACACTTTCACTTAACGTGCTGAGAAGTAGAAAATAATTTTTTTTACCAGGTCACCTATATGTGACTAAATAAAAGCGTGGGACACTCAACTTTTTCAATGTTTAATAAATTTGATCAATTACGTCATTTGTAATGAGAGAAGTTATTATCACACGTTTATACTCAGTTTCAGGATTTTTATTAAAGAAATCTAAGGTTGTTTTACAGTTAATTAAATACAGTTGATACTTTAACGAATTGATGAAAATTAACGATCATATGTCTATATTTTAAGCGTTCCAACCGGTCAATTATAGTCACATATAGGTGACTTGGTACAAAAACAAAATTATCCACTGTTTAGTACATTGAACAAAAGCTTGTTAAAAAAATACATATAAATTATTTTCTACTTCTTAGTCTTGAATTGATTTTACTAGTTAGTTGTTATTAGTAGTTTACTAGCTTACGAGTTTGTACGTTAGCAACATGGAATGCTTGTAAAAAATAATACAATGTTGTAAAACTAATATTGAACTCGCGACTAATTACTAATTTTATATGGATGATTAAATATCGCTAATTTTACATGAAAAGTAGACAGTTTTATGGATATATACTTTTTGCCCTTCAAGTTGAATCATGCATTATTTTAGCTGCATGTTTGTAAAATTTCCGAGCTTCAAATAGTCGGCAAGCGGGCGAAATATCGATTTTCTTTTTTGCATCTCACCGAAAGTCAAGTTAAATAAAAGCTTGTAATTTAAAAAAGCACGCCAAGCGTTAAGTTGCTCCCAATTTAGTTTCCCGGCGACGCGAAAACGCGAAGTTCGGAAAGTTTGTAAAAATATTTTTTTACAAAAGAACGTCATTATTGCTTTTAACCATGATTAATTCGATTTTAGGTTGAAAAATATGTTTTTCGAGATTTATCGGTATCTTCTCCCGTGTAAACTGACAACGTTTGAATGAAAAAAATAAATCCTTGGCCAATTTTGTTTTTTTTTTAATTAAAAAAAGTCCTGTTCATTCTTAAAGGTGTAATTCTGTTCATTCGCCAATTTCTCATTGGAAGATAAGAATTATACGTTCTCGAAGTAAAAGATTCCATTTCTTGACGCTTTTTTCTGTTAGCCTTCTTCAACCAGGGCTACAAGACGAGAAACTTCTGGCTCAGTCGAAAATCGTCGTGCCATAATCCACGAAAAAAAATGATACATTTTCTTTGTGTATAAATTTCTTCAGAAGAAGTTTTCAGTAAATTCACAATACACCAATTAAGCGGAAAAAAACAATTCGCATTGAAAAAATGTATAGGAAAAACGGGGGTCTATAACCTTTTGAAACAAAGTTAATTTAGAAACACAAAAAATCGTTAATCAATGAAATTTCTCACTTTGAGAGAACATAATTGTTATTTTTCAATGAGAAATGGACGAACAAAATAAAATTGTACCTTTAAAAATAAAAATATAATTTTATTTCTCATGTGAAAAAATAACAGTTAAGAAAAATCAATTTTTTTTACCGATTATCACCAACAATTTGTCTACCTAAAAACGTTTCTTTAATTTTATTCACAAAATCGCCAAACTTTGTTATATTTTATCATTGGGGCCAGCGGGACTAAAAAGTCGGAGCAACTTAACGCTTTGCATAGTTTTTGTGGAAACTGTGGATTTAAAAGAAATGCCTAAAAATGATGTCGTAGCTTTTGTAATTTACGGAAAAAGGCCAATTTTTTGCTTTTTTCATCAATATTTAACATTAGAAGAGAACGTTTCTTAAAAACTAATCGTTTCCTCTTAAAGGGCATACGCTTTCCGCAACTGTCGGCCAACTTTCTGTGCGTTGATTGGTTCGCGCGAAATTCATTGTCGAAGCGAAAAGCGTCATTTTGGCTTTAACAGCCCACAACTGTGCGACAAATAATCGTACATACCTCGTTCAAAGCTCAGATGAAAGGGGAAGAAACAAGGAAAAGAGATCTATTTGCGTTATTGCTAAAAAAAAAATTCCTTTGACCGTAGACCTTGTTCAAAAAGAAATCGAAAAGTTTTTCTTCGCGATTTCCCTTTTGATTACTTAGTACCAAAGGATCAAAAAATGTAGAGGTCGAAGCTCGACAATTAGAGATCTCAAGCGTAAAAATGGATTTTTCATTTGTCTCCTACGATGATTTTTTTCGCGAAAATATAGCGATTAGAAAATAACCTAAAAATGTTGGACAACGTTGGTTCCTATAATTGTTGTCAGTAACGTACATCAATGAGAAACGAATAATGATAACGAAACGATAAAATCTTAGGTGATGACGTCTACTCTTACCGATCAATCGTTCTCGATGATACATCGCGGCAAGGAGGTAACCATAGCCGGTAAATTGGATCCGGCTTATCCGAGTAAGTCGACCCTCTACGTGAACATCGAGGCTCTTGGACGTTACGCTGCAATAACTTGCCAGGTTAAGCGAATTTTTACGAAATCTTTCCCATCGTCCTCGTCGATGTTACGTTTAAGTTGGAATTTTGTTTTTATCCGACCGCTCTCTGTATCGCAGAGAACCATGGAAAAATCACGAAAGATCGAAGAGTTCGTCGAGTCGGAGGATTACACGAACGTGACGTCAGTTAGGCGTAGCAATACGAAAGAACGAGCCGAGAGATGGAAATCATCGGCCGGTACCGTGGAGAGGATATGGGCCTACAAAACGCTCAACCGTCTGCGAGATGAACTCGAGCTGGATCACTGGCGGACCCGTCAGAATACTCTCTGTGACGATCCTCTCAAACCGATCGATCGAATGCTGGAAATTTGTTTGAGAGTAAGAGAAACGAATGATTGCTTAAATTGACGATACACTGAACAAGAAAAGGTTCATTTTGGAAGAGAAAAAACGCGTTGACCAATGAAATATCTTACTTCGAGAGGGTACAAATATTATTTTTCAAGAAGAGATTGGCTAAAAAAATAGAGTTACACCTTTGAAATTAAAAAAACATATTTCGCAATAGAACAACGATAAATGAAATATGTTTTTTTTTCTACAGACTGTCACTTTGCACGAGAGAAAATACCGATAAATCTGGGAAAACAATTTTATTTTACGTCAAAACTAATCAAAACTTCGGAAAACTACGATCGGTTGGATCGTTCTGTTTTTCACATATATTTTTTTTCAGCTCAACTTTGCAATGCCCACGGTCACGAATCTCGTCTACAACGGTTCCGTGATCGAGAGACTCTCCATAAGTCCCGGTGAGTTATTGTTGTCAGGGTTGTTACGCATTATTGATTCAGAAATTCCCTGAATCACCCAGGTTTTCCACACAGGTTTTCCCAATGTTCCAGGGGATTGGGGGGATCAAATAAAGAACATCATTTTTTTATGATCAAATATACGAAAATGTGCAATACTCAAATAAAAATAAAGAAAAACAACTGGAATTCGCAAAGTTATTTGAACGCTGTAAAGTAAAAAAAAGTTCATTGAGATAAATCCGAGAACCCGTTCTTTATCATAAACAGAAATGTTTGTGTCGGTGCCGATAAATAAAAAATAAATATCAATACTTTACAATAATAATTGTGTGATCGTGTATCGACAAGTCGAATGCAAACGTATAGAACCGAAGAGTAAATTAATTTTTTTAATTCTCAATGTCTCGCACTGATATAACTCTTTCTTGTGTACAATGAAAAATAATGTAAGTATAAAAAATATACAAAAATGTTTATTTTTATACTAATCAGTTTTTTTTCAAGTCCATTTTATTTTTCGTAATTCTCGCAAAAAGTAAATTCTGGTAAAATTTTAGAGAATTTTCAAAATTCTCAGACTTTTTCCTTATTATTCCAAGAGGAAAAAATTCTCCGAGTTTTCCCTGTTTTCCGTATGCGCAACAGTCATGGTTGTTTGTATCAAGCACGAGCCGATTTTTCTTTTCCATCGACACGAGACTGCTGATTGGATTTTTATTTGTATTCTCATGCGTCGATTTTTACACGAGCAATGATAATTCTCAGAGAAAGATCAGGCCGAGAACAGTCCGCAGATAGACCCGCTGGAAAAATTTCCGTGGATCGTTAAGCTCCGGGACAAGCACGGTTTTGCAAAATTACCGATCATGAATCGAAGAAAGGCTCGAATGTACACGTACCTGTCGTTGGGTGTCGGTGAGCAGGTCCGTAACTCTCCACCGTCTCGTGGGACGATTAAAGTCGATCAATTTTTTTTTCTACTCACGAATTATTCTTCTCGCAGTCGCCGAGAACGTGCGCCAGGTCGATCGACGATTCACCGGGCGAATGTCGATATCTTCCCGAGTGCCCCGATCCTCGGGTACTCGGCACACCGGGAAAATTCCGAAAGTACTTTTGCCGGCTCGGATCGTAAGTCAACTCGACAGAGGCCTGCAGGAGTGCGAGAAATCGCTTCGATAAATCGAAGTTTTTTGTTTTCAATTCATTTGCAGGTACGCGGGAGTATGCTGCTCCAAATCGGTGCAGCGGATGGACAACCCGAAGTAACGACTCGATCGAACATCATTACAATCTTGTTACTCGGATACGAATAATATAATTTGAGCATTCATTTGTTTGCGATTTTTCACATCGTTTCTTCGACTTCCGTTTGGGCGTCGGTTCTATTTGAGTGACGTAAATTAAGACGGAATGACACCCGACGCGAAACTTCGATGCGGCCCCGGCTTCCAACCGGTAGGGCAGAACTCATTCGAGCTTCTGCGCCCCACCGGCGGATGTCACCGCGCGCGTTCGTCGCCGACGCGCGCGGAGACATTGCGTCTCGCCTTCCACGGGCCTCGACACGCTACGCAACGCATGTGTGCGTGCGTGTCGGTGCGCGTCTACACCACGGTGTGGAGAGTCGTTATTGGCGCTGCCACGGGCCTCGATGCGCGTCGTCTGCAGACCACGAGGCGAGCGTCGCGCGCGGAATTCTCGTGAACTGAGCACGTCGAAATTCGGGCGACATTTGCTCGCAATTATCAACAATTACACGACAAATCTAGATTACCACTTTTCTCCTAAGATATGCAACGAAGTGCAGTGATTGAGAGCTCAAATTGTTCGTTTTTTATGTGGCTACCCGGTCTAGCTTTTCTCTAAGTCATGACATTAGCCAAACATCTGATTTTTCATCTTTTGGGTCTCGAGTGCCGCATGATAAGCCAATCTACGTTTTTTTTTTCAAATTCAAAAAATTTGAGGGGCTGGAAGCTGTTCGTCTATCTATTTAACGTCGTTTGGCAAAGTTTCGACGGGATCTGAAGAGCCGTTTCAGAGATTTTTGGGTATCTATAATTCTGTCCCACCATACCGACCGCGATGAGGTGTCATTCCGTCTTAAGAGGGAATGATACCTTATCGCGGTCGGTATGGTAGAACGATTATAGATTCCCACGAATCTCTGAAACGGCTCTTCAGATCCCGTCGAAACTTTGCCAAACGACGTCAAATAGATAGATGAATGGCTCTCTTCTTCTCAAATTTTCTGATTTTGAGAAAAAGAATGTAGATTGGCTTATGATAACCCAATCTACATTTTTTTTCTGAAATTCGGAAAATTTGAGGAGAAGACAGCCGTTCGTCTATCTATTTGACGTCGTTTGGCAAAGTTTCGACGGGATCTGAAGAGCCCTTTCAGAGATTCGTGGGAATCTATAATGGTTCTACCATACCGACCGCGATAAGGTATCATTCCCTCTTAAAAGGATTTCGAAAGGCTTCGCGAATGTCGTTCGTTTCATCCCAATATCTCAAGTAGTTTTCCCGGAATGCTCACTCGGTAAGTGACAAAGGGACAGAGGTATGGAAAAATTCGCAAGAATCGATGGTCGGTATATTAGAAATTCTGCCGAAAATCGATAAATCGTTAAAGCTTAATAAACCCAGCCGCATTTTATAGAGAAAACGATGACGTAAGGAATGAGCACGGACCAGAATTCCAAATCTAAAAGCGGAAACTAAATCACCTCTGATTCCGCGAAGAAACTTATTTTTGGCCGAGATAGAAAAAAAAGGTGACATTTTGAATATTTTTACAAGTCCCTTGCGATGTAATTTTGTCCCCTGAGTACGAACTTGCCATTAATTTCCCCCAAAACCCTGAAGGGGGGATTGTCTTTTTTTTTCGCAAAATTTACCGCTTTTTGGGAATTTTTTTGTGAAGAAAGTATACAACGGAAAACTTGTGAAACTTGGCATATAGTTTTATTGATCTGTTTACTACATACAAAAAATTTTTTGAACAATTTCATCAAAAAATCCGCCTCCCACCCCCCTCGACGCGCGATGGTCCTTTTTTGATGGTGTGCACGATTACAGCCTTCACGTTCATCCTGCAACAAAAACCCAAAAAGCATTTTACTTTAGACACATATAGCTATCGTTCGATGAAGGGAAAAAAAAATTGACGATTTGGTGACGTTTTGAACTTGAAGTATCGATTTTTCGAAAAAAATTGATCGATTTTTTGTTATAAATAAAAAACGATTAAACGTATTGCTTTTTTGCTTCATCAAACGATAAAAGGATGTCAGCTGAGCATTCTGTCCAAATTTGAAGGCAATCGGTTGAATAGTATTTGAGAAATCGTGCACACCATCAAAAAAGGAGCATCGCGCGTCGAGGGGGGTGGGAGGCGGATTTTTTGATGAAATTGTTTAAAAATGTTTTTGTATGTAGTAAACAGATCAATAAAACTATATGCCAAGTTTCACAAGTTTTCCGTTGTATTCTTTCTTCACAAAAAAATTCCCAAAATGCGGTAAATTTTGCGAAAAAAAAGACAATCCCCCCTTAATTTATACTAAAATTCGACAAAAGTCTATAGAAACACGTTTTTCGCCTTTTCCCGGTGTAATTTTGAGCTATGGATTTAAAAAACTCGATGATATTCGCAATCGGCGGAAAATGTTCCGTCTGAGATACCTTTAAAATACCCCAAAAGGCGAAAAACCCCTTTTTCGACCCTTTTACCCACTTTTCCGGAATCGCAAAAATCGCGAAATTTCAAACAGCCGTAGCGCGTGTACTATGCGAGTGCCGCAAATTCAACGTGAGCATGAAAAGGATTTTGGTAGGTTTAGAGTATGTCGTTGGATTCATCCTGATATGTCATACAAGCCGTGATTCGTGCCATACTCGTTGAATTTCTATGCACCGCCGGTGCGAGATGTTTTTTTTTCTCTCATTGTCTCGTAGCATCCGGTGCGAGGTGTCAAAGTTTTAAAAACTCTCCCGTTACGCGAACGATAGAATTGGCCATACTCGAGAGACTCGAATATCCTACTGCGAGCGAAGAGGAATGAAAAAAAAGAAAAGAAAAAAAGAAAACGCAACGTCCCGAGCACTCGTTGGCCAAGCGGCCGAGGAGAGGAACGAAAGGTATCGTCGCAACTCGATATATTCGCGTTGTCTCTTCGATTCCTTTGTCAGTCATCCCCGGCAATTCGAAACTGTCAGTCGAAGCGGTGATAACAAAAAAAAAAAAAAACATGCAGTACTCGGGCTTCGTCGCGTTTGCGCTGATCTGCGTCCAACTGGCTGGGTAAACTTCAATAAAAACTTTTCCGCCTTGAACCGCGAATTTTTTACTTGAAAAAAAAAAAAGAAAAAAAATCTCAATTTTCTTCACGATCCGCGTGTATTCGCGTCGTTGTTTTCGGGCAGATCAACGGAGGTGACTGAGGGTAGCTGCACCTGCGCCGTTTTCGCCGATTCGGTGTCGAGCGAGCCACTGATCGAGCACGTGCTCCCTCGGAACGTCTCCTGCGACGAGGAGGGCTCGAGCAAGTGCCTGCTGCTCTGCATCGCGCTCGTAAGATCATCAACGTTTATTGTCGCCAAACATGCCGGCAAGTTACTCTAACCGGGGCGTACTTTGGTATTTCGAAGGCTGCCGGCGCGAAGGACGAAGCTCCGGCGTTGATCTGCGAGAGGGTCAACAGGCACGCGGAGAATTTGAAAGTTTCGGTGCACACGAGAGCATGTGTCGGGGGTGACTGGAGATTCACCGGGCTCGAGGTCACCGAGGGCATATGCTGTCACGAGGGCAAGGAAACTCTCTGCCCGGCTCGCCCGAGCGAATAAATTCTTCGCGAGACGAGGATTCTCCCGACAACCACAGACTACGCAAAAGGATCACTCCGACGGCTAACGCATCTAATCAAATCCTTCACTTTACGCGTGCAGCGTTAGGACTATTTCGTTTTTATATCGATGTCCTTATACATTTTCTTGAATATACAATGATCTGAAGAAATGGCCGGGCACCGTTCGCCTATCCATCAATTCTTGTAAAGTTGCGAGCTTGTTTTTTCGTTCCGATGCGACGATCGAGGCGAATTTTCATTGCGTGGCTTTGACTTTTTCAAATTCTATGGTTATCGCGTTGAAAAGTTTATCCAGAGAGTCCAATTGTTCGCTGATTTCGGCGTGGTCGGACAATTGGGAATTCTTCACCCTCGACAGAACGGATTGGAGGCACAATTTGGCGCTACCGAGCATCGATCTCTTTTGGCCGATCGATACGTTCGTGTAGCAGCTCAAATAGGCGTTGCCAAGCTGCACGCACAAGTCCAGTACGTTCGCGATGCCTCGAGTCGTCTCGGACCATCGAGAGTCCGAAATAGCCGCGCGATAAGATCTTTGCAGGTATTGGGCGGCTTTTTGGGCGTCGAGCTCGGTATTGTTGAGAATCGTAAGCTCGGCGTAGAGTCGCCATACTTGGAAATTCGTGAGTACAAGGGACGTCAGACGGCCGAACAGTTCGAGAACTTTCGGCAATAATTTCCGGGACGGATTGCCGTCGTAGTCGCATTTGTTCTCCTTCACGGCTTTGCTCAGTATGCCGAGCACCAATACGTCCACGTGGGGACCTTTCAAGTCTAAGATACGATGGTAGCAACGTATCACCTGTTCGAAACGTCAAAAGTAAGAATGAAAATGACTGGTTTTGGCCTTTTTGAGTCAAGCGATGGATGAAAGTGTGACGAACCTCGGAAAAGTGTCCGACGTCTGTGCTGACCAGCATCAAATTGTCCCAGACTTCCCATCTGTCGTAGTTGCACTTTATCGCGTCCTGAAGCGATCTCCAGGCTCTCTCCTTCTCGCCCATTTTTACGTAAGCTTTGGCCAAATTGTTCCACGCCTCGAAGCTCTGAAAGAATCAAGGCAATGAATCGACGGTCGATTGATTGGCGCAACTCGCTTATACGTCGAGCCTCGGCTTGTGCCACTAACCGATGGTTCCAAATGGCAGTAACGTTTATAGGCGGTAACGGCTAACTTCCAGTCCTCGACTTGAAGAGCCGCGAAACCCAGACGTATCCAAACGTTCTCTTGTATATTGTTGAGCTCGACGGAAAGTTTGAGGTGGGGTATAGCTTCGGCGTAATTTTGCTTGGCGAAATAATAAAACGCCCAGTGTCTCTGAGCTCGACTGCTCTTCTCGTTTGATAATTTCCACGCTGTCTCGTAATTCTCGATCTCCTGAGTCGCATCGCCGAGCAGACACCACAACTTCACCGTAGGCTTTTTCGCTATCTCCTGGCGTATTATTTCGGCAGCCTTGAAAATTGAAAATAAACAAAATCGTTGAACGCCTTAGCGGTTTGGCGCACATCAGATTTCCGTGCCACTATTGTGTCAGAAAAACAATTCAATAGATTTATCCTATAATCTCAGTAATTACGATTCTTGAGGTCGCCGAAGCCGAATCGGATATCTGATTTTCAAATTTCAAAATGGCGAATACAAGTTCGAGGAGTAATTCGATTTCGATGGAAATAGTCTACGGTTTTCAAGGTCACTGAATTCGAATCTGATGTGAGATCACATTTTCAACATTGAAAATGACGGTTGCGATACGTTGGACGGAAATACGAAAAACAGTTGGATTTCAACGGATGTTTGTCGACGGATCTTTTGATGTTTGAGGTAAGATTTGATCCCGTAGCAAAAAAATGCCATGCGCCGTTCGCGATGACAAGTAAAATGCCGATATTTTTGGTTATTTGCTATTCAAACACGAAATTAAAGATAAAAAATTGAATGTACGAAAATTCTGGAAACAAAAAATTAAGCAAACAAACAATAGATACAAAGAAAAAAAATCAAAATCAAAATAGAAGAAAATTAAGAAAAGTGCTGAAAAAAAAACCAAGTCCGAATTTTTTTTTTAATACAAGTCCAAAAAAAATGTTTGGATACAAAAGTACAAAGAAATACAAAATCGGAGTCAACAACTACCACGTCTTCGATTCGTGACTCTGGGTTCGGCTGAGAGCGGGATATGAAACTGTTAAAAGTATTATTTTCCATCTTTTATTATACATAATAGTTTGCCGTAGATGCCTTACCAAATGTGGATCTGTCATAATGTAACCGAGGTGTTATGTTCAGGGACCTCAAAAACCACGAAATACCAATTTTCCTCAAATTGAAACGTTTTTTTTTCTTCCAAATTCTCATCCCCCATATTGAGATCGCCGTTTTGGATTTTTCAAATCTGACTCCAGATTCGTCCTCAGAAACCACGATTTACCAAAGAACAGTCAAATAGATATGGCAAAAAAATGTTTTTTTTTTTAAATCCACACATGTGTCATAACGCAAAAGTGGTGCGACTTTTTTCTGCCCATATGTCTGTCACTCGCAGTGAAGGGGTTAGTTTGTGAGTTTCGTTAGATTTGATCATCCGAGTACTTCACCTTGTGCTTGAGTTCCAGGATCGTGTAACAGACTATAACGTCCTCCCAAAGATGAAGTTTCAGATAAATCTCAAGAGCTCCCTTAACCAGGCCGAGACTGAGCATAGCGTCGGCCAGTATTTGCTTGAACGTCCATATCGGCTTCATTCCTGAGGCGAAGAAATAGTCGAGTCTGTTGTAGACGGGTGGTACGGCGTGATTCAAAAGTTCCATGAGATTCTCCGCCTGAGCCATAGCTCTCTCGACCGTTCTCTTGTCCCGCACTTCCATCAAGCATCGTTGATGCAGCGACGACATCAGTAGCGGCCAATTCTTCGTACACTCGATAACGTTCTATAAAAAAAGAAACTTGAATCGTACCACTCGGCGTATTCCTTCTACACGTGAGATCTTTGCTGCTCACATTCAGATACGGAATGATCTCTTCATCAGTCAGTTTGTCCTTGGGTTGCGAGAGCAGCAATTGGAAGCTGTGCGAGCGGCAGAAACATCGTTATCAATGATAGCAGATATCTTTCGGGCCAAACTAATTGTTTCTTACCACTTGGCCAATATTACGGAATCTTCGAGCGAGCCAAGCTCAGGCCTCTCCTTCGCCTCCGTGAATTCGATTCTCTCGAGTCTAAGCTCGTCATTGAGCTCCAGCGGTTTCGGCAGATCGGGACAACTCCTGAACGGATATACGTCCTTGCTCGCTTCGACGTCGAGATAGAGCTGAGCCTTTGCCTCTTGCTGGAATTTGGTGCGCCTTCCCATCGCACCCTGCAGCTTCAGGCTCAAGCCAGCCGTCGTCTCGGCTACTTTCAGATGTTTCTCCGAGCTTTGTATCCTCTTGTAACGCAGATAAAAATGTACCAATTCGACATTGAAGAGAATCTGCAAGAGGTCGTCGTTCAAGAGGCCCGACTGCTCTATCTCCTCTATCAATGATTCCGACTGTTCCAAGAGAACGTCGGACGACTCTTCCAGAACGCTTTCGTGCAGCAAGTTCGCCCTAAGGGCCCACCAGGTGCACGTTTTGTACTTTTCGCGCAATTCCTTAGAGGAGAATACAATTTTTGAAAAGTGGAGCAACTCGGGCTTAGCCATATTATCGTTGCATTGATCGCTGAGGGTCAGCGCCTTGGCGGCCTCCTCCCTGAAGCCTGCCAGCCAGACAACATCCTCCACGTCCTCCGGACCGGTCCAGTTGCACTGAACGAAGTAGCAAAGAGCTGAAATTCCTGCCAACAGCCAATCATCGTGCAACTTGTCATCCGATTGCAGAGAGCTCAAAATTTTTGCCGCCAAGTCTTGGTCACCCGACGCTATGTGATGACTTGGTCGAACGAAGTGTTCGTTGAGCGTTTCGCCATACTGGCCTGTCAATATTCCACTTATCTGCGGTGATGGAGAAAATTCTGTGGAGAAGTATAACTTAACGTTTCAGTGGACGTAATACTGTTAGAGAATAAAATAAAGACTCTCGAAATGTTGGCGCTTTCCTGATTGTCCCGCGCAATCACAATGGAACGTTGTTGACGGACCTACCTTCAACTTTTTGGAAATTCGTCAACAGTCGAATGTGCAACGATTCGAGTTCTGTATTGTCGGCACTCATTATTCGACTGGCAGACGTGGCAAACGTACGACGTCTCTTTTCAACACGTGCAAAAGGAGCACAACGGAGTGTCGCTGTTAAATAAACGATTTTTTAGGATTTCATTGGTTACTTTTTTGAGAAATAACGTTCAAAATGCGTGTTTCTTACGTCAGTGCGACATAACCTCTGTACCGTACGATCTGCACGGTCGTACGTGCAGTTCACGAAACTCCGGTGTTTTTGAGTGGTGGAAAGTTTGAAAGTGTCACCGTCACCGTTAGTGAGGCAAGAACTGAGGTTCCTCATCTATCCACTAGAAGCGCTGTCTCGTAGGGATCTTGTTGATATAGATATACAGCAGTAGGTAACCTCCTCAAAACGTCTGATCGTGAATCGTGCTACCGTAAAGTGTCGAAAGAAAGCGAACGGTTTATTGAGTTCGGAAAATGCCTAAAGTGTGCATCGTACCGAATTATTGGAAACGTTATCAAAACGATCCTGAAAAGTGTTCAATGTTTTAAGTTCCGCCGGACGGAAAATGGCGTCGAAAATGGTAAAACGGCAAAAACAATTCGGTGTAGAAAAACAAACTCGCTGAACTCACAAAACAATAAAAACCGTGGCGTTTAAACATACGCAATGCATTTATTCATTTTTTAAAATTCCCTTTTCATCATATTTATTTCCAGGTTCTCATTAAGAGGGAATGATACCTTATCGCGGTCGGTATGGTAGAACGATTATAGATTCCCACGAATCTCTGAAACGGCTCTTCAGATCCCGTCGAAACATTGCCAAACGACGTCAAATAGATAGACGAACGGCTGTCTTCTCCGCAAATTTTCCGAATTTGAGAAAAAAAATGTAGATTGGGTTATTATAAGCCAATCTACATTCTTTTTCTAAAAGTCAGAAAATTTGAGAAGAAGAGAGCCATTCATCTATCTATTTGACGTCGTTTGGCAAAGTTTCGACGGGATCTGAAGAGCCGTTTCAGAGATTCGTGGGAATCTATAATCGTTCTACCATACCGACCGCGATAAGGTAGCATTCCCTCTTAAGACGGAATGACACCTCATCGCGGTCGGTATGGTAGAACAATTATAGATACCCAAAAATCTCTGAAACGGCTCTTCAAATCCCGTCGAAACTTTTCCAAACGACATCAAATAGATAGACGAACAGCTGTCTGCCCCTCAAATTTTCTGAGTTTGAGAAAAAAACGTAGATCAGCTGATGATAAGCCAATCTACGTTTTTTTTTTCTCAGATTCAGAACATTTGAGGCGTAGACAGCTGTTCGTTTATCTATTTGACGTCGTTTGGCAAAGTTTCGACGCGATCTGAAGAGCCGTTTCAAAGTTTTTTGGGTATCTATAATTGTTCTACCATACCGACCGCGATGAGGTATCATTCCCTCTTAACATTACGAAGAGAGCAAACATAAACATAAAAGTTGTTCACGCAAACAAGGAATTCAATCTGCTGAGAAAAAAAAACAGATTAACCATAAAGAAAAAAAACAAACAAATTTGGATCGTATAAAATTTGTTTATAGCACATCTAATCAATATCCTATTTACTCGAGGGGCCAAAGACCGAATTGAAAAAAAAACAGAAGTTCCTGAAGTCTACTGAAATAATAATTGTGTCTCACCATAGGATCATTCGTAAAAAAAAACATTGTTCATTCGTATCGCGCTTACAAAAATTGTTTATTCCGAAAAATGTGCACAACTGTTTGGACCGGTGTCGATTAGAACTAAACTACCAGTTTGCCTCGTTATCCGAACCACTTCCCAACCTACAAGTTTCTCGGCTGGTATGTACCGACCGTGTGAACACGGGATGGCAGGTGTACGCGATACCAAATTCCGCCAACCGATGGCGCTGGTCGCCCGGCTCAACTGCAGCGCCCTGGCAAAGTCGGGACTGCGTCTTTTCATACATTTACCATTTTTGCGCGAATATTTTGCACATAAGAGGACAATTAGCTGGCTCGTTGGCATTTTTCGCGTCCCATCAACGTGTAATCTGACACTATCGGATGGATCAGCAACAGCACGAGTTCATTTCCTCGGACTCACCGGACATGGACTGCGACGAGAAAAAACCGATTCTCAACGACGGAATCTTGTAAAAATCCATTGTTTTCACTTGTTGCGCGTCACTCTTTGTCTTCACCCTTTCCGCTCACAGTGAAAAATTCTTTCAGATTTTTCGACCAGTTCAATGGGCTGCTTTGGGAGCTCTGTCCATTGGACAAAAGTCATTATTGCCGAAAAAAGAGAATGAAGGCTCATGTGAATGAGTGCAAGCAGCAATTCCTCAAAGGTCCGAAAAAAGTCGAGTGTCCATTCAACCCCCTGCATATCGTCAATCTGATGGAAATCGAGGTGAGTCTCCGTCTCGTCGATCTCCTCCATGAATCTGTAAACTTATCGCTTTTGCAGCACCACATAATGACGTGCGAAAATCGCATCGTCCAAACCAACAACCTTTGCGATTTCGAGCCTAAGCGCGAAACGGTGGAAGGCGTCGCTATGGCTCCGTTGAACATAGCTCTGCAGGTTCCCAACACCTGGGAAGACGTGAGTACCCCAAAGCAGCATCCAAATGGCCACTTGTGCGTCGCGCTAATTTTTCTCTTCCCCAAGGGATCCAATCCCGAGAAAGGCTACGATCCTGTGGACGCGACGAAATTTCGCACTGTCATCAGGCCAATGCCGCCAGGGCTCTCGAAGGCTAGGAAGAGGGAATGGAAGGCGCGGGAGCGCGTGCGCTGGATGTGGCTTGCCGGTGAGACGAAAGAGAAACCGCGCGCATCGCCGTATCCTACACCCGATCAGATAAGAAACGCAAAAACAGCGTGCAAAGAGGTAGCCGCGGTCAAGGGCGACGCCGACATAATCGGCATAATTGACAAGCTGGGCAGCGCCAACATAGCCGATCCTCGCGATTCAATGATGAAGCGTATAAACGCAAGGTTGAAAACCCTCCAAATGATGGAGGCCAAGCTGAAGGAGGAAAAGATGGAGCTTCAGCGTCAGGTGGAACAGTATTTGGAGTCTATCGCTAAGCCCGGCGAAGAACGCAAGATTAAAGTTGAATTTCCGGAAGAGGAGCCTCTACCGCGAAATCGAGATCCGCGTAACGCTACGAGAAATTATGACGATAAGCCGAGAGCATCCGCGGCTGAGAATTACTCGTCGAGAATCGTTGCGGACATGATGTCTTCCGCGACCGTCAGATAAACCCGATGAGTCTCTTTTACTCAATCGCAAAACTGAGCTTTAGAACCGTCATCCACCGAAGCAAAGATGAGTGGAGTTAGCAAAGAGCGACCAATCAATCGCTTAATTCGTGTCCATGGAAGCTGAACAGGGCGATTTTATTGGTTGGTTTTGCCTAGCTCATCGGCGCTTTGATGGGTAATGGACCTAAATGTGATGAATCGTTACCATGTTCCAAATTTTAAGTTTGCTCATTAACTTCTGCCATTTGTTTGAAGTTGATTTATGTTTCTACCTCACAAGTCTCGTTACTTCGAAATAATGGCTTGACCGATTTAGCTCGCGCCTCGATAATCCTAAGACTGATACATTTAAATAATTACGTCAAATTGTAAGGCAGATGTTTTTCTTATCATCTTTATCTTTCCGCACGGAAGATTCTATAAGTATATATGTAAAAAATCGCCATATGTCCTATCTCGCAAAGGTTGATTGTTAAGAATAGATTTAGTAAAGTTTATATGAAGAAAATGTTGACGATCGTATAGGCTCTTCGGAGTAACCCGTTAATAAATTTCATACTTTCATAATGCAACGATATTTTTTGTCGAGTCTTCCCGTCGTATTTCTACCGCGTATTCTATACACAAATGCGGCGGAAGAGAGCGAGAGAAAAAAACGAGGTCTCGGTCGAATTGCGTTAATTGACTCTAACGAATAAACTTTAGCGTCGAGCTAAAAAGCATTTGTTGCGTGTCGGGGTGCCGCGAATCTTCGGCACACACCGTCTTAAGAGCTTCGGCGGGTCCTTCGTGGCTGGGCCAAAAATTTGCCAAACAATGCCTGGGGGAGTAGTTTTCCTCGTTTGCATACCAACGCTTTCGTACGAGCACGAGCTTGTGTTCGGCGTGCCGGTCAAGTCGTCTTCCAATAAGCGTAGTGAAAAATCAACGCGTTCAGGACACTCGGCCAAGGTCGATCTTCGTCTGAAGGAAGTTAAAAGTCGTACGCATCTGATAACACTCGACGACGATGTGTCGAACGACGAGGTGTCCGATAACGAGGCTACCGAGAGGAGCACGAGAGGAAGACTTCGACCTCACGGTGATTTTCCAACCGGCTTGGCTCGTCGTGGAAAGTCACCGGTTTTCGTGCCCATGGAGACCGTAAGCTTTCAAGCGCGGAAAAATACGATGCGTTTGCGTCCATTCGATGTAGCAATTTTAACGAGTCGCGCGTTATTTCAAGGTGCTCGACGAGTTGTTGAAGAAGCTGAGAGTAGAGCATATCGTTTGGTGCAAGGACAGGGCGAACATGTATTACGAAGTCATATTTCCGGTGGCCGCCGGAGATCCTTGCGAAAATTGCTTGCACTGCCTGACGGAAATGGGCATTGGGACGAGAATGAATTCGATCGTTAGGTGTGTAATGTCGAAGATTCTAATGCTAAAAATTAACTGCGTTGGAGTTTGCATCGTTGAGATGCAACGAAAATGATTTTTTTTTCTTCATATTCCAAATATCATGTGGCAAATTTGAGCTACAAAAATCGCGGACACCCTTTTTCGAATTTTTATTTAATTCTTATACGATCTACAACATATTCGCAACATAGGATTTTTCATAATGAAGAATGAGAAATTGGAAAGAATCTCCATAGCCTTCCAAGGATACAAACTCCAACCCAATAAAAATTAATACTCCGAGAGACGTGTTACTAATTGGGAACGATATATATATTTTTTTTTTCTTCAAGTGTCATACCAACTCAGTGCACTTACAGCGGATTACGAAGCATCGGCAGTTCGGCTATCAGGGACGATATCGCTCAGAGGCAAATATAATATTCCGCAATATTCGTATAGACCGTCCGTCCGTCTGTCTGCTATCGCGAATTGTATCTCCCAGGAAGAAAGACGCCGAAGAACGAAACAACAATTGGGAGGCCTTCGTCGACTCGATAAGATCAAAATTGACAGTCAAACAGGTCGTGGATGGTGTACGTAGCGGTGGAGACCTCACATTCGATTACGTGTTGCTCGTGCTTACGGCAGAGTGAGTACGTTTTTTTTTCTCTCTCGAGAAAACAAACAGAAGCAACGGCTGATTTTTCCAGTTGTCTGGCGGCCTTGGGTCTCGTGGAGAACAGCGCGACAAACGTCGTCGCGGCGATGCTAGTCTCACCGCTCATGGTACGAAACAACATCTGGGGTGTGTTCGACTTGGGCCCTTACACGCTTTCAGCATTTGTGAGCATCGCTCGTGTCATTCGACTTGGCACTCAGCGCGCTTACAGAAGCATTTATGACGTCACGCGTGACATAGCCACTGTCATATTATCCTAACAAACGCTTCTCTCTCAGCGAGGTAGGCAGCAAAAGCATGAGCGTTGAAAGCCCGCTTATTTTCCAAACGAACGCCGCTTGAGCACAACGAACCCGATGCTTTAACAGGTAGCAATTTTGGAATAGTTTTGTCGAGAAATGGTCCAAATCGGTACAAAATGTCCGCTTGGAAGTTACCTATAAGTTATCACGTGTCCAACACATGATAGTTATTTTTTTGGATGGTCAACTCGAAGGTGACCTCCGAGCGGACATCTGGTACACTTTTAGCAGACTTTTCGACAAGGTTTTGAAAATTGCTACTTGCGTCATCAGTTCTTTGTCAGAATTTATAAAGAATCGGCGGTAAAAGCTCCACGCAAAATGTTTTCAGTTATTGTGGGGGAGCCTTATTCATATGTGACATAATATGGCATAAAAATGTCAGGAGGAAATTTGATTGATTTCGAAAGGCTCATACAGCGGTAAAAAAATCATTTTTGTCAAGGTCATAGTTTTTGCATTCTCAAGGTCATCAATGGTTTTTCAAATGGGAACATGTTCTTTTATTATTAATACGTTGTAGTTGATATTTAGACGAATCGATGACCCGAATAGGTCATTTTGAGCCCTACGAATCTACCTATATATATGTGACGGTGTCAAGGAAGGGTTAAACAACTCGTCAATAATTTGAACACCGACAAAAGCTTCTGCGTCTACCATCTTGATACTTATAATGCCAATTCGCACGATTCGAGTTCCGGAAAGCGCAAGCTCATCGAATCGCGCACAGTTCAACCCGAACGTGCCGCAGCACTGCGAATAAGCGTGTAAGCGCCAATTCGAGCACACACCTGATCTTCCACCTTGGCGAGTATTTGACATTCACTGCCGTATTTCTCGTCGACAAGGGCCCCGTAATGTCACTGACTTTCGGCACGATAATAGCGGACCGGGAGCTTCAATATGTCGGATTGAAGAGTCTGATGCTCGGTATATTCCTGTCGATATTATTCGGCTTCATATTCGGCCTTATTCTCGGCACTACGGAAATGCCTTGGGGCTACAACGATTGGCCTACCGACGAGATGAAGGGCAGGTAACGAGGGCAAAATGAATTCGCGTATGGAGCATACTGCTAACGATATAAACGATTCTTCCAGAGGGAATTACAGATCTCTGTGGATGGGTGTATTGTGGGCATTGCCTTCGGGAACCGGCGTGGCCGTTGCTCTCCTCCAGGGCAGCAACGGTCCTCTGATAGGCGTGGCGATTTCCGCTTCGCTTCTACCGCCTGTCGTCAATTGCGTAGGTCCATTTTCTTTTGTCGTCTAATCAACTATTTGCTCATTCAATGAAGAATCCTCGGGGGTTTGAACTTCAGGGTCTTTTCTGGGCTCTCGGCTGCATATGGCTGATATACCGGCCCATCAAGATGCCCCACATCAAGGGAGAATCCTACGCTAATTTAAACAGCTCCTACGTCTACGTTTACACGGATTACCTGCCCGTTGAATTCTTTTGCAACGGCATAATAAGCGCCTGCCTGACTTTCATCAACGTAATGTGCATCTTCATCACGGCTATTATAGTCTTGAAGGTAAAGAAATAGCGACGTTGATTGTCACGATTGTCGAGGTTTCTCATGATGAATATCATATCCATTGTTCGGAATCAGATAAAAGAAGTCGCAGCTCCGTACACTTCGACGCCGGAACTTCGGCGATTCTGGGAGCGGGATATACGGCTAGTTCGCGACAAGAACAACTCAAGGGCCAATAGTTCGATCGACTCGAGGTAGGAATATTCGAAAACTCACGTGTTCGTGTGCATTTTTTTTTTATACCATTCGACTGCACAGTTTCTATGATGGACTGAGCAAAATGAAGCAACGGGCTCTCGAGCGGACGCTCAACGAGGCGGTTCGCGAAGCGATGAACGACGAGACTTTCCGCAAAGTGCAGAGATCGAGCTACGGCCAGCGCGGACCTGACGAGGTAGAGCCTCTACTCGTTACATCTTCGTGACCTTGTCACGAACGACGGGGCCAATAATCGCATAAACGGACAAAATTCGTAGATGGCGCCACGTTTCGGCCTCGACGGTGAAGTTACGGGCGTCGGGGATTCATCACGCAAGGACGATACGGCCTCGCGCAATCGTGAGGGCATGGGTTCAGGAGCCACGGATGCCGCTATCAGCGCGGAGAGCACGAGTGATGACCTCGCCGCGCTCGACCGCCTCATCACGTATATGCTCGCTCAGCCGAACGGCAACTTGGAAAGTTGGCGTCGCTCGAAGCGCGCGAGTGCCCGGGGCTATCGTCAATTGCGACCTAACGTCGAAGATGGCGCTACGGCACCAGTCATCGGCACCACGCCCTTGTGAATTGAGAAAACTGCAATAAATGAACACGGGCTCGTTAATCCAGCTGGCAAAAATTTAATAGACCAATTTTTCACAAAGTATACAGCCATGTCGCGCACTCGTTGTCTATTCACCTACAAGACGCGCGCATCTTCGTCTCCGCGAACTTTCTGCGTACGCTCGACGACGGAGAGAAGCTTGTAAATCCATGAAAATAGGCTCTAAGATCGTATGTACAGGTTTAACGAGGATGCAAATAAAAATAATCCGAAGACCCGGTGGAGGAGCTCGAGAAGGTTTTTTTTTGTCCCCGAGGATGCTCGATTCACTCGTCGAGCGTAGATGGCTCGGTGCCGAAGTAACGATCGCCGAAATTACCGATACCCGGTAGCACGTAAAATCTCTCGTTGATCTCGGGATCGACGGCGGAAGTGACGATTTTAACACCGGGAAAAGCGTAAGCGATCGAATGTACGCCGGACTCTGCCATCAGCAAGGACACCAGTAGAATATTTTCCTCATCGACGTCGTGATCGAGAAGCACGCGAATCGCCATCATGGCCGCTGCGCCGGTCGCGACCGTCGCGTCCATCAGGATCACCCGGTAGTCCTTTATGTCCTTGGGCAGTCTCAGATAATAGAGCTAACGGTGTGAAAAACAATACGTAACGATGGTACAATTATTTCGAGACGGAAGCGTACGAGAGATAGCGATCATCGCACCTCGGGCTCGTCCGTCTGTAGGTTGGTCTGTATGAGAATCTTGCCGATTCTTATGTCCTTGCAAACATCGCAGACGGCCTGCTCCATTGTCTCGCCGGCTCGCAAAATCGATACGCCGCATATTTTGTCGGTGGCGCTTCGTTTGCCGTGATAGGGAATACCTTGGGGTGTCTCGACGGTAATTTCCTGAGGATTTTTTCCGCTCGTTGCTGTCAAGAGTAACGCTTCGAGTAGAAAACAATTTTAGAATACGTACCTCGAAGGGCAATAGGGAGAGAGCGTACTCGATGACGAGTCTTATGAGTCTCTTTGAATAAAAGATAAATTCGTCCCTGTAAGTGTCTTTGTTCCTTATGAAAGTGTGAAGTCCCTTGATCTGTGGCGTGTCCGGCAACAGATACAACGACGTTGGCAACGGATGACCGATGAACGAGTGTGCCAATTGCTCGCGTAATTTGAAGCCTCTCAATTGCAGCTGCGTGTGTACGTGTTGAACGATCAATTCGATCGCTACTTCGTTTTCACCGCCGCGCGGCACGATTATGTCGGCGTGTACCATAAGCGGCGCGATGTAATAGAAAAAGGCGGGCTTCACCATCGTGCAATACTGCTTGAGGACACCCTCGAGATCGCGACACCTCTGCGATATGTCACGCTTCAATCGTCGCGCCAGTCTGACGTCCGGATCCGTATCGACGAATACTTTCATGTCGCACATCTGTTGCGGAAACACTGTTCCGATTAGGCACCGAATTTTCAATGTCGCATTTTTTTTTGTCGCACAACTCGTTACCTTGAGTACTTCGGAGTCGTAGAAGGTCAGAATGCCCTCGAATATAATCACGTTGGCGCCGTACATCGTTTTCTTGAAGCGAGAGAAGAGAACGTAGATGGCGCCTCCGAGTAATTGGAAATTCGTGTTTTTTTTCTCCCACTTACCGTTCTGTTTTCTCTGCTGTGGGTGACGAAATTGTAGATAGGCACCTCGACCTTGCGGCCCTCCTTCAATCGTTGCAGCGTCGTTTTGAGGAGCTCAAAGTCAAAGGCGTCGGGCCGATCGAAGTTGTACTCGTTGCGGGCGGCCAATTCGTGCTGCTTCTCGTTCAGTACCTGACAGGCGTATCCCGTTTCGTTGGACAACGGGTGCGTTAGACTTGGACGATTACACGCTTTCGGCGTTTGCCGGGATCGCTCGTGTCGTTCGACTTTGCGCTGTGCGCGCTTACAGAAGCATTTATGACGTCACGCGTGGCGTGTCATTACGGCTGTCATATCGCGTTGACGAATGGTTCTCTCGGCGAGGTAGAGCGGCAAAAGCGTGAGCGTTGAAAGCCCGCTTGTTTTCGAAACGAACACGCCACGTGAGCACAACGTACACGATTGTTTCTCAGAGAGCAATTTCTAAATAGTTGTCCAGAAGTTGTCTACATAGGTATCAAATGTCCGATTGAAAGTTACCTATAAGTTATCGTGGGTCCGACAAGTGGCAGTTATCTTTTTGGATAATCAAGTTGAAGGTAACTTCCGGGCGGACATTTGGTAAACTTTTACCTGACTGCGACAACTTTATGAAAATGACTACTTGTTCTTTGTGGAAATTTATCGAAAATCGGCGGCAACAGCTTCGCGCTAACTGTTTCCAGTTCATTTGACGGCCTCTAACGCTGATAAAATCACTTCTTCGACGTAGTTCTGGATGCGAGATCGGACATGTCTTTTGAAGAGGAAAATACCTTCAGGCAAGGAAACAATTTGCTCATTTTCATGATTTTCCTTCTTAAAAGGAAAGATTCCACCATCTTTGAGACTCGGGGTATGCTTTACTAGTATTTCTCGCTGTTCCATGGTATTTTTAAAAATCAATATTTAAACATGGCCGAGATATGGCACGACCTGCTAAACTCTATTGTCAAAGCTGGCGTGACCTTTAGCTAAAAAATTCGAATCATTCGATTTTTTTTGGAAATTTGGTACAAATCTTTTTAACCTTATTGTCAAAAAATTATTTTGAAAATAAAAAAGTATTTTTTTTATTGCGAAATATAGCTATTCTTTTCGGAAAATTCTATCGTTTTGTTTCAGATCGTACCATTTCATAGATTTTCAACATTTCTCACTTTTTCTTGGTTCATATTTTGCGTACGAGTGTCAATAAAAGAAAACTCTTCGTTGGTTTTTTAAAGATTAATACCGTCGACGCTACGTGTCACGCTGTCTGACAATACCCGCCACCACTCGTTTAGGCGACTGTGTCATACCTCAGTCGTTTTAAGATTAATTTAAAAAAGCCAAAAATAGTAATAAAAGTACAAGCCCTAAGTCGCAAAAATGACGAAGAAATCTTTCCTTAAAAAAAACCATGAAAATCAGGAATTTTTTTCTTCGCCTAATACTATCACCTCCCTTAACCCTTCCTTGACACACTTATATTTGGCGACAATTTTCAGACACCGGGTGCCAATTTGACCCGGATAGTACTTCATCCACCTGCCCTTTCCAACCGTTCGGTCAGTTTTTATTGAAAACAAATCCTGTATGCACTTTAAACACTTTCTTAATATGTCGGCATAATTCAAATTCGGAGAGTATAAAATTGAATTGTATAAAATTATTAAAAATTTTCAATTTTGGGAACGTGAGAATTTCATTTCAATTTCGTCCAGGTTAAAATGACCCAATGCGTCAAGGAAGGGTTAAGTGAGACGTCCCAAAATGCGAAAAATGTTTCCATTTCGTCTCTTCATCACTATTACTTTCTATTAGACCGTAAACTATATAGACTATAGATCCTCATCACTATCAGTTTCATTGTTCATTATGTCAAACAACTCGACAATAATTTTGAAAACCAACGAGAGCTTCTGCCGCATTCTCAGCCTCGATACTTGTAATGCCAAGCCGTGAGATTTGAGTTCCGATAAGCGTAAGCTCATCGAAGCTTGCACAGTTCAACCCGAATGAACCATAGCACCTCCGATGAGCGTGTAAGCACCCAAGTCGAAAACACCAAGAGATTGGTTTTGTTTAGCAGTTTTGTTAGCGCCGTTACCTTGTAAAACGAATCCATGCTGAGCAGAGTGACCCATGGCACGTCCAGAGATTCTATAATTTTTGTCGCCACGGTGGTTTTGCCAGAGGCGCTACCACCGCAAATTCCTGAAAAACAATATCGTGCCATTAGCCGGAGCGGAGCCTCGACCCGAAGAAAACAGAGCAATGTATACGAACCGATGACAAACGGTTCGACTTGTTGACCAGCTGAGTTGTACCAGGGCGGTCTTCCAGCCGTGTATATAGTTCTGTTTTTGCTTCTGAGAATGGACTCAGCGGAGGTCTTTTTGCTGGACTGCGATAGGCTGGTGGTTCTCTGTCTTCTGCATCTTGGCGATTTCTGCGAACCTAACCATCTTACGTCGGAACGAGCCTGGCAAATTAATTTTGCCTGAATCGTCGAAAGAGCAGAGGTAAGGAGATCTCTCACCGCTGGCGGAGAGCGGTCTGGGCGACTGAGGCGTGGGAGTGACGACGTCGCTGCGCCTGTAGAATTCCGCGTCTTGATCATCCTGTAGAATGATCGTGTGATCGTCGAAGCAGGCATCCCCGTCGCTGCGAAATTACAAATTTAACGAGGGGAAATTCCCGCGGGTTTCGAAGAAACGGAGAAAAATCATCGCGTGTCCAAGAACGTGGCAACGTGCGTCTCATGTCGCGCTGTGTTGGATTTTGACGGAAGATAGGAGAGAATTCTTACCTTTCCGAGCTTGCGGAACTGGGCGCTTCGAATTGTTGCATCTTGGCTGCCATAGTAGGCACGATAACAATTCACCTTTTAAAATGTCACTCGAGCTTTCGCAGCCGACGCAATTTCCTCGTCGTCTTGTCTCTCTTTCTCTCTTTCTGTCTCCTTCTCACGCGCGGACGAGCAACTGTGCAAACGAAGTCACAGCTGTTGATCAATTCGCAGAGTTTTTTTTTCCATAGTTGCCACGACTGAGCATCCGGCAACACGTACGACCGATTGAAAGAATCGGCTCCGCAACGGGACACTTCCCATTGGTGTGGTGGTGGTGGTCGTCAGCCGCAGGGATTCACGTTGCAAAGGCGTGGGTGCGTTCGACTTGGGCGCGCTCGTTATGTCGTTAATGCTGTGCTGTCGCACGTTTCGGTTGAACCGTGCGTGCTTCGACGAGCTTGAAGTGCGCTTACACGGGCAACTAACATTGCTCAATTCTTGGGCATATTGGCCAGATATTACGTCGCGACTACATCCAGCAATTTATTGCGATTTCTATATGGGGTTATGTTGCTGGATACGTCGCCACACCATATTAAACGATATGGAGCAACTTCAGTAAAGTATATAGGCAATAGATTCATACACTAGCAATACAGTTGAGCAACTGTAGTCAGCCATGGACGAGGTTCTTCGTGCGGCGGCGGCTTGGAGCGCTTTTATTATTTTGAATGCAAAACAAAAAACAGAAAAGGAATAGACGGATTTGGATGCGGACGTACTTAGCAAGACCAAAGCCCTGCTCTTAATTGTGCAATGAATTGGACGATGTATTATTCAAAAACTCTACTAGAGTGTCCCGATGTGACTTTTAATCACTTTTACGAAAGGTTGACCCGCTGATAACCAAACACCCGACCAATATGGGGAATTCAGTTTCTGCACAAACAAAACTTGCCGCAACCCTTCGTACAAACGAGATAGAACGAAATTGCCTTAAATTTTCCATACCCACTGCATATTCGGCAATCCATAGCGGTGAATATTTAGCAATATATGAGAGAATATATGAAGCAATTAGCAGCCATATTGCTGAAACAATTGCAGCAGTTTTTAGGAATTGGCCCGGATTGCTTCACTAATTGCTCCACTTCCTCCGGCGACTATTGCTGAGCAATTAGTGCTCAAAGAATTGCCCGCGTAAGTGCACCTTTACGCTTTCCGGAACTCAAATCTTTCGGTTTGGCATTTATAAGTATCAAAATGGTGGACGCGGCAGAAGCTTTAGTTGGTTTACAAATTATTGACTAGCTGTTTAACACGATCAACAATGAAACTGATAGTGACGAAGATTACGGTATGGTGGAAAATGATAGTGATTACGAGGTGAAATGGGAACTTTTTCCCCTAATTTTTTAACATCCCTTAACCCTTTCAATACGGGGGCGCAACTTGGCGTTATTTTCTGTTACTAGATGTTTTTCAATAACTGGGACATATGTTGTTCCAGCCGTGAGTTCAACATTTCTCCAGACGGGGACAGTATATGTCCCGTCAGGTGTGAAAGGGTTAAAAGAAATCCCCTAACTCGGATCATGAACTATGTTAAGAGGTTATTCTAATAGAAATATGGTCTCTCCTAATGAATTGGAAACACTTGCGTCAACCTCTTGCCACTATTTTTAATAATTTCCCACAAAGAATTGGTAACCCAGGTAGCCATTTTTTTAAAGTTGTCCAAGAGTCGACTAAAATGAATCGACGAAGCACGAAAGAGTTCCGGAAGAACAAGACTGAATTGGCTAAAAGTATTCTTGGAGATATTTTTTTTTTCATACATAGATATTTAACAAAGACACTCCGATGTATGTACTGCTGTAACGTTGCGAAGATCGAGAATATCCGAGAAAATGTGGTAAATCGGCTGGCATAGCTCAGTGGTGAGAGCATTCGACCGGTGATCGAATGGACCCAAATTTTTCGTGACTATTCCGAGGCCATGGATCGTAATTGGCCGCCATTTGTTACCCCCGGAAAAAAAAACTCCGGAGAACTATCCGAAAAAAATGTGCGGCGCTTTACGGCCGGGATTCGAACCAGGCTTTTTCAGACTTACAATATGAATGCAACGTTTACCCATCTAAGACGAAACGGTTGTACTGTAACAATTGGAAGAAAATCCGGATATTATAATAAATTTGCAAACCGCAAGAAGAAACTAGGCAGACGACCGGGTATTAGGAAATTCTTTTTTTATCAACTGATAATTTCAACTTGAGTTTATCAGAAAAAAATAAAATTAGAGCGGCACTCTGAAAAAAATCGGAGTATCGAGCAGACGCAGGTCAAATGACTCGTCATATTACCATTAAACTAGTAATATTTCCATCTTCACTCATACATCGAACGATCGAATGAGACAACACCTGATTGTTTTCGACGGCTTTCCGCAAAACTCATTTTGACTTCACAAGGGTGAAGACTCAACGTTGAGAAGCTGTTGAAACAGTTCTTCGATGATAAAACCTCGTCGACACAACTATCGAGTTTCGCGGATACCGCTAAGCATTTTTTCGAGGTTAGACCCTGTTCAGTTTACTCTCGGCGCGTGCACGTGCACAGCCCGATTTTCAGTTGCATCGAAAAAGATTGATAGGTACTAGGCATTCGATTATTTAAACTTGTCAATTCTGTACAACGTGTATAGTTTATACGATTTCGGGTACGGTGACAGGCATCGTCCACTTCTGCCCATACCCTGCGCTCCAATTTTCCAAACAAAAGACGGTACAGTTGAGACGTGTGTGTGTGTGTGTGTGTATATATATATATATATCGGGTGTCGGATTTGAATCTTACACCTACAAAATTAAAAATAGCCGGGCTTTTTTCTCAAAACTGAAAACATGTCTTTTTTTACCAAAAAAATTGTCAGGGCAAAAGTAACTTTAGTAGAATATTTTTTGTACGAAGTCCATAATTTGTAGGTTAGATTGCCATTTTTTAGTATTTTAGCGCTATCCACGATGTACCAGGAGAAGGTAACATTTTTAAAGGCTTGCATCACCGTGAACGTCCAAAATTAAGTGATTTTTTGCGATTTTTCTGTGTGTAAGGACACGTAAGAGGTTAATAATATTCAAGGATGTTATAAGTCATATCTTCGAGCGAACAAAAAAATTTATATTAAAAAATTATACAAAACGGTGGCGCTGGAGCCATTCTCGCGAGGCATGTTGAATTTGAGACGCTCTGCAGCACACAGTAAAACTGATGAAAATTTGAATTTGGAAAGAAATTTCTATTACTTTACATGAATATAGTTAGAGAAATACGCAGGGGCTTATGAAAATATGAATTTTTTCGTAATTGGCAAGCATTTAAAGTAAAAACTCAATTTTCGGCAGAAAAAAGGACAATGATTTGTCAATACCTAATGTTATAATTAGCTCATGGAAAATTCCTTACGTATTTCTCTTCGAAATGTTATTTTAAAAACGTGCCCAAGATTTGGAGTGAAAATAATGAAAATTGTTGGAGTTATGCTGCGGGTCGTTTTGAAAAATTGTTTTCCGAGGAAAATTGCCAACGTCTCGCGTAGGGGCGAGTCACTGCTACCACAGACCCACACGGGCCTGCGGACCTTTGTTTTACACGTACCAAATTTTTTCCCCCTTATACTAAATCGTTCGAAGCATTTTTTAAGGCGGGATATACATTTACAAAGATAAAAAAAATCAGTTTCTTGTTTTCCCTTTAAACGACATAAATATATACAGGGTGAGGCACTGACTGTTGCCACGTTGAATATCTCTGTGATTATCGACGTCACAAAAAAATCTTCGAAGCAGAAGTTGTACCGTACGAAAGGGGTCATCAAATGCGACCATTTTTTTAAATCTCAGTGGCGGCGCTGTCGCACAGTAAAGGTCACCTCCACTTTTTTTAAACGGGACGGTACATTTTTTCTGCAACTATCTTGTAGAGCATCGAAACCTGCATAAAAAACATTTAGGGGTCGAAGTTGTTCAAGGTCATTTAAGATCAAAAAGTGACATGAACTTTATTTTTATGTGAAATTATCTTTATTCACAGTAGATGTTCAAAGTGATTGCCATTGGAATCGAATTTACCGATGAGGCAACATTTACGAATCATGGAAATATTAACTTGCATAACATGCGTTTGTGGTCAACTGAAAATTCACATTGGCTGCGGCAATTTGGACACCAAAGAGCGTGGTCGGTTAAGGCAGGATTCTACTTTGAAACCACGAAAAAAACGCTATTTTCGTGAATTTATTCTGAGAATACTATTAAAGATATCGATATGGGGTTTAAACTGTTCAATAAATACACTCTCTAAGTACATAAAAAAAATGTTTAAATGTATTTTATTCATTTTTTGTACACGTAAAATATGTTTAAAGCCAACGCCTCGAAAAGCAGGTACCGTTGCCGTGGTCGTGAAATCTTCCCGACGGATGGTCTGAAACAAAAAAATCAAATAGTTTCATGTTCAGTATGTCTTCAGGAACCGACCTAACTAGAATATTTTATATACGTGCAAAATTAACAAAATGGCGGCTAAAATACGAAAAAAAATGCGTTTTTTTGGGTCTTTTTTGCAATAAAAAAATAGTTCTAATCAAAATTTTAAGTTGATTGTAGTTAGGTCGGTTGGTACACACATATAGAATATGTATTCCAAATTTCATAAGGATCGGTTCAGTACTTTTTGAGTTATCACGACCACGGTACTTGAAAATGTCGTTTCGAGAAAAACGCGTTTAAAGTTTTGGTGAGTGATAAATCGTAGAAAAAATTATCTTACCCTCAATCAGCGATGCCTGGGCCATATAATATGCCTTCGACGTGTTCCAGGTGGGTGTTTTCATCCAATTTAGCCTTTCAAAGTTTCAAAGTAGAATCCTGCCTTAATGTATGGTGTGGGATTATTGGGGATAGAATCGTAGGCCCTCATTTCATCGAAGGGTATCTTAATGGTAGGAAGTACACCACATTCCTGCAAGAAACATTAGGTCCGTTATTGGAAGAAATACCTTTAGAAACAAGAAACAGAATGTGGTATCGACACCATGGGTGCTCGGCACATTTATCGCTGATAGCTAGAAATGAATTGCAAAAGAGATTTCCAAATCGTTGGATTGGACACGGAGGAGCTGTATCGTGGCCGGCTCGCTCGCCAGACTTGACACCTCTGAACTTTTTCTCGTGGGGATACTTGAAAGATCTTGTTTATAAAGAACGTCCAACTACGCCGGATGATATGCGCGAGAGAATGCTTCGAGCCTGTGATTCGATAAGTGCCGGAGTGATAAGAAATTCTACACAATCCGTGATAAGGTGATTGCAATACTGCATTGATTCCAATGGCAATCACTTTGAACATCTACTGTGAATAAAGGTAATTTTACATAAAAATAAAGTTCATGTCACTTTTTGATCGTAAATCACCTTGAATGACTTTGACCCCTAAATGTTTTTTATGCAGTTTTCGATTCTCTACAAGATAGTTGAAAAAAAAATGTACCGTCCCATTTAACAAAGTGGAGGTGACCTTTACTGTGCGACAGCGCCTCCACTGAGATTTAAAAAAATGGTCGCATTTGATGACCCCTTTCGTACGGTACAACTTTCGTTTCAAACATTTTTTTGCGACGTCGATAATTACAGATATATTCAAGGTGGCAACGGTTAGTGCCTCGCCCTGTATATGTGGAATATTTACCGAAAGTCTCAAAGCGAAATTCGCAAAACTTCAAACGTTAGAGCCCGTCAACGCTGTGCCTCACCGTTCGAATTCGGAGTGGCGTGCAGGATTACTCATAAACTATTAAGCCGATCAAGTGGAAACTCGGTAGAAATATTTTTAATATTGCTATCTACTACTCGTCGAGAATTGTTTTTGAAAAATTTGATAGAAAAATACTTTTTAAATCTACATTTTACAGAAATTTTGCGTGATCTTGATTGTGCGTTGATCTTTTTTGTAAATGCATGCCATTCTTTTAACCCTTTAACGCATAGTGACATACTGGTATGTCACCTAGTTCCGCTCTGTTTTTCTTGAATAAAAAAAAGTTGCACTTAGTGGATGTTTATCATGACTGCAGTACAAAAAACACGTTTTTCAGACAATAAATGTAATTGTGCCTAATCGGGCAGGACAACCATACACAAAAAATTAATTCAGAGACGTTTTTGGGTCGCTGATTACGAATTCAAGTTTTCAAGTAAAGCCCTAACCCTGGGCCATATTACCATGCCTCGATGATAATAATTTCCCACGTTCATTGTTTCGTACATTTGTTCGCAGGGCATGTCGAAGCCAATCGTATTCGTGACGGGAAATGCCAAGAAACTGGAGGAAGTGATAGCGATATTGGGAAAAAAATTTCCCCGCGAATTGATAAGCAAAAAGATTGATTTACCGGAGTATCAGGGTGAAGCGGACGACATAAGCATAGCCAAGTGTCGGGCGGCTTACGAAATTGTGAAGGGTCCGGTGATAGTAGAGGACACGTGTTTGTGCTTCAACGCGATGAGTGGACTTCCGGGACCCTACGTAAAGTGGTTCCTCGATAAATTGGGACCGGAGGGTCTTCCCAAGATGCTCGCCTCTTGGGACGACAAGAGTGCCGAGGCCGTGTGCACTTTTGCATACGCGAGCGGCAATCCGGAGGAAACGGTTCTTCTCTTTCAAGGTCGCACGAGCGGTACTATCGTTGAGCCAAGAGGCCCGCGCGAGTTTGGCTGGGATCCGATATTTCTCCCGGACGGTTATACCGAGACTTACGCGCAGTTGCCGAAATCCGTGAAAAATCAAATATCACATCGTCAGCGAGCTTTGCAAAAAATGAAGGAGTTTTTTATCAAGGATACGCAGAACGACTGACTGATTATAATCGCAGTAGCACGAATAAACGTATAAGCAATACGTCATTGCCTTTCTCTCCTTATTTACTTTCGGAAATGCACCTTCCTCGATCTTATTTACCCCGCGAATAACGTCGATGGTTCAGGCGAAACGGGATATCGGCTGTTTTATTTTTGAATAAATTATTTCTATTATTGTCGTATCGCGCGAGGGTAAACATTTATCTCCCCTGTTTGATAGGTAACAAATTGTCCGGATCTCTCCCGGAGGGATGTCGCGCAATCATTGTTGACCGATGAAAGAGTCGAGGGGAGTTAAAAGAAGATTAGCTTGACATTCGGATTTTCGAAAAATAGACACACTGGCCGAGGATGAACGTAAAATTGTTTTCATTCCTCTCGAAGCGAATGTTTCTTTTTTTTTTCCTTCGAATGAGCAAAAAACCGAAGCGAACTAGGGTTCAATATTCCCAGCTTTGATAGATTCAATTATCAGTCCGAATGCACGCGATTCTAATATCGCTTCGGCTCTCGACGCACTTGACCGTGATCCAGGCGCGACTATCAACATCGCAATGCGCACACACAATAAACGCAATTATCCATAC
Source organism: Ophion costatus (assembly GCA_951751655.1). NCBI lineage: Eukaryota > Metazoa > Arthropoda > Insecta > Hymenoptera > Ichneumonidae > Ophion > Ophion costatus. Next base: position 3,040,672 of record OX632368.1, read on the forward strand.
AGGGTGTTCCGTTTATATTCATATTTATATAATATATTCTGTTTATATATTCATTTATATATTCATAAAATTTATATTTATATATTTATATATTCATAAAAATATATATTCATAAATATGTTTATATATATATAAACATATTTATATATATATAAACGTTTATATATTCATAAAAAAATAGATATTCATTTTTTTTTAAATTGAGTCAACTTCTCGTCACTTCGAGGATATCGATGCAACGAAAAACTGATCGATTTTTGTACTCCGAATTACTTTCGTTGTACACCCCGTATGTGTGTGGGGATAGTTTCCTCTGACGGGCAGGCGTATCTATAAATACATATTGCATAGTTAAACTAATTTCTGGCAATTGGCACGATTTCGAATGCAAAACGATGCGAGTTGAGCCCTTTTTTCCTCTTATCTATCGTACGCGGCATGTACGAGAGTAGCACACACTGTTCGGTCGTTGGTAATCGGATGACGTTGGCAATCGCAGACTGCGCAGTAACTCAGTACAAAGCAGGCGTACGGATCTTGTTCAGTTGTAGCTTCGATAGCTTTCTTCCTAGAAAGAATTAGTCACAGCGATACATCGTACAGCGGCAGAGAGAGAGAGAGAGAGAGAGAGAGAGAGAGAGAATGCATTTGACGATATCACGAGCGTAATTGTTAACGAGAACCAGGAAAATGCAATCTGCATTTTTGTCATCATTTTCCTCAAAGCATATATATATATATATATGTTTTTCGTAGGCGTTAGGCTACTGTGACGTGCCGAAAAACAGGGTTATTGAAAACAATTAATTTTAAAGGAATAAGATGAAAAATCATTTGGACATTTGCTTACGTGTACAGGTTTTGCACCAAATTTGATTTAACAATATTTATAATTAGAGAACTTATAAACAATCTCGTGAATGACCGTTGGACCTGAGGGGCTTGATGGTGTACTCGGTTTGGCCTTCCGGTTCATCCGAAAACGAAAAAAAACTCGTTTTTTTTTCTGAAAATAGATAATATTGACTAAGACTTGACCGAGAATTTTTTTGTTATCGTGCTTCAGTAATGGAAAATTAAAAAAAAAAAAATTTGTTCGACTTTTCGAGGAAAAATAACATTGGTGACTAATGAAAAAAAGAATGTTAAGAAAAAGATCGATGAGGGCTAAACTACTATGACACCGAAGGAGTGTACCAAATTTCGAGTCAATCCGTTCATTAGACGTCGAGAAAGCGTGTACACCGTCTCGAAAAAATGTCGTTTCAAGAAAAAAGAACGCGTTCAAGGGGCTATGCGTAGGTGTAAAAGACGAAAAAATCACGTTCTGTTTCAAACCCGATATATTTCGACGAGTAATATAGGATTTGACCGAAGGATTTTTTTTCCGGTTAATATTTTCGATTCGTTGAACAGAAAATGCCCATTTTTCGCAACAACTTACCTTATGGTGCCTTATTTCGTATTTTGAAAATTCTTCAATTAGTCACAGGATAAATATACTAACGAAATCTGTTTGATTTTTTAATATTAGATAACCCGGTTCAGTCGACCATTGCTCATCGCAAAAGACGTTTTCGAGAGATGCTTCTCGGACATCGATCGAAATCAATTATAATGAAATATTATGCGCAAAAAAATTACAAAGTGTTCTCCGGATGATATTTCTTTAAATACCAAATTTTTATATAAATTCATTATAGCGATACTCTATTTGAAAAAATCCCAAGAATCAGCTGTTTTCGACTGTGGTAATCATAAGTTTACCTTCAATCAGCGATTCCTGCACCATACACTGGGCCTTCCTCTTCAAATTTGCGTTGCCTCAAGTGACGAACGAGCGTACGGCTTTTTCACAGTAGCCCTTAAACTATGTTCTATTTCCCTGCGACGAGAAGCAACGAAGTCCATTGTCTGAAACGACGAGCAAAGAAAGCGGTAAACGAAAGGTTGTTGGCGAATTTCTCAGGGAAAGGGGTTAGATTTGTCGAATCGTGTGAACGTAGGGGCGAAACTATAAGCGGGGATAACAGAAAGAAAAAAAAAAACATTTTTTTCAGGGTCAGTGTACCGGTAATTTTAGCAAGCCTTGGCGCAGGCACCTTCAATGCCAGGGTTATCCAGTCCCTGTATCCCCCTGCGTGCAATGACATTTTATTTACTTCTTAACCCTTCTTCATCGGGGTTATCGTAGCTGGGCGTCTATATGCGGCGGCCGAGTGCACAACACGCGCTCTGGTACCAACACCCAAACACACATGCACAAACGCGCGCGACAAGTCGTCACGAAAGATGCGAGCGCGTTATAAAAGCCAGAGCTCGAGCTCCCGAGTGTACCAGTCATTCGCAATGGGTCTCGGGATCAATCTACTCACGGGTGAGTCTCTCCGTGCAATTTTCCTTCGCATTGTCCAGCGCGATTTCGTATAGCCATTCTATTTGTCTTTCCAGTGTGTCTGGCGTATTGCGCCGCTGCGAGCGCGCTGATCGGTAAATATAAATTTATATTTCCAAAGACTGCGAATGTCAGCGCGTAGTAGAATTCCTCGATTCTCATGAAGTATCGTTTGATTTTGTTTGGGTTCCATCAGCACCGTTCCCTCGTGACAAGATCAGCGAGTACAAGTACTACGGTGACGTGAAAGCCGGTATAATCGAGCCGGCTGCTTACGCCTCGCAATTCGCGTTGGAGGCACTTTTGCGTATCAAGCACGAGACGAGCGACGAGACATTGAAGAATGCGTATCAGCTTAGTCTGACGGATGTGAAGGCTGGTATGCACAACGGCGTTGCCGCCCATTACGAGCCGACGAAAGTCCTCAAGCCGATAGGCGAGAAAGCGAACGCGATCGAGAGGCCGTTCCTCATAATTTTCGACGAGATTGGCAAGGTGAGTTTTTCCTTCCGCCGTTTCGCAATCCCACGAGCCACTTTGGACAAATCCCCCCGCCGTGTAGTTGCAAGGTGTCAAGATATCCGAGGACGAGCCAGGATGGTCGAGAAACATGAAGATGGCGATGGCCTCGATGCTCCAATTGGACCTGGCAAATGTAAAGATGGAGAGGCCGCTCAAACCTCGCAGCTTCATCACAAAAGAGGTAGGTAACGACCGGCGGGAACATGGATCGTTCCCGAACGAGACATCCAATAAAAAAAATCCTCTCTATTGGCAAGAACTGAAATGTTCTCTTTGGTTGTTACCACCAGAACACGATACACGGTGATTGTTGGATCAGCTACGACGTACACGCCAAGAATCAATTCGATCCGAATCCGGATCAGCTCGTCGTCACGAAATTCTCCTCGCCTCAGAATTGTACGGGCTTCGTTATCAATACGTTCAACCACGTCGACAGGGAAGTCTGCCAGGCCGCGAAGGAGGTAACGTTCGGAGCTTCGCTGCGTAATTTCCTTCCGCATGCAAAGCCTGCTCTCGTCTTTCTTTCCGCAGGAATCTGTAAACGTGGCCAGTAGGAGGGTATTCGAGATTGAAAAGCGGCTCGGGGGCATAATTATTAAGAAGCTCGTCGCTCACGGCGGATCTAATTATTTCCCATGGAATTCAAGATCCGAGGCTCATTACGTACTCAACAAGTGAGTTTTATCCCCTCTAGTCCGGCTACACTCGTCAATGTCCAGCTTTATCTCATAATCGTGTACTTCAGTGCAACTTTTACCTTGGAACGCGAAATCCCAATCTCGGAGATGACTCTGCCAAGGATGAATTTCCGTGACGTGCCGATTACGCGAGATCTGAGTTACCGGAAGCCGACGACGAGGTACGCAACGGACGCGGCGATCGACGTCACGCAGGGAAGGCGCACCGTCGATCAGACGATTATCGTCCCCAAGTTGAAAAAGATGCTTAGCGAGGCTGCCGATTACATCGAGGAGAATCACTTGAAAGCTGCCGAGCCCGACTGGAAACACGGACAAACCATCAACAGAATTTTACTCACAATGAGCTACATGACCACCGGATCTCTTGAGCAGGTCTACAACGACTTTCAGGACTTAACAGCACCGAAGGACGTAACGATCAAGTGAGTCCATCAACGCGAACGTGATCACGCGGGCGTCGATGAGGTTTTTTTTTTGCAACTGATCGACGTTTCGTCTCTTGCAGAAACATCTTCTTGGACATGATAACCCAAGTGGGAACTCCGGCGAGCTGCCTCTTCACGCTGGGAGTGGTGCGCAAGCGAAAAGTGACGGCTCCCAAGGCTATCGCGATGTTGGTCAAGCTGCCTCTCAACGTGAGACTGCCGAGTTCCAGTCTACTCGTGCGAATGGAGGATCTCGCAAAGCTGGACACGACTGTGCCCAAGGAGGTACGCCAGGCCGCGATTCTCTGTTACTCCAGCATGATCCACGAGTTTGCAAAGCACACGGACAATCCGGATGAGAATGAGCACGTCGTCAAGTACACTCGGCAATTCTTCGACCTGCTCAACAGTACGTACAATTCCAAAGCAGTTGTTAGTTTATCGATTCGAGCCTCAATCTTACACGATCGTGACGATTTTTTTTTTCGTTTCGCAGGCGAGTCGAGCTACGAGATGAGAGTCGTTTACCTGATGGCCATGAGGAACATCGAATTCGGCAAGATTCACGAGCTCCTCGCGCCCGTCGTCAGCGGCGAAATGGAAATCTCGGAAAAACCGGTACACCTGCGTCTCCTCGCGATATGGGCGATCGAGAAATCGATCGCGCGTGATTACAATAGCGCGCACGATCTTCTTTGGCCGGTAATGGCCGATCTGTCGATTCCGGTCAAGCTTCGAATCGCCGCGTACGAGATTCTCATGCATCAGGCGCCCGCTATGTCCGACGTTTTGCACATGTATTGGTTCATGGTTTACGAGAAGAACGAGCATCTTTACAACTATCATCATACGACGTTGAAGGGCATCGCGAACTCGGTTGATCCTTGCAAGCTTCGTTTACGCGAGATGGCGAGAAAGATAATGCGCTACACGAGGGTACACGAGACGATACGTTACGCGATGGCCCACGCCCGCATCTACGATTTTAAGGAGGAGAGGTACAACTACGCGCAGAAGCTTCGCACGGGTATCGTACTAAACGAGTTTACGGGTGCCCCGGAAGTCGTGCTGCTCGAGCACGTCGTCACCGAGGCTCGAAGGCCATTCGAGCATATGGGCGTGAGTAATCCGTCACTTTCGTTTGCGCTGTACGATTCCTACTCAACACTATACGCGACCCTCTCTCTCTCTCATTGTAGATTCGCGCGCACGTCGAGGGCTCCGACGAGTTAGTATCGCTGATAAAGCGTGGCCAGGCCATGATGAGCGGCGGACTGACGGACTCGAGCGTTCTTGAGGTATTGCAGCAAGCACGAATGGACGTGCCGGCCAACCGGAAGATGCACGTCGACCTCGTGGTCATGCATCGCGGTAGGGTCGTACTGGCGAGTCACTACAACGAGCAAACCATCAAGAAGGTTTACAACGACGTTGAGCGTTTCGTGAAAGACGGCAAGGATGGTTTCGGCCTGAATCATCAGCAGGTAGGCTACAGTCAGCTGTACGAGAAGCAAGTGACGAGTGAGATGGGACTTCCGGTGGTGTTTGAGAATCGTGTGCCGATTCTCGCCTCTCTGCGGATCAATTATCGCGTTGAGCCTGGCACCGAGCCCCCGAAAATGACGTTCAAGATCGACGCCAGAGTGTGGCGTCACGGTGATTACTCCATTACGACTTACAATCCCCTGGCGGACGTTTGGCACTCGATACGTCGAGCAACAGCGGTCGATCTTAGCCTGCCGATTCACGCAATCGTCACCTACAATCATCAAAGCAACAGTATAAAAATAACACTGCCGAGGCAACCAGCGACTGCTTTGTCGATAGGCGGAGTCTTGTCGCACGCAAAGGACTGCGTGACCGTCAACGAGGACGACGCCGACGCTCTCAAAGAGTCCTGTCCCACGTGTGATACTCACGTGGTAGTCTCAAAGGGTCCGGATGCGAAGAAAAACTACGTGACGATCACCGACTCCAAAGACACGGGACTTCGATACACGACGGGGCTGTTCGACTGCGAAAACGGCGTCACACCGATCACCGTGAGGAAAGAGTGGTTCAGGGTGTTCACTTCCGAACGGAAAAACGACTGGTATGCTTTTTTTTTCGTCAGTGCCCATTTTACGAGGGTAACCAAGGATTCGAGTCGCAACGCGTGTTTTCGTTCCTTTTTGTGACAGGAACGACTGGATGGTCCACCGTGCAATGGCGATTGCACAGAAACTGCAAAACACCCTCATCTCACCGGATATGGGAAGTTGCGGTGGTCTCATCAAGTTCCAGCCTAGCGTCGTTCATTCCACCTCGCAGGTGAGCTCCTTCGAGATTGCCAATAGACGTTCACGTGCCCCGCGACTGCAATGTATATGAATATTGATTAAAATGGCTCTCGATCGGATACAAGGTGGACATCAGTTTGCACGGTAGCTACGAGGACGTTGACCACAAGTATACCTCGTGGCATCAGTATCCCAGCGAGAAGTACAACATCAAGGGCACGATGGACGTGACAGCGGCAGCGACCGAGGTGCCGCTGCGCTCGTGGGACCTCAACGTCAACGTCGACGTTAGACAGGGTCACCTTATGAACAAAGTGAAGATTCTCCTCACGCGCAAGACCCCCGGAGAGACCAATTTCAAGGTAAACCTCGATCGAGGCTCCGTTCCGTTCGTGTCCTTGTTCCTTGTTTGCTCCTCGTGACCAGTTGATCTCTCCTCGTGTGCGTTCGACCTGGCGCTGTGCGCGCTTCCACTTTCATAACGTCATTACCACTGTCATATTGTGCAGGGCAGCAAGAACGTGAGCGTCGAAAGCCCTCGAAACGAACACGATGGTTTCCTAGGTAGCCTCTTCCAAATAGTTGTCCAGAAGTTGTCTAAATAGTCTAAAAGTTGGCAAATGTTCGCTTGGAAATTACCTATAAGTTATCACGTGTCCGACGCGTGACAGTTATCTGTCTGGTGGTCAACTCGAAGATAACCTTAGGACCGACATTTCGTACACTTTTAGCCGACTTTTCGAAAATTGCTACTTGGTTAATCAGTTGTTTTTGGAAATTTATAAAAAATGGCGGCAATAGCGTCTCGCACACTGTATGCAGTCAATTTGGTGGGCCCCTGTTTCTTATAGAGCATATAGCCTCTTTAACATAGTTCTGGATCCAAGTTGGGGAATTCCTTTCAAGGAAGATAACTAAAAGTTTCCATTTCATCTCTTCGTCACTACTATTTTTCATTAGACCGTAAATGATCAGTTTCATTGTTAATTACATCAAACAAACTCGTCCATCATTCGAAGACCACCAAAAGCCTCTGTTAGGTCTGCCATCTCGATACTTGTACTGCCAACCCGAACGATTTGAGTTACGAATATCGAACGCACCTCTCGTGTCTCGCAGATTTGCATCGACGCGCAAAAGGAATACACGGCCCCGCCGTCGGACCCCTTGAAGCTCGGCGTCACGAGGGAAGAGAGCAACACGAAAGTGACGATCGCAGCGGAAGAAACCAACGAGGAAGCGTGTCCGCGTGAAGGCATGTTCGCCGTGATAAAGGTCAAGGGCGAGCTCTCGGACGAGCAGAAGGAAAAGTTCAACAACGAGATCGCCACGAGCGCTTGTGCCGCAGATGCGAGGAATCCACTCTACGCGAATCCAAAGAAGATCCTGCCAAAGACACTGAGCTGTCTCGAGGACGCGATCCGCTACACGACTCTCAGAAAGTACACGATAAACGTGAACCACGAGAAGGTGCGCGGCCAACTTCGATCGGACTATTCTCTCGCGATTCGGCACCCCAAGGGCGGACGATACCGTATCCGTGTTGTCGTTTCAGGTTCTACCGGAAGTCACATCCAAGATTCACTACCTCGCGGATGTCGCGCGCACAAGCCTTGCGCCAAATCTAGAGTACACGATGACCCACGTTGAGCCCGAAACCGCGCGGATAATCGTCCAGTATCCGGTGGAGAAGGAGCAGCTTGATGTTTCATTGGCCACACCCGAACGCAGCTACGATCTCCTCGAAGTCGACCTCAAGACCCGTCGTTTCGAAGGTTTCGGGCCTGTCCGCAAGCCAGTCTGGTATTTGCCGCTGGACAACACGCGTTTCGGCATTCCCGCGCTCTACAGATACGCCCACGAGTCGACGAGTGAGTTCAACCGAGAGATCATTGGCTTGGATCCTTTTGTTCGGCTGACCCTCCAGTCATCTTTTTTGCCGCAGAACTCTGCTCGATCTATACGGAGACGGTACTGACCGGTGACGGCAAGAGCCTTCCCTTCCACCTGACCGACCATTGGACCCTCGTTTCCGGTGATCATCTGCACCAACGTTTCGCCATCTTCGCCAAGACAGCGGGCGCCGGTATGGCCGTCAAGCTCTACGTCGAGGATCACGCCGTCGAAGTTTCACCGGACCCAACGAGCGGAAACGCGCGTCTCACGATCGACGGCAATCTCACGGAAAACTTGAAGAACGGCCTCGCTGTTCCGTCCGATACCAAAAACTGGCTCGTCAAGTGAGAATCTTTTACAACGACCAAAGGCATTTTCGAGAATCGCTGCTGACTGCGCCGTTGTCTTTTCCATTTGTTCACAGGGTAACGATGAACAACGACCACGTGATCGTGCAAGCAAGGGAAATTCCGATAACGGCGGTTTACGCAACTAATCACGTGGCCCTCGCCATCGACGCGCATCTCCAGGGCAAAGTGAGCGGTTTGTGCGGACATCTCGACGGTACTTACGTCGAAGGCATAACGAAATCCTACAGAATAGACATGGCGACGCCTTAAAAAGAATTTTAATAAAATAAAGACAAGTTCGAGCATGCCAGTATCGTAGTGCACACACACATATTGCAGGATGTAAAAAAGGTACAAAGGGAACTGAACCGTACGCCAAACAAGTTAATCGCTCTCAAGTTCGTTGAGATCCGCGCAATCTGTCCTACAAAATAAAACCAAAGACTCCCACAATCTCACGAAATAAATGTAACTGCCCTCAACGAGACGATTCCGTCGGTTTATTCAGCCTCCTCCCGCTCAGCTTTAACTCAATGTGCTGTCGTCGTTTGATCGAGGCAGAGAGCCGAAAAAAGGCATCGCGAACTGTTCCGCGAGCCGACAAGGAAAATGCTTTGCCTGCGATAACGAACAGACGCACGACTTCCGCATCGAATAAAATTGTGTCACGAGACGGAAGATGAAAGGCTTCCTGACGTACAAATATTATCAATTATTCGCGGCAACATTTACGGGCGGGCGTTTGAATATATCGCGCCAGTACGACACTTCGAGCGGGAAACTGAATAGAAAAAGAAAAAAAATGCCATAAATGCCTTCCGCTATTGTGCTCGCTCTCTCTCTCTCTCTCTCTCTCTCCGTCTCTCTCATTATTTGTTTCTCCGTCCGTCTTGCTTTTTTCTGTCCCTTCTCAATTGGAACGTGCGCGATCTACTGCTGAAGGTTGAGGAGTACGCTTTGATTGGCGGGCAGATAAGCAACGTTTCTCGAGCGCGACAATTGATACGCTATATCCTCGGCAGCCTCGATTCTCCTCAGCTCGACGAGACCGTCTCCCGCGTCACCGAGAGATTTTGCCAGCAAACTGGCCGCCTGGGCGTCACCCTCCGCGCTGATTATCGCTGCCTTCTTCTGTTGCTCCGCTCGCTCTACCAGGAAACGCGCCTTTTCCGCGTCCTGCTGCGCCACCTGCTTCAACTCGATCGCCTGGCTGAACTCTTTGCCGAACGTCAAGTGCGTCTTTGGGAAAAACGCGCGAGAGGCGTAATCAAAATTATAAGAAATCTCCAAGTCGGCAGAGCAGCTTGGGAAGTTTTTTTTACTCACGATGGATATATCGTCGAGAATGACGCCAAATTGTGAGGCACGCTCGGTCAAATCCTCGCGCACTTTCTGCGAGACCATTTCGCGCTGGGTAATAAGCTCGCCAGCGTCAAATTGCGCCACCACCGCTTTCAGCACTTCCGTCGTGATGGACGGCAGTACCCTCTCGTCGTAATCGACCCCGAGAATCGTGTAAATTCGCGGCAATGAATCAGGCGTCGGTCTGAACAATATACGCAGCGTTATGTTGACGTTCTGGAGATCCTTGCTGCCCGTTATGACGGGAACGTTTCTCGGCCTGGAGCGTATGTCGAAGATGATGGGCTTCTGGATCCAGGGTATGAAGAAGTGCGTGCCCTCGCCTACCACCGCGTTCTTCACGCCGGCGAATCTGTCAAAGATCACCGCTCGGTGGCCTCCGTCGACTGAGGAGAACAATTAGGCCAGTCGTTGAGAGAGAGAGAGAGAGAAATTTTTTATTTCGTTACAACTAGCTTTTCTTAGCGACTGCTGGATTTTATCTTTAGAAATCCAAAGAAACTCAAACTTTGACCTCATTAGGACACACTTTACTGATTTCATCAGTCAGAACTAGTCTTTCCTAGTGAAAACTAGAAAGACAACCAATCCAAACTTTGACCTCATACGGAAACAATTTTTATTTATTTATTACTAGTTATGTACTATTTTTTGCTAGTGAAGACTAGAACTTGTGTTTAAAAACCTAAACGAAGAAGAACTAAAGAACAAGAAACTAAAATTTCCTAGTGACAACTAGAATTTATTTTTTTAAAGTGAAACCCAAAGTTTAACTACACGCGATAACAGTTTTACCTGACGCATTGCGTTCGACTAGTTTCACATAGTGAAAATCAGGATTTATTTTTAGAAAGGTAAACATACTTTGACCTCATTCCAAAACACTTTTAACTGATTTATCTAGTAAGTAGAACTTATTTTTTAAATCCCAAACAAACCAAGACTTCGACCTCATCCGGACAGTTTAAACTGATTCGTTTAGTTGGAACTAGTTTTTTCTAGTGAAAACTAGAATTTATTTTGAGAAGCTAAAACAAACAAACTTTGACCTCATATGAAAACACTTTTCACTGATTGACATCGTTAGTACTACTTTTTCCTAGTAAAAACTAGGATGTAGTTTTCAAAACCCAAACTTTGATCACATTTGGAAGCATTCAACCGATTCGTTTAGCAAGAACTGGTTTTTCCTCGTGAAAAGCAGAATTTATGTTTAAGATTGAAATCAACTCAAACTTGGACCCCATCTGGAAACAGTATTGGTCAATTCATTTTGTTAGAACTTGCTTTTGTTAGTGAAAACTGCGATTTATTTTTAGAAACCCAAACAGGTTTAACTTATCGATTTGGTTAGAACTGCTTTTTTCTAGCGCAAGTTAGAACTTGTGTTTAGAAACAGAAACAACCTCAACTTTGACCTCATTCCCAAGCAGCTCTTCGAGTCCAGCTTACTCACCATTGTACAAAGCGGAGTTGATGACGCTACCGGTGAGAGCCACGCCGAGACCCAACTGGCCCATTCTATTGAAGAAGTTGGACGCCATTTTTTCCTAGTGGGAGGACAAAAAAATGAAATTCAATTGTAGCTCGGCAAATGTTTGTGATGATAATTTAATAAACCTCTGCTCGTTGTACCGGTACCTGTTACGTAAAAAAAAGCCGCACTATTGCTGGCGGAGTGCGACCTAACCTAAAAACGGTAATCGCGCGATACCTCGAGAGATGATGCAAGATCGCGAGGGATCTTGTAATTTCGAAAAAAGTATGAGAATAACGGCACGATGGCCATTTTTACCGATCAACTATTCTTTTTGTATAGTTTTTTTGCACTGTTTTCAACAATCGAACGTTGCCCGTAATTTTTTGTCTGGGTATCCAGGCAACACGAGGACCATTGTTCGATCGTGCCGTTCGCAGGAAAATAAACATGTTTGACTTACCTGAATTTGTCGCGTTTCGCAGATTCAACTTTTGTTACAAATTTAAATAAAAATGGAATTTTCAGCCCTCGTGCAAAGTCTATCACGCAACGAGGGGGAATACGGTGTGCTCTGCCGGCCGGAGAGGAGCGATCGATGCGCTGCCCGCCCAAAGCCGGCGATTACGTAAAGCATCGTGTGCTCGTAATACAAAAGCATTATTTCGCTTGAGCGATAAATCACGACTATTGTAAGTTAAACACGACCGATACGCGAGATCGCCCACCGCAATCGTAATAAAAAAAATCGTGCAGAATCATGAAGAATCTAGGAATTAATAAGACGAAAGAAAAAAAAAATCCGCCCCCGGGTGGGCTCGAACCACCAACCTTTCGGTTAACAGCCGAACGCGCTAGCCAATTGCGCCACGGAGGCGACTGTGTCATCGAAGTTAATGTAAACGGTCGTAAGCCAGTGTCCTGCTTTATGACGTCCAAAAGAAGCTTTCTTTTGAAAAAAATTTTTAGAAAGGAAAAAAACAAGTGGGCCCAGTGAACTTTGCAGTAAATTTTTATATGTATGTGACCGTACTAAAAAAATGTGTTCAACATGAAACAATAAAGTACTGCAGATTCATCAGCTTATTCCGTGAGCGATTTGTCACTGCAGTGTCCGATCGGCGGGCAATATGTAGCTCGTAATTTTTTACTGAAACAAGAAAACCAAAAAAAAAATCTATTGTCATATATTTTTCTTCCGGGTGAACTAAGAAAAAGCAGAGAAAATCGTGAAACTACAACTTTTTCAGGCTTGACAAAACAATGTGTTTTAAAATAATTTAATAAAACGCCAGCGCGCTATAAAAGTTGTTCAAAAATATTTTTTAACGATCCTTTTAGTTCACTTACAATTAGAAGGAAATGTAATACTGAAGAGAACAAAAATTGTTTCGATTTGATCGGTCGTTTAGTTTTTTTTTGCTATCACGCCCGCCAATTTGTAAAAATCATGAAAATGAAAACTGCAGAAAAGCACTTCAAAGCTTTCAACTGGAAAAAATATACATTTTTGGTTACTTACACTAATGATCTGCTAATCAGCTATTCCCGGACCACATAGTCGACCTTCTGATTCCTCAAAGAACGCCACTACTAGGAACTCTAAGCATTCTTTTGAAAGACATTTGAACTTTTTTCAAATATAAAATCGGAGTAGAAGATTGAGCGGTGAAGCGTAGAGGAACCCTCCTCTGCTTTCGGCTTTGTATCTTCGTATTTCCTTAAAATTGGCCTTTGTAACTTTGTAAATACATTCTTGGATAGTTTATCTATCGATGTAAGCAATAAAATAAAAACGATTTTCCGAACTTTCCAAAGCAAGACAGTGACTTAAGCTGTTATGGCTCATTTTTACAAGCTTTTATTCAACTTGACTTGCTGTGAGATGCAAAACGGCAAAATGGACATTTCACCCACTTCCTGACTACTAAAAGTTCTGAAATTTTTCGAACATGCATCGAATAGGTGACAGTGCATGAATAAACTTTGTAAAAGAACATTTATTCAATGTACTGAAAAATAGAAAATAATTTTGTTACCAAGTCAATAATTTTGTTGTAATTTTGTTACCAAGAAAATAGTTTTGTTACCAAGTCAATAATTTTGTTACCAAGATATGTGACTATGGATAAAAGCCTGCGGCGCTCAAAATTTAGACATATAATCTTTAATTTACATAAATCCGCTAACACATAAACTGTATTTAATTTGCTGTAAAACAACCTTAGATTTCTTAAATAAAAATCCTGAAACTCAGTACAAAGGTGTGATAATAATTTCTCCAATTACTGTTGTGCCAAATTGAATACGGTTAATGAAACTGAATTGATCAAATTTATTAAACATTTAAAAAGTTGAGCGCCGCCAGCATTTATTCATCGTCCCATATACGTGATTTGGTAAGAAAAATTCTTTCCTACTTTTCAGTAGATTAAGGGGGGATTGTCTTTTTTTTTCGCAAAATTTACCGCTTTTTGGGAATTTTTTTGTGAAGAAAGTATACAACGGAAAACTTGTGAAACTTGGCATATAGTTTTATTGATCTGTTTACTACATACAAAAAAATTTTTAAACAATTTCATCAAAAAATCCGCCTCCCACTCCCCTCGACGCGCGATGGTCCTTTTTTGATGGTGTGCACGATTTCTCAAAAACTATTCAACCGATTGCCTTCAAATTTGGACAGAATGCTCAGCTGACATCCTTTTATCGTTTGATAAAGCAAAAAAGCAATACGTTTAATAGTTTTTTTATTTATAACAAAAAATCGATCAATTTTTTTCGAAAAATCGATACTTCAAGTTCAAAACGTCACCAAATCGTCAATTTTTTTTTTTTGCCCTTCATCGAACGATAGCTATATGTGTCTAAAGTAAAATGCTTTTTGGGTTTTTGTTGCAAGATGAACGTGAAGGCTGTAATCGTGCACACCATCAAAAAATGACCATCGCGCGTCGAGGAGGGTGGGAGGCGGATTTTTTGGTGAAATGGTTTAAACATTTTTTTGTATGTAGTAGACAGATCAATAAAACTATATGCCAAGTTTCACAAGTTTTCCGTTGTATACTTTCTTCACAAAAAAATTCCCAAAAAGCGGTAAATTTTGCGAAAAAAAGACAATCCCCCCTTAAATAGATAGCTTGTTAAAAAAAATTTACATATAAATCTTACGGATAAAATAAAAAAATGCGTGATAATGGAGATTAAAGCGAGGGAAAGGGAAAGAGTGCGAGAAAAGTCGATATCGAGCCCCGATAAGGATTGATAGCCGATCTTGCAACGGCCCATCGCCACTACAGTCGCAAACTACAGAGCTACAAAGTCACATTGACTCTCGGACACCCCAACGCGCAAAGATCTGAATTTGAATCCTACGCTCAGATTACAAAAAAAAAAAAAAAATGGCCGAAAAAGCCACCGTCGATGTAAAATTGTCTTACGCATTGGTGAGATTTTTCTATTCTCGTGCGCTACTCTTTCCGCGAGCTTTTTTCATGACTTCCGGTAAATTTTAACGTTGCGTCGTAAAGGGCGATTACATCTGGATAAAAAGTACGACCAGCGGAGAATTCGTCGTCCCCCTGGGTGGTAAAATCGTCGCTAAAGATAGGAAAGGAACGAGAGTTCGTTACGACGATGGGCAGGTGAGGAATGCGACGAATAAATGGCAAAAGAAACATCGGCAATTTTAACGTAGACGTTGCATCGGTTTCGCTTGAAATCCATTGGAAATATGGAGTACCATAATCTTATCGCTACATCTGCTTGAGTCATCCCGCTTCGTGTGTATCTGTGTGTGCAGTAAAAGAAAAGTCCATGGTATTTACAAAAAAACGCACATGGTAAAAGAGGGGATAATAAAATTGGCTATAGTTTATTGACACCGCAATCATAATATGGTTACCACAGCTACAAGCGAAAAGTATAATTTGAAATGTGATTTGGGTGGCGTGTTTGACGATCTATTATCCCCGAAATAATGATTAACTATTGTAAAAAGTTTAACAATATGGATATCCTTTATTCAGTGATATCAGGTAATGACCGCACAAATGCTAATATTGTATAGTGTACGTTAGGTCTGTTCCGTCGAACCTCGCTATTCTTCTCGAGACAGCGCAAAAGCCAGACTGTACATACACCCACCTACAATCTTCAGGTCCGAGCAATCTTTACTACACAATCTCGCTACAGCTTCACACGTCGAGCTTTTCTTTTCGTGAAAGGATCTATCACCTCATCAAAGTTCGTCTCGTAGGGAGTTTCGTTTTCGATAGCTAGGATGGCGAGGCCAGCAAAACTCACTTTCACTAAAGCGCCCCAGATCCTAGGCTCTCTGGTGAAACAAGTTCTTTTTCAAATACATGAATTTGGCGCCCCCTTAAATTGCCACCCGGGTGGCAATTTAATACCGTACAAATCACTATTATGTGTCACGAAACTATTGCGATACGCCAAAATCCGTCCGAGCAGTAAAGAGTTAGGAACGAAGAGATCTACAGACGGCAGGTAGCAGCTACTCGGCAGTACAGTCGGAATTATTTTTGGCTGTTATGCCATATTTGCCATCAAGATGGCACACGCACTCGGGCGCCTAGTGACAACGCGTGAAGTATGGGCGGAAGATAGGCTGGTAGTTTGTACGTTCCATGTGTTCCATGTGTTTCAAATTCCATGTGTAGGTCAAATATTCGCTTGGAAGTAAATCATCACATGAGGTAAGGGAATGACGAGTTGTCATAAAACATGATCGATGCAAAACTCTCAGTTGCGTATTTCATTTTAGATTTATAAAATATTCTATACGTTCAATGGACGGGCTTTGATGCCTTGAACCAACACTTGAATAACACACCAAACATGCATATACAAGGTCGTATCCAATAATATGGCACAACTCGCTATAAACATCGTCGCAAATCGTACGCAACAGTTTTGATCAATGTACACATGTTTCAGTCCAGTTTACTATTAGGATCTTGGGGAAGTAAATTTTCGATAGCGTCAGAGAATATCCATTTAATGAAAAGCTACTATATGAAGTAGCATTGAACAATAAACTTTGGCGGGTAAGATTGCTGGTTGCAGTTAACATGTGAGCAAAATTTATGCAACTGCTAATTATCAACCTGCAGTACTATACTTCAAAGACGTTGCCATAGCTAATAGGGCCCGGGGGGGGGGGGGGGTCAATATGGGGGCTGGAGGGTGGGGGAAGAAGGAATTTTAGATATTTTAGACCCTTATAGATGTTTTTTCGAATCTGTAGGGGGGGGGGGGCAGTTTCCCCTACCCCTCTTGGCGACGCCCTTGCTATACTTTCCGCAGTAACTTTGACTATAAAATATTGTTGTCCCCTCGTAGAAATACCACGTATAGTTGAAATATGGTTGAAAACATCATAGATTATTCTCAGTGTACGTTTTTCACCGTCCTATATTATTCGCCGAAGTCACTTTTCATTTTTTGTCCCGAGACGATTTAAAAAATGGCTACTCGCAGGAGGAAACAATCGCCGAGCATCGGATCATAAAGACGATGCATCCCACGTCGGTGAGCTGCGTCGAGGATATGATAAGGCTCGGGGATTTGCAGGAATACGCGATACTGAGGAATTTACACGCGCGATACATGGAAAATCTCGTCTACGTGAGTTCACGCGGGAAATCGAGCGATATTATTGACGATAATGATGCAAGGGAGTTTTGATATGACGGTATTTTTTTTTTTTTAAAGACGTATACGGGAACAATGCTCATCGCGATAAATCCTTATCGCGTTCTCGACATTTATACGGCCAAGGAGATCGCTACATACAGGGGCAAAAAGTTGGGCGATGGACCACCCCACATATTCGCCATCGGCGATAATTGTTACGCTGAGATGAAGCGTTCATCTGCCGATCAATGTATAGTCATCAGGTATATGTCAGTGAAATAAAAAGCACTTACTTCGATAGTAATAACTACGATTGTTGTCGTTTTCTCGGATGGATTAAAAAAAAGCGGCGAAAGCGGCGCCGGCAAGACCGAGAGTACCAAATTGATTTTGCAATACATCGCTGCGACAAGTGGGGAGCATTCGTGGATAGAGCAACAAATATTGGAGGCCAATCCAATCCTCGAAGGTTCGTTGGAATCGGGGCATATCGATCGTTCAAGGCTTAGGAGATTTTAAGGTTTAAGGATAAAAAAGAAATAAAAACTATCGTTAGTAACCATTTTTTTAGTCTATTTATTGATGTTTCAAGAACTTACAAAATTTACGTGCAACAAAAATTGAAAAAGCAATGGGCCTCTAAATACGGCGTAAAAGAAAAAGAGTCAAGGTCCTTGACGTAATTCCGAAGCTCCCATTCATCTGAAACGGAAATAAAACCAATGTTCTTGATCAATGAGAACATCATTACGGCAAGTACCAGAGAGAGAAAAAAATCGTTCAATGGTGACTGTCAGAAAAAGGCAAATTTTTCACCCTATTTTTTCAAAGTTTATATTTTTTTGAAATAGCAATAGTAATAATTGCGCAATGCGTGGGTAGGGACGATATAGGGGTATATACTGAAGGTCCATACTAAATGGATCTTTTAATCCATCGAAATAGCTCAACATTTTGTGTCAATCGGCTTGAAAAAAGTAATTTTGAAAAAAAAAAGCATTCAAAGTTTTGAGCGCAATTTCAGACAACCGCAACAATCTATGTGATCAAATGGTATGTTATACTCGCGTGATTTCAATCGGCCATACTTACCATGTAAATTATGCCTTCCCCGACTTCGAAATGATGATTTTCTGAAGCTCGTTCTTCACTGCGAGCGTTTCTAGCTTCCTGTAGAAGGTTTTGAAGTTCGTAGCTATTCTAGTCCCGTTTGTTGGCGTAAATATTGGGAATTTCAAAATTTCCTTTTGAGGACATATTCATAAGAGTTCAGACTTTAAGGAAATTCCTAAGAAAATAGATTAATTCAAACTTCTAGACTTGAATACAGCCTGAAACGTAATTATTTTTTCAACCATTACAAATCAGCTTTTGGCAACGCGAAAACAATTCGAAACGACAACTCATCGAGATTCGGTAAATACATCGACGTGAATTTCAACAAAAACGGCCTAATCGAGGGTGCGAGAATCGAGCAATACTTGCTGGAGAAGTGTCGTTTGGTTTCCCAATCGAAGGAAGAGCGAAACTATCACATTTTTTACTCCATGCTTCTGGGACTCTCGAAGGACGAGAGGAAGAGATTGTCGCTGGAGCCGGACGCAACGTACAACTATCTGAACGGGGTGATCGAAATAGATTCTCTTATGTTTTTATGGCTGCGACAAAGAGCCGTCGAATCAAATATATTTATGCAATTGAAGAACGGCGAGTGTAAAAGGAGAAACGACGTGAAGGAATTCGCGGACGTCCGAGCCGCGATGAAAGTTCTCAACTTCAGCGAGGACGAATTTTGGAGCATCATGAAGCTGTTGGCGGCGATACTGCACGTTGGCAATTTGACCTACCGACCGGTCGTTCACGGTGAGCCGGAAACTTCCGGAATCTCTTCTCTCAATTTTACCGCAATCGGCGAATGACGTTTTTTCGCACAGCCAACATGGACGCCTGTGAGCTAAAGGAGGAAGGCCACGCGAGAGCGGTCTCGGAACTTTTGGCCGTCCAAGTTCGCGCGCTCAAAGAAGCCCTCACGAGAAAGACAATCTTTGCGCAAGGAGATCGCGTGGTACGTGCGATTGCCTGTCGAATAATAATAAATCTCCGAGTGAACGACGTAATTGTTGTTGTTGTTGTTGTTATTCGCAAAGGTAAGAAACTTGTCAAAGGAGCAAGCCTACGAGGCGAGGGACGCGTTCGTGAAAGCAATTTACGGGTGTCTCTTCGTCATGATAGTCGACAGGATAAATCGAACGATATACAAGCCGCGCGACAGAAAGGAGACTCGTATAGGGGTCCTCGACATATTCGGCTTCGAAAATTTTCAGACCAACAGCTTCGAACAATTGTGCATCAATTACGCGAACGAGCATCTCCAACAATTCTTCGTCAAGCACATATTCAAGATGGAGCAGGAGACTTACAGTTCCGAAGGTATCGATTGGAAGCACATAGACTTTGTCGACAACCAGGCCGTTTTGGACTTGATCGGGGCTAGACCGGTCAACGTGATGGCGCTCATCGACGAGGAGAGCAAATTTCCCAAGGTCCAGGCAAATCCGAAAGACAATTTAAGGGGGGATTGTCTTCTTTTTTCGCAAAATTTACCGCTTTTTGGGAATTTTTTTTGCGAAGAAAGTATACAACGGAAAACTTGCGAAACTTGGCATATAGTTTTATCGATCTGTTTACTACATACAAAAAAATTTTTAAACAATTTCATCAAAAAATCCGCCTCCCAACCCCCTCGACGCGCGATGGTCCTTTTTTGATGGTGTGCACGATTTCTCAAAAACTATTCAACCGATTGCCTTCAAATTTGGACAGAATGCTCAGCTGACATCCTTTTATCGTTTGATAAAGCAAAAAAGCAATACGTTTAATAGTTTTTTTATTTATAACAAAAAATCGATCAATTTTTTTCGAAAAATCGATACTTCAAGTTCAAAACGTCACCAAATCGTCAATTTTTCTTATTTATTTTTTCCCCTTCATCGAACGATAGCTATATGTGTCTAAAGTAAAATGCTTTTTGGGTTTTTGTTGCAAGATGAACGCGAAGGCTGTAATCGTGCACACCATAAAAAAAGGACCATCGCGCGTCGAGGGGGGTGGGAGGCGGATTTTTTGATGAAATTGTTTAAAAATTTTTTTGTATGTAGTAAACAGATCAATAAAACTATATGCCAAGTTTCACAAGTTTTCCGCTGTATACTTTCTTCACAAAAAAATTCCCAAAAAGCGGTAAATTTTGCGAATAAAAAAAGACAATCCCCCCTTAAAAATCAATAATTATTTGATATTCCAGAAGCAAAGAAAATAACGAGTCGAAAAGATACATCTTTTCAGGGAACGGACGAGACTCTGCTGGCGAAGGTCAATCAGATGCACGGTGGGCATGCGAATTACGTCAGGCCGAGGTCCGATCTCGTGAAGGCTTTCGGCGTGAAGCACTTTGCCGGCACCGTGAACTACGAGATCCATGGCTTTTTGGACAAGAATCGCGACACTTTTTCGGCCGACCTGAGACAGCTGATAGCGACGTCGTCTAACGATTTTCTCAAGTCGATATTCACCGAGGATCTCGCGACTGTAATCGAGGGAAAAAAAAGATCTGCCACGCTGTCCTCGGAATTTCGGGGCTCTCTCGATCTGCTCATGAAAACGCTCGAGAGCTGCAACCCTTTTTTCGTCAGGTGCATCAAGCCGAACGAGGAGCAAAAGGCCGCGGTAACTTCGAAAAAAAAAAAAAAAAAAAAAAAAAAAAACATATTTTGCGTCCACCGAGCTCGGTGCATTCTGAATATCGCGTGATTTTTTTTTTTCCGTAAAGTGTTTCGATCGCGCGCTATGCTGTCGCCAGCTGAGATACTCGGGAATGATGGAAACGGCGCGTATACGTCGCGCCGGTTATCCCATTCGACACGAGTACGACGCGTTCGTCGATCGTTTTCGCTTTTTGGCCAGGGGCATTTTCACCGGTGGCAAAACCTCGTCGCGTCTCGTCGCGGAAAATATATGCGCGAACGTGCTTGGCAAACGCGATTTGGATTATCAGCTGGGCCATACGAGAATATTCATCAAGGAGGAGCCTGATCGTATTTTGGAGAGCGAGAGGAGTCGCGTTCTCGCTCACGGTGTATTGACCATTCAGAGACACGTCAGAGGCTGGATCGCTCGAAGAAGGTACATTTTTTGAAGGATATTACCCGAATTTTCTTTTCTTTTTTGCTTTTGCGCCAAGAGCCATCTCGTGGCCGTTAAGACTTCCACAATTTCAGATATTCGAGGATGAAAAAATCGGCGATAATCATACAAAAGACTTGGCGCGGACAGGGGCCGAGGAAGCGATACGGGAAGATGCTACGCGGTTACACGAGGCTCCAGGCTTGCGCTCGTTCCCGAGCCCTCACACGGGACTATCAGAGAAAACGAAGAACAATAAGGGCCCTCCAGGTTACGATAGCGTCCGCTCTTCGTCAAAGACATACAAGCGTTTCTTTCGT
Organism: Ophion costatus; assembly: GCA_951751655.1. Taxonomy (NCBI): domain Eukaryota; kingdom Metazoa; phylum Arthropoda; class Insecta; order Hymenoptera; family Ichneumonidae; genus Ophion; species Ophion costatus. Next base: position 3,062,242 of record OX632368.1, read on the forward strand.
TCTTTTTCTTCTTTTTTCTTTCGAAACTACACGCTCTTTTAACGATAGCAATCGCGAAGGTCTTATCTGAGCGAAAAAAAATCACACAGAGTATCGCGCCTTGTCGTTATGTACGTTTGCACGTAATCAAGCCCGACTAGAAATTTTGATCCGGCTGCTTGAATACTGACCAGACCCCTATCAGGCTGCAATCCGGAATGCCGTAGTAGGACACGCCCGATCCGGGCGGGATCCGGTACGGATCCGGCGTCCCTTGACACGGCCTGCATGGCCTGCGCGGCAGATGGCGCCAGGTGGCGCCATGGTACGGCACGCCGGATCCGTGCCGGATTCGCACACGATTTTATACCCGTTACTGTGGCCTAACGCCTTAAATTCATCGTTTGTTTTTTTATCATTTTAGGCATTGATACGGGCGCCGGATCAGGGCCTGAAAAGGCCCACTGATCAGGGCCGGATCAGGGCCTGAAAAGGCCTACTGATCAGGGCCGGATCAGGGCCTGAAAAGGCCTACCGATCAGGGCCGTGTCCGGTATCCGGTTCCGGGCCGGATGCGGAAAAGCGTTTCACGCCTGTTACGGCCCTGATCCGGCAGCATGTTCAGTGCCGCGGTACGGGATACGGCATGCCGGATCCATGCTTGTTCCGGCCCGTAGCAAAATTTCTAGTCGGGAGGTTGAGTAAAGTAAGAATGCGCGTATTGCAGGCTGCCGCGCGGGGTTATCTGGTTCGCAAGCTGTTCAAGAAAAAGATCGAGGTAAAATCCATTGGCTTCGAATGATACCTCGTCGTTCTGCGGTTGTCCAACTCTGGCGATCATTCTTTGCTCGCAGTGGCGTGACATGAGGCTGCGGGAACTCGAGAATCTTCGAGCGAAAGAGGAGGAGAGCATGAGGAAGGAGGGCACCGACGATTGGAGAGACATCTCTACGAGAAACTTCGAAGACAGAGTCAGGGAGTTAAAAAGTCTCGTCGTCAATTACGATGGTACGGATCGAGAGATTCAACGACCGAGCCGAGCATCCGAGAGCAACATAGACGTCATGTTTGAATTTTTGGAGAACGAGCCCAAAACTCCCATAGCCAAGGAACTTCCTGGCGATCTGTACGCGGTCAGTTCAACGGAGGAAACAAAATTAAGGGTTCGTCGCAGTGTAACGGTTCGAAAAATGGGTCATTATCGCGATTTTTTGTTCGATGGTTAAAATACGCTGATCAGTCTGATTTTTTTTTGTTATTACCAACGAAAGCACTTATGAAGAACAGAAAATGCATTTTTGAACGTTTATTTTCATTTTTTTACAATTTCTTTAATGGTCGAAAATATCGTCGAATAAGAGACGTCCTCACGGTACACACGTTTGTTGCCGTAAATATTGTCTGAAACAAAATTTGTAAAGATATTATTAATCAGTATGAAAGCCGCTATGGAGGTCTTTTTAAAAATAAAAACGATAAAAACCGATTGAATTTAGCCTATTTTTTTTACAGCATTTCGTTTAAAAAAAGTCAAGACAAAACAAAGTGCTTCCATAGCAAGATAAAAAATGGCGTGAAGAATGTCGTGTCAAAGTTGGAGACGGATTGCTTGGAAAGTCTTTTTTTGCGAGTGTACACCGTTTTGAAAAACGACGTGACGAGAAAAACGCATTTGAAGTCTCCAGGGTGGAATTTTCATATAAATTGTCTACGTTTGTGTCGGTATATGAACAGTATGTTTACAACCGTCTGTACTATCGGATAACGTAAAAAAGAATCGATCTCTTCCAAATTTTCCACTGTGATGATCCCTCAACCGTCTATATTCGGCCGGTTTTTCTTCACTTGTGATCTGTATCTTCAGGATCTCGCAGGTAAGATGAAGACTGCCGGTGACTCGTCGGGTTTTCTCGAGCTACCGATCGAGCGGATCAACACTCTCGACGTCTCGTCATATCCGTTTGGAAAATTCGCCGCGACTTACTTCGCGGCGGGTGTGACGGCCCAATACTCCAAGAGGCCGTTGAAGCAGGCGCTTCTGGATCTGCCGTTGCCCGGTGATCATTTGGTAGGTGATTCGAGCGAGGCCGATTAGATAGCGGTTTTCGGAGAGTTCGAAGAAAATCGTGTGTTCTTTTCGGTGTCAGTCGGCGCAGGCTCTCTGGATAACGATACTGCGATTCATGGGGGACTTGGCCGAGCCGAGAAACCCGATCGAGGCTCCGGCCAACAAGACCGTAATGGCCACCGTCTCGGAGACGCTGTCCAAGCGTTTCGCGCGATCGAAAGAATACGCGGAGCTCGTGTGTCAGGAGAGAAAGAGGAGCGTGGTACGACTGACCCTCAAGAGGCAGAACAAACTCCAAGAAGACATCAGAAAAGGTATTGGAAGTTAATGCCTCGAGAACTCGTTGCGAATAAGGTGGTTGGCCCGGTAATCGTCATCCCAAGCAGATCACTCGACTTTGCAAATTTATATATATATATATCAATTTGGAAAGTGGGCAGAAATTATTTTAAGGAAGCTTTCCAGTGTGACAGCCCGAAAAATCGCTGTTTTTCGCGATTTTTTTTTTTAAAGAAAAAATAATCTAATCGGTCTGGTTTTTTTTTTTGTATATTAATTGGGTATTGAAGAATACAAAACAATTTTTTAAAGATCGATTTATTTATTAATTAATATCTATAAAAATGATGAAACAATTGTTGCAGAAAATGCACTTGGATGTGGTGTCCACGTTGGGGGTCACAATTTTGATCTGAAACAAAAAACACAAAAAGATTATTGATCGGTATATAATTGGCTTTCGTGCTATGGAGGCTTTTTTTTTTTTTTTTTTTTTTGCAAAAATGGCGCCGGTTTGAACAAAAAGTATCGATTTTAGCATTTTTTTTGGCAGTTTTTTTTACAAAAAAATAGGAAGATGTCAAAAAAAAAAAAAGCTTCCATAGCACGATAAACAATGACGTTAAGAATATTGTGTAAAAAATTCAACTCGATAGCTTTAAAACTCTGCCCTCCAAGTTGGACACCGTTTTGAAAAATGCTGTTTCGAGAAAAACGCGTTCAAAGTTTCGCTGTAGCTGTAGCGCTCCGTTGCCTTCTTCCAAGAAATGCTGTACAGTAACCGAAATAATCTGAATTTCGGCATGAAAATTTCAGGGAATATTCGGAAGAGTGTATACTATTCGATAAAGCAAAAAAAAAAAAATCGATTTTTTGAAAATTTCACACTGGAAAGCTCCCTTAAGCCATTCTTGGTCAGTTTTTTCATCGCGAAGAAGAATATCGTTGTGAAATTCTTTTGCCTGCCACTTATCGAAAAAACATTTCGTAAAGGTTACAATCCGCTATCCGCTAGGGTCATCTTTATGCCGCCTGACGGTTGGTATACTAATCGCCATGTGAACGTCCCACTAATTGTCACAGTGTTTATTTATAGTGAAGAAATACGTTCGTTGGCACTTTTATTCGAATACTCATTAACTGCGACGAAATTTGTCAGTCGTTAAGAAACATTCGTGTTCTCATGACAACATTTTACAGCCATAGTAGATGTTTATGGTAATCGATAAGCGAGTTAAAAAAAAACAAGTTCGAACGTTTAAAGAAAAAACAAGTTTAAAAGTTTAAAGTTTTTTCGTTTTCATATTTGGTCTCAAATCCGATAGGTCTTGAGACACAACAACTAAACCGAGGATGCTTCTCTGAGTTCTAGTCGAAAAAATGGTTGAAATAATATTGAAAAAATTCGGAGAAAATTGTTAAAATAATTTATAAAAAAATTCGGAAAAAATTGTAGTTTATTAAAAATGTAAAAGTAAGCAAATTTTCTTCCTTGATAGATTGTTCTAGACCCCATAATTTCCAAATGGACCACCGCCACTCATCAGAGACCCGACCAAAAATTGTGAAAAAAAAATTTTTACCGAAAATTCCGAAAAAATGCTGGCTACTCCAGTGTGAACCTATGACTTTCTTGATATTTTCTCTGAAACCCCATACTTATTGGACTACGCCTATTTTTCTAAAACATGGCTTTTTCAGCTAAAAACGCAATATTGGGACGAAAAAAAATTGTACGAAACTTTCTAAGCGAGGAAAATGTCTCTAAGTTTGTCAAACGAGCCGAACGAAAAAAACGAGCGAAGAAATTCGCCAAAAGTTATGCGGGCAGTTTTAGACAAACAAAGAAAAGGTGAAAGATAGCCATTTTCAAAATGGCGTACCATGCCCAAAAAAAAATTGTAAACATTTTTCTAAAAAAGTAAAGTGAAGGTAAATTTGTCTCCTTTGAAACGCTGGTTGGGAAATTTTATTATCTTCATTTTTGAGTCCGCTATTTAACTTTTAGTGCGGCAAGAAATTTCGACTGGTGTACTCAAACTTTTGGTCGGTAGTGTATATAGAAAATATTAAATTATACATTAGAGCAGGGGTGGCCGTCGACGTCGACCGCGGGCCCGGTCCGCCGCCTATTTTCGATGAGAGTTTTTCCTTGCTCTACGACGTATTGATGCTACCATCTTTGTTCGCCTCCGATTAACGAACTTGCTACTTGTACATGACAAATCGTTGGCCAACGATTGGTCCTTCATTTTTATGAGAGTTGTTACTCGAGTGCCCAATAGCACTATAGTGCTACATTGATTATACTGCACATTCATCTGCCGACAACCAATGAATGAATTTGTCCCAATACTCATTTGGTAACTATGCTCGAATCTTGATTTGTGCGAATATAAAATATCGTTCACTCAACTATCCTTTACATCTGAGCCAACTTGTCCACTATTCTCATTGAATAAACGCCTCAGTTATAGGAAACAAGTATTGATAGTGCCTATATTAACGGAGACTTTGTCCTTGATTGGCTCAACATGAGCAGCTAGAAGAAGAGGAGGGATGCCCCTATGGACCAGGCATTGCCGATTAGCGGTAATTATAAACACATTTGTGTAAACACATTACAAAATTTTAAACGCTGGAATTAGGAAGCTCGTTATTAAAAAATTGACATTTTGTTAATAACAATTTTTAAAAGAAATTTTTAAAAAATTATCAGTATACTTCGTTTTGTTTCCGTTGTTTTCAGTATATTGTAGCTATTATAAAATTGAGAGGTCAAAAAAAAACTTATTGCAAAGTTACATCAGTTTCCATAAAACAACATTTAATTTGTGAATGTTAATTGTTCAATAACGAGCTTCCCAATTGTCGTGAAATTTTTACACGACCTCTGAAATACTTCATACAAAAACATACCAAATTTTCAGAATTTTATCATCATTTGCGATTTGGGACTCAACATCCTTAAACACGCATTTAGCAGGTTTGTCTAACATTCTCATGGGAGCACATCGGTTTCCCTATACAGTAAAGAAACAACCATTCAAACAGTGCTGGATTTATACTCTTTTTAAGGTAGCTTTCCAGTGTGACAGGCCGAAAAATCGCTGTTTTTCGCGATTTTTTTTTTTAAAGAAAAAATAATCTAATCGGTCTGGTTTTTTTTTTGTATATTAATTGGGTATTGAAGAATACAAAACAATTTTTTAAAGATCGATTTATTTATTAATTAATATCTATAAAAATGATGAAACAATTGTTGCAGAAAATGCACTTGGATGTGGTGTCCACGTTGGGGGTCACAATTTTGATCTGAAACAAAAAAAAACAAAAAGATTATTGATCGGTATATAATTGGCTTTCGTGCTATGGAGGCTTTTTTTTTTTTTTTGCAAAAATGGCGCCGGTTTGAACAAAAAGTATCGATTTTAGCATTTTTTTTGGCAGTTTTTTTTACAAAAAAATAGGAAGATGTCAAAAAAAAAAAAGCTTCCATAGCACGATAAACAATGACGTTAAGAATATTGTGTAAGAAATTCAACTTGATAGCTATAAAACTCTGCCCTCCACGTTGGACACCGTTTTGAAAAATGCTGTTTCGAGAAAAACGCGTTCAAAGTTTCGCTGTAGCTGTAGCGCTCCGTTGCCTTCTTCCAAGAAATGCTGTACAGTAACCGAAATAATCTGAATTTCAGCATGAAAATTTCAGGGAATATTCGGAAGAGTGTATACTATTCGATAAAGCAAAAAAAATCGATTTTTTGAAAACTTCACACTGGAAAGCTCCCTTAAGTATAGGACACTTGACTTTGTGCCGCCCCTCCTATCTTAATCACTTGTATTTACCTAGGCCTTTTTAGGTGCCTCTAAAATCCGCCGAGCCCTTGGTCTGCAGCCTCTAGGCAGCTCCCCATCCGGCCTATTGGCAAATCCAGGACTGCATTCAAATCGGATCAGCCAACATGGTGTCATCGGTGTGCATACATATAAAAAAAAAAAAAATAAAACATACACAACCGACGATCATTTTGAAACCGCGTTAAAATGATTTTATTTAAAACCCTATGGAAAGTAAAACGACCTACTCGTAGTTTTATATTCTTTTGTATTAATTTTTTTGCAATAATTTTGAAACGTCAATATTTAAATTATTAAATTTTACCGGACCAGAAATTTTGATCCGGCAGCCTGAAGACCGATCTGGCCGCTATCAAGCTGCGGTCCATAATACCGTAGTATGGTACGTCTTATCAGCGCCGAAAGTTCCTCGAGCCGGTGAAACCTTAGTACGGGTGCAAGAGGGCACGCTGAACAGGCCCAAGTACGGTAGCCTGTATGCCGCCGTGATCTGGCGTGAATCAGAAGCCGTGTTACGGCACGCTTGATCTGTGCCAGATGTCGGCCGGATCAATGCAACCGTAGTTGGCGAATCAAGATTTTGAGGTTAGGTTCCATTGACGTCTGCGATATAAACCGCGTGAATTCGAATAATCTACACTTTGCGAGCCGGTAATAAGCAAGGACTAATTGTTCATATACAAACGAACTGAAGCGATATTATTTAATAATACATCATTCAAACTATTCTTAATGGCGGATTTCACAATTATTGATTAATATATATACACTACCGGCCAAAAGTTTGAGTACACCAGTCGAAATTTCTTGCCGCACTGAAGTGGAAATTTCTTGCCGCACTAAACCGAATGTGGATCAAGTGTGCGTCCAGAAAATACGCCGTGTGCGAAGGCTCCAAATGGGCATAAAAAATTCAGCGGTAAAAATATAATTATTGTTGCGTTGCAATGATGCACCCTTCAACGTCATAAAGAAAATTATTAACATACCGGTTACAATACAATTAAAGGTATACCGATCAGATCCGTAACCGACATCCGCATCACGGCCGAATGCAAAAACCGTTTTGCGTGTGGTGAAGTCTTGATACGGCGGCCTGTGAGGTGCCGTGATACGGAATACGGCATGTCGGATATACGGTCCTAGTTTGCCCCGTGGTAAAATTTGTGGTCGGGTACCCCCTGGGCGCCAACACATCACAAATCTGCACGAATGACTGATTCTCATCTTAAGGCGTTACCCCCACTTGTAGCGCAAAAAAAGACCTTTTTCATGAATTTTTTTAAAGAAAACTACAAAACTTTTTTAATCGATCAATATACCATTTTAAAGAACGCATCTTGATGAACTTTCAGTAATTTTTTTATTGAAAAATATTACATTGTTTAGTGGCAAATGGCCGTCAATGAAATAATGTTTTTATATACACGGTTTGCGGTGACCAACATTGCGGCGAAGTGGATCATCTGAAAAAAAAATGCGGATGGATTTAGTCAAATATAAGTATAAACTAGTCTTTAATCGAAGGATTTTAAAAAATATTCATTTTTCACAAAATGGCGGACAGTCAAAGTTAACGGTTCGATTTTAACGAAAAAAACGGCCATTTTTTTGCGAAAAAAAAAAATCGAATGATCAAAGACTACAGTTTCATGTATTAAATAAGCCTGCAAAATTTCAAGAAGATCGGTTCATTGGTGTTCGAGTAATCTTGGTCACCGACTTCAGAAATGCCATTTTGAGAAAAACGCGCGCCAGACGGCAGCGGTCGTTTACACAACGGATTCTTCTCTTTCATTGCTCATATCTCAGTCAATTTTGTTCGGATCGACTTGAAATATTCAGGACGTATTCTCAGATACTTACACTTCAAAAAAATGCAATAAAAAATTGATTTTTTCAAAATCGCAAGTGGTGGGTAACCCCTCAAAGTACACATTCAATGTGTAATCATGACGATCATTAGGATCCCGACGACCACTAGTGCCGACCACCTTTGTCCGCATTTCCTCTCGTCCGCAGGTATAACGGAGGACGAATTTGCTCGGGAGTCTTACAGCAATTGGCTGCAGACGCGTCGGACGAATCTCGAAAAGTTTCACTTCGTGATCGGCCACGGTGTTCTCAGGCCGGAGCTACGCGACGAGATTTATTGTCAGATAGTCAAGCAACTGACGAACAATCCGAGCAAAGCATCGCACGCGCGCGGCTGGATACTGTTGTCCTTGTGCTTGGGCTGTTTCGCGCCGAGCGAACGTTTCGTAAATTATTTGCGCGCCTTCATAGCCTCGGGTCCGCCCGGTTACGGGCCCTACTGCGATCGCCGTTTGGGTAGAACGTACAAGAACGGTGCTAGGAGTCAGCCGCCGAGTTGGCTCGAGTTACAGGCGAGCAGGAGCAAAGCGCCGATCCTGCTGACGGTCACCTTCATGGACGGCGCGACGAGAACGGTCCAGGCCGATTCGGCGAGCACGGCAAGCGAGATCGTCGAAGCATTGGCCAACAACATTCGACTTGTCGATACCTTTGGTTTCTCGCTCTTCGTCACTCTCTACGACAAGGTCATGTCCCTCGGTGCGGGAAGGTAGGAATAATTTGAGGTGCGAATTGCCGCGACGACCCAGCGGACGGATGACTTTTTCAGGGACCACGTGATGGACGCAATTTCCCAGTGCGAACAGTACGCGCGGGAGCAAGGTCAGCCGGAACGCTCGGCACCCTGGAGGCTCTTCTTCAGAAAGGAGATATTCGCGCCCTGGCACGATCCTACGCACGACGCGGTTTCCACGCGTTTGATTTATCACCAGGTCGTTCGGGGCCTCAAACACGGCGAGTACAGATGCAGCAACGTGAGTCTCGAACGTGCAACCAAGCAAGCCTACGTGGAACACGAGTCCATCTTGTTCTTCGTTGTCATTCAGGAGCACGATATAGCGATGCTGATCGCTCAACAGCTCTACGTCGATCACGAAAAGAGCCTGACTGCAGCCAATCTCAAGAGCATCATGCCCGTCTACGTGCCGAATCATCTTGTCAAGGTTGCCGCCGACGAGGCTCTGCCCAAGTGGGAAAAGCTCACTCTGGACGCCTATCGGACGGTAAGATTGTCCCGAACGCCTCACCGATCACTCGCCGATCACTATTTTTTTCTCTTTTTCTTCCATTACCGGAGAACCCGAACGTGATCGAGTCGGCGCCGGTGGAAAGAGCGAAGCAGGACGTGATCGTGTTCGCCAAGCTCACCTGGCCTATACTGTTCTCAAGATTCTACGAGGCCAGGAGGACTTCCGGCCCTGCACTGCCGGAAGACAACATCATCGTAGCAATCAATTGGACGGGTATCTATTTCGTTGATGACCAGGAACGGACGCTGGTGGAACTCTCGTTCCCCGAGATCACCGAGGTCACCTTCCAGAAGTAAGCATCACTGGAGTGTGGAAAAAGGAGCGCTGTGCAAACACATCGCAACGTTGACGGATTCTTACCGTTCTCCCCCCCCCCCCCCAGATTCGACGACTCGATAATGAGAAATTTCGTCATAACGACCGTGCAGATCGAGGAGTACGTTTTTCAGAGCGCGGACGCTGAGGACATTGTCACATTGGTGAACTTTCTTATCGACGGATTGAAGGAAAGGTCCTGCTACGCTGTGGCCACGCAAGACTATACGATCGACGGTAAATCACACGGTCCTCCTCCCTTCCCCATACCATTCCAATTGATCCGGGATGGCGCGAGGCCTGAGAGAAATATATTTGCTCGCAGCGAATCCGGGGATCGACGAGTCTTGTTTGGCGCTGAGGCGCGGAGACCTCATCAGGTTGTCGCCGAGTTCCGGAATGGGAAAACGGCTGCTCGAGTCGATTTGGGCCTATGGCGAGTGCAACGGAATACACGGTCAATTCCCAACGGAATGCGTCTACCTGTTGCCGACGATCGTCAGGCCGGCGCAGCCGATAATCGTCAGTAAACAAAAGCCCAAAAAAAAAAAAAACTTTATTCGATAGGAATAGCGCTACGATCTTCGGATTTCTCATTCGTGGAATCGGCACCCCTCAGGATTACTTTAAGAGCGAGAAGGTGGCGCAAAAGAATTTGGCCGAGGGTCGCAAGGTCATCGCAACCGAGACGATTGCCAAGCACACTCTGCGAAAATTCGCCGAGCAACACTTTCGCCCGAGCTACAACGTGACAGTGTCGAGGAGGGGTTCGAGCATATCGGCGGCGAAGCGAACGGTGGCCGAAAAATTGTGGAAGCACACGAGATCGCCGATAAAGGCTCCTCATCTCGCGAGGCTCAGCGATAACGAGGATCTGGCTCAACAGGCGGTGGGCATTTTCTCCAGTGTCCTCAAGTACATGGGCGATTTGCCGAGCAACAGACAGCGCCTGGGCACCGAATATACCGACCTCATTTTCAAGCCGGCCCTCGAACACGTGAGCAATCATTTCCGCAAAAAACGTAAAAAGTAAACCGTAACGGCCTTGAGGGGGGATTGCCTTTTTTTTTCGCAAAATTTACCGCTTTTTCGGAATTTTTTCGTGAAGAAAGTATACAACGGAAAACTTGTGAAACTTGGCATAGAGTTTTATTGATCTGTTTACTACATACGAAAAAAATTTTAAACAATTTCATCAAAAAATCCGCCTCCCACCCCCCTCGACGCGCGATGGTCCTTTTTTGATGGTGTGCACGATTACAGCCTTCACGTTCATCTTGCAACGAAAACCCAAAAAGCATTTTACTTTAGACACATATAGCTATCGTTCGATGAAGGGGAAAAAAAAAAAAAATTGACGATTTGGTGACGTTTTGAACTTGAAGTATCGATTTTTCGAAAAAAATTGATCGATTTTTTGTTATAAATGAAAAACTATTAAACGTATCGCTTTTTTGCTTCATCAAACGATAAAAGGATGTCAGCTGAGCATTCTGTCCAAATTTGAAGGCAATCGGTTGGATAGTTTTTGAGAAATCGTGCGCACCGTCAAAAAAGGACCATCGCGCGTCGAGGGGGGTGGGAGGCGGATTTTTTGATGAAAGTGTTTGAAAATTTTTTTTTATGTAGTAAACAGATCAATAAAACTATATGCCAAGTTTCACAAGTTTTCCGTTGTATACTTTCTTCACAAAAAAATTCCCAAAAAGCGGTAAATTTTGCGAAAAAAAAGACGATCCCCCCTTAAAATGCGGTAAGATTGTTTTTATCTCGAAGGCTGCTCTCCGCGACGAGATTTACTGTCAACTGATGAGGCAACTGACGGACAACAAGATACGCCTGAGCGAGGAACGAGGCTGGGAGCTGATGTGGCTTGCGACTGGAATAATGGGCTGCCCGAGCGGAAACGTACAGAGGGAGCTTGGAAAGTTTCTGGATTCAACGGGGACCCCGATAGCGAAAGATTGTATGGCTAGGTTAGCGCGTACCTCCAAGTGTGGCGATCGCAAATATTCCCCCTACATCCTCGAGGTCGAGGCCATAAGGTACAAGAGCATGAGGATCTTCCACCGGGTCTACTTTCCCAACGACACGGACGAGGCGTTTGAGGTGACGAACAACGATTGCCGATCAGCGACGATTTTTGCCGATCGTGCGGATAACGGTTGTGTTCCCACCGAAGGTTCACTCGTCAACGCGGGCCAGCGATCTCTGCGAGGAGATCGGTACGAGGATGCGGTTGAGAAGTATCGACGGTTTTAGCCTCTTCGTCAAGATAATCGACAAGGTATTTTCGGTGCCGCACTCGTACTTCTTCTTCGATTTCATCCACGAGCTGATGGAATGGACCCGCCAGTCGCGGCCGACAGCCAAGTCCTCGCCAGCACCGCAAGTTCATTACCAAATCTTCTTCATGAAGAAGCTCTGGGTGAACGCCTATCCGGGCAGAGATCCAAACGCCGACGAGATATTTTACTTTCATCAGGAGTTGCCGAAATTCCTGAGGGGCTACCATCTTTGCGGCAAGCAGGAAGCGATCAAATTCGGTGCTCTCATTTACAGGAGCAAGCACGGCCAGGACAAGGAACGATTGGCCGAAATACCGTGAGTCTACTCGTTCAGCACGATTCTTATTCGTTCTACTACTGTTTAGCTGCGTCAACTACGGTCACCCTAGCTACTGTAAATGCTAACGTTGAGAAGTTTAAAAAACTGTCAGGTGGCTCGATTAATTCTTGGCCTATTTTTTTCGACTATTTTCACATTTATTTGAAGATATGTGAATACGGATATAATCTTCAAAATGATAGCCGTCACTTTGCACGCATTTTTCCCATCTATTGGGCAATTGTCGGATTCCGGCTGGAAAGAAAGATGGTGGTTTTGACTGGACGAAGTCGTCAATGCTCTGATGGATTTCGTCCGGAGATCGAAACTAGGTATCCATCGGGTGATGTAGCGCCCGAAAAAGGTGATTGTCGAAAGGCGCAACGCTTGGAGAATATGCTGCACGAGGGAGAATTTTCCAGCCCAAAGAAGACATAACTTTCGGGGTGTCTTTTGCTGTGTATGGCCGCGTGTTGTCCTGCAGCAAAATCCCCTTTCCCCGTTCCACTACTGCTGAAGGGTCTTTTTTTCCTCGATAGCATTACTCAATTACATCAGTCGCTCCTTATAATGCTAAGCGTTAAGGCGTTACCCCCACTTGTAGCGCAAAAACGGCCTTTTCATGAATTTTTTTAAAGAAAACTACAAAACTTTTTTAATCGATCGATATACCATCTTAAAGAACACATCTTGAAGAACTTTCAGTAATTTTTTTATTGAAAAATATTACATTGTTTAGTGGCAAATGGCCGTCAATGAAATAATGTTTTTATATACACGGTTTGCGGTTACCAACATTGCGGCGAAGTGGATCATCTGAAAAAAAAAATGCGGATGGATTTAGTCAAATATAAGTATAAACTAGTCTTTAATCGAAGGATTTTAAAAAATATTCATTTTTCACAAAATGGCGGACAGTCAAAGTTAATGGTTCGATTTTAACGAAAAAAACGGCCGTTTTTTGGCTATAAAACGGCCATTTTTTTTCGAAAAAAAAAAAATCGAACGATTAAAGACTACATTTTTATGTATTAAATAAGCCTGCAAAATTTCAAGAAGATCGGTTCATTAGTGTTCGAGTAATCTTGGTCACCGACTTCAGAAATGCCATTTTGAGAAAAACGCGTTTAAAGTTTCAATTTTAGTTCTTCAATTCACGGATTCTTCTCTTTCAACGCTCATATCTCAGTGAATTTTGTTCGGATCGACTTGAAATTTTCAGGACATATTCTCAGATACTTATACTTCAAAAAAATGCAATAAAAAAAATCGATTTTTTCAAAATCGCAAGTGGGGGTAACCCCTTAATGGTTTCCCCCGGTTTCAGTGTCTCGTAATGAATTAAACCTTTGAAATCTCACCGAATACCCGCAAGCAATTTCTTCCCGTGAATGGGTGGTTTTGCAGCGCCTGTTTACGGCTCCCCTGGACTTTCGGTTGACGGTTCCCCACGACTTTTTTCTCTTATAAATGTCATACAATATTTATTTGTCATCCCCAGTTACAGTGTTACGTAACAAGCCGTTTTGTTTGAAACTGGCTAGCAGGCACATTGCAATTTCACAGCGTCGACTTTTGTTTTCTGGGGTAAGATCATGGGGCACCCAACGACCTTCCTTTTGTATCCTCCCGGGTCTTTTTAAACTTACCGAAATAGCTGGTTGAGTCACTCCGAGAGTACAAGCAAGCTTCTTGTGTAATCGACAGGGATTTTCGTTTAGTAGATTCTCCAACTCTTCGTCCTTAACCTTTTTTCATTGTTCAGGACGTTCTCCAGCGTAGAGATCACAATTTCCACGCCGGAACTTTTGAAAACAGTTTCGGTAATTATGCAGTTTGAGGACTTTTCCGAAAAACGACGGGAAATTTTTTTTTTCACCGTCAACTTGTTTATTCCATTATACTGAGTGATATTCCGTCGAGGGAGGCTGACATTTCCCATTAATTCCATACGTCATGGGGATTTGAAGTTCGCGGAAACACGTGATAAATAAGGCATTTTTAAATATTTCGACGCCTATATTGGGGAGTATGGAGTATTATACAATTGTACTACTTTGATAATTTTTGTGTCCCTGATAACGGCCGATGGAAATCTTGAAAAAGACTATTTTGTCTCCATGGTGCCGATGACTTCGAAAATCATGTGAAATCGATCACAATGGTCTGGATATTGACGCTTGAAGAAAAATTGGACAAGTTGGACACTTCACAGTGCGAAATAAAACGCCGTGGGCTTGCAAGAATTGTACCAATTGTTTTGAATGTTCACACAATCGATGAAATTGGCGTAATCCGTACGAACAATTGGTACAATTCATTTCGCGATATAATCGAGACTGAGCGGTTCTTGTTTTCTTTTCGGTACTTCGGAAAGTAATATAAATACAAATAGTGTGAGAGAGGGCAGTTGTGGTCAGCGAAATCAAAACATCTCATTGTTCCAAAATGTATACATCGTTACCTTCATAATACACCATCTATAAGGAAACACGTAGCCGTTTAGCGACAACAAACACGAGGCGTCGAAATATTATCTGTTTCCGGAAACAGGACAGCTATGGTCACGAAATCAAAACATATACATTGTTACCTTCACAATACACTATCTATAAGGAAACACGTAGCTGTTTAGCGAGGCGTCGAAATATTACATGTTTCTGGAAACTTCAAAACCCCATAACGTAAGGAATTAATGGGAAATGCCAGCCTCCCCCGACGGAATATCACTTACAACAATGGAACAAACAACATCATGGCGAAAAAAAAAAATTTCCCGTTGTTTTTCGGAAAAGTCCTCAAACTGCATTATTACCGTTATTTATACACCATAGTACAATGGAAGCACTAAAAAATTGAATTGGAAAACTGCAGTCTGTATTAATCTTCAATATTAGCACTATGCCATTTGGCCTTCCAATCGAACACTCTCCTCATCGCTCTTCCGAAAATTTCAATTTCTTTCTCACGCCTCGTGCGACAGAAGCAAAGTTCGGGAGTACGTGCCTGCCGATCTCGTTCACACTATGAGTGGCAGCGACTGGAAGAAGCAAATCACCGCTGCCTACAATCAGCAAACTCGCAAGTTCTTCCTCTATTCGTCGTTTTGCCGCCTTCAGACTCCTTCGCGGTCTCTTACGATGATTTTCCAAACGTTTGTAGGTTTGTGCAGCTCCGAGGCGAAGCTAGAGTTCCTCCGCGAGGTGCATCAGTGGGCGACCTTTGGCTCGGCGTTTTTCGAGGTGAAGCAATCGACGGACACGAGTCTACCCGAGTTCTTGATAATCGCGATAAACAGAAACGGCGTGAGCGCCATAGACGCTCGTACGAAGGAGATCCTCGCGATGTGGGCCTTCGACGAGTTGTCCAATTGGTCCTCGGGCAACACGTACTTTCACATGACCATTGGTAATTTCATGAAAGGCCGTAAGATCCTCTGCGAGACTGCGCTCGGCTACAAAATGGACGACCTCATATCCTCCTACATAAATCACATGCGCTCGAGTTTTGACAACGACGCCGAGCCAGGATTGTGAGACCAAATGAAAAAAAACTATTTCTTTCGACACTGTGCAAATTCGCGACGAGAGAAAACGAAATAAACGGGGTATCCTTGTGACAAGGCGCGTGAGCGCGCGTATAGGTAATTTGCCCAAGTACGAGGAGGTTGCGTTTTAACGTCGTGAATTTATCCTCGGGGAAGCCTCGACGAGCCCTTAAAATGGCGTTCGAGGGTGGTTTATGGCGCAAGTTTCGGTGTTGGGCGCGTCGTTCGCTTTCTCCGACTTTCGTAGCTCCTACTTACGAGCGGGGTGGGGGGGGGGTGATTTCTCCTGCGGGATACCCGAGCGTCTTACGAGGGCGGAAGAGAGAGAGAGAGGGGGGGGGGGGGAGGGAGAGAGAGAGACAGAAACAAAGAGAGAGAGAGATATTTCTCTCGCTACGGAGTTTGTGTGTGTATGTGCGTCGAGAATGGCTGTTTGCGCGTCTCTCGACAAATAAGGGGAAGTCGTTACCCTGGCCTGTGCCAAGGCGGAGAGGCGTTTTCGCCGAGTAATTAACCGCTCCTGTATCACGAGAGGGAGCGAGAGAGAAGCCTCTTTGCCCAGCTAGACCATCTTCCGTACACCTACAGCAGCAGCCCCCCCCCCCCCATGTAAGATCCCTCTCGTCGCGAATTCTCTTACCGAATCCGGGGAGCGAGGCAACGCGGAGAGCTTAAAGGAGAAGATCTCTCGCCGCGCGGGTACACTCGTGTCTTCATTATTCAAGCGCTAATCTCCTTTCTCCCGGACACCCTCCTTTTCCCTCACCTATAAACACACACGCTTGGATACGAATGTACGTATAATGCAAGGTGACGACATCTGCCGGTGAATTATATTGCGGATCCCTCGTTTCATCGAGCGCGTACTATTCACGCGATTTTCTCCTCTGTCTTTTTATCACTCTCTTCGGCATCGCGTGTTCATCGATAGAGAAAGTGTCGACGATCTCCCGGTGAGAAATTTGTACGAAAGTTGCCTAGGTCCTACGATATCCTTGCAGGGAATTGATAGCCAAGTCGCACGTACACCAAGACCAAAGTCGACGCTAAAAGAGGGGATGGTAAAATTCGCTATGTACAAATGAACTATTAAAAATACCGCAATCCAGGTTGTTTTTACCAAACTCATTAGTGCGTATATGGACAGACCGCCTGTGCGGTAATTCTTACTTCACGTCCCTTGTCAATTCAATAAACGAAGTTTGGTTTGCTAATCTAGTCCTAAGCGTTCGAATTATTACAATTCCATTCATTTTTCACACAGATACAGCGCTTCAAAAACACTACATTTTTATTTTTTATTTTTCTGTTCGTTTAATATTTTGAAGTAGTGTATATTTCAATGCTGTTCACTATAAGGACCTTGAGAATGTAAATGTTTGATAGTGTCGGGGAATATCGATTTTATGATAAGCTCCCGACTAAAAATTTTGCTACGGGCCGGAACAAGCATGGATCCGGCATGCCGTATCACGTACCGCGGCACTGATCAAGCTGCCGGATCAGGGCCGTAACAGGCGTGAAACGCTTATTCGCATCCGGCCCGGATCCGGATAACGGACACGGCCCTGATCAGTAGGCCTTTTCAGGCCCTGATCCGGCCGCCGTATCAATGCCTTAAATGATAAAAAAACAAATGATGAATTTAAGGCGTTAGGCCACAGTAACGGATATAAATCATGTGCGAATCCGGCACCGATCTGGCGTGCCGTACCATGGCGCCACCTGGCGCTATCTGCCGGCCACGCAGGCCATGTCAAGGGACGCCGGATCCGTACCGGATCCCGCCCGGATCGGGCGTGTCCTACTACGGCATTCCGGATTGCAGCCTGATAGGGGTCTGGTCAGTCCTCAAGCAGCCGGATCAAAATTTCCAGTCGGGTGGTTATTGCTGCCACCGATCGATTTACCAGCCCCCTGTTGTTTAAATTATTAGTCAAGCTCTCGGTCGCGGAGCTGGTCGAGGCCATTAGATTTACCGGACTGTTGGGTCCATCTATTCGTTTCAGGAGGTAGTCAGTTTCGCAACCGCTACGGCAAACAATGATTAATATACCAATCCCAATGGGTACAATTAATCGCCGAATTCTGGTTTGCAGTACCTGTCACGAATATTAGAATCACTAAACTATAAGGTCTATGTACTCATTTCATTCACTAGTCAGTAGAGTAACTGTAACCACGAATCACCAATTATATTATCAGTGCTTTTAGTTTAAACTACCGGTCGGTGAGTCGTATGAAACAATATTCTTTCTACCAGACTATTTGGTATAATTAAGGATGTTGAGTCCCTATGAAACATGTTAATGTTAATTGTTCAATAAATAGCTTCTTAATCGTCATGAATTTTTACACGACCTCCTGAATACTTCATGTAAAAGAATACCAAATTTTCAGAATTTTATCATCATTACTTCAACCTCCTTAAGGGTTGAAATAAAAAATGATGAGAAAATTCTGAAAATTTGGTATGTTTTTGTATGAAGTATTTAAGAGGTCGTGTTAAAATTTCACGACGATTAGGAAGCTCGTTATTAAAAAATTAACATTTTGTTGAGAACAATTTTTAAAAGAAATAAAAAAAAATTTATCAATAAACTTCGTTTTGTTTCCGTTGCTTTCAGTATATTGTAGATATTATAAAATTGAGAGGTCAAAAAAAACTTATTGCAAAGTTACATCAGTTTCCATAAAACAACATTTAATTTGTGAATGTTAATTGTTCAATAACGAGCTTCCTAATTGTCGTGAAATTTTTACACGACCTCTGAAATACTTCATACAAAAACATACCAAATTTTCAGAATTTTATCGTCATTTGCGATTTGGGACTCAACATCCTTAAGACACGAGTCGATGGCTTTGATCGGGGAAGACACAGTATTTAACGGTATTTATGACAACGCGTCACCAAATTCCCATTGGAGCTAATGAATACCGGGAATGGTTGACCAATTGTCTTCGCTGGTATGAAACTCTGTTCCCGAACTTAAAGTTTAGGCTGAAGATCGTTCAAAGTCTGAAATTGTACGAATTTTTATTTGTTTACTACCGATGTCTAATTACGAAATATCTAAGTACAGAAACTTCACATATTTATTTATTTATTATATATTTATTGCATATTTATTATATATTTACCTCGACATGAACGATGAAGAAATCCAAAATTTCTACTCGAGAAGGTTTTTGGTTTGCTGCCTTTTTGTTCGTACCGATCCCAATAAAAGTGGGAGAAGTAAAAAGGCTAGTAATTCGATCTTTCCTATAATTCAATATGTATATAAACCATATATCCCTTTTATTATATAACATATGTAATATATTCCCACATATTATATTCTCAGCTTATATTTCAGCAAACCTTCTATGATAAGCGCGCGATGAGTGTGAGGAGCATTCAGCACCTCTGGACTTGAAGAATTTAGAGCAACGTAAAGAAGGCCTTCAGCAATACGTGCCCATTTGATAAAAAGCTTATTCTTAGAGCCAGGGTGCACGTCGTCAAAGTCCATATCAAGCTGAAAAAAAATAAAGAATAAAAAATATATGCGAATTTCTCATACCTAGCTGCGGACAAGTGCACAACTCGCTTATGCAGCTACTTAAGGGAGCTTTCCAGTGTGAAATTTTCAAAAAATCGATTTTTTTTTTGCTTTATCGAATAGTATACACTCTTCCGAATATTCCCTGAAATTTTCATGCCGAAATTCAGATTATTTCGGTTACTGTACAGCATTTCTTGGAAGAAGGCAACGGAGCGCTACAGCTACAGCGAAACTTTGAACGCGTTTTTCTCGAAACAGCATTTTTCAAAACGGTGTCCAACTTGGAGGGCAGAGTTTTAAAGCTATCGAGTTGAATTTTTTACACAATATTCTTAACGTCATTGTTTATCGTGCTATGGAAGCTTTTTTTTTTTTTGACATCTTCCTATTTTTTTGTAAAAAAAACTGCCAAAAAAAATGCTAAAATCGATACTTTTTGTTCAAACCGGCGCCATTTTTGCAAAAAAAAAAAAAAAAGCCTCCATAGCACGAAAGCCAATTATATACCGATCAATAATCTTTTTGTGTTTTTTGTTTGAGATCAAAATTGTGACCCCCAACGTGGACACCACATCCAAGTGCATTTTCTGCAACAATTGTTTCATCATTTTTATAGATATTAATTAATAAATAAATCGATCTTTAAAAAATTGTTTTGTATTCTTCAATACCCAATTAATATACAAAAAAAAACCAGACCGATTAGATTATTATTTCTTTAAAAAAAAAAATCGCGAAAAACAGCGATTTTTCGGGCTGTCACACTGGAAAGCTTCCTTAAAGATCTCCGGGCACATTGAAGACTTTTTTCTTTTTTGGCTCTTTTATATATATATATATATATATTACTAAATCTCAATGTACTTATAAATTAAATACAATATGAAATATGCAAAAATACTGACCGAATATACCCATCGGAGCGGTTGAGAACTTTGAATTTGTCCAAATATCCTGCAACACTAGGGGTCCTGATTGCGTTCAACCTATAAGTCCGTGTTAGCGTCCACTTATTGATTACTTCTTCGTGTGGCTCATCATTATTTTCCAGCCACTTTATATTTTCCTCCCGGTTTTGCTATTCGCATCAAATTATTCGCTATTATTCATTAAAACTCACCATCAAAACTCAAAATATAACAGCAAAGCTTGGAATGGAGAATGAGAATTAAAGAAATAGATAAGATATAATTTACATGAAGAATTTAGTTTCCTCCGTGGTTTCAAGATACCAATCGTACGGTACGTTGTTCGTTTGTTATTATATATTTGGTATAGGACTCCGCCGGCGGATTCGCGACCATCACGGGTTCCACTGTATGGCCTATACCATAAATCGACATTTGTCGTCGGTACTAAAAGTACGAGATCGTGGGCCCAGTCCAAACATTTTTTCTCTCGATTCTGCAAAAACATAAAAAAAGTGTAATTTATATAAAAGTATAGCAGATCAGGATAATATAAATGGAAGTGTAAATATAGGCGTCGAGAGGAAATCGGTAACAGGAAGACGTAGCGAGAGGCATGAAGAAAAGTGAAGAAGAAGAGAAGAGCGAAGAAAGAAGAAAGATAAAAGGGGTGATTAAACGATAAGTGGGGAGAGAGGAAAGGTGGAGTATTTTGCAGAAGAGAGGGGAGAAATGTAAGAAGAGAGGTTATTGTCTATTGTGTATTTTTTTGTAAAAAACTTAAATCACTAATTATAATAGCAGTATAAATACCGTTTGTCAGGATTATTCCGCAATTCACTATCTATCAAAATAGATGACATTAGCAATGTATTATTTTTCTCCACATTCGTTAAGGCATGCAGATATTCTTGTCCTGTGAGGTAGTTTGTAAGCAAATCTTTGAGATTGGTTTTAAATTTATGTGACACCGAATTGAGATGTCTCCAGACATCTGGTTGCATGCCTAGCACTGTTTCTGATGTGTCACCTGTGGGAAGATGGGTTTGATCCGAAGCCGAATGCGATGGCAGATCTTTTAACAACGAAGAATCGGGAGGGACACTTTCCTGCAGCAGCAGAGTGTCTATAGGAAAAGAAGAAAAAAGGCCATCATCCACTAATGAATATCTTACAAGATATTTTTTTTTATTATATCTTTTTATTATATCTTGAAAAAACAAAAAGGATCGACAGGCTGACGTGCGATCTGCATACATGCATGCATACTCGGGACAAAACGAAAGAAGAGTCGAAGAAAAAAACAGTTATAGGGTTACGTGCTGTCCGATGAAATTGGCAAGTGAAGCTAATTACGTGCAAATCATAATAGGGCGAATATGCGTGGAGTCCTGACTCGTTTGAGCTACTGGGGCTACGGGGCTGTTATACTTTGGCTTCTGGTGCTCGCCCGGCTCACGGGCTAACGACCGTTTCCTCTTTCTCACTCTCTCTCTCTCTCTCTCTCTCTGTCTCTCTCTCTCTCTCCCTCTCGCTCTCACTCTTCCCGATCCTACCGCTCGTTCCATCACCCGAGAGCACCTGTTACTCCCTGGCAGGCTGGTCGAAGACTGGCTTGCACGCAAGCCACATATGCCGAAGACGGCAGGAAGAACAACGAGCGAACGAGACCGGGGCGACGGGGAGGGTAGTCGTCGTGGAGCCGTCAAGACAAAACGACCCCGGGGCAACTGTTTCTCGACTGCTTCGAATCGCGAAAGACACACACGCGTGTCTACCTATACGTATATCGAGTATTAGGCTCTTCGAATCGACGAGAGATAACAAAGTAGCCAAAGGGCCACTGAGCGAAATAGCTCACATCAGTCGGGCTGTACAAGAAAATTACCTGAAATTGCAATAAAGGAATAGCATTATTTTTTTTTTCTAATTTGTACGGGGGTCATTGGTAGTCTAAATCCATATTTTCGTTCGAATTCTGCAGGAGCTTCGGCCGTCATCTTCAATTCAAAGGAAATTAGTTTTTATCACATAACTCGCTCATTTTTAACTTTAAAGGGAAGATGGTTATAACGAAACATGTAGGAAATTAAATTCTTCACAACTTTAGTAATATCAAATTTTTTTCTACGATTGATATTTTCTGACTCCAATCTGAAAACGGAAGTAACTTTGAATTATTGCGTTATTTTGGTTATTTATAACTTTAGCGCATAAACAAACGCGAACAAGCTTGTAGAGAGTAATATTTTCTACAAGTTTAATCGTTACTTTTTTTTTCTTAGGGTACATATTTTCGCACTTACGCTTGTGGTAAAGGAAAAGAAGCTGTAAAAGGATGACAGCTATGATGTTTAAAGGAGGACGACATGTTCCGATAACACGCGGCCAATACAAAAGTCAACGATAAAATATTATAAATAATAATACCTAATAATTGCTCGGTATCCAACGATTTTCCACAGTTCGATTAAGGCGGAATTTACATCGACAGCGATCCAAAAATCTATTTCTTTTTTTTCTTTAAACGATAGAACTATGTATGTATTAGGTGAAGTAAAAAGTTTTGAGCATTTTTTCGCTTTATTTCGACGATGAAATTAACATAGCTAGGATTATCCGATTTAGATCAAATATGCGCCGTTTTGTTCAATAACTTTTGTCCATTTTTAAGGTAACTTCATAATTCCACGATTGGAGAAGTCCTCGTCCCTATGGGTAAAAAAAAACTTGACCAGCTCATTTCCACAAGCCTCTCTTAGGGCCAGTTTTGTACGATCAAGAAAATTTTGCAAATGCTTGAAAAGGTGACGAGGTCTGGACTAGAGGGCGGATGCGATAGAATTTCTTATCCTAGCTCTCGGCACTTCTGGCGCGTCGTTAAGACGAGTGCGGCCTGGCGGTGTCTTGATGGAACACAACGCCCTTCCTATTGGCCAATTCTGGCCGCTTCTGGTCGATTGCCTGCTTTAATCCGGTCAGTTTTTACAAGTAGAGGTCTGAATTGAGTGTTTTGGCCGATGGGAGCAGCTCATAGTGGATGATTCCCTTCCAATCCCACCAAACACACAGCCAAACCTTCTTGGCCGCTAATCCGGGCTTGACGATCGTAAGGGCCGGCTCACCGCGATTGGACCACGATCTTTTTCGGCTGCTGTTCTCGTATGTGACCCATTTTTCATCGCCAGTCACCAACCGCTTCGAAAATGGGTCGATTTCGTTACGTTTCAGCAATGTTTCGCAGCTATTAATTAGGTCCAAAACGTTTTTTTTGCGTCAATTCGTGTGGCACCCATACATTGAGCTTCTTTTTGAGACCAGCCTTATGCAAATGGTCCAAGCGGTTTTCTGGCTAATCTTCAGTTCCTGTGCAACGGAATAAGTGCTCACATGCCGCCCGACTCGACGATTTCCATGGTTTTATCAGTTTTTTCGACTATCGGCCTACCAGAGTGTGCCTCAGATTCGACGTCCATATTACCAGAACGGAATCGTTGGAACCACCGCTTTGCTGTTGCATTCGATACTGTTTTGGGTCTGTAGACAGCACAATTTTTTTTGTCGCCTGCTCCGCCTTTTCACCTTGGTCGTAGTCGTACTGAAGAATGTATCGAATTTTCTCTTTTCTTACCCCCATTTTTGAACGCTGTAACACACAACTGGCTTCACCAAACACAGAACTGCCAAAGAACTTTTTTTGAAGCGTAATGTCACCCTTAAATCGCCCCATAGTATGACCCGATACGTTGTATACATCGTGAGATCTCGCTCACTAAAGACATCTAGCGGAAGACCCTCAGAACTTTTTACTTGACCTAATATAATATTTTTCCAAAGTTTCAAAGCGAACTTCAAAAAGCTTTAAACGCTACAGTCTGCCAACACGGTCTCACCGCTCACATTCACTGTCTCACGCTCACAAAAAAGATCGCAGAAGATGGGCAAAAAGTAATTGAACTAGAAACTAACAATTAAAATTCACTACTGCAGAGATGGGCAAAAAGTAATTGAACTAAGAACTAACAAATAAAATTCACTACTGCAGATAATAATTTAGTTACTTTGTAACATATTACGGAAGTAATTAGTTACCACATGTGCGTAGGGCAATTTATTTCAAATTCTATTCAAACTTCACACTTGTTTTTCTCAAAACTGCATTTTCGAAATTGGCGTGCCGGATTTTTCAGAAACTATTGAGAACGATTGAGTTGAAACTTGATAGAAATATTGATAATATTTCTTTCTTCTACTTCATGAGTATTGTTTTTGAAAATAGAAAAAAACCACTTATAATCGAAATTTTGCGGAACTTTGGCATGAAATTTTTGTTTTTTTGTAAATGTGTGCCATTCTCTTGAATTCGCATAGTCGTCATATTCATTGCTGTCAAATAGAAACTATAAATCTTCTAATTGAACTAATTAAAAATATTTTTTGCAAAACAACGTCTACGTGAAGCTAGACTGCACGCCGATTCGCAACTTCCGCGGCAACTTTGCTGTCACAGTCTGCCACAGGCCCGCCATTTTAATGATAAATGAATTTGGAAACATTGTTTTGTATACGTTAATATCCTATCCCCATATCCCCCCAGGTTAGATCCCAAATGTCCTACAGTTTGATAAATATAGAATAATTATTCCTCCGTTTAAAAAACCCCATAAAATTGCTTAGTTTTTTCTCGTCCAAATGTACATCCCTCCTTAATTGCAAGCTGGACAAACTCTCCCGTTTCAATTGTACAAAGTGACCGATGACGCGTGGATGATGCTTATGTTTCGGGGTCGTTTCGAATTGCCACATCGGAGAGCTCGCGAAACCAACTATATTCTCTCTCCACAAATGATACACGTACGCACGAGGCGAATCGTGAACACGAGAGACGATTTTCCACAAGGTTCGTTCAATGTTCCCATCACAATTTTTCGCTCCGTGGGTTGTGGTGTTGGCGATCTCGTCTACACAGACAGAAAGACACACAGAGATAGAAACGTATATATGGGAGTTCGTTTCTGCCGGCCTCGTTAGGTAGATGACGTTAATTAGAGTGAAATCGTGATGACGGCTGCTGCAGGCGAGGTCCCGGAGTCCCGTGACCTCTCTTTTCGCATCTCCGAGCCCGGAGAATCCAGAGACCGTTGCGGGTCTCCGACAAAATGCATGTATAGATGTATGTATATATATACATATATATATGCCGGTTCTGCGAGGCCATATAGGTATATTCGGACGGAGAGATGGTCTCTCTATCAACGGTCGAGCAGGACCATCAGCGGCAGCGCCCGGGGAGCCCAAAGTCCGGCCTCCTGGCTCTGCTGCTGCTACTGCTGCTGATGCTGTTCACCAGGCTGGATTAAAAGCTCGTCGCTAATTGTGTAGACCGAAGCATCATCCCCTGGGCCGTTCATCCGGACGTTACATCGTGGCATTTCGACGGCTGACCATTGGCCCCTTGGGCGCCATATACAAAGAGAAATAATATCGCTATTTCTCATATATATATCTGTATGAATATATATACATATATACACAGGGTGTCCCATTTTAATCTTACACCTGAATTTTCTCGAAAAATATTGCTCGAACGAACTATTGTGTGGAACAAAACTTCTAGGGATTGAAGGGGGACGTTTGAAAAAAATTTATTTGAGGAGCCAAAATTCAAAATGGCGGCGTTACAAAGGCTGACATGTTTTTTTCAAACGGAAACATAACTTTTTTTTATTGCCAAAAAATTTGTCAGCTGAAAACTAAAAACTTTTGTTGAAAAAATTTTTTGATAAAGTTCATAGTTTTCAAGTGAGAACATCATTTTCAATTATTTCAGTGTATCCAGGATTTGTGTGTGTGTGTGTGTGTGTGTGTGTGTGTGTGTGTGTGTGTGTGTGTGTGTGCGCGTGCGTGTGTGTGTGTGTGTGTGAGTGTTTTTCTACCCATCGTGATCAAAGTTCGTCAAGGATTTAAAGAAA